>CM045742.1:15302500-15325000 GCA_024760905.1 Plotosus lineatus
CCTGGGAACGGATTATTCTCATTTTAATGGTTTCTTATGGGAAATAAATGTTCGGAAGATGAACTTTTCGCCTCACACACACTTTCTGGGAACCAATTATGTTCGTGAGCAGAGGTATCACTGTATTTATAAATGCAAATTGTGGTTCCGGTGTCAATGTACTTGCGGTTGAAGCTGCTTTGTACAACGGACAGGAAATCGTATCTTGAATCTGTTCCGTCTGATTCTTTAGGATGTGTTAGAGTGAAAACTATGCGGGTTATACAGTAATCGATTGCTGTATTTTTTAATTTACATTTCCTTGAATAACGAGTTCAGCTTGGATTTCCCACATAATCTTTCCTCTGATATAAAACAGGTGTTTCCTTACCAGTGCGAGTCGGAAAGCTGATCTAGGCTGTTATGCACATCGGAAATAAATAATAAATCCCCAGGTTTAATTAATTAAACCTTCTAACAGGTAATTATGCACCGATCTGACATTGAATGAACGAATCGCGGGGTAAGGTGCCTAGGCACTGTGCACACACACTCTCTCGCGCTCTCGTACCCCCCCCACCCCCACCCACCCACCGCCGCCCCACACACACACATACATGTCCAAATAGTTCAGTTCAGTTCATTTTCTATAACTGCTTAATCCTAATTAGGGTCTCGGGGAAGCTGGCGCCCATTCCAGCCGACTCCGGGCGAGGGCAGAGTACACCCTGGACAGCTCACCAGGCCATTGCAAAGCAGAAATATGCTGTCGGCTTTGCAGATCCTCTTGTCGAAAGTCAGCAATGGTTCTTTTACGTGAACCTCTCACCATACACAGTGAGAGACACGGCCTCCTTTGATAATAATGACAACCTGTGGACAGTGAGGCTTGAACCCCCAACCTTAGGATTAGCGATCCAGCGCCCTATACCACTAGGACACACACACACACACACACACACGCGCACACGCACACGCATACGCACACACACGCACACACACGCACACAGATCCAGCGCCCTATACCACTAGGACACACGCACACACACACACACACACACGCGCACACACACACACACACACACACACACACACACACACACAGAGTGTACAGGCTGAAATAACTGTGTTCCATAAGCCAGACCTCAGCAGCTTATACTGATTGAACCGGACCCACCGGACTTGAGACAATTAAATAGAATCTACATGTAAAATATACAGAGAAAAAAAGCACAAGAGGTCATTAAGGAAAGCACTTGGATTTGTTTTATTTACATTTTAAAGGCCGGTTCAATATAATCTGACACACAGCCAGTGCAGTCTCACGTGTTTGTCTGAAGGTTTTTGAAGAGACCGTGCATTTTTTTCTGCCAGTCGAACCCGAAACCAACAGGAAAAAAACTTGTGATTTCATTATTCCGCCCTATCTTACATGTGATTTATCCTCGAGTGTGAATGGTTGTGTGTGTGTGTGTGTGTGTGTGTGTGTGTGTGTGTGTGTGTGTGTGTGTGTGTGTGTGTGCTGTTAAATATCACATCAATTACAGAAAATGTGGTTTAATGTAACAGTATGGCTTCCTCCCTCATTATACACCAGTCACTCTGTATTTATACATGAGTCATAACAAAGTAGAATCTAATCAATCATCTTATAAAATAGCACTTGATCCAACACATTTGTCCTTTTTATTCAAGCTTGGTGAATCTAAGTAAAGGTCATATACTTATAACATGCTCTTTTGAATAATAATAAATGGTGTGTTTGTACATCTGTGTTTGTAAATGTACCGAGAAAAAAAATGTACGGGCCAAAACATATCTTCACAATTTATCTTCTTCTTCTTCTTCTTTTCCTTTCGGCTTTTTCCCTTTCTCGGGAGTCGCCACAACTTCAGGTTTTTACGTCGGATGCCCTTCCTGTCACAACCCTTTTAGCAAGGGACAGAAACACGCTGACGGCTTCGCAGCTACTCTTTACGAAAGTCAGCAATGGTTCTTTTATATGAACCTCTCACCATAGACAGTGAGAGACATGACCCGCCTTTGATAACCCAGTTAGCTGCACTGGGGGGGGGGGGGGGGCAGTGACGACCTTGAGGAGAGTGGGACTCGAACCCCCAACCTTAGGATCAGTGATCCTGCGTCCTATATATCTTCACAATTTATGATTGTAATATACAGTGATACCTCTGCTCACGAACATAATTGGTTCCCAGAAAGTGTGTGTAAGGCGAAAAGTTCGTCTTCCGAACATTTATTTCCCATAAGAAACCATTAAAATGAGAATAATCCGTTCCCAGGTCCCCATAAAACATAATTTTCTCCTAAATAAGCCTTAAAACTACACAAAAATATACCTTATTTTATGTATAATAAATGTCTATTGTATTGTAATTAAAGAAATAAACTGTACTGTATAATAAAGTGGTTTTATTTACCTTTGTGATGGTAGTTGACGGCTTGATGGAATGGAGTGGGAGGAGGAGGGAGGGAGGGACTTACTGTTTGGAAGGAGAGTTTGGAAACGCCTACTGTTTGGAAACACCCTTAGCCACACACGCACCCTTAATAGCTTCCTTGTTCTTAAGGATGGGAGCAATGGTAGACTTAGCGTACTGGTACTGGGACGCTGAGTCACACAAACGCACACCTCGTTCGTGTTTTTCAATGATCTCCGCCTGTGGTGGGGTCTTTTACGGTCCCATAATAGCAAAAGTACACTCAATATGGTCCAAAATGTCTATCAAACACAAACCACTTCCGCACTCAAAGAAAGGGGGTGACGAACTGTGACGCCATGAGCGTGCGTCGGCTTCTCGTGGCCGCCACCGTGGCGCTGTTCGACCGCGTGGTTTGATTCATCCGCCGAAAACTAGTTCGTCAGCAGAGACTATATGCTCGCAAATTTAATGTTCTTGAGGCGAAAAGTTCGTGAGCTTAAGCGTTCGTCAGCGGCGGTTTTACTGTATTATGGTGATATCAGACTGTCAGGCAATGGCACAAAGTCAACACTGCTCGTTACCTGAATCAATATCATAAAACAAACGCCCTTTAGGGGCTTTCACACACCTACGTTTTACTTAAACGTGTCACGTGTAGTGAGGTATGAGAACTCCTCCGCCAGTACACCTCCACACTCACCACGTCGCCAATCAGCCTGTCAGGAAACATCAGCACAATAACACAAATTTAGAGCTTTATTTATGTTCACATCAAAACATTTCACATCTACATCCGTCTGGTTTCAGTGTGCTGAAGCCCAGTGTAGCCACAGATCAGTTGACCGGAGTGGATGTTTGTAAAGTTGTGCTCACAATGGTTGTAAAGTTTAAAGCTTATTTAACTTATTGTCTACTTGGTACAATGTGAAGTCTGTTGGGTATATTGAGCGCATAGCGGCTCATCGCCACCTAGTGGCCGGGGCTTATCCCCGGTTTCCATGGCGTGAAACGATTAGGAGTACAACTCCTCCTCCTGGATGGGACGCTGATCCATCGCAGGTTTCCTTCCCAGTATATTTTAACTGGGAGCCATTTATACTGATGGTTGAACAGAGGCACACCCTGTCCAGGGGACTTAGTACGAAGGAGGGGGGGGGGGGGGGGGGGGTCTAACTGGGATTCGAACACACAACCTCCCGATCATGAGCGCAGCACCCTAACCACTACGCTACCGGCCCCAACTGTTTACATGGTCAGTGCAAATGAACCCCATTGTTCCCTGATTTCTTTCATTGCTGAGGAGCTTCTGTAAGAAGAACTGCTGCTCACTGGATATATTTTTTTTCTTGTCGTACAATTCTGTGTAAAGTTTGCAGTTTGCTACAGTTTCTTGAATAATTAAGTTGTCCCATCTTACATTTACATTTTTGTAATTTTGCAGACACTCTTATCCAGAGCGACTTAGATATTTACAGTAGGCTCTTGACCATTCGCAGTTCAATGCTCGCTCTCCCGCATACTCGCGACAAACCCGAAAATAACTGCCACGTGATTCAAATTTAGCCAATGGCTGAGAGCTTTTGTTTCTCCCTTCTGCTGATTGGTTGCAGATGATGTGTACACCTCTTTTTTTTTTTTTTCTCCTTCGCGCACAAGTTATCAATGTGCCTGAATTGCAGAGTAATTTTTTTCGTGTGTTTTTAATGATTATTGAAGCGCTATGATGTCACTCAAACGCCCTGCATCTTCTCTAGCTTCTGGTAAGGAACCTCAGCACTTTATTTATTCATAAATATTATCGCAGTACAAAATTAAAAAGGTTTTACTTAATCATTACTATATTTTACTACATTATTATTTTTATACTTCCGGATTAGCGGCAAACCCGGAAGTTACTGACACATGATTTAAATTTAGCCAATGGCTGAGAGCTTTTTTTTCTTTCTCCTGCTGATTGGTTGCAGATGATGCGTACACTTCTTTTTTTTTTTCCTCTGCTTCGCACACATGTCATCAACGTGATTGCGCGAATTGTGAATTCACGTTTGGTTAGTGTGTTTTTAATTATTATTTAAGCCCTGTGATGTCACTCAGCTGTATTCTTTGCACACTGCCATTTCCCTGGTGATACGGTTCAGCACTTGTGCAGCCCAGCCATTAAGTCCATGCAACGAATTTGGTCACTATGTGGGGCAGAACGCACCAGTAAAGATGGCAACATGTGACTGTGCATGCCTTTGCTGTTGTAGTAGTAGTAGTAGGGTTTCAGCACTGCGTTGCCTGACAAAGGATTGACATGGTCCAACAGAACCGTTGATGTCATACATGATTGTTTTAAAGAGCTAATCATGCAAATTCATCACATGCACCCTATTACCACAGAGCCACCACTGTCCATCCGGGGGATCAATCAATCTGTGCTCAAATCCGTCCCACGTGACCTGAGGCTCTTGAGCTATATAGTCATCCCTTGAATATCGCGGATAATGTAGACCAGACCTGGCCGCGATATTCGAAAAAACCGCGAAGTAGGGAAGCGCCCCCCCCCCCCCCCATTTCTACCATGTTGTCTCATTTCTATGTTTTCGCGTCTATACAATATCAAGAAGTGTATATTAAACGTTACAGTTATATGCATATGTAAACACTGTAATATTTTAATATTTAAATAGAATTCATATATAATACTTTAAGTACTGTGCTCAGCTCTGACAATACTGTAGCTCTTCTCCGCAGTGCAGGAAGTTCACAAACACGATACAGTAAGATCACAAAAAAATCCCGCGGGAATGTGCGAGGCAACAGCGTCACACGTCTAAGTCAATCAGCTTGCGAGATTGAGATGAGTGGGCGGGAGGCAATAGCGTCACGCGTCTAAGCCAATCAGCTTACGAGATTGAGTTCAGTGGGCGGTCCCTTCCTGAACTGGGGAGGAGGGGCACTTCAGTCTGTCGTTTGGAAACAATGGACGCAGCCTGCCTTGGGTCCCTGCCTTCCGCTTGCTTACATGTGAGTTTCAGCGCGAATTTTTAATTTTTTATGATTTTTTTTTTTCTTTTTCTTTTTTTCTTTTTAAATACCGCAATGTGCCGAGACCGTGATGCTCAAATCGCGAAGTGGCGAGGGATTACTGTATATGTATTCACCCATTCATTTTCTGAACCACTTAATCCTAATTAGGGTTGCAGGGAGGCTGACGCTCATCTCAGCCGACTCTGGGCGAGGGCGGGGTACACCATGGACAGCTCACCAGGCCATCGCACAGCCTGTATATGTATGTACAGTATTTTTACATACAGTTGGCTGATAGGATATTTTTGTGATGAGAGCAGATGTACAGATGCATAGATTCATGTTTATCAGTTGAACAACAGTGTTCACAAAATCTATGATAATGTGTGTGTGTGTGTGTGTGTGTGTGTGTGTGTGTGTGTGTGTTTACAGGTAACACAGGTTTTAAAATGGCCTCGCTCTTGTCCAATGTAGCCATTAACAGATAGACCAGAATCTCTTAGCGGTGTCTCGGAGAGAGTCTTTACTGATCCACTACTGACCACCAGCAGAGGAGGGAACTACTGTATTCACGTTTCTCAACATTTATTACTTTCTTCTCTGGACTAAAGCCATTCCATGCAAATGTAGGTCTTTGGTATAAACTGGCTAATGAGCAGGTTTCTGCTCAGACTTGATATCTGACTGTTTCGCTCTACATCATCATACTCCAGAAACACTGAGTACAACTGGACACGGTATTGGTTCCTTCAACAGTCTTCAAATGTCAATCATTTCATGATGCTTACCAGTGAAAGGAGGTCGTAGCACCGCTGAGGTTTGTTCTTTTATAGATGTAGCACACATTTAAATGGGTTTTTTTTATGCTGTAAGATAAATAATATGACTGGACAGTAATGAAACACATCCGTGCTGGTTTTAATATTGAAGGTTAACATTTTTAATTAAAAAAAAAAATAATACATTTTGTGTTGTAAAATGGCTCAAAACGCCATCTACCGGTTAACCTGAACTTGCATGATCTATGTTCAGTCATATACTGGTAGATGAAGTTATACTGGTGCATTGTACTTTTATATGTCAAAGTTTTTATTAAGAAAAGAAAGTAAAAAGCCATCTCGACATCTTGAGTTTGTAAAACTGTACTCATTTCAAAATATATGCTGATCCAGGCCCAACGTTTAGCATTTTCAGAATGATGCAGTGGGCTGAAGTTGTTATACAGTACTTTGAGTTGACAGAGAGATGTTATATGAAATCCATTGCTTTGGAAAGTACACAAGAAGGAAGTGTATTTCGGGTAAGATGAATTGTTTCCCCCAGCGAAGGATGGGTTTACCTTAATGTTGCAAGTGTTCAGAATGGGGAAACACCCAAAATGGATGACATTTTGATTTGTTGTCAGAGATGTGTGTGCAGTTGTTGGATAAAGAACGTTTTGTGAAAGCCAATACAAAATGAGAGACGCGGTAATCCCAGTGAATGCACAGGAAGCATATCATTGCATGATTATAAGTCTGTTGACGTTACTTCTGATTAATTACGTTCAGTTCTAGAGAAGAGTCGCATATAGTGATGATATACTTGAAATTTCCGAAGACATAGGACAGGTAGGAGGACTTAGTTTATCATTAATGAACAGTAGAGTTTAAATGAGAATAGGTGCAATTTGTTTTAGGAGAGATTTACTATATTTATTTGTGATATTTTGTGCAATTTGTTCTCTTTTGAGAGTGTCTATACCAGGGGTCACCAACCTTTTTGAAACTGAGAGCTACTTCTTGGGTACCAATTAATGCGAAGGGATACCAGGTCGATATACACTTCTGAAATTACAAATTTGCTCAGTTTACCTTTAATTATATGTTATTATTAATAATTAATGAGATTCATCTATGTGAAGATATTGCTTGGATTTAAAAATATATAGAAAAAAATAAGATGCAGCTCAATGAAGAGTGGCGCTATGGAGCCATGGGCCTGTCCTAAAAATAGCAGTGAACAGGTCCGCGGGCAACTTATATTGTCCTTGCGGGCTACCTGGTGCCCGCGGGCACCACGTTGGTGATCCCTGGTCTATACACACACACACACACACACACACACACACACACAAACACACAAAGAGCATCTCAAAAAGTTTGAATAGAATGATAGATAAATTATTGTAACTTGTGAAACTGACAGAACCTGCAGAACACATCATTTTTGACCAATAAAACGCTTGAACCAGTACAAGTTTGGCACGACATTGCAGTTTATTTCTAATAATGCAGTCATGTATAAAAATAAAAAAAAACAATTAAAAACAATCTCCGTTCCATGTCTTTATTGGAAATGTCATTTATATTTATTTATTCTTATTTTCTTAATTCTCATACTTTCAAGTTGCATACACACTTATGCTGACCCTGATATTGGTGATATTTTCTGTAAAAATGGGACTTAATATATAATTACTGCATATTGTATACCATGTCACTGCATTCTCACTTTCATGTGCAATGAATTTTAAAGAAAAATTGTATTATTATATAATGTATTACTGGATCACAGCTTTCCTGGTTTTATGTGTTTTATAAGCATGTCCTTTAGGGGGCGCTGTTTTGTGTGATTTGTAATGTTCAGGAAAATTGGAAAAGTGTCACCTATTTTTTTATAAAAGCTTGTAGTCTAACACATAGTTATATTTATTTTCCTTCAAGTAAATGTCCTCCTTATCGACCCTTTGCAGCCGTATGCACTGATTACTACTAAAATAAGCGTAATCCTCTATTTTTAACTTTTTGGATTCTCAAACTTGTTAGCCAGTACAGAATTTGGCAGGCGTTCTTATCCAGAGTGACTTACAATTATCATTTTTATTCAACTGAGCAATTAAGAATGAAGGGCCTTGCTCAATGGGCCCAACAGTGCTGACAGTGCTTCGGATCAGTAACCCATCACCTTAACCACTAAGTCAACACTGCCCATTATTATTCTAATTAGATAATCATGCTTATTATAATTATTCTTTCTTTTGTTCTCCTTCTGTCTTCCTGGGACACCAAGTTTTATTTTTAAAACCACAAGGAGCTTTCTAGGAGTTGATCGGTTCTGGACACTGGACTGATACAACAGGGCGGCTGTGTGGACGAGGACCTGCGGCCCATGAAAATTTCAGTTCAGTTCATTTTCTGTAACCGGTTAATCCTAATTAGGGTCGCGGGGAGGCTGGTGCCCATCCCAGCCGACTCCGGGCGAGGACAGAGTACATCCTGGACAGCTCGCCAGGCCATCGCAGGGCGGAAACACGCTGACGGCTTTGCAGCTATTCTTGTCGAAAGTCAGCAATGGTTCTTTCACATGAACCTCCCACCATAGACTATTCACATGACTAGTGACGGTTCACTTAACACGGCGGAGCTCCCCGGCTTGGAGTCTCGCTTCGAAAAACTTTTTCCAATAGAAAAATTGCAAACTTTAACTGAAAATTTAGCGGCGTGATTGTTTAAGTTTCCTGGATCATGTGCGGAACGTTTCGTTTTTGGTGGACGAATCTACGTTAACAGCACGGACGATGCACATTTAACAGTGAATAATCAAGATGTCACTTCCTAGAGGGCGACATCGCGGAGTTCTCGGAGTCAAATTGTTTCTTTGTTTGTTTTAAATGTTGTTCTTGTTTTTTTTTTTTGTTTTTTTTTTGCATTATGCTCGTCTCTGACCGGCCGACACTACTACAGCTATGACCGCGCAGTCCTTTTGGACATTTAGAATTGAGCACGCTCTTCTCCTATCCTGAGCTAATATGCTACCACAGCTCAATGCTAACCGCACCCCAGATAACAATAAGCCCAGGCGGAGACGTGGCAGACGGGGAGGGGCTGAACGACGACTCCAGCGCTTGGTTAGCGGTGGAAGGTTAGCACTCCCGGTCATACTGCTTGAAAATGTTCAGTCTCTGTGAAACAAGATGGAGCAGCTTCATGCTCGGATTACAGCGCGGCGGGATCCACAGGACTGCTCCATGCTGTGTTTCTGTGAAACATGGCTCGAGGAGAGTACACCCGATGAGCCGACTACACCAGCCGACTACACGGCCTTCAGAGCGGACCGGAGCACAGCGGCTAGCAACAAGAACCGCGGCGGACGAACGGCGAATTCTCATTCAATAAACCTGGTGTAGATTGACAGACTGTAGATTATCTCTAAACCTCGCTCTGAGAATGGAGAACATCTACCTGTGAAGTTGCGGCCATTTTGTTTACCCAGAGAACTGTTCATTTTTTTTCCAACAAAACAATGTGCATGATGCAATATAAATATAAATTTAATTATAATATCATAGAATTTAGTGCAATTTTGTTTATTGCGGTTATCTACTGATTTATTATATTATTATGATGATGATGATGATGATCATCATCATCTTATATTTACTATTACTTTTGTTGTTATTATTGTATTGTTTGCTGGATCTGTGTGAGGTCCTTTTAGATATAGAATTTTTATGTGTTTATTTTATAGCAGTTTGTTGTTGATTTGAGCTTTCTTTTCGACACAGTGACAACCCATTGACAGTGGGACTTGAGAGTGGGACTTGAGCCCCCAACCTTAGGATCAGTAATCCAGCACCTTTCCACCAGGCCATCAAGTATTATCAGAGTGCTACTAAACCAATTCTGTAACATAAACTGTTGTATATAATCTAAATAACTGCAATTAAAAATAACTGAACATGTGATAATGTCTGTGAATGTGTAAATGCTACAACCCTTTGTGTGGCTGTGGGCGTGGCCATCACAATCTCTTTCGGGTGAGGGGGCGGACAGCGCTTTCCCTCGGAATGTGTTAGACCGCTCCAAATACACAGCATTGCATGTCATGGAGGGGGCATGTACATGCTGTTACCCCTCCCTGGTCAGTGATGGTCATGTGATAGAGAAGGCAATATCTGAAGTGTGGGAATTGGGTACGAGTAAAATTAGAGAGAAAATGGGGAAAAAATCCAATAATAAATATAATAATAATAATAATAATAAATCATTTTGTTTCTTACTCACCCTCAATATTTAGTGGTTAATTATCCTGAGATCGTGAACCAATCAGTTAGCTGCACTGGAGGGGGGGGGGGCGCACGGACCTCAAACCCCCAACCTTAGGATCAGCGATCCAGTGCCCTTTCCCACCAGGCCACCACTGCCCTCATGAAAATTTAAAGCTTATTATAAGCTGATAAAACACAATGATTAATAGTTGCAGATAATTATACACGAATGAAAATATGCTAATGAATGCTGTACTGTATTGCACGCTACTGTATATTCTGCGAGTGCAGCCTCCTGAATCCTACACAGTGAGTCTCGAAATGCTGAATACAGAGTACAGTCGCGGAGAACAGTTTCCTGCCGCTGAACCTTTCTGTACGGAAATCATTTATTTATTTTAATTATTAAAATGTGACCATAATAGCAAACCTGAGAGCTGAGAGTTTCCACGGAATTTGTGAATTAAATGTTTTAGAAAGTCTTCTTCTTTTCCTTTCGGCTGTTCCGTCCAGGGGTCGCCACAGCGAATCATCTGCCTCCATCTCACCCTATCCTCTGCATCTTCTTCTCTTACACCAACGACCTTCATGTCCTCCTTCACCACATCCATGAATCGTCTCTTTGGTCTTCCTCTGGGTCTTTTGCCTGGTAGTTCCAACCTCAGCATCCTACTACCAATATACTCACTATCCGTCCTCTGTACATGTCCAAACCATCTCAATCTCGCCTCGCTGACTTTGTCTCCAAAACATCTTACATGTGCTGTCCCTCTGATGTGCTCATTCCTGATCCTATCCATCCTCGGTACTCCCAAAGAGAACCTCAACATTTTCATCTCAGCTACCTCCAGCTCTGCCTCCTGTCTTTTCCCCAGGGTCACTGTCTCTAAACCATACAACATCGTTAGAAAGTCATGTTTTTTTTTTTTTCTTTCATGAGCCTCTGATATTATTACATTCAAACGTTGTAAGTTTTGGTTTAACTTGGATACAGTTTGGGGGTGCGAGGTCTCTTCATTTAACAGCTTCTGGCTCGTATAAACAATCGATTACCAGGAATCCCTTCAGATGTCTCTCCGAACTCTCCGAATATGGAAACCTGCTTCACACTGTTTCATGTCTCATTCCTCTCACTTCTGAACCGAATCAAATTGGATTAAATCAAATCATTAACTTGTGAATTTAAACCAAATCCCCTCAAGGCATCTGTGCTCTTGCCCAGCTCTGTTCTCCGAGCATGTGAGATGTTAGCATGTTTTTCACAGCTTGACTATGCTAAATCCATTCATATGCTGAACCTGAGGTTCTCATTGTGAGAACATGCAAACACCATCGCTGAGCCTGGGACTCGAACCCAGGACCTTTAACTGCACCACCATGCCATTCGTATATGTGTGTGTGTGTGTGTGTGTGCGCGTTTTTTTCCAGTGGCTCAGAACCTTGAACGTAGATACTTTCTACAGGTTTTTGTTTTTTTCGTTACGTCGTGTTTAGCATAAAGAGTAAAATAGCAGAACTTCGTACACTAGAGAATATGTGCGATTTCATTTTTCACTGATTTTTCATCGCTGCTGCGTGGGCAGTGGTGGTCTAGTGGTATAGGGCACTGGATCGCTGATCCAAAGGTTGGGGGTTCGAGTCCCACTCTCTACAAGGTTGTCACTGTCCCCCCCCCCCCCCCCCAGTGCAGCTAACTGGGTTATCAAAGGCGGGCCATGTCTGTCACTGTCTATGGTGAGAGGTTCATGTAAAAGAACCATTGCTGACTTTCGACAAGAGTAGCTGCAAAGTCGTCAGCGTGTTTCTGTTCCTTGCTAAAAGGGTTGTGACAGGAAGGGCATCCGACGTAAAAACCTCTGCCAAATCAAAAACGTGCGAATCAGATGATTCGCTGTGGCGACTCCCGAGTAAAAGGGAAAAAGCCGAAAGGAAGACAGACAGACAGCTGTATGTTTATTCCTCTGTCTATAGGCAAGACGGTGGCATAGTAGTTAGCATGTCCGTCTCACAGCAAGAAGGCCTGGGTTCGATTCCAGGCCTGGGTGTTTCTGCGTGGAGTTTGCATGTTCTCCCCGTGCTCGTGTGGGTTTCCTCCCACATTCCAAAAACACACACAGTAAGTTAATTGGCTGTTCCAAATTACCTGTAGGTGTGAGTGAGTCCGTATATGGCCTGGTGAACCATACGGTAGATCATTGTGCTCACAGCCATGACGATCCCTGTATGAGCATCATTCGAGCTTCAGGGATCGTCGTCCATTCCTCGCGATTGGATGTATACACGTAGATAGAATCAAAGTGCTCAACAGCAACAAGTTAGCATGCAGTCTTTTTAGAGTCATTTATGACTAGCTGTTTGATTGAAATTATCTGCTGCCACCTATTGGAAGGATGATTAACTAGGTTTCATGGTAATGGTCAAAGTAAAGAATGTACAATAATCATATTCTTTGAAATCTCTTGGGCTACATCAGGGGTCTCTAATCTCATTCACAAAGGGCCGGTGTGGGTGCAGGTTTTCACTTCAACCAGACAGTAGCCACACCTTCCACCTGTTTCAATCACTGATCATCGAAAGAAAAGAAACAAAACCTAGATTGGACTTTACTCTTTCAATTCTGAAGTGGAGCCATCTTAGTGAGATCACCTTGGTGTAAGACTTAAAGTAAGGTGATCTCACCAAGATCTATGGTATGGTATGGAATGGAAGGATTCGATCATCGTTCGAGCTTCATGGATCGACGTCCATTCCTCACGATTGGATGTAGGCGTAGAGAGAGATTCTTCTGTCTGTACATACATCACACACTTTGTGCCTGTGGGCTGATCGTAACCATCCGCAAACTGGGAAACTCATATTTAATTTAAAACATTAAATGTGAAATATTTTGCTTCATAAATATAGTGTCCATTCATCGAGTACAATCATTTTTTATTTCCCCACCCCAAAAAAATAAAAATAAAAAAATTCAATGACTGGGACAATTTTTCCTCTGTAAAATGATCACATACCTTTTAGAGCTGAAAATGCTGATCACAGAATCCTTATATCAGTTGGATGGAGTATTTTTTTGTCAAAAAAAAAAAAAAAAAGTTTTCTCGAAAACGTAGCTTAAATTTTTAAACATCGGTACGATTACGCATTTTGTAAAGAAACACGTCTCACAAAGTTCTCAAGGGAGCGCCGCTGTTTGATGGCGCTTAAATCTAGTGTAGTGGTTCCCAACCTTTTTTTACTCCTGCACCCCTCAAAAGATTTTGCTCTGACCTCGCACCCCCGACATCTTATACTTTGTTCAAGGATAAAGGATACGGAATCGTACTAAATTTTATCAAAAGAAGATATTTCTTTCAAAAGTTACAGCTCTGCTTCTCTCCACCCCTGGAATGATGTCGCCCCCCCGTCCCCCCCCCCCCCCCCCCGGTTGGGAACCCCTGATCTAACGGCAGAATCACTGATTGAAACATGAGCACTTTTGATTTCTATGGTTTTGCGTTCGATGCAGGTAAATGAACTGGACTGCGGGTACACACTCTCACTCGCACTCTCACAAACACACAACAAGCCTGGGCAGAACATCCTGGTTGCAAACTTTGTGAAAAGATAAAAGGGGAAACTTTCCCAGACGTGTTCGGCTGTTTAATCTGCTTTGAACACGGCACTCCTACAAATCTTTTAAATCGGCCCCCTAAACAAACGTGAACGTGAACGTCGTGTCGTAAAATCACTATTAGTCCATATATAAACACTTCTCATGAGTTATCTTCAACCTTTTTTTTTTATTATTATTATTTTATTTTTTTTTAGTTCAATTCCAGGAAAATGTCAAATGTTTTCTTCCAGTGTAGTTTATTTAAAAAAGTAAGTAATCTTTTTTGCCTGTCCAAGGGGTGGTACGAATCCAACTCAAACGAATACAGAAACATTTCAGCACTGAATAAAGTCATTTTTCAGGATAAAAAAAAAAGCCGCTCAAGTATTTTGGTTATAATTGTAGTGTTTTTATTGTGGTTACATCAAAGTTAAATCAAAGATGTCACATCAGTCAGACTGTAATCATACTGTCACCCTGTAATCGCGCTCTCTCTGTCCTGTGAGCAGATGCAGTTCAGCTCGGTCTGTTCATCCCAAACTCATATTTTTATTAACACTGCTTTAGCTTCTTGTTTTAGTCCCTTCCTGTAGTTCACTTCGAATTATTACTCATCATACTCATCATTTTTTTTGCGCTGAATCTGGGGTCACGTCGTGGGGGAAGCAGCCCAAGCAGTGAGGTCCAGACGTTTGTCTCCCCAGCCTCTTTCTGGGTCGACCCCAGGGGCTCTTTCCAGTTGGACGTGCCTGAAACACCACACCAGGGAGGCGTTTGGGTATAATGTGTTGGTGGAAACTTTGGGATGTCAAACTTATTTTGACTGAGGGCCACATCACTTCATTTAAAAGTGATCAAAGACTGAATAATCACTGAACGGGCGGCACGGTGGCGTAGTATTTAGCATGTCCACCTCATAGCAAGAAGGCCTGGGTTTGATTCCAGGCCTGGGCGTTTCTGTGTGGAATTTGCATGTTCTCCCTGTGCTTGTGTGGGTTTCCTCCTGGACTCCGGTTTCCTTCCACAGTCTAAAAACATGCACAGTGGGTTTAATTGGCTGTTCCAAATTGCCCATAGGTATGAGTGAGTCCGTATGTGGCCTGGCAAACCATACGGTAGATTATTGTGATCACAGCCATGACATTCCCTGTACGAGCGTCATTTAAGCTTCAGGGATTGACGTCCATTCCTCATGATTGGATGTAGACATCGATAGAATCAAAGTGCTCAGCAGCAAACAAGCTAGCATGCAGTCTTTTTAGAGTCATTTATGACCATCTGTTTGCTTGAAATTATCTGCTGCCACCTATTGGAAGGATGATTAACTAGGTTTCATGGTAATGGTCAAAGTAAAGAATGTACAATAATCATATTCTTTGAAATCTCTTGGGCTACATCAGGGGTCTCTAATCTCATCCACAAAGGGCCAGTGTGGGTGCAGGTTTTCACTTCAACCAGACAGTAGCCACACCTTCCACCTGTTTCAATCACTGATCATCGAAAGAAAAGAAACAAAACCTAGATTGGACTTTACTGTTTCAATTCTGAAGTGGAGCCATCTTAGTGAGATCACCTTGGTGTAAGACTTAAAACAAGGTGATCTTACCAAGATGGCCTCATTCCAGAGTTGAAACATCAATGTGGAGTCTAGGTTTTTTTCTTTTCTTTTTTCTTTTGATGACCGGTGAGTGAAACAGGTGGAAGGTGTGGCAACTGTCTGGTTGAATTGAAAACCTGCACCCACACCGGCCCTTTGTGGATAAGATTGGAAACCCCTGGACGACATAAAATGAGGTCGTGGCCTGGATTTGGCCCATGAGGCAAAGTTTGATACCTATGCCATGGAGGAATGCTTGTGAAACTTGTTTTAAAAAAGAAAGTTGGCAAGATACAGGCTTTTATACATGATTATCCACATATGTAAGAACACTTTTGCCCATGACTGTCCAGTATTTAAGAATTAAAAATTTGTACCAGAACTTCTTAAGTTTCTTAAGTCACCCAAAATACTTGTAAACCATTTTTCATACGCAAGTAAGCAATTTTACATATTATGTAATATCTATATTTTACTTGAACATGATTTTTCAGTTTCATGCGTACATTCCATCTTGCTGTGGGGCTAATGTGCTGTGTGCTAACCAAAATGCCCTCATGCCGCCTGTATCACTTCTTAATATCCCTCTTTCTAAAAAATCGTTTTTTTGGTCTTCCTCTGGGCCTTCTGCCTGGTAGTTCCAACCTCAGCATCCTACTACCAATATACTCACTATCCCTCCTCTGTACATGTCCAAACCATCTCAATCTAGCCTCTCTAACTTTGTCTCCAAAACGTCTTACATGTGCTGTCCCTCTGATGTACTCATTCCTGATCCTATCCATCCTCGTTACTCCCAAAGAGAACCTCAACATTTTCATCTCTGCTACCTCCAGCTCTGCCTCCTGTCTTTTTCCCAGGGCCACTGTTTCTAAACCATACAACATTGCTGGCCTCAACAAAGTCTTGTACACTTTTCTCCAACCGCTGCACACGCTTCTTCACCTCTTTTCCACACTCTCCATTGCTCTGCATTGTTGAGCCGAAGTACTTAAAATCCTCCACCTTCCTTTTCTCTGCGCCCTGTAACATCACCGTTCCTCCTGGATCCTTCTCATTCACACACATGTATTCTGTCTGATTTTCTGAGGCTAACCTTCATTCCTCTCCTTTCCAGGGCATACCTCCACCTCTCTAGATTTTCCTCCACTTGTTCTCTGCTCTCACTACAGATCACAATGTCATCTGCAAACATCATAGTCATGGAGATTCTTGCCTAACCTCGTCTGTCAGCCTGTCCATCACCATAGCAAACAAGAAGGGGCTCAGAACTGACCCTTGATGCAGTCCCACCTCCACCTTGAATTCGTCGGTCACACCGACAGCACACCTCACCACTGTCTTACATCTCTCGTACATGTCCTGTACCACTCTAACATACGTCTCTGCCACTCCAGACTTCCTCATGCAATACCACAGTTCTTCTCTTGGCACGCTGTCATATGCTTTCTCCAGATCCACAAAGGCACAATGCAGTTCCCTCTGACCTTCTCTGTACTTCTCTACTAACATCCTCAAAGCAAACATTGCATCTGTGGTACTCTTTCTTGGCATAAAACCAAACTGTTGTTCACAAATGCTGACCTCTGCCCTTAGTCTAGCTTCCACTATTCATTCCCATCACTTAATCGTATGGCTCATCGACTTTATCCCTCTGTAGTTGCCGCAACTCTGCACGTCTCCCTTGTTCTTAAAAATGGGCACCAGCACACTTCTCCTCCACTCCTCTGGCATCTGCTCACTCTCTAGGACCTTGTTGAATGTTCTTGTCAGAAAATCTACTGCTACCTCTCCTAGACACTTCTATACCTCCACAGGTATATCATCAGGACCAACTGCCTTTCCATTCTTCATCCTCTTCAATGCCCTCCTCACTTCACCCTTACTGATCTTTGCTACATCCTGCTCCTCAATGGTAACCTCTTCTACTCTTTTTTTTTTCTGTCTCATTTTCCTCATTCATCAGCTCTTCAAAGTACTCTTTCCATCTTCCCAACACGCTTCTGTCATCAGTCAATACATTTCCCTCTTTGTGCTTTATCAATCTAACTTGCTGCACGTCCTTCCCATCTCTATCTCTCTGCTGTGCCAACCTGTATAGATCATTTTCTCCCTCCTTGCTGTCCAACCTATCATACAAGTCATCATACGCCCTCTGTTTGGCCTTAGCCACTGCTACTTTCGCCTTAAGCTGTGTCTTCCTGTACTCCTGTTTACTCTCTTCGGTCCTCTCTATGTCCCACTTTTTCTGAGCTAACCTCTTCCTGTGTACACACTCCTGCACTTCCTCAGTCCACCACCAAGTCTCCTTATCTACTTTCCTTCCAGAGGACACACCAAGTACTCTCCTACCTGTGTCCCTGATCACATTTGCTGTGGTTGTCCAGTCATTTGGAAGCACTTCCTGGCCACCCAAAGCCTGTTTCAACTCCTCTTTGAAGACAACACGACACTCTTCCTTTTTCAACTTCCACCACTTTGTCTTCTGCTCTGCCTTTGCCTTCTTCACCTTCCTCACCATCAGCGTCATCCTGCATACCACCATCCTATGCTGTTTGGCAACACTCTCACCCACTACTACTTTGCAGTCACTGACTTCCTTCAAATTACATCGCCTACACACGATGTAGTCTACATGTGTGCTCTTACCTCCGCTTTCATAAGTCACCCTATGCTCCTGTTTCTTCTGGAAGAAAGTATTTACCATAGCCATTTCCATCCTTTTTGCAAAATCGATCAACATCTGTCCTTTTGTGTTCCTGTCCTGGATACCAAACCTGCCCATCACTTCCTCGTCCTCTCTGTTGCCTGCACCAACATGTCCATTGAAGTCTGCACCAATGACCACTCTTTCACCTCTGGGGTACTCTGCATCACTCCATCTAAGTCACTCCAGAATCTCTCCTTCTCTTTTAGGTCACATCCTGCCTGTGGCTAACAACACTGAGCATCACACCTTCAATTTCTAACTTGAGACTCATCACTCTGCCTGACACTCTTTTCACTTCTAGAACATTCCTGACAAACCCCTCCTTCAAGATGACTCCTACTCCATTTCTCTTCCCATCCACACCATTATAAAACAGCTTAAACTCTGCTCCTAAGCGTTTAGTTTTGCTACCTTTCCACCTGGTCTCCTGAACACACAGTATGTCCACCTTCCTCCTCTGCATTATGTCCGCTAGCTCTCTATCTTTTCTTTGCATGGTTCCAACATTCAAAGTCCCCACTCTCAGTCCTAGACTCATGCCTTTCCTCTTCTCTCTCTCTGCCTACGGACACGCCTCCCGCCTCTCCTTCCTCGACGTCTTCGACCAACAGTAGTCCAATTCCCATCAGCACCCTGTTGATTGACAGCACTGATGGCGGTCGTTGTTAACCCAGGCCTTGACCGATCCGGTATGAGGGTAATACTTCTGATTTGCATCATAAAAGTTTGGCATTGGTTTTACGTCGGATGCCCTTCCTGACACAACCCTCTGCATTTCTCCGGGCTTGGGACCAGCATAATGGGGGGAGACACTGGTTAGTGTGCCCCCCCCCCCCGCCTCATGGCTGCATTTATATGTGTTGTATATTATATTAATATGTTTCATGAATGCACCTCGTTTTCAAATTATATGAAACTGTATCGATGGAAGTACACATTCATCTGAACGCATTAATCCTCGTTTAAGTTCAGTTCATTTTCTGTAACTGCTTAATCCTAATTAGAGTTGCGGGGAGGCTGGCGCCCATTCCAGCCGACTCCGGGCGAGGGCAGAGTACACTCTGGGCAGCTCGCCAGGCCATCACAGGGCTGAAACACGCTGACGGCTTTGCAGTTAGTCTTGTCGAAAGTCAGCAATGGTTCTTTTACACTTCACACTATAGACAGTGAGAGACACGGCTGGCCTTTGATAACCCAGTTAGCTGCAGGCAGTGACAACCTTGTGGAGAGTGGGACTCGAACCTCCAACCTTTGGATCAGCGATCCAGCACCCTATACCACTAGACCATCACTGCCCCTCCACTTTTAAGTATTTATGGGAAATATTATTTCACTCTTTTAAACAAATCTGGTTCACGACCAGATCTTCAGACCGAATTATGTTCGACCACTGAGGTTCCACTGTACATGTGCAATGACAAAGTTGAATCTAATCGAATCTAATACATTTTTTCATTTTATGATCAGACTTTTGATGAAGCCTCTGCCAAGATAAACTGAATGGACTGGATGTTATCTTGGGATCTCTGATACCCAGCATTTCAGAACCTGTGTTGGGAAAAGTTGACTACTCTCTCAGTTGGCCTAATTTGCATGTCTTTGCATCTTACACAGAAATGTTCAGGTCTTGAACTCAGGACCTTCTTGTTGTGAGGTGGATGTGCTATGCTACCATGCCACCCAATTGTTAACTGATGTATATATAATCTTTTATAATTCATGCCTAGGGTCTACATTTTAAACACAACTTGATTGCTTTGTGCCAAACCCAGTCTTGGGTATACAGAGACAAAATTGTGGCATTGTCCCAATACCTATGGAGCTGGGTGTATATTATTGCTGGTGAAAAAACATAATTGTAATTATTCCACTAATCTCTGTAAATATGGTTCAGTTTAACTGTATGTAATGTACACAGCAAAAAAAAACCAAAAAACACTTGATCCAGCACACGCAGGACAGACAGATAAAATATATGCATGCTGGTGTAGCTACTTCATCTCCCTCCTCATTTTATGATTAAATGTGCACATATGACTGAGCAAATACATAATAATATAATTAGTTTGTTGAAGGGTGGCACAGTAATACAAGTGGTTGGTTCAGAGCAAGAATGTTCTGGGTTTTGACCTCATGGCTGACTAAGGTTTTTCTGTGTGAAGTTTGAATGTTCTCCTTGTGCTTGCGTCACTTTCCTCCAGTGGTCCAAAAAAATAAATAAATAAATAAAAAATCTCTACAATAACAATTAGGTCTTTTAATTTTTAGTCTAAAATTACTGCTCGAAATTGCCCAGTGGTGGTTGTCTCTGTGTTTGCCCTGTAGTAGACTGATGGCCTGCTCGGTTTGTGCCCCACCTCTCTGCAAAATTTCAGCTGGGATTGTCTTGAGCTCTCCTGCACTACCGAATGAAGAACATTATAGATAATGGAGAAATAATTTGTTGCATGCAAATTTAACCCACAGGCTTGGAACAGGTTAGCGCAGGGGTGGGCAAACTACGGCCCGTGGATGACATCCGGGCCCGTTGGTCTTTTTAATCCGGCCCGCTGGAAATTGATTGGCATAGAATTCATGTTTGATGTGAATGATCGATCAATTGCATTCATTTGACGTTGACTTGTAATGACAGCATTTCAACACCAGTGGCGCATTAGGCACAGTCAGTTGATTTTGTGGAGCTCAAGCCACTTCCTGTTATCACTCTTCTACTGCACAGAGCCCACCTGCAGAGAAAAGAAAAGTCGACAGTGAGTGCCGGGTGGTTCATAAGGAATGGACACCTAAATACTTTTTTTTTACTGAAGTCCACTCAAAAGATTATTTCTTATTTTCTTATTTGCCGAGAAACCATTTCAGTTTTAAAAGAATACAACATCAGCTGCCACTTTCACACCAAGAATGATTACACCAGCAACCTGTCATTGCGTGAACGTCCGGCTACCGCTGATAGGCTGGCCGCGAGCTTGCAGGCTCAGCAAAACACCTTCATCCGAACAAATTCCATCCAAGAATCAAGCACGAGAATATATGCATCATTCAACAGGAAGTCTAAATCTGTGTTGCAGCTCAACCACGTAGTGAAGGCGGTTGTGAAACTTCGTTAACTTTATTCGAGCGATGGGACGTCACCATCGACAGTTTATTCATTTTCTTGAAGAAACTGACGCTGATCACAGGGACTTGATTTATCTTCGAATGTCCGCTGGTTCAGTTTGGGGAAAGTATGTGAACGAGTGTGGAGCTCAAACAGGAGATTATTTCATTTCTGGAGCTCCTTGAAAACACTGAGAAGGTTCCAGAGCTGAAAGACACTGATTGTCTGTGATTTCACTTTTACTGTAGACAAGCTGACCCACATGAACGAGCTGAATATGAAGCTGCAAGGAAAAAAACCGGTTTGTGCATGAAATGCAAGGAAACGTCAGAGCCTTCAAAACCAGGCTAGTTTTACTTTCAAAGCAAATGTCAGACGAGTCATTCGATCATTTCCCTCACACTAGCTACGTTAAAAGAGGCCCTGCAACATGTGAACAAATCCAGGAAAGCACTGGATGACCTGCATGAAGAATTCTGTCGTCGGTTTTGTGATTTTGGAGGAATTGACAGGGCACGTCAGGTCGTGTCAGGTACCTTCTCACAAGAGCCTGAAACGATACCACAGGAGTTGCAGTTGGATCTGATTGATCTCCGATGTAAGGGTCCTTTGGGGTTTTCACACAAGAGCCATAGTGGCTCATCAGGCCAGTGCTTATCCTTGGCTTCCGTAGCGTGAAGCAACTAGGAGTTCAACTCCTCCTGGACGGGACGCTAGTCCATCGCAGGTTACCTTCCCAGTACATTTTACATAGGCTCATAGTGGCTCATCAGGCTGGTCCTTAGACCCGGTTTCCGTAGCGTGGCGCGACCAGGAGATCAACTCCTCCTGAATGGGACGCTAGTCCATCGCAGGTTACCCTCCCGGTATATTTTTACTGGTAACCATTTATACTGCTGGGTGAACAGAGGCACACTTGTGGTTAAGACCTTGCCAAGGGGTCTTAGCATAGTGGGGGTCTAACTGGGATTTGAACACACAACCATCACGATCATGAGCCCAGCACCCTAACCACTATGCCACCGGTCCCACTGATCTCCAAT
>CM045742.1:15335000-15345000 GCA_024760905.1 Plotosus lineatus
TTGGTTTGGATTTTTCCGGACTTCTCATTAAAATGCCGGCAAATGCCGGTGGGCTGGTGCTAATTTCTAATAAATGCTAATAAATCCTGTGTATGTGTAGGCATGTGTGTATATATATATATATATATATATATATATATATAAAATGTGTGTGGCGTGGGGTGGTTTATCATATGCTGGTGGCTAAATGTCCTCATAGTGATAGGAATAGAAAATATGATAGTTTTGACCTTGTGGGGACATCAGAAGGTCTGTATTCTGACCATGTGTTCTGCTTCTTTGATGATTCGCAAGTGTTATTTTCATTTCAAAACCAAAAGGCTAAAAGGTTAGAGTTGGATTTAGGTTGCACAGCATTGATTAACTGCACTAGTGCAAGGTCCTTTGAAGGATAGTAAGACGTGTGTGTTTGTGTGTTTGTGTGTTTGTGTGTTTGTGTGTGTGTGTGTGTGTGTGTGTGTGTGTGTGTGTGTGTGTGTGTGAGAGAGAGAGAGCGAGAGAGAGAGAGAGAGAGATGTTTTATTCAGTTCTATCAGTACCACTGATTTATTATTTTTTTTTTTTTTACATTTTTCTAGAAGACAAACAGGTTGTGTCACATGTGGTACATATGCATGAACGTCCCGCATGCAGCAATATACATCTAGAATTTCTTTTCTTAATAACTTAATAATAAAAGTATATTTTTTTTACACAGTCACATCAGCTGATTTTGATACCATTTCTTCATGAAGACCCTCAAGTTTGTGTGCGTGCGTGCGTGTGCGCGTGTGCGCGCGCGCGTGTGTGTGTGTGTGTGTGTGTGTGTGTGTGTGTGTGTTCAATGGAGGCATACACATGTCCCCGGCCTCCACACTAAGGATAAGGTGTTCCCTGTGTGTTCTCTTTCAAGAGACTGATTCAGTTTAGAAATTGGCTTTGGGCTTAAAGGCGAGGTTCAGCTATTAAACGCAATTAAATTAGAGTTCAGCTTCATTACAATCTGACCAAAAACTGGCACTTCTTAAAAGAAAAACTTGTCTGTGCAAATGTCTGTCATTAACCTGTTTTTTTTCACATGTCACTTTCACATGACATGTTAACAGCATTTTATGTTTACCTGGATTTGAATAGTTTCACTCATCGAGGTGGGATATCACTTCTCTGGGATATTAGTTCTCTCTATATTTGTTATGCTGTTAATTTTGTATGATGTCGTAATATATTTTTCTTTTCCCTTTGGCTGTTCCATTTTTTTCAGGGGTTTGATTTGGCATAGGTTTTTACGTCGGATGCCCTTCCTGACATAACCCATAGCAAGGGGAAGAAACACGCTCACGGCTTTGCAGCTACTCTTTACGAAAGTCAGCAATGGTTTCTTTTACCTGAACCTCTCACCATAGACAGTGAGAGACATAGCCGGCCTTTGATAACCCAGTTAGCTGCACTGGGGGGACAGTGACAACCCGTGGAGAGTGGGACTCGAACCCCCTACCTTAGGATCAGCGATCCAGCACCTTTTACCACCAGGCCACCACTGCCTGTGTGATAGCTGTTAAGTTTGTACTCCGCCCTTGTTCGGTGGTGGTTGAGATGGGCACCAGTTGCAGTCCAATTCAATTCATGCTATTCTTATCAAATTGGACTGTGCATAAATCGAATTGGACTGCAACTGGTGCCCATCTCAACCACCACTCAATAAAGGCGGAGTTTCGGCGGAATTCTTTCTAAAAGATACAGGATGTTTTTAATGAGCGTATTATATAAATTCTATCATTCATTTTCTAAACCACATGAACCTAATTAGGGTCACAGGAAGGCTGGTGCCCATCTCATCCGACTCTGGGCAAAGGCAGGGTACACACTGAACAGCTCGCCAGCCCATCACAGGGCCAACACGCATATAACCATTCACACTCACAGCCAACTGTGCATGTTTTTTGAACTGTGGAAGGAAACCAGAATACCAAAGAGAAAACCCAAGCATGGCAACTCCACACAGAAACACCCTAGCCTAGTAAAAAGCCCAGGACCACCTTGCTATGAGGCGTGCACACACACACACACACACACACACACACACACACACACACACACACACACACACACACACACACACACATATACATATATACAGACGCTCCCCAATTTACGAACATTCGTTTTACGAACATCCGGAGATACAAACCGTTCTGTCTGAGGTCAAAAGTGAGAGTGTAATGAAATTGAAAAAAAGTAGAAATAGAAATGGAATAAAATCTATTGAAAGATATATAATAACTATAAGTATGAAATATGATTAAACATTATCCTGAGGTACTCTTAATACTAGGCTCCGGGAGAGGAGGGCGTGGCTGACACTGGGAAGAGAAGCAGAACCTATACATTTCTGAACTCCTGCCAAAAGTTTCAAAGAAGAAACAAATTGACTTCAGTATTATAATGAACTGGATAAGAGTGAAACTCTGTAAATCTGATCAGATCCGCTGTGCTGTGCTTGAGAGGAACCAGGAGTTTAAGCACGAAAGCTGATCAGTTCAATTGTCCAGTTGTAGTGTCGCCTGTGTGTGTGTGTGTGTGTGTGTATGTGTTTGTGTTTGTGTGTGTGTGTGTGTGAGAGAGAGAGAGAATATGCTTTCAATTAGACTGAGCTCAAGAGCATTATTACACCGGTCAGTTATGTAATAACTCGGAGAGAGAGAAAGAGAGAGAGAGAGAGAGAGAGATTGTGTACAGTACAAACTTGTATAGGTTACTTATGCAAGGTTTAAACATATGTTCCCCTCTAAAGAATACCCTGTAACAACTTACAAACAAATTCATCTAACGAACGACCGTCTGGAACCGAACTCGTTCATAAGTTGGGGACCGTCTGTATATATATATATATATATATATAGATTTATAGTTCACTATTATCTACCTTAGATCTTGGAATGTATCCCTGATCAATATGCAATGGTGGGCATGTTGTATATCCACATTTCGTAACCTGTACAGATCAGAAGACTGAACGTGCACTAGAATAGAAATCCTAACTGTCACACACAGGTGGAGTTCAGAGCACACACCCGATTCCACTCAGCCATCACCGGGCTATAAAGATGAGCGGCGCGCTCCTCCCAATGCTAGAAGATTGTCCCTCTAAGCGATCCCCGTTTCCCCGTGATCTCTCTGGCTCCTGGTTCTCAGCTTTGTGCTCGACCAGTTCCTGCTCTGAAGTTTCCCTTTTTGGTTTTCGTGTTTCCCCTCATCTCTACGGTGACCATGATGTTCCCATAACCTAGTGCCTTCCCTGTGTACAATAAACCTCATGTGTATCATCATACTCTGTTCCCTACATCTTTGGGTCCGACTGAATGCTCCCGGCGTCACACCGAACCGTTTCAATCTAGCAGGACAAATTAAAGTATAATTCTCTGGATGGTAGCAGGAAGAGGTTTGGTGTGACAGATAGTTTACCAGTTAAGATTTAGGGCTTCGAGGTGCTGGTTTATTCATTATCACAGTGCAGAGTGAAAACAGAAGAAAGCCAAACTTTAATGAAGGAGAAGACCATGAGCAATGTGTGAAAATACATTGGAGCGATTGAGAAATGAAAGAGCTGTTGGCTGATGGCGTAGGGTTTTTGATTAAAAATGTTCCTTTCTGGGGGGAAAATGGATGTAGGATGCGTTTTGTGTATCCATGGTAATAGTATTAAGTAAATATTAAGTTAGCTTTTGGGGGCAGCAGATCTGAATGAGTGTGTAAATCACATTTGCTGTCCATTCACATTCAGTTAGCTTTTGAAGACAGCTGAACATCTGTTCTGTCATCTCATATTTCATCTTCAAGATAAATGTCTTATAGCTGCACATGTCACATCGTGGCATAGCATGAGCATGGACATAGTTTTGTGTGTAAACCCAGTCGAAAAAGTAGCAGCAAGGGCAGAATTTGTTAAATACAGGGATCCCTCGCTACTTCGTGCTTCAATTCATGCGGTTCAGTGCATTGCGTTTTTTTTTTTTTTTTTTTTTTTTTTTTTTTTAAATATTTATAGAATTAAAAAATAAGGAAATTAAGGAAAATAGGGGGGAAAAGTTAAGGAAAATGGCCAAGTATGCAAAAAACCCCAAACAAACAAAAACAACCCAAAACCCCCCAACAAAACTACTTGCATTTTTATATGAGGTGCACATCTGTGTGTGTTCGCACGCGTGTCTGTATGTGCATGTATTTATATTTTATTTACATTTTATGCATTATTTTTGAATGTTTAATTGTCATTATATAGATATATTATCTAGTGGTCTAGGATCGCTGATCCTAAGGCTGGGGGTTTGAGTCCCACTCTCCACAAGGTTGTCACTGTCCCCCCAGTACAGCCTACTGGATTATCAAAGGCCGGCCATGTCTCACACTGTCTATGGTGAGAGGTTCATGTAAAAGAACCATTGCTGACTTTCGTAAAGAGTAGCTGCAAAGCCGTCAGCGTGTTTCTGTCCCTTGCTAAAGCGTTGTGTCAGGAAGAGCATCTGACGTAAAAACCTATACCAAATCAAACACGCGAATCTTTCGCTGTGACGACCCCTGAAAAAGGGAAAAAGCCAAAAGGAACACTCTTTAATCGCATACATGCACGTATACGTCAGTCAGGCAGGGGGAGGTTAATCCTACTTCGCAGAATTTGGCGGTCGCAGGGGAGTTCTCGGTCCCAATTAACCGTGGAAAGTGAGGGATCCCTGTAATATCAAGAGATCAATCAAAACTTGATTCCTGAGCTTTGCAGTAAGCGCTGACACTCGTACTTGCTATAAGAATAAATGAAAGAATAAATTAAAATATGTTTAAGTGGTAGGGCAGCACGGTGATGCAATGATCAGCAATTCGCCTCAGAGCAAAAAGCTCCTGGGCTTGGCAAGGGTGTCTCTCGGCGGAGTTTGCGTGTTCTCGCTGTGATTGCATGGGTTTCCTCCTGGTACTCCGGTTTCCTCTGACAGTCCAAAGATATGCATATTAGGCTGTTTCAAATTTGTACCTTGGTGTGAGTGAGTGTGTGAATGGTGAACTGTATGGGGCAGTGGTGGTCTAGTGGTATAGGGCGCTGGATCGCTGATCCAAAGGTTGGGGGTTCGAGTCCCACTCTCCACTAGGTTGTCACTGTCTCCCCCCCAGTGTGGCTAACTGGGTTATCAAAGGCGGGCCATGTCTCTCACTGTCTATGGTGGGAGGCATGTAAAAGAACCATTGCTGACTTTCGTAAAGAGTAGCTGCAAAGTCGTCAGCGTGTTTCCGTCCCTTGCTAAAGGGTTGTGACAGGAAGGGCATCCGACGTAAAAAAACCTCTGCCAAATCATCAAGATGATTCGCTGTGGTGACTCCCGAGTAAAAGGGAAAAAGCCGAAAGGAAGACAGACAGACAGACAGACAGACGGTGTGAGTGAGTGTGTGAATGGTGAACTGTATGAGCGTTGGCCTTGTCATGGACTGGCAAGGTGTTCAGGTTATACCTCCACCTTTGCCCAGATTTGGCGGAGGTCGGCTCTGGCCTCCCCGCGACCGTATCCGAATCTACGCAACACTTTGACATTGTGTTTTATACAGAGTACTTTTGTCCTGATTGATGGGCAGTGTGTGGGGGAACCACAGCAGGGACACCTACTCAGGATATGTGATCTTATTTTAACACAACCATAGAGTATTCAGTCGGCGAATTCACAGACGCACATTAGCAACATGCTATTAGTTTTACTAATGAACGAGATGTGACGTGGGGCTTTTTTCTGTCTGGAAGAACGACTTCTTGTTAAACACTGGCACTGTGTCCACTTTCTTCAGTAATCTGTAAAATACTAAAATGTTAAGTGAATTGATGGGAAGCTCTTAGTGGAGTGCGTCACTGTCTATTCAGCAGTATTTGTCTATTTTTACCTGATGGACAGTGAACTGCATACACAAGTGCCTGCTTTCTATGTCCGCTGTCCACTTTTGTCTGTAATTAGATCTCCTTGTACAATCTACAAGGGATTTCGTCCTTGTCTGTTATTAGTTGTTTGGGCATGATGTTAAAAGGCATCCATGGGCCTTCTACAGCCTAATTGAAAGCTGTTCTGGATTTCTGAGGATGTCTGAGTGGGCTGTCTGTCTGTATTCTTAATTCATTCTTTCATTCTTTGTCTGTCTTGCGACCTGAGGCTACCTCTGTGCTCTCATATCCTGGTTTAAGTCCTGAGCATGAATACTTTTCGGTGTTCTCATTTCATTTCCTTTTAGGAGTTCACTTCAGGGGGTGGAACAGTAGCATCGTGGTTAGCACGTCCACTACATGGTTAGAAGGTCCTGTGTTCGAGTCCCAGGGCTCGGCCGTTTATGTTTTCGGTTTGCATGTTCTTTTTGTGCTTTCCTGGGTTTCCTCCGACAGTCCAAAGACATGTACATTCAACTAATTGGCGGTTCTAAATTGCCTCTAGTTATGAATATGAGTGTGACTGGTTGGGTGTTAACCCTGTGATGATCTGACAGCGTGTTCAGGGTATATTTGTAGTCCCGTCTGAGATGGGCACAGCCTCCATGTGACCCTAGTAGGATTAAAAGGTTGGGAAAATGAGTGAAATTGAGAGTAAGTACACTTCAGGGTTCGCTTTAGGCCAGTGGTCCTCAATTATTTTCTGTGTTGCCCCCCCTTAGGAAGAAAAAAAACATTTCACGCCTCCCACCTCCCAATGAGCGACTATAAATAGTATTATTTCTCTATAAAATTATTATTACACTTCTGCATAACATTGCATCTTTATTAACATTAAAAACAAAAAAAAAGAAAGAAATAGTTCAACTTACAATAAAGAAAAACTTCATTAACATCGTTTTTTAATCTGCAATAGAAAAGATTCAATGTGCACCAATATGCCTGAAATTATAAAAAAAAAAAAAAAACATCCTTATTTAAACGCATTCAACTTATTTATGTCTTAATATCGCCGTCTCTCTCCACCTTTTCTCTTCGTTCCTTTTAGCAATTCTCCCATGTTGTTTCTTGAGGGGTTGTTTCACTTCATATTGTTTGCTCGTGCGGAAAAACCACTCCACCATAGCATGACAATGAGAGCGCCACTGCCAACTCGTGGAGCGGAGGTGCAATTACACTTAATTCTCACACACTATTCCAGAAAAGCATGTTCCCCATGGTCATACACTACCCCCGGCATCACACCTTGCCCTCCCCTGGCACCATACCGTGCCCCACGATTTGAGAATCACTGCATTAGGCAGAAGGCAGGACCATCATCTTTATATCTGTGTTGTTTGGCACAGGGCAGGATGCTACGTAGTGGTACTGATGCAACTCATGCTTCCTCCTGGTTTTCCAGTTTGATGAATCTAAAAACTACCACTTTTTTTCCAGAGTTCAAGCTTTCTGATCAGTGATTCCAAACATTGCATTTAAATTAACATGCTTGAGTATGTGTGTGTGTGTGTGTGTGTGTGTGTGTGTGTGTGTGTGTGTGTGTTTATACTGTTCCAGGTATATTCAGAAGAGAAGCATTACACACATTATTTTTGAATGGTTCAAAGAACATCACTAAGAGTTTAGCATGTTGCCTCGGCCTCCAAATTCCCCAGATCTCAATCCAATCAAGCGTCTGCGGGATGCACAAGTCCGAACAAGATGTCTTATCAACAGTGGCTTCACCTCACAACTCGCACGGCTTAAAAGATTTGCTCATAATGGTCATGTTCTCAGTTCATGTCTGTTCATTCCAAATATAAGACATCCTGAGTTCTTCTGGCTCATAATGATTCGTGTTCTAAAATAACACCCTGCTTCACACAATACATCATGACTGCGCAGTCTCTAAAAATATTTTTTCAATTCCCAAAATTTGCCCACATGTTGGTGATTCATGTAGGTTTTAGTGGGAGTGTACGAACCTGTGTGTGTGTGTGTGTGTGTGTGGGTGAGAGGGGTGAGAGAGAGAGACTGAATGATTGGATGTTTAAATCCAGGTGTGCCACTCAGATCTTTTGTCCTCTCTTTCTTCGTCTTTCTAATTTAAATCTATTTAAATACTTATGTTCTTGCATTTTTTTTTTCTTTTTTTTTTTCTGTCTCCTAGTGTGTGCTATTGCTATGTATATATGTCAACGTTTCTGTTTAAAAAAGGATAGTTTCTGATTATTTTGGGGCCTTGGTGGCATTGTTTCATTTGATAAAGTTACAAGGAGAAAAACCTCATTTATAAAGTATTCATTATTGTAATGATTTCCCTTAGTGCAAGTGCGCGCGCGCACACACACACACACACACACACACACACACACAGACACACACACACACACGTGTGGAAATGAGTGTGATTACAGGGACAGTGGGACAGACAGGGTGTGGTTGCCGTGTAATTTGTGCTCCGTCTCTCTCTCCTAAGACGATCAGGTTTGCTGCGGCCAGGCGGAGAGCCAAGCCCTCTCTCATTCTGTCCTGTCCCTAAAACCCGGAGTGTGTCATTGCATTTTCTGCAGTAAACACAGACCGAGTTCAGTATGCTGACTTCAATTCAGCTGCAGTTCAGAGCTCTAACACCATCCGTTCTTCCATTCTTTGAGATAATTGATGGGTTAAATACGGAGGGAAATGCTGATGAAGGAAAAACTTGCAATGGAATTTTTTTTCCCGGTTAAATCGACCAAAAGGAACATGTGTAAAAGATTACAGTGTCCAATAGGCGTGTTTGTCATATCCACATTTTGCCATGTTTAATAATCCACTTTTAAAAGATCTGGTTAAATAAAATATAATCTGTGTCTTGTTGAGGCAAAGTGAAAACATGTAGATGTATGAACGTACAGTACGGTGTATGACAAATCTGACATGACATGAACTGTACAGTCAGCAGAAAGTGCCGTTGCAAGCAAATAGATGTTGGTTGTGCTGATTTCTGCCTCCTCAACCTACACATACATCGACAACCTTTAGTGACCAGATATTTTCGATTTATTTTCAGTGTTGCAAAACTCCTTTACAGGAAAATAGCTAATGAATACAAAGAACGTTGCCTGCTGTCATAGACAAATCTGTATGTTCATGGGTAAATGATGATCATTTGCAAATCAAATCAAGGTATACGAAGAGGCCCTATTTTCTGAAAATACTTTTTTTTTTTTTTTTAAATCACGGATCTATTTTTGGATAATATTCGATATTTTTATTAGAACAGAAAACCAACTGACTCATTACTCACTGCTTAACACACAATTCATAAGGAGACACAACTCCTGTTTCATTGTGGGAACACAAAGCAGTGTTATTACACACGTACAAAACACTGAGCCTATAAACAAGAAGAAGCGGCGATAGGAACATAAAGTGAACGTGAAGGAAATAATTAGGGCTGGAGGAATAAATATATATAACTCGGAGGATAGACTCAAGAAAGAACAAAGATGTAGAAGGATGAAACTAACAATGTGGATCAGTGGTTGTTTATTGGGAAAATACTGATGAGGGATTTTTTGGGAAAAATATCAACCAGTGATTAGACATTAGGAATAATCGTGACCACTGATTGGACATTGGGAATAATGGTAAAAAGTGATTGGAGTGATTTGATGTTGAGAATAATCGTGACTAGTGATTGACAGTGATAATAGTGCTGACTAGTGATTGGGATTTAAGAACTTTCGTGACCAATGATTGGGTGTTAGACATGGCAGTGGTGGTCTAGTGGTGTAGGTGCTGGATCACCGATCCTTTGGGGGTTGGGGGTTTAAGCCCCACTCGCCACAGGTTGTCACTGTCCCCCCACCAGGTGCAGCTAACTAGGGTTATCAAAAGTCGGACATGTCTCTCACTGTCTGTGGTGTGAGGTTCATGTAAAAGAACTATTGCTGACTTTCAACAAGAGTAGCTGCAAAGCCGTCAACGTGTTTCCGCCCTGCAATGGCCTCGCGAGCTGTTCAGGGTGTACTCTGCCCTCGCCTGGAGTCGACTGGGATGGGCGCCAGCCTCCCTGTGATCCTAATTAGGATGACGCTTGTTACA
>CM045742.1:15355000-15375000 GCA_024760905.1 Plotosus lineatus
CCTTCCCAGTATATTTTTTAGGAACACTTGTGATTAAGACCATGCCCAGGGGTCTTAGCATAGTGTGGTGTCTTAGCGGGATTTGAACACACAACCTCCCGATCATGAGCCCAGCACCCTAACCACTACGCCACCAGTCCCAGTATTATGACGTGCTAGGATTTTATTATAGGCATCAAGGTTTGTTCTAGAATATGAATTATCAAATGTTTGATATTAAGGATGTTGATGCACTCTGCAATTTCTTTAAAAAAAAAATAAAAAGCACGATATGCAGTAACTTGAATCCCCATGCATAATTCTTGTGATTTTAAGGGCAGTACATTTTCTGAGTTCTCCACACATTTTTGGAGCTTTCAGTAAAATATCTGTGTGTCCCCCCCCCTGTCCCCCCCAGCCTTCAAACAGAGCAGAAAAAATACAAATGATGGACCAACAGCATTGAGCCAATCAGGACAAGGAGGCGTCTCTACTCAATGTGGCCTGTCGGTTTCCAAAAGCTCCTGAACGATACAGTTTCCAAAAGCTCCCTCTCACACTGTATCATTCAGGAGTTTTAGCTGAGGCAGCAGTGTGCATGTGACTTTGGGTGAGGTTTTGGAAGGAGCACTGAAAGGAGACGCTGCATTAGTTTGATTTTTGTTACGTGAAACTATTTCGTAAATCTGATATTGCTATAAGACAAAAAGCACTCCGCAAATCTAAGGCTTTCATTTCAGCTAAAAAAAAAAAAAGGAAGTCAGAGATTAAAAATAGGATACGAGAGCTCAAATAATGAAAATGGTCATTGTTTTCCTGTTTCAGTTTTCAGATGTATCATGGTCAGGGTTGCGCTCGATCTGGTATCCATCCCCGGAACACTGGACACGAAGCAGGAATACACTCTACATGGGATGCATTTTCATGATCATTCACCTTACAGCAATTAAAGGAAATCTGTAATCTAAATCCTTGCACGAGCACTTAACACATCAAACCACGCCCTCGTCACCTGCTGCGTCGGACTTACTGTAGTGAAGGTCTTGCAGAAATCACACTGCACATTTCCTGGATCCATTTTTCTGCAATCTCGCTAAAAATAACAAGCAGAAACTGTGGGAAGAACATATCGTCCTTGGTGGAGGTAAGAATCAAGAATTTTTACACAAATTATAGATTTTTAAATGATTGTGTTGTTTCTGCTAACTTGGTCCACAATAACTTGGTCTGTTATACATAACAATTGCCAGATATGCAGAAATAAACGATCACAGAATGCAATAATCTCCCAGTGTAGATAACCGGGTTATCAAAGGCCAGCCATGTATCCCACAGCGTGTGGTGAGAGGCGGGTAAAAGAATTGCAATCGTTCTACAGGAATAGGCCATTGGATTGCGGTTAGCGTGTATTTTCCCCGCAATAGCCTGGTGAGCCGTACCCTGACCTTGCCCAGAGTCTGCCGAGATGGACGCCAGCCTTCCTGCGACCCTAATTAGGGATCAAGTGGTTCAGAAAATGAATAAATGATGAATGCAATAATCAACCAAGCAGATTCAATTCAACAAATTATTATAGTAATCTGATGTCGTCCCAGCTTGGTCAGAATGGTCCATCCAATTCCTCGCATGATTTTCATACATGGGAAGAAATTCTTCTATACTCGCTCATCTGCCAAACCGCTTAATCCTACCAAGTTCGCAAAGGTGGCAGGGACCTATCTCAGCTGACGCTGGGCAAAGGCAGGGTACACCCTGAACAGCTTGACAGACCAGTGGTGGGCCAAGACACAATCATTCATACTCCAATCCCCACCTAAGGGCAATCAGGAAGAGAAAATTAGATTAATGTGCATGTCTTTGGACTGTCGGCCGAAACCGGAGTATCTGGAGGAAATCCATATCAGCACTGGGAAGACGTGTAAATTCCACACAGAAATAACCGAGTCCTAAACTCAAACCCAGGACCTTCTTGCTATGAGGCAGACATGCCAACCTCTACACCTCCGCGCTGCTGGGAAGAAATTAATATGAATAATTACTGTGCACATTGTTGTTGAATTCATTGTTTTCTATCCAAATGTGTAATGCCTACTCTTCAGCTACCTTCCTCTGACGGTTTGTCATTTGAAAAGGATTCATTTGTTATTCCTGTTTCCTGCTAACATTCAGAACATGCTCCAGGCATCTTCGAGTACAGAGTGGATTGATTTTTCAGGTATCGTGCAAAAGATAAGTTTACTATGCATGCTTAATGGACTTCTTCTCCAGACAGCGCAAAGGTTCATGGTGTGTGGTCATCTTTTAGTATCTGGTAAAGAAATGAAAGAATAGAAGGATAGAAAAAATGGAGAAGGGGTTGAAATGTTGAGGGGTGAGGATGAGGGAGGGGGTGGTGTTGCTACAACCAAGGTTTGCAGTCTGGGGTGTTACACAATCTTGCAGAACAATGTAGTCTTTCAAGCATGTTCTTCCTGTACGTGAACCCAGGCAGGGCTTCATCATCACAGACTGTTATGTGTGCGTCACTCTCAGGCGTTTCCATTCAAATGTTTCACAACGTTTCAACTCGTTTCCTATAAGTCAGCATCGTTTCATTAGGTACTGTGCTAAAAATTCTGGAAACGGCACCAAGATTATCTGATTACGCCAGCACCGGTCATAAATACCGGAATATTACTCTTCAAAAAAGTTCAGCATACACAACATATACAGTGAAAATGAGCTGAAGGAATCCGTAGGATGGAGTATATACCCTGCGTGGTTGCGTAAGGCGTTTTACTATAGCATTAGACTTCAACTGACTTTTTGCTTGACATAGAATAACTTTACTTCTGAAATGTTCTGTCCCAGCGGCACAGCACTGTAGTGGTTAGCACGTCCGCCTCACAGCAAGAAGGCCTGGGTTCTATTTCCAGCTCAGGCGTTTCTGTGCGGAGCTTGCATTCGCACCTTATGCTTGCATGGGTTTCCTGCAGGTACTCTGGTTTCCTCCCGCAGTCCGAAAACATACACAGTAGGCTAAATGGTTGTTTTAAATCACTCCTAGATGTATGAGTGTGAATGGTTGTGTGAGTGTTGGCCCTGCAATGGCCTGGCGAACCGTCCAGGGTGTACCACACCCTCACCCGGAGTCGGATGAGATTGGCGCCAGCCTTCCCGCAATCCTAAAGAAAACTAAAATTGTTGCAAAACCAATCACAATTTAAATATCAAAAGTGAGCCATAAGAATATCAAGGTGAAGCTACTACAGACATTAAGGTTGTTACTGAGTAACGAGGATGGATAGGATCAGGATTGAGTACATCAGAGGGACAGCACATCTAAGATGTTTTGGAGACAAAGTCAGAGAGGCTAGATTAAGATGGTTTGGACATGTACAGAGGAGGGATAGTGAGTATATTGGTTGTAGGATGCTGAGGTTAGAACTACCAGGCAGAAGGCGGACATGAAGGTCGTTGGAGTAAGAGTAGAAGATGCAGAGGATAGGGTGAGATGGAGGCAGATGATTCGCTGTGGCGACCCCTGAAGGGAACAGCCAAAAGGAAAAGAAGAAGAAGAAGAAGACTTTTTATGTTGCTAGGTTTTAGGCTAAAAGTCAGCAAGAGCCTCCTTGTCCGCCCTTTTTGCTGTCCACGCTAAATCGTCGTATTTTCCCGGATAGAGCAACGGACGTCAGATGGAGAGAAAAATCTTCAATGCAAAAATTTGTCTCTGTTCGCATGTGTTTCTTGTCCTTTTTTGTTCAGCGAATGCGTTCCTTGTCAGACGAGGTCCATTCAATCTGGGGGCACATGGAACGTACCACATGGAACGGACCCCGATCTGGCAAGTGCAGTTGTTGTGTGCTGGGGATGTGTCTTCTTCAGAACGCTTCAATTCTTCATGAAATAAGAGAGGTAGATCCTCAGATGGATTACGAGAGCTTCGAGCAGAAAAGGAGACAAGTTTCTCCACCAGATAGTTTTCGTTCTGTCGGACGTCCGATTACAATATCTGGCAAGGTGTGACTGCTAATCAGCAACAGAGACCTTTTTCATGACCAGATCATTTTTTCCCGTTTATGCTATCCAACAAGGTGTGACTACTCCCTTCGGCATTTCCATCCAGTGGACTTGGCTCCTGTTTACTCCAGAGTGGTATAAGTATCTCTGGAAGCAGAATCTTGGCATATCATGCTTCTTTGAGACAAAGGTTTGTTTTAATCTTTGTCGTTCAGTATTGTGGGCACCCCCCCCCATGTGACGTTTATAGACTGTAATAACACGTCCTCTCTCTGTATTCAGTTGACTGATTTCATTACTCTTCTTGGATCACTCTCTGGAGTAAAGATCCTGCTGGATGAGCAAAGCTGCTGGAAACCTGAACCTGAATGAATGTCAATGTAATATTGTGAGAAACTGTATGAAGCCAGGAAGATGCTGTGAAATTCAGAGCTCTGATTTCTTATTCTCAGAGTAGCTCCTTTCAAATCTGAGGGTCAGTGATGGCTCAGAAGTTAAGACATTGGGGTAGCGATCCAAAGGTTCAAAACCACTGTGGTGCCGCTGTTGAGTCCTTGAGCATGGTTCTTATTCCTCAGTTCCTCAGTTGCATATAAAAGTGATAAACATAAGCCACTCTGGATAAGAAGGTCTGCCTAGTTTGCTGTAAATGGATACTGTACTTAAATACATATTACCACAGTATATAGAACAGCTGAAGAAATGTATTTCTACAAACAATTAGAATAGCAAGAGCATTGTTGTGTTTCTCCAGTTTCCTAACAGTTCACTGTACTGTGCTAACTCTGCATTCATCAGAACACACACACACACACACACACACACACACACACACACACACACAGTTATTTCCAAAATACATGGAGTATTCTTTGGTAATAGAGAAGTACAGAGAAGGTCAGAGGGAACTGCATTGTGCCTTTGTGGATCTGGAAAAAGCATATGACAGGGTGCCAAGAGAAGAACTGTGGTATTGCATGAGGAAGTCTGGAGTGGCAGAGAAGTATGTTAGAGTGGTGCAGGACATGTATGAGTGATGTAAGACAGTGGTGAGGTGTGCTGTCGGCGTGACCGACGAATTCAAGGTGGAAGTGGGACTGCATCAAGGGTCAGCTCTGAGCCCCTTCTTGTTTGCTATGGTGATGGACAGGCTGACAGATGAGGTGAGACAAGAATCTCCATGGACTATGATGTTTGCAGATGACATTGTGATCTGTAGTGAGAGCAGAGAACAAGTGCAGTAAAATCTAGAGAGGTGGAGGTATGCCCTGGAAAAGAGAGGAATGAAGGTTAGCCTCAGAAAATCAGAATACATGTGTGTGAATGAGAAGTACCCAGGAGGAATGGTGATGTTACAGGGAACAGAAATAACGAAGGTGGAGGATTTTAAGTACTTCGGCTCAACAATGCAGAGCAATGGAGAGTGTGGAAAAGAGGTGAAGAAGCGTGTGCAGGCAGGTTGGAATGGTTGGAGAAAAGTGTCCGGTGTGATGTTCAGAGAGTGTCAGCAAGAATGAAGGGAAAAGTGTACAAGACGGTGTTGAGGCCAGCGATGTTGTATGGCTTAGAAACAGTGGCACTGAGGAAAAGGCAGGAGGCAGAGCTGGAGGTAGCGGAGATGAAAATGTTGAGGTTCTCCCTGGGAGTAACGAGGATGGATAGGATCAGAAATGAGTATATCAGAGGGACAGCCCATGTAAGATGTTTTGGAGACAAAGTCAGAGAGGCTAGATTGAGGTGGTTTGAACATGTACAGAGGAGGGATAGTGAGTATATTCGCAGTAGGATGCTGAGGTTGAAACTACCAGACAAGACCAAAGAAGACATTTATGGATGTGGTGAAGGAAGACATGAAGGTCGTTGGAGTCAAAAAAGAAGATGCAGAGGACAGGGTGAGATGGAGGCGGATGATTTGCTGTGGCGACCCCTAAAGGGAGCAGCCGAAAGGAAAAGAAGAAGAAGATGGAGTATTCTTTGGGGCAGTGATGCTCGAGTGGATAGGGCGCAGGATCGTTGATCCTAAGGTTGGGGGTTCAAGTCCCCACAGGGTTGTCACTGTCGTCTCCCCCCTCCCCCCAGTGCAGCTAACTGAGTTATCAAAGGCGGGCCATGTCTCTCACTGTCTATGGTGAGTGGCATGTAAAAGAACCATTGCTGACTTTCGTAAAGAGTAGCTGCAAAGCCATCCACGTGTTTCTGTCCCTTGCTAAAGGGTTGTGACAGGAAGGGCATCTGACATAAAAACCTATGCCAAATCAAACGTGCGAATCAGATGATTCGCTGTGGTGACTCCCGAGAAAAGGGAAAAAGCCGAAAGAAAGAAATGGAGTATTCTTTCTTTTCCTCAATAAACATAGATACACTAATCAACATGGAGGGCAGCACGGTGTTGTCGTGGCTAGCACTCTCGTGGCTGGTCTATCTCACAGCAAGAAGGTCCCTGGTTTGAGTCCTGGGCTTGGCAGGGAATTTCTGGGCGGAGTTTGCATACGTTCGTTTCTTCTGGGTGGTTGGGTTTTCGCTGAGTATTCAGGTTTCCTCCTATCGTTCATAGACAAAGGAATGCACATTAGGGTAGGTGGCTGGGTCCAAATTGCCTGTCGATGTGAATTTGGTGCATTTGGGGTGTGTGTGTGTGTGTGTGTTTGTTGGCCCTGTGAAGGACTTGTCGCACTTTTCACGTTGAACCCCGCCTTCACAGAGTCGGCTGAGATGGCTTTGTATGACTATAATAGGACTAAGCAATTCAGCAAATGAATGAAGTAATTGACATTTCTCGCACAAATGTTTTGAACTTTCTGATATGAACGGAATCCCTGCAAGCCACACCCCATTACACACCTCACATTAGTCGCTCTGCTTGGAAGAACTAAATGTCCTGATGTACCACCCCTGGATTCTGTCAGGGTATAAGAAGTATGTTTTATATTTAATGTGTTATAGGATGTGTGAATATTTATGGCCAAAAGTAACTGGACACCTGACTGTCATATGGAAAATATATGGCCAAAAAGCCAGATTCCAACTTCTCTGAACACCGCACTCCTGATCTTACCCAACATCAGCCTCATTAACCTACAGTACTTGTAAATGCTGAATAAATGCAAATCTTCACACCCGTGCTATAAAATCCAGTGGAAAGTCAGAAAAGTGGGGATTATCACAGTAAAGAGGGGACTGGATCTGAAATTTAATGTTCAGCCAGCAAATACGAGTATGATGATTAAGTGACCGCATGCTTATGAGCACATGCTATATGCTTTATTTTAGATAGGATTACACAAGTGTGTACTTGATGTCAGGTTGCACAGTGGTGTAGTGGTTAGCACCTGTCCCTCACTGCAAAATAATAGTGCAGCGAGGGGAAGGTGCTGACCACTACACCAGTGCTTTCAACCAGTGTTGGCTGAGAAAGGCTTCAGCCTGCTTTTGACCCTTATAAAAAATAATTAAAAAAAGAAATCTGCATACACATAAACAGATTAAATAGACCTTAAGTACAGTATAAAATCTAATTGCAAAAATTACTAATATTACTATTATTAATTAACAATAATTTGAAAGTGAGCAAAAATATTTATTTCCTGTGCCAGTCAGCATGGCCATGTTCAAATATGTACGCGAGGTTTCATGGTGACTCCCACGCAAGTTATGACAAATAATGGCCAGTTGTAAGCATTTGCAGAAATGAAATTTGAAGGGAAGTGTGTACAGAAGGGCCGTGTACTGGAGTCACTTCTCCTGTTGAGTGGCGCCACAGTTTGTCTTCTTGGAAGAACACTGTGGAGGAAGGAAGTGCTCTACAGAGTCACTCAAGGAGTTGAATGATATTTATATAGCTTAAGCTTTATTGCTTTAAATCATAAATCTTAAGCTTAATAAATAATTACTAAATAGTTAACGCTGCATGGCTTGAGGGTGGCATGGTAGTGTAGTGGTTTCCACGTCCGCGTCACAGTAAGAAGGTGTTGGGTTCAAGTCCCAGGCTCGAGGGTTTCCGTGTGGAGTTCGCATGTGCTTCCTATGCTTGCATGGGTTTCCTTTGGGCACGCTGTTTTCCGGGTTCCAAATTGCTCCTAGGTGTGGATACGAGTATGACTGGCCCTGCAATGGTCTCGCAAACTTTTCAGGGTGTACACCCACAATCACTCATTGTCGGCTGAGATAGGTTCCAGCCACCCCACCACCCTAGAAAGATTAAGTGGTTTGGCAAATTAAGTGAGAATGACTGCATGAAACGATAGATACAGGGCATGATGTTTGGTTTCCTGGTTATGTCGTCCATCACGTGTATCTTTGCTGTAGCGGGGTTTTATGAAGGATTTTAATTTTGAGCTCTTAATATCGTAGAAAATCATAAAAGCATAGAAAACATGTAATAATAAAATATAATGTAATACAAGTTAATCCCCTGTAAATGAAAAGAGTGTGTAAAAAGTGTGTTTCCTTTTAGTTACAGCACTCACTGCTAGTTTTTTTAGAGATAAAATGCTGGATATTTTCCACATCAGTAGGGGTCCTCTTTTACACTCATGCTGCTTTTTGTGTATATAAAAAAAAAAAAAAAAAAAAAAGATTGTGAAGATTTTTGTGACCTTGGACTTTCTTACACTTAAATAGAACCAAAACTTTGAAGTGGACAGGAAGTACTGCTTAATAAGTGCTACTGTGTTGAAGCAGTTCTTCAGTGAGATGGCCTTGAGAGTGTACTTTAGACTGTTGCGTTATGTACCAGTAGCCTTGATTCAGTCTCTGCTGACCATGGGAAAGGCAGCAGGCAAACCGGGTGAGAACATTAATTTGTATTGCTGCAGGTCTGAAGAGTAACAACAGATTGAAGGAACTGGGACACTGAGACAGGAGCTGAGGGTTTATCATTGCCTTTCCTCAGATTGTACCCATGATGCATTTTTGCCTTTCGTTATTAGACTCAGCTTTGAATCAAACATCAAGCTTTAGATTAGCCCGAGTGTCGGAGAATCTGAGGATACGGTATCTGTGAGGGGATGCGCTTTTTTATTGGATGGTAGTCAAGTCTGAAAAACCTTCCCAGTATATTTTTACTGGTACCCATTTATACTGCTGGGTGAACAGAGCCACACTTGTGGTTAAGACCTTGCCCAGGGGTCTTAGCACAGTGGGGGTGTAAATTGGGATTTGAACACACAACCTCCTGATCATGAGCACAGCACCCTAACTACTACACCACCGGTCCCACTCATTGGATGTTGCTGTGGATTATTTATAATGAAAAAATTACTTAAATGGGATGTGAGTTTTTCAGCCTGCAGACACGTCAAAGCATTTTAAGAAACACCGTGATGAACGCAATGTGTATAAAGATGCATGCAAATCAGACTGTGGTCATAGGGCACTTCTATATAGAGTTTGCCTGTTCTCCTGTGTGATTGCATGGTTTCTTCAGGGTTCTCTGGTTTCCTTCCACAGTCTAAAGACATGCACATGCAGTCAATTGGCTGTTCCAAATTGCCCCTCAGTATAAGTGTAAGTATGAATGGTTGTGTGTGTGTTACCCTGCGATGGACTAGTGAGTTGCTCGGGGTGTACCTGGCCATTGTCAAGTGATGATTACGATAGGCTCCAGCCACATGACTCCACAGTAATAGGATTAAGTTCCTTGGTAAACGAGTGAGTGAGAGGACGATCATCAGTCATGTTCTTTTGAGTCCTCAGGGAGGTGGGTCAGGTAATTTCAATCATAGTGGCGAAAACACACTTTTTTTGTCTTGCTAGAATATTTATTGGGGTGATGTTGGATGTACCAGATTGCTGTTATCAAAATTTATATTTAATTTTAGGAAATTAATTTAATTCTTATAAACAGTCCCATCAGGAGCGTTATTGATTTCACATCCTGAATGCTAAATTTTTTTCTTTTTCAGGATGTACCAGAAAACTAAACCACATACATTATAATTTTAACCTTTATTTCTGGTTAAAATACAGTGATCTCTCGCTACTACGTGCTTAAGTGCATCGCGGGTTTTTCAAAAATATTAATCGAAAAATAAAAAAATATGGAAATTAAGTAAAAATAGGGGAAAAGTTAAGGAAAATGCTGCAAAACATGGTCAATTGTATACAGTGGTACCTTACTTTATGAAAGTCTCACTGAGCGAAAAATACAGGTTTTGAAACGCATTTTCCTAAAATTTTTCTCTGGATACGAAACAAGTTTATATTATGAAAGCGCCATCTTAAAAATTCAAACATGCCATTCAAACATTCAAACAATGCACGAGTTGCTTTCCCATTGGTTCTCTCCCAACACCCCACCCCGCTGGCCTCCCATTGGCTAGAAGGTTGCTGAATCTCCATAATACAGTACTGTACCCATAATGCTTTTTGTGTGCCTTCGACCCATTGTTCGACACACTCTTAGGATTCTGCTAAAATATAATAAATATCTGTAATTGTTTTGTAATTTTTGGATTCGGGTTTTCATTCATTGTACAACTCTCTTTGCTTAACTGAGTGTGCATTAGCTTGTGCCGATCTGAGCAGATAGTTAATTCATCTCTGTGTTATGAGACTTGCACCCATGCTAGCAGGCTTACACTTCAGTCCAACCATATTTGCTTAGGGTTACAAAAGTCCGCAAAACAGTGTAAACACAAAGATCACAAAGACGACGTCTGAACACAAGGGTAACATGCTATATATATCATATATATGAATAAAAATAAAAGGACAGGACAAAGACTTTCTATTGAAACTCCATTTATCACTACAGATCTGTTTTGAGGGGTGCTGAAACCATCCTCTCTCTTCAGGTGATTATAGAAGAATCATTTTTCTTCAGAATTCTTCTATAATCACCTGAAGAGAGAGGATGGTTTCACCACCCCTTGAAACAGATCTGTAGTGATAAATGGAGTTTCAATAGAAAGTCTTTGTCCTGTCTTTTTATTTTTATTGTTATTTGCTCTACCTAGTATTGAGCACTCTCCTACGGAAGGATCTACTCAGAAAATCCTCTATATATATATATATATATATATATGTATATGTGTATATAAATATATGTATATGTGTATATATGTATATGTGTATATATATATATATATATATATGTATATGTGTGTGTATATATGTGTGTGTGTGTGTGTATATATATATATATATATATATATATATGTATATTTATATATATGTATATGTGTATATATACACACTCAGTCTGTAAACAATGAATGCAGCATCATTACGTCAGTGTACTACGTAGGTATGTCTAAACTCAAAATGTGACTTTAAAAAAAAAAAAACAACAACAAAAAAACGTAAAATCGAAAAAAAACTGATGAATGTAAGTCAGGGAGCGTCTATACATATATACATGTATGTATACGTCAATCAGGGTGGTCGATCCTCCTTCGAGGAAATCGGTGGTTGCGGGGGTGTCTTGTTCCCCATTAACCGTGGAAAGTGAGGAATCCCTGTATGATGACATTTTATGTTCAGGAACTTCTGTAGTGATCAGAATGTTTGAAAATAAAGTTAGTCCCCATCTAAAGTCTGTGCAGCGACTGTTTTAGCCTGGATCTTCTTTCTTCTTCTTTACCACCAGACCACCACTGCCCTACTGTTTTAGCCTGGTTATCATCTAAAACCGTACAGCGCGAGCAAACCCTTTGTCTCGTGTTTTAGTCCTGGGTTTAATTTATTTGGAAATAACTTATTTATTGCACAGATCTATTTATCAATTAAATATTTGGCGTAATAATGTGGATAATGTTAAATTCATATTGATATTGTATATTAAATATCGTTACTAATTTGTGCAATTTATTTGCTTTGGAGAAAACAAACAGAATTTTTTGTTTGTTTGTTTTTTAGTTTCATGTCCTCACTGTACTGATTTTCTCATTTAAATGTCAAGTGAACCACTTCTCTATTTCAGACTGTGCATCAAAACATCACATAATATTACCATGTACCATTTTGATTTTGATCTCCGTGGTTGAGACCTGCTTCTCAAATACCCTTTTAGTTTGTGAAACCTAATACAGCATACATCAAAATTCAATGAAACGCTGAATCATGACAAGATCGTCATTTCTAGTTTCTTATAATGGAGAGACAAGTCCTTTTAAACCTCCTATAGTCCCTTGGCTTTCATTTAGAGCCGGCTGTCAGTTGGAACATGGGAGTTTTCTTAACAATCAGACCTGTTTTGAAGCCCGATTTTCTCAATGTTATGTTACTCAGTGATGACTTGGCTATGGTTACAGAGTCAAATGAGCCAATCAGGAATTATTAGACCAGTAAGCCTATGAACTCCTATAAACATCATTAGAATAGTGTTTTTAATATTAGTTGATGGTCACCCAAGACTTTGACAGTGTGCATACTGTTCGAAAAAATAAAATGAAGCTTATTATGAATTGTAATTATTGTAAATACAATATATGTAATATCATTCATATCAATCAATAATATTTCATATCATATCCTGGTACCATTCCTATTAGGTTAATAAAAAAAATAAATAAAAAAAAAGGTAAAGTCCGTTAGGCTTTTTACACCCAAGCCTACTGGCTCATCGGACCGGTGCTTATCCCCGGATTCTGTAGCGTGAAGCGACTAGGAGTACAACTCCTCCTGGATGGGACGCTAGTCCATCGCGGGTTACCTTCCCAGTATATTTTTACTGGTACCCATTTATACTGCTGGGTGAACAGAGGCACACTTGTGGTTAAGACCTTGCCCAGCGGTCTGAGCACAGTGGGGGTCTCACTTGGGGATTTGAACACACAACCTCCCAATCATGAGCCCAGCACCCTAACCTCTACACCACCGGCCCCACTCATTAGGTTAATGGCTGTTCCAAATTGCCCCTAGATGTGGCTGTGTGTTGGCCTTATGATGGTCTGGCTAGTGGTTCTGTGTGTATCCTATCTTTGCCAAGTGTTACCTTGATATAGGCTCCAGCTGCCCTGTGACGCTAATACGATTTAGTGGTTGGGCATCTGAGAGCGATAAAATGAGTGTGTCTTAAAGTACGTACAGTGATACCTCTGCTCACGAACATAATTGGTTCCCAGAAAGTGTGTGTAAGGCGAAAGGTTCGTCTTCCGAACATTTATTTCCCATAAGAAACCATTAAAATGAGAATAATCCGTTCCCAGGTCCCCATAAAACATAATTTTCTACTAAATAAGCCTTAAAACTACACAAAAATATACCTTATTTTATATATAATAAATGTGCTATTGTATTGTAATTAAAGAAATAAACTGTACTGTATAATAAAGTGGTTTTATTTACCTTTGTGATGGTAGTTGATGGCTTGATGGAATGGAGTGGGAGGAGGAGGGAGGGGAGGGACTTACTGTTTGGAAGGAGATTTTGGAAAAGCCTACTATTTGGAAACACCCTTAGCCACACACGCACCCTTAATAGCTTCCTTGTTCTTAAGGATGGGAGCAATGGTAGACTTAGCGTACTGGTACTGGGACGCTGAGTCACACAAACGCACACCTCGTTCGTGTTTTTCAATGATCTCCGCCTGTGGTGGGGTCTTTTACGGTCCCATAATAGCAAAAGTACACTCAATATGGTCCAAAATGTCTATCAAACACAAACCACGTCCGCACTCAAAGAAAGGGGGTGACGAACTGTGACGCCATGAGCGTGCGTCAGCTTCTCGTGGCCGCCACCGTGGCGCTGTTCGACCGCGTGGTTTGATTCGTCCGCCGAAAACTAGTTCGTCAGCAGAGACTATATGCTCGCAAATTTAATGTTCTTGAGGCGAAAAGTTCGTGAGCTTAAGCGTTCGTCAGCGGAGGTTTTACTGTGCTTAAATTACACTACATCACCAAAAGTTGATGACGATATGACCAATGACTTTGCGTTTGATTTTGGCAAGTAGTTGTTGGAATTCTTCCGCCCTTGCCTGGAGTCCACTGAGATGAGTGCCAGCCTCCCTGTGACCCTAATTAGGATTAAGCGATTCAGAAAATGAATGAATGATGAGTTGTTGGAATTTGTGTTCATTTTGCGACATAACTGTTTAAGAGATCAGACACTGATGCTGAGTGAGAAGGCCTGGTTCGGCTGGCTGTCCAGTTCATTTCAAGGTTTTCAGTGGGACTGAGCTCAAGGCTTTGTCCACACAAGGTTTTCCACTGCAGTCTTAATAGATCATTTCTTAATGGAGCTTGCTTTGTGCACCGAAGCTTTGTCAAACTGTAACATGCTTGTGACAAAACCTTGGTGAAAACCACATGTGGGTGATGGTCAGGCATATGCAAGCTTTTCGCCATATACTGTAGTGTGTATATGCAGACTATAAAAGCCAACAAACCAAAGGTGTGCAATTGTAGACTCCCTTATCTAATAATTTATTTGACTGCTTGATCTAGCGCTACATCTGGCATGCAGAATTCAACACGACCACTTTCAGACATTTATCCTGGTTCTTTATAAAGGCATCTGGGTAACATAATGGCAATAAAGAGGAAACATACCAAAGAGTGCCCCTTGTATTTTTCCTGCTTGGGGCCCCACAGCGGCTAGAATTGCTCGCATATCCTATTGACAGATTCAGAGGCTAAAGTTTCTCACACTGTGCTGCAGAAACATGGGGCTCTCATTGTTAAAACAAATCAGGTCATTATCATGAAAGCAAAACCAATCGAATGCTTATTGTAATAGCTAGTTTTCTCTAAGATTTTTAAGCAGCGTCTGCAACAGAAAGCAGCACGCCCATGACTAAGATACCCAAGATGAACTGCTAAAGACTGTGCATCAAGGCAACAATTTGTCATTATGTTGTCTCAACACTGACATAAATTTTTAGGTAAACTTTAATCACTGAAACTAAGCTAAACTACAATGAAGTATCAATATGGAAATATTCCAGGACTACGCAGGTGTTTTGTGTCAGAAATGAAATCATAACACACGGGATGGAGTGGGCTGCTATCTCGAGATTGAAAAAAAACATTATCCCAAGTGGATATATAGTGTATTTACTATTTACTAGTCATTTTTATTGTATATATAATAGTTAATTTCATAGTTTATACTAAATGATGCTTGTAATTTACATGCGACAATAATTTTTTCTTTTTGTTTACATTTCTATGAAGTATGCACTTAATCTTGAATGAGTAGATTAGAAGTAGTTCAGCTATATATGCGGTTAGCCCAGCGCTTCTCAAATAGTGGGGCGCACCCACCTTGGATATCATGCCTGGGGTGTGTGTGTGTGTGTGTGTGGGGGGGGGGGGGGTGTATGACCCTGGGGAACATGCTTTTCTGGAATAGTGTACAAGGATTTAGGGCAGTGGTTCTTAACCTTGTTGGAGGTACCGAACCCCACCAGTTTCATATGCACATTCACCGAACCCTTCATCAGTGAAAAATAAAAATATGATTTTTTTTACAAATTCAAGACATAGGTACTGTTGTGTTCTTGTATTCCCCATCTCCATGCAGTTTCACGAAGTGTTCCTTTAGTTTTGCCTGTGCGAGACTAGAGTTGCTCAACTTGGCATTGCAGATCATTCAGATAGGACGCTGAGTCCCATCACGTTCCATGATGCATGTGACTCCATGTTGTACATATTTGTCCGACCACTTTCATTTTTTGCTCGACATAGGTAGTATGGATTAAAATATTCCGAAAAAATATCACGACTTCACACATTGACAACTGAGCGCGCTAAATTCCCCACGGCACTGATTGGCCAAGCAATGTAATGTGATCATCTGCAGCCAGTGATGGCCAAGGGGGGCGTGTCATCACTAATTAACATGATGAGTCGGGTGTGGCTTGACCTCCGTGGCAGAGGCTCCGCCGAACCCCTGAGACCGACTCACCGAACCCCTAGGGTTCGATCGAACCCAGGTTAGGAACCACTGATTTAGTGTAATTGCACCTCCACTCCACTAGTTGGCAGTGGCGCTCTCATTGTAGCGCTCTGGTGTAGCGGTTTTTCGCACGAGCAAACGATATGAAGTGCAGCAAACAACACGGAAGATTTTGTAACAGGAACAAAGTGAAAAGTGGAGAGAGATGGGGATATTAAGACATAAATAAGTTGAATGAGTTTAAATAAGGATGCATTTTATTAATTTCAAGCACATTGGTGCACTTTGAACCTTTTCTATTACAGATTAAAAAACAACGTTAATGAAGATTATCGTTATTGTAAGTTGAACTATATTTCTTTCTTTTCTTTCGGTGTTATGCAGAGGTGTACTAATAACAATTTTATAGACAAATAATACTATTTATAGTCGCTCGCGGGGTGGTGAGGTATGTGTGAAATGTTTTTTTCTTCCTGGGGGGGGTGCGCCACAGAAAATAATTGAGAAGCACTGGGTTAGCCTCACGGTGCTTTGAGTAGAGCTCACCTGACTTGCCTCATTATACCCCCACAAACACGATTTTAATGGGGGGGTTCGTCCACTTTCCTGTTCATTTATTCATCTGTCTGTCCATCCAAGCTTGCCTTCACTTCTCCCAGGCCGGTGGTGGTGTGATAGCGAAGGCAAGACTTGATGGGTGGGAATTGGATATGACCAAATTAGGGGGAAAAAAAAAAAAAAAAAAAAACCCATACAAATTTTATGTTAGAGAGTTTTGTGCTTATATGACCCTGTAGTATTAAACATATGCATTATTTTTAATTGTGAGTCTGAAAGTCCGTCTGTCTTCCTTTTGGCTTTTTCCCTTTTACTCGGGAGTCGCCACAGCGAATCATCTGATTCGCACATTTGATTTGGCAGAGGTTTTTACATCGGATGCCCTTCCTGTCACAACCCTTTTCAGCAAGGGACAGAAACACGCTGACGACTTTGCAGCTACTCTTTACGAAAGTCAGCAATGGTTCTTTTACATGCCTCTCACCATAGACAGTGAGAGACATGGCCCGCCTTTGATAACCCAGTTAGCCGCACTGGGGGGACAGTGACAACCTTGTGGAGAGTGGGACTCGAACCCCCAACCTTTTGGATCAGCGATCTAGCGCCCTATACCACTAGACCACCACTGCCCCAAATGTGAGTCTGAAAGTATCACAGATAATTCATTTGTCCTCATGTTATATTAAAATTTGGACATTTTCTTCAAATATGGTTCAATGCCTTCCTGGTTCAGAATGCAGAATGTTTTATGGTTACGAAAAATTCTTTCCTAGATCAATCATTCAGTGTACAGTTCTTCCTTATGCTAAACAAAATGAAAGTTGAAACTCCTGGACACATTAAATAATGACTTGTTTATAAGAAATATTACAACATTTCATGCTTTATTGTCTTCGTGGACGGATGAACATCACACCCATGTGGGATTCTTCCCAAGAGTATGGAATTGTACAGAAGGTCTATGGATGCCAGAGCATTAACATTAACATTTCCCTCCACTGGAACTAAAGGGTCCAAACCTTTTCCAGCATAACGGAGCCTCTATACACAAAGCAAGGGCCATGGAGGCATGATTTGCCAGGGCTGGTGTTGAAGAACTTGAGTGACCTGCATAGAGGTCTGACCTCAACCACTGTGAACACTTTTGGGATAAACTGGCACGCCGTCTCCACTCCAGGGCTCCTCATACAGCGGCACTAATACTTTTTGGCTGGATGACATTCTATAGTGTATAATGGGCTTTGTATAGACCCTGTTTTCCCACAGGATATACTGTATGTCTATGTGGAGAAATGGGCTGGTATTGGGGGGGTCCACACAGTTTATAAGATGTTGTAACTGAATTCACAGTTGGGTGCTGTGGTATTGTTTCTCCAACCGTATGCTGATATTGCTTTTGGCAGAAAAAGACCTTGAGAGATGAAACCTAGTATCTTTCTTCTCCATTGTTTTAGATTTTGGCCCTGTATGCCTAAATGAAATGGAGAGCGGTTTGTCGAAATCACAGTTGGCTTTATGGTATTCTAAACGAAAGCACGTTTTTTGAATAATGGAACTTCCGAACAGAAAAGCCGCACCACTCTTTGAGGTCACACAATGAGCTAATAATTTAGAATTTTTTTTCCTCTTCATTGTTTAGAGCTCAGATTATATGGTTCAGATTTCTCGTAATGCTGATCATCCTACTGTATATAATTATAGAGAATACTCGATCGAAAATGATCGATGCTCCTATATACTGTTGATCCAATCCATCAATAGTATTTCCTGTACATTCTGACAGTCCAGCATGTTTTGAATTAAAGAACGAGTTGGTTTATACACTATGGTATTTTGCGAGGAAAACCCAGTCTCAATGACTCAGCAATCTGGTTTTAGGTCATAATACACTTTGATTGATGACATCATTCTTCAGGGTTGAAAACGTAGGTTGTAAATCACCATGATAGAAGTCACCGTCAACCCTCCCCCCCACTTCCTGGTGCTGACGGTTTGGTCTTCCTGGAAGTGGAGATTAATGCTGTCTCAGGCCTTGTTAAGACTTGCTATTATTTTTCACCTTGTCTGTGATCTAAATTCAGGTATGATTCAGATTAAATGTGTCTTGTTTTCTGATTACTGAGACCATTTACAGAGGTGATCTGGGATGCCACATATGCAGTTCAGTTCATTTTCTGTAACCGCTTAATCCTAATTAGGGTAGCAGGGAGGCCGACGCCTATCCCAGCCGACTCCGGGCAAGGGCAGAGTACACCCTGGACAGCTCGCTAGGCCATCACGGGGCGGAAACATGCTGACGGCTTTGCAGCTATTCTTATCGAAAGTCAGCAATGGTTCTTTTACAGCCTCTCACCATAGACAGTGAGAGATATGGCCGGCCTTTGATAACCCAGTTAGTTGCACTGGGGGGACAGTGACAACCTTATGAAGAGTGGGCCTCGAACCTCCATACTGTGGTTCAGCAATCCAGCACCCTATACCATTATGCCACCACTGCCCTCATATCTGCATTGTGCATGGGAAATAACTGGTGTGGGCTTTGCGTCAAGAAAAACCTCCTAGTCACCAGTTCAAGCTACTTTTGAAGTGTTCTGTCATGCTGTTGTGTCTGAAAAACCATGGAATATGTCTGAAATGACTGTCCCTTATCCATCCTTTCTTCGTGCTTTACTGTACAATGCTCCCCAACTTACGTTTTAGTTTGGTTTCGGATGGCCGAACGTAAATTGTTACTGTATGTTCTAGTGACGTATAACGTTCATACTGTACTATACATTCATAAATACCATTACCGTATCTCATAAGACACCCCTAAATCAATTATTACAAACATAACATTGTAAAATAATATCAAATATATCAAATAATATCAACATTAATTTCAAATAAATTGAATTCAAGCAAAATAATTTCAAATCGATAAATTTTAATCAAATTCACTCATCAAATATCAAATACAGTATCAAATACAGACGCTCCCCGACTTGCCTTCATCCGTTTTACGTTTTTTCGATTTAACGTTTTTTTTTTGTTTTGTTTTGTTTTTAAAAAGTCAAATTTTGAGTTTAGACGTACCTACGTAGCGCGCTGACGTAATAACGTAATGACGCTGTGTCCATTGTTTACAAACGTGCCTCCTTCTTCCCAGTTCAGTTATATATGTATATATCGTTTTATACACACACACATACACACACACACACACACACACACACACACACACACACACACACACACATAGACACAGGGATCAATTAACTATCTGCTCAGATCGGCACAATCTACCATGCATACTCAGTTAAGCAAAGAGAGTTGTAAAATGAATGAAAACCCAAGAAAGAGAACTCTCTGCTCTGCTGATTCACATCAGTGATTCATATCAGTGATTCACATCAGTGCAGGCTGAGTACTAAACGAGTTCAACGGCGCCCTTGTTCACTTAAAAGACCGGAAGTCCGTATTACCCGCGCTTTGTTTCAAGCAAGTAAACTGCTTTCAGCAAGTGCACTACTTTCGGTATTGAGCGCCTCACATATTGTAAGCATTGATTGGCTGTTTTAAGCTTCATGTGAAGTGAGTTGGCTCAGCTTCATGTCATGTGATCTGTCGACCATCAGAACCAT
>CM045742.1:15380000-15390000 GCA_024760905.1 Plotosus lineatus
AAGACAGGGAGTGGTTTAAAAGAGCTTGGGAGCAGCTTCATGTTTCTGTAAGAAGGCTGATATTAGAACGTGCATCACAATGTGATGGTTTTCTTTACTCGTCGTGTGGCAGGACCGACTGGGTTTTCAGTAAGGCATGACACAGGAATCCTAGAGGACTGCAGTAAAATGATGAAATCTTTGGACTCATCGTATCTTCAGTTGGATCCCAGCAGTAGATCAGTCCTCCCTCGCTGAGCTGACAAGACCCTGGATCATATTGAGCACTCACAGCCAACCAAGAGCTTTGTGGTGTTTGTCCATTTGCACCTTTCCCATGCTATGGAATGTTTTGCAGCTCTGAGTGTAGATTCTCAAAGCTGAAGAAAGCTGGAGCTGAGAGCTTTTACTATGGAGGAGCAAAGCAAGGCAGTGACCCCGTCCAGCCGAGTCCTACACACCCTCATTTAGTCTCCTGCTGATAAGCTGAAGCCTTTCAATCCACAAAATCTTCTATGCAGAAGTTCTTCAGTCTGATCTAAATATTTGAACCATTTCATCTGAAGCATCAGAGTGTGACTGCAGTTTTTGTTCATGCCCGTAATTACCCTTCAGGTCAAGGGGTAAGTCAGTGCACTTTGAACTTTTGTCTTGGAATTAAGAGGCAGATAAAAGCCTGACGTGATCTTGAAAGTTAAAATTGGCTTTATACAGAAGTGATGAGCTGCTTCAGTTTGTTGTGAGATAAAGCCGGTGAAGCTGTTTTGACATCCTTATATGGTTAAAGTACTCACTTAAAATGCGTGGCAGTCTTTATTAACGAGAAATAGCAGAGAGACATTTTTGTGTGGCGGGGTAGATTTTTCAAGAAAAGCAGCTGCTGATGATGTCCGTGTGGAGGGAAGGTCCTCGGACATGCTGACAGATTCAGTGGAATGCAGGGGACTCAATGTTTATTACTGTTGGAGGGGTGAGAATTCAGAGACCATCTGTTGACTTAACAGAGGAAAGTTTTATTCACTTGCAAAATAACTTGCTGTGTAATTTTGATGTGTTATAAACATTATAATATTTGATTAATATCTAATGGTGTGTTGTATATCTGAACCTCTTGTAAGAACAATTAGTATATTCTACATGGAAATGGGTGGACACCAAGAAAATTCTGTGTCCAAGTCCCATGCATGTTCTCCCTGTTCTTGTGTGGATTTCCTCCCACAGTCTAAAGTAATGCACATTAAGCTAACTGACTGTTTCAAATTGCCCCTAGTTGTGGGTGTGAATGGTTGTGTGTGTTGGCTCTGTGATGGTCTAGTGAGTGTTTAGGGATTATCCAGCCTTCACATTGGCTCCAGCCTCCCATCGACCCTGATAGGATTTAGTGGTTCGGAAAAGTAGTGAATGAATACTGTATATGCAAATAAGGCGATCTGATTGGTCCCCTATCTCAGGATTAAGAAGCGTTTTTCCACAATGCAGTATCGCGATCATTATCCATCATCTTCTGTCTGATTTAGTGAATTGACAACATGAAACAACATGATCAGATGATCTTATTTAGAACCTGGAAGTAATCAATGATGGTTAAAGCAGTAAATTTGATTATGTTGACCTTAGTCAGCAAGGAATTTGATCTAAATGGTCTGGTGATCATTTTTAGCCAGTATCTCTGTAATGTATTACACACTTATTGTCATCCATCCCTTCATTTGCTGAACCACTTAATCATATTAGGGAACTACCAACCGACACTGGGTGAGATCAGGGTACACCCTGAAGAGATTGAGAATTCATCGCAGGACAACGTACACAAAACCATTCACAATCATCATCACACCTGGGAACAGTCAGTTAGCCTGATCTGCATGTCTTTGGACTGTGAGAGGAAACCTGAGTACCCGGAGGATACCCACGCGAACACATGAAAACATGCAAACTCTACGCAGTAACACCCACGCTAAGCCTGTGACGTAAATCCAGGGCCTCACAGCAAATAGGAAATACTAATCAAATATTACATCTTCTTCTCTTTTCGGATTTTTCCCGTTCTCAAGAGTCGCCACAGTCAATCATCTGATTCGCACATTTGATTTGGCGTGGGTTTTCACGTCGGATGCCCTTCCTGTCACAACCCTTTAGCAAGAGACAGAAACACGCAGATGGCTTTGCAGCTACTCTTTACAAAAGTCAGCAATGGTTCTTTTACATGAACCTCTCACCATAGACAGTGAGAGACATGGCCCGCCTTTGATAACCCAGTTAGCTGCACTGGGGTAATCAAATATTACATAATCTGCAATATTTGATTAGTTGTCTCTGATGGGATGTTGTGGCAAGATGGGACTGCAATAGGCTGACTTCAGAATGGTAAGAATATTTAGTCTACATAATCAGATGTTAGTCACTGAGCAGTCGTGCAGTAGGTACGTGCTTGTGGGTCACCTGAGTACAGAGCAAAAATATCTGTTCCACGTCTTAGTGCAAGCACACCCAAAACCAAGAGCAAGATCTATGGGCTGAGTGCTTCAGAGCTTTTGGGTTTTCTACTTTCAGCTCTACAGCAGAGTGGCACCGTGAAGTAGTGGTTAGCATGTCCGACGCATAGCAAGACGGTACTGGGTCAAGTCCTATCATGTTTTGTGTGGGGTTTGCATGTTCTACCTGTGCTTGCGGGGGTGCTCCAGCTCTCTCCCACAGTCTAAAACTAGCACAATAAGCTAATTGGCGGTTTCAGATTGCCTCCAGGGGTGAGATTGAGTGTGAGTGTGTGTGTGTGTGTGTGTGTGTGTGTGTGTGTTGTCCTGCACTGGTCTGGTGAGCTGTGAGGTACATCTTTGACACAGACATGGTCTCCAGCCTCCCCATAGCCCTAATAGGATTAAGGGGTTCAGCGAATGAATGAGTGAATGTTGAGAACCAGGGCCCACGGAGCGATCTGAAAAGTGGGGCGGGGCTCACTGAACATTTTGAGATTTTAGATGATTTGAAACACTAATCCCATTGCTTGGGTTTGGAAAATGAGGCATGTGTGATGTTCTGATCTTAGCCTTTCATACTTTTATACGAACACAAAGACCAAGGCCCGACAGTGACGGCACTTATATGCTTGAGTCGATGTTTCGAAAGCCATGTTTTGGTACATTCCCAAAGCAGGCAGCCACTACATTACTATATGCTTGGTGCATAAGCATTTACGGTACACGATGTACGTGTAGGTTATACAGTACTAATGTTTGTACAAACTATGCATTTTAAACATTTTTGAGATGTCAGTAGACAGACCCCACTTTTTGTCAGTCGTTGGGCGTGCTTCAGCCCCCCCAAGACCCCTGGTTCAACGGTCTCTAAACTACATATCATATTTTACCTCCACCAAGGTGGAGGTTATGACTTTGGTTGTATGTGTCTGTCTGTCTTTATGTGTCTATGATCACGATAACTTGTAAACTCATGTACGGATTTTGAAGAAATTTCCAGAAAGTGTAGGTCTTGGACCAACAAAGAATTGTTTGGGTATGATCCATATTCAGATCTATGTTAGTTTTGAAAGAGTCTTTTGGCTTTGCACAGTCAGGCAAGGAAGCAAAAAACACTCAGATTGTGCCACAAGAAACATCATACATACACAGCACACTGCACGCTATACGGTCTATCCGCCACTATAACCATGTAAGGAGGACATTGCTCTACCTTGGTGGAGGTCTGCAAACTCTCTGATTTTTTTTTGGGGGGGGGGCTGAGGTATGCATCATTCAGCTGATTACTTAATTACAATGTTTTTTCGAATGAAGTGTGACTGACTGGTTATTTTAGGGGCAAAATTGAAGTAATGTGATTGCTTGTTAAGGCCAAGTGTGTAGTCCCCTGCAGCACTTTGACCTTTCACCTTCCAGGAACCATTATCTCGAACTACCCAATGAAAGTCTGATTGCATTTCTGATGCCCTTTGACCTTGGCTTTCATTTTCCTCTTTCATTTGAGAAAAAGAAAGAAATGTGCGGGATGTGTTTTCAGAGGTCACCTGGAGAATGAGATCAAATACAAGGCTAAGTTAAAATGAACTTGAAGTCTCTTGATGGGACAAAAACCATTTAAATTAGAGTGGGTCCATTTACCACCCAAGTGTTTAATCACTTGTTTGGACTAGGAAGAACTATGCAAACACTGTGCTTCATGTGAAAGTACTGACATTCTTTGATGACCTTCAGGAATTTTAATACTAGTTACTTTGTGCTATATGTCTGAATACGTCCCTTCATAATTTACCATAAATCATTACCGGTTCAAAGGCCAGATTTTTGCTGAAAGAGTAGAATGTAGAGAACAACCCCAGACGTAAGTGGCAAGGTGACTGATCCCAAGGTTGTGGGTTCAACCTCCACTCTCAATGGGTTGTCACTGTCTTCGTCATTGTCGTCCCTTGTGCAGCTAACTGGGGTATCACAGGCTGGCCATGTCTCTCACTGTCTCATAACTTTCGTCAAGAGTAGTTTGCGTAGCCATCAGCATGTTTCTGCCTGAAAATAGCCTGGTGAGCTGGTCCAGGGTGTACTCTGCAATCGCCCAGAGTCAGCTGAGAGAGATACCAGCTTCCCCGCGACTCCAATTAGGATTAAGCAGTTCAGAAAATGAATTAATGAATGATGAAGACATTCTTCTTCTTCTTCTTTCGGCTTTTCCCTTCAGGGGTCGCTACAGCGAATCATCTGCTGCCATCTCACCCTATCCTCTGCATCTTCTATTCTTACTCCAACTATCTTCATGTCCTCCTTTACCACATCCATAAATCTTTTCTTTGGTCTTCCTCCAGGCTTTGTTCCAACCTCAGCATCCTACTACCAATATAGTCACTATCCCTCCTCTGTACATGTCCAAACCATCTCAATCTAGCCTCTCTGACTTTGTCTCCAAAACCTCTTACATGTACTGTCCCTCTGATGTACTCATTCCTGATCCTATCCATCCTTGTTACTTCCAAAGAGAACCTCAACATTTTCATCTCTGCTACCTCCAGCTCTGCCTCCTGTCTTTAACTCAGGGCCACTGTTTCTAAACCATACAACATCGCTGGCCTCATCACCGTCTTGTACACTTTTCCTTTCATTCTTGCCGATACCCTCCTATCACACATCACACCGGACACTTTTCTCCAACCATTCCAACCTGCCTGCACACGCTTCTTCACCTCTTTTCCACACTCTCCATTGCTCTGGACTGTTCAGCCTAAGTACTTAAAATCCTCCACCTTCGTTATCTCTGCTCCCCTGTAACCTCACCATTCCTCTTGGGTCCTTGTGATTCACACACATGTATTCTCTTTTACTGCGGCTACCCTTGATTCCTCTCCTTTCCAGGGCATACCTCCACATCTCTAGATTTTCCTGCACTTGTTCTCTGCTCTCACTACAGATCACAATGTCATCTGCAAACATCATTGTCCATGGAGATTCTTGTCTAACCTCGTCTGTCAGCCTGTCCATCACTATAGCAAACAAGAAGGGGCTTAGAGCTGACCCTTGATGCAGTCCCACCTCCACCTTGAACTCTTCTGTCACACCGACAGCACACCTCACCACTGTCTGGCATCTCTCATACATGTCCTGCACCACTCTAACATACTTCTCTGCCTCTCCAGACTTCCTCATGCAATACCACAGTTCCTCTCTCGGCACCCTGCCATATGCTTTCTCCAGATCCACAAAGGCAAAATGCAGCTCCTTCTGACCTTCTCTGTACTTCTCTATTAACATCCTCAAAGCAAACACTGCATCTGTGGTGCTCTTTCATGGCATGAAACCAAACTGTTGTTCATAAAGATGAACACATACAGTACTGAATTAATTCTTGCAGTGCTCTTGCATCACATCTAGAGTATATGTATACAGGGATCCCTCGCTACTTTGCGCTTCAATTCATATGACTTCAGTGCATAGCGTTTTTTGTTTTTTTAAAATATTCATCGAATTAAAAAATAAGGAAATTAAGGAAGAATAGGGGGAAAAGTTAAAGAAACTGTTACAAAAACCAGGCCACTTGTGCAAAAAAAACAAACAAAAACCCTAAACAAACAAACAACAGCCCAAAAACTCCCATCAAAACTAGTTATATTTTATGTGAGGTGTGCATCTAAGTGTGTGCCCGTGCACATCTGTATGTGTGTGTATTTATATTTTATTTACATCTTCTGCATTATTTTTGAATGTTTAATTGTTATTATAAGCATTTATAGTGTTGAATATGTATTTATTGATATTATGTACACATAAATATGTACGTATAGGTCAGACGGGGTGGTGATCCTACTTCGCGCAATTCGTTGGTCATGGGGGGGGGTCTCGATCCCAATTAACCGCGGAAAGTGAGGGATCCCTGTATATGTCTATGTATGTATATGCACATATATTGCTCAGTGTATTTACCCTGTGTCTTTTGTGCACTTTTATAATTGCTGCTAAACTGAGCTTTATTGTTTATGTTCCTGTAACAGTTACAATAAAGTTAACAATGAAGACCTCTTATCTTGTAATTAGCTGTATTGACTAATTGAGCTTAGTTAGTTGCTGAAAAGGAAATATATTGATTTACTAAGCCATCTTCAGCATGCTTTGCGCAAGTTTACATGGAAACTAGCCTACATTAATGCTACTAGAATCGTACATCAGAACCTGAGCAATCCCCTCACAGAACACCTGCTACAAATTTTATATATATATATATATATATATATATATATATATATATATATATATATATATATATATATATATATATATATATATAATACATTTTTCCATATACATGCTCATTGGCGGACACCATGAAATCGGTTTGACCATCATTTATCTTGAGGTTCTAGGCAGAGTAACCCTGAGATAATCAATCTGAATATATTAAGTTTTCTGGAGAGGGAATCTGAAAAGGGGATGTTCTCTTTAGTGTGAGCTAAACAAAGTGTTTATTCCCACTTTAAAATAGTCAGGACTTTTACGGTTTGTATTTGCATATAAATTTGCAAATTCTTTTAGTTTCACTTCTGTATTCAATGCATTTTTTTTGTCTGAATGCATGACATAAAATCCCCGTTAAGTTCTAAATTGTAACACTAAAAAAACCTGGGAAAATTTAAAATGGGTGTGAACACTTGTGCAGGGCACTGTCCATTGCTTGGCGGAAGAAGGAAGCGCCTGAATGCTAACTTGAACCCTTATGTTTATCTAATGTGCTCATACATTAATCTTTGCTGTGCTCCATATTTTTTAAATTTATATTCTTTATGTATGGTACATATAATACATTTTATGGCCTTTTGATCAAATGAGTCAAATACCAGTTGAACCAGGTGACTCACTTGATGCAGATACGGGCAACAAGAGTATTGCTCAGTTATGGATTAAAAATGATTAGTCACCAGTTATACCATAAGTTCAGACTTGCTCTTGTGCTTTGATATATTATTTGCTGCGGAGGAAACTTAAGACGGCGGGACAATAAGGAGGCAGGATGCATGTGTTAAGAATGGCTGTCTGGTTTCTTTACACCTGGAAGACCTGGAGCCTCTCCAATAGCCGGATGCAAATATAAACAAAAATGAAGCAGAATGAAAAAGGGGATGTATAGGATAGACAGAGGAGCAACGATTTGCTTTGTTTCTTCCGATTTCATAAAGCTGTAGATGGAGAGATTTGTTGTACTACAGTTTTTAAGTCTGTCCCATTGTTCATGAGTGTGTGATGTTTGATTGCTACTTCAAATTGTTAACGTTAATCCATTTAAGAAGAGGGTTTAAGTAAGAGGTGGGAAAAGTACATATCTTCTTTATACAAGTTGAAGTACAGATACTGATGTAAAAAAAAAAAAAAAGACTGGTAAAAGTACCAGTACATATGAATTATTATATATCAGAAACCGCTTTGTGGTAAGTCTGCTTTCTGTAGATTAATGGACATTTTCCTGAGTGCATAATTCTTGGATAAAAAAGACAGACACTCTCAATTTGGCATGTCATTTCTGACATCATTTAAAATGGAAAAATAAACCATAATCATGTTTAAATTTGTTTTTACCAAAGTTATCAGTCAGTCAGGTGCCATGCTGTAATGTGTATTTGATCATTGTCCTTCATCTCTCATGACCTCATACATTGAAATTATAAATGAGTATTAAATGTGTACTCATATGGAGCACTCTTTACTTGTGTCTCAGACTTTAATCGCAAACTCAACTTTACTGTCATTCATCCACAAACGGGGCATTCACAGGGCATTTATAGTACATTTAAATTTACAGCATTTGGCAGACTCTCTTATCCAGGGTGACTTACAATTATCTTATGGGATTAGTTTTGTGTGTGTGTGTGTATGTGTGTACATACATACATATATATATATATATATATATATATATATATATATATATATATATATATATATATATATATATATACTTTTGTGTCTCTCCCTCTCATGCCGGTCCCAAGCCCGAGAAATGCAGAGGGTTGTCCCAGGAAGGCATCCACGAAACCAATGCCAATTACTTAAAATGCAAATCAAAAGTCTTACCTCCATACCGGATCGGTCGAGGCCCGGGTTAACAACGATCGCCATCAGTGCTGTCAATCAACAGGGTGCTGATGGAAATTGGACTACTGTTGGTCGAAGACGTCAAGAAGGAGAGGTGGGAGGCGCGGTCCGTAGGGCAGAGAGAGAAGAGGAAAGGCATGAGTCTAGGACTGAGAGTGGGGACTTTGAATGTTGGAACTATGCACAGAAAAGGTAGAGAGCTGGTTGACATGATGCAGAGGAGGAAGGTGGACATACTGTGTGTTCAGGAGACCAGGTGGAAAGGTAGCAAAGCTAAAAGCTTAGGAGCAGGGTTTAAGCTATTTTATCACGGTGTGGATGGGAAGAGAAATGGAGTCGGAGTCATCTTGAAGGAGGAGTTTGTCAGGAATGTTCTAAAAAGTGAAAGGAGTGTCAGACAGAGTGATGAATCTCAAGTTAGAAATTGAAGGTGTAATGCTCAATGTTGTTAGTGCTTATGCCCCACAGGCAGGATGTGAGCTAGAAGAGAAGGAGAGATTCTGGAGTGACTTAGATGAAGTGATGCAGAGTACCCCCAGAGGTGAAAGAGTGGTCATAGGTGCAGACTTCAATGGACATGTTGGGGCAGGCAACAGAGGGGACGAGGAAGTGATGGGCAGGTTTGGTATCCAGGACAGGAACGCAGAAGGACAGATGTTGATAGATTTTGCAAAAAGGATGGAAATGGCTGTGGTGAATACTTTCTTTGAGAAGAAACAGGAGCATAGGGGGACTTATGAAAGCGGAGGTAGGCGCACACAGGTAGACTACATCTTGTGTAGGCGATGTAATTTGAAGGAAGTCAGTGACTGCAAAGTCATCGTGGGTGAGAGTGTTGCCAAACAGCATAGGATGGTGGTGTGCAGGATGACTCTGATGGTGAGAAAGGTGAAAAAGGCAAAGGCAGAGCAGAAGACAAAGTGGTGGAAGCTGAAAAAGGAAGAGTGTCGGTTGTCTTCAAGGAGGAGTTGAAACAGGCTTTGGGTGGCCAGGAAGTGCTTCCAAATGACTGGACAACCACAGCAAATGTGATCAGGGACACAGGTAGGAGAGTACTTGGTGTGTCCTCTGGAAGGAAAGTAGATAAGGAGACTTGGTGGTGGAATGAGGAAGTGCAGGAGTGTGTACAAAGGAAAAGGCTAGCCAAGAAGAAGTGGGACATTGAGAGGACCGAAGAGAGTAAACAGGAGTACAGGGAGACACAGCGTGAAGGCTTAAAGTAGCAGTGGCTAAGGCCAAACAGAGGGCGATGATGACTTGTATGAGAGGTTGGATAGTAAAGAGGAGAAAATGATCTATACAGGTTGGCACAGCAGAGAAATAGAGATGGGAAGGACGTGGCAGCAAGTTAGATTGATAAAGGACAGAGAGGGAACTGTATTGACTAATGACAGAAGTGTGCTGGGGGAAGATGGAAAGAGTACTTTGAAGAGCTGATGAAT
>CM045742.1:15400000-15490000 GCA_024760905.1 Plotosus lineatus
ATTCGCTGTGGCGACTCCCAAGTTAAAGGGAAAAAAGCCGAAAAGAAAAGATTTTATATATATATATGTGTGTGTATGTGTGTGTGTGTGTGTGTATATATATATATATATATATATATATATATATATATAGAACAAAACAAAATATATATATATATATATATATATATATATATATATATATATATATATATATATATATATATAAAACAAATATAGTAACATTTCAGTGTTCCAGGGATTATCTCATCCCAGAACACACTGTCAGCTCAGTATGTCTCCTACTTTTGTGCTGTTTTATTTTTACAATACTTCATCGGTTTGGCATTGGAGGCTTAGGATTTCAAAAATCCCAGCACCCCAAAGATGCCACTGTTGGGTCCTTAAGCAGGGCCATTAACCCTCAGCTGTTCAGTTGTATCCGGTCTCAACTGCCTGTCAAATTGGATAACAGCATTAACCAAATGTCTAAAAGTTTATTTCCCAGTTTGCTATGAAAAACAGTGCACCTAAGAGGCAAAATACACCATATACACTATTACATACCAACATATAACTACCCCGGGCAGTGGTGGCCTGGTGGTAAAGGTGCTGGATCACTGATCCTAAGGTTGGGGAGTCAAACCCCACTCTCCATGGGTTGTCACTGTCCTCCCAGTGCAGCTAACTGGGTTATTAAAGGTCGGCCATGTCTCTGGTTGTCTGTGGTGTGAGGCAGGTAAAAGAACCATTGCTGGCTTTCAACAAGAGTAGCTGCAAAGCCGTCAGTGTGTTTCTGCTCTGTGATGGCCTGGCGAGCTGTCCACGGTGTACTCAGCCCTCGTCCGGAGTTGGCTGGGATGGGCGCCAGCCTTCCCATGACCCTAAGTAGGATTAAGCGGTTACAGAAAATGAAGAACGAATGACTGTAGCTATCCATTACACCCTAATATGCTGTTTTCGGAACCATGAGCACTGACATTAAGTTGATCCCCATTTGCTGTTATAATAACCCCAACAAGCATGATCAAGGAGAATTGCGTTGATTTAGCCACTAGAACATTTGTGAGGTCAGGTACTGATTTGGGTGGCACAGTGACAGAGAGGTTGGCACTTTGCCCTTCAGTAAGAAGGTCCTGAGTTTGAGTTCTGGGCTTGGCAAGGCCGTTTTTGTGTGGAGCTTTTTTTTTATTTTATTCTTCCTCTGCTTGTATTGGTTTCCTCCAGGTACTTTGGTTTCCCTCAGGCCGAAAACATGCACATCAGGCAAACTTGCTGTTTCAAATTGCCCCGAGATTTGGATGTGATTGTCCATGGCTGTGTATGTATTGGACCTGTGATGGTCTGGTGAGCTATTTAGGATGTGCCCCACCTTGGCTCAGAGTGAACTCCGATCTGCCTGTGACCACAGGAGGAGTAAGCGGTGTAGAAAATGAGTGATTGTGTGAGTGATTGAAGTACTGATGCAAGGTGAGGATGCTTGGTGTCCAAGTCCAGCCAAAATGTGTTGGTGGAGTTGAGGTCAGGGCTGTATGTACTGTAGTCCATTGTGTTTAGTCTTCATGGAGCTGCTTTCTGCACAGGGACATTGTAATACTGGAACAGGTTGGAGTTGTTTTGGTTTTATGAAAGGGCATTGCTAGGTTACAAAATGCAAACACATTCTACAGTCGTGTACGTGTAACTGTATGATAACTGGTTCAGGAAAGAACACATATGACCGTAATAGGCAGGTGTCCACCAAGTCCGTACTACTTGGCTATTTGCATTGTAATGTACTTCCTTTAGGTTATTCATGATAAGGTAAGGGCTCGGTGAAAGTTACAGCTGTAGATATGGAATAAATCAGCAGCTGTATCTCAGTAAAATGTGTTTGTATTAATCAGTCCTGAGGGGAATAGAAAGAAAAATAATCACCAGTGCCATTATTCTGTGATCTGTCTGTCTTCCTTTCGGCTTTTTCCCTTTTACTCGGGAGTCGCCACAGCGAATCATCTGATTCGCACGTTTGATTTGGCAGAGGGTTTTACGTCGGATGCCCTTCCTTAGCAAGGGACAGAAACACGCTGACGACTTTGCAGCCTACTCTTGTCGAAAGTCAGCAATGGTTCTTTTACATGCCTCCCACCATAGACAGTGAGAGACATGGCCCGCCTTTGATAACCCAGTTAGCCACACTGGGGGGGGACAGTGACAACCTTGTGGAGAGTGGGACTCGAACCCCCAACCTTTGGATCAGTGATCCAGCGCCCTATACCACTAGACCACCACTGCCCCCTATTCCTATTCCCTTATCCTGTGATCTAATGCATCGTATTTTGGTTGACTTCTGTATTACTGTGCCCTAGAAACACACAGTGTGAGAAAGTGAGCGAGAAAGAGTTGTAATGCTTTTAATTTTGCCCTGACATGACTCTTGCACTTCTCAGTAGAGGTTTAAATTTGCTGGCATTTCACTCCAGAGAAAACGATGTGCCTGTGGTCCATCAGCCTGACACCCTGATGTTTTCTCACCGAGTCTCTCACTGCAACACTTCACTTCAGATTACCTTCTTCTTCTTCTTCTTCCGTACACCACCGTCCAACTTGCTGAAGACTCTGATAGTTTTGGGGTTGTGCGCAAGGTGCAGGTCTCCTTCTGCACGATGTGAACCTACGGCCAATTTAGAACGGCCAGTTAACCTACTGTGCATGTTTTTAGACTGTGGGAGGAAACCCATGCAAGTGCAGGGAGAACATGCAAACTCCACACAGAAACGCCCAGGCCGGCAATCGAACCCAGGTCTTCTTGCTGTGAGTCAGACGTGCTAACCACTACGCCACCTTTATCAACCAATTCCAACTAACCAATGATTTCCAAGTGATATTAGTCATCTGGTATGACGGAGAAGGCTCCCTGAACCCCTGGAAAAACTCAACCCACACTTTCATTGTTTCCATCTCATGCTCATCTTCATGCTTCGCGTTTCCTCTCAGTGTTGGAAACAGGCTCATGTTGGGTATGTTCCTGTCTCTCACCCAGAGAGAGTATCATCTTTAATCTCCATCTCAACCAGGTTAAAGGGCTTACTGAAGATGGATGGATGGCTAAACATTAGAAATATGTATACAGACAAACACTTGCTGCCATCAGCATGACATCATTCCTCCTGTAAGATCTAACTGGCAGTTTTTATCTGATTTAATTCCGGTAATCATTAGTTTCTATAAAAGTCCTGCACCACAGGACATTGTGGCTGTAAGAACTCTAATGGGTAATCCGATCTCAGCTTAACCACTGGGCTGGTTGCATATCTCTGTCTGGGAGTATTATAAAGATGACTGGAATAATCTATCAACTGCTTTACAGGAATTGCAGATGGATTTTATTCCTGAGACTGCATGGGCTTGTGTCCCGATGATTCACTTTAACTAATGTTTTTTTAATCTTCCAAACTCCTTTGGTGGTTTTTTGACTAGACATGTTTATGTTGCTATATATTTTTAATGCTTGCCCTTTCTCCCTCCTCCTCCCCCTCTCCATTCCTCCCTTTTGCCCTCTCTCTCTCTCTCTCTCTCTCTCTCTCTCTCTCTCTCTCTCTCTCTCTCTCTCTCGTATGGATGAGAGATAAAGTTTTCCACCTTCTATCGATCTAGATCTACATGTAGAAATTTATCAGGAATCTGTCTAGTGTAATACAGTACACTGTTCAGCCATGGTAATAAAAACGGACATAATATTCTAACTATTGAAAGGTGAAGTGATGCATTGATTATCTGATCACACTGGCACCTGGTAAAGAGTGGGATATTTTAGGCAGAAAGTTAAATTAGTGATAAAATTTGTTGTGATGGAAACAGGAAAAATGAGCAAGCGTAAGGATTTGGTCAACGAATATGAACGGTTGATTCTGCTCAGTACCCAGATGGTCCAAGGAAAGTCAACCAATGGGTTGGCAAGAATTCATGGCATGGTTCATTAATGCACATGGGGGTGGAGGCTAGTACATCTGGTTTGATCTAACTGAACAGCTACTATAGCACTGCAGAACTGTCATGCGGTGCTAATGTTATGGTTGTTTGCTGTGTGTGTGTGTGTGTGTGTGTGTGTTTGTGTGTGTTTGTGTTTATTACAGATTTCTTTCGTTCAGCATTTTTTCCAAAAAGAAACATTGCATGGCTGACAATGGCCAGAATGACTCAGCTGCTTGATGGTGGATACAGCGCTCTGTGGTCCGAGATGTGGCCTGGAGCATTTCATGATTTAATCTTAAGTCAGTCAGAGAGGAAGGAAAGAAGTGTTTAACTCCTTCCACATAGAGATAGAAAATTTCATTCCAAGGAAAATTGAGTACTCAGTTGGGATAATGTCGTAATCTCTAGTTCCACATCGTTATTCTCTGACATTTTGTTATAGATTTCAGAGCAGGGTGACCTATAGATTCCTCTGGATCATTTTGACTATCTGCTTTATTTTTCTGGTTCCTGCTGCTTTGACTGCATCATTCATGCAGTAGTTTCCTAAAATTATCATAATTAATAAAAAATAAAATTTTTATTTCTTTAACAGAAAACAAAATTTGGCCAGCCATAGCCTAATGGTTAGTGAAGCGGCTTTGAGACCAAAAGGTCACTGGCTCGATTCCTGAACCAACAGGAAAAATGTGTAGTGGTGGGGAGTGAGCAAGACCTTCCCTTTCACTGCATAAATGGCTGAAGTGCCTTCCAGAAAGGCACCTAACCCCCAACTGCTCTCCGAGCGCCCCCAACGTGAGTGGAAGCCCACTTCAAGTGTGTGCTCACTTGGTATGTGTGCTCACTTTGGATCGGTTAAATGCAGAGGAAATAATTTCTCTTATGGGATTAATACAGAATAAAAACTTCTATTGAGCATTTTTAAAGAATGCGGTGATCATGGAGAATTTCTTGTGTAGGATTAGATCAGATATATTAACCTTCACTCCCCATGCATCAGTGAACTTTGGGCAGCCCTGACACTCTTGCCAAGTTCACTAGTTGTCCTTCCTTGGACCACCCTTAGTCTGTATTTACCACTGTATTCCAGAAACACCGTGTAAGACCTGCCATTTTTAGAATGAAAAGACAAAGTCGTTCAAGTCAGATTCTTAAGCTTGCTTATTTTTCCTGTCTCCACCTCATCAACTTTGAGAACTGACAGTCCACTTTCTACCCAATACATTCCACACCTTGGCAGATGGTTCTAAAGTCATCCCTTGCCACTTCGCGATTTGAGCATCGCGGTCTCGGTACATCGCGGTATTTTAATAAAAAATAAAATAAAAAAATATATTCATAAAAAAATTCAAAATTCGTGCTGAAACTCACATGTAAGCAAGCGGAAGGCAGGGACCCAAGGCAGGTTGCGTCCATTGATTCCAAACGACAGACTGAAGTGCCCCTCCTCCCCAGTTTAGCCAGGGACCGCCCACTCAACTCAATCTCGCAAGCTGATTGGCTTAGATGCGTGACGCTATTGCCTCCCGCCCACTCAACTCAATCTTGCAAGCTGATTGGCTTAGACGCGTGATGCTGTTGCCTCCCGCCCACTCAATTCAATCTCACAAGCTGATTGGCTTAGACGCGTGACACTGTTGCCTTGCACATTCCCGTGGGATTTTTTGTGATTTTGTGATCTTACTGGATAGTGTTTGTGAACGTCCTGCACCGCGGAGAAGAGTTATTGTCAGAGGTGAGCACGGTACTTAAAGGTTTTATATATAAATTCTATTTAAATATTACATACATTACAGTATTTACATATGCATATAACTGTATAACATTTAATATACACTTCTTGATATTGTATAGACGCGAAAACATATAGAAATGAGACAACATGGTAGAAATGGGCGGGGTGTTCCTACTTCGCGGTTTTTCGAATATCGCGGCCAGGTCTGGTCTACATTATCCGCAATATGAAGGGATGACTGTATAATGAAATATTGAATTTGATTCATGTCACTTCTTAGCTATCATAATATTATGTCTTTTTTTATTCTATCTGATCGGTGTATATTTAATCAACTACAGTGGAGCTTCAGAATCCGAACGCTCTGGAGTTCGAACAAATCGGAAGCCGAACAAAAAAATCTGTGACTTTTTTGTCCCGGAAATTGAACAAAAATCGGAAGTCGAACTCAAGAAACGCGCGAGAAAAAATGAGACTGAGAGGGAGGAAAAGTGCACGATTTCCGGAAGTCCGGAAGTTGTTGATACTATGTATCACCCTGATAAAGTGTGTTAGGTTCTGGGGAAGTCCGGAAGTTGTTGATACTATGTATCACCCTGATAAAACTGTCCTGGGGAAGTCCGGAAGTTGTTGATACAGTACTATGTACATATCACCCTCATAAAGCTAAAGCTAAGCTAAAGTGGTAAAGCTAAGCTAAAGCGCTAGCAGCACTGTGAACACCTTTAATGATGAGGTCATGAGCCACTTCCGTAAGGTTTTGAAAAGAAGGCAGAAACAAGCTACTTTAGAAATGTTCTTCAAGAAAAGAAAGGAACATCCTGAAGAGCAGGCACTAGAGCACGTGGAAATCGTAGTCACGGTTAGAGATGCGGAGAAACACGGAAATCAAACTAAAGCGGGAACTGGTGGAGCACGGAGCTGAGAGCCAGAGAGATCATGGGAAAGAGGGACAATCTTCTAGCACCGGGAAGAGCGCTGCTAGTCTTAATAGCTCGTGAGTAAGTGGAATGAGGTGTGTGTGTTTAGCGCTCCACCCACGTGTGACTTCAACGCACACAGAGAGAGAGAGAGAGAGAGTGCGGCCAAAACCAGAGTCTCTCACAACTCAGACCATAAAATAGTGTACTGTATTCAATAATTTCTTCACTTAATTTGCGGACCTATGGTATGAGTTACAGTACTGTTAACTTCTGTTCAAAAGACGACGGAACAGTTTAAGACCATTTACATTATTTGTAGTGGGAAAATTGGATTCGGAATTCGAGCAAATCGGAATCCAAACAGCCGTCTGTAATGGATTAAGTTCGAGTACCGAGGCTTCACTGTGTATTTGATCTCTTTTTGAGTACAAATGACATTAGTATTGCATTAATACACAGTCTCATTTGTTGCCTTCTTTTTGGTTATTAATTCTTGCCTGTTCGTGTAGTGGAGAGTCTCACCAGAGCGTTTAATCTGCATGTCAATCACCTTAATATGTCCCTAGTGGCATCATTGTATCTAGAACTTAAGATAGATACAATAGATAGCCTCAGGATTCGCACGTGCATGTGCGTGTGTGTGAGTGTGAGTGTGATAGGATCTGTTCAAAAGGAAAATTGATATAGGGGTGATGTGCTCAGTGTGTGCTAAAGGCCAACAGAGGTTATTTGTGGGAGTACAGGAATCCCTCGCTACTTCGCACTTCAATTCGAGCGGCTTCAGTGCATTCAGTACTTATTATTATTATTTTTTTAATATTCATTAAATTAAAAAATGAGGATATTAAGGAAGAATAGGGGGAAAAGTTAAGGAAAATGCCACAAAACAAGGCTAATTATGCAAAAAAAAACCCAACCAAACAAAAAACAACCCAAAACCCCCCCATCAAAACTACTTACATTTTTATGTGAGGTGCACATCTGAGTGTGCGCGCGCGTCTGTATATGTGTGTATTTATGTTTTATTTACATCTTATACATTATTTTTGAATGTTTACTTGTTATTATAAGCATATATAGCGTTGAATATGTATTTATTGATATTATATACACATATACATGTACGTATACGTCAGTCGGGGGGGGGGGGGGGGGGTGTTTGATCCAACTTCAATGAATTCGGCGGTTGCGGGGGATCTCAGTCCCATTTAACCGCGGAAAGTGAGGGATCTCTGTATTTATAGAAAGTGCTACATATGTTTTGTACTCGGTTATATTATTTACTAGCAGGGTTTTTTTTCAGCTACTGTGGTTTAGATGAAACCCATTGAGTTCAGTTCACTAGTTAAGTAGACACACTCACTCACTCACTCACTCATTTGATGAATTTGTTAATCTTACATGGGTCACAGGAAGGCTGGAGCCTATCTCAGCTGACACTGGGCAAAGGCGGGGTACACTCACACCTAGGGTCATTTTGGACCAGCCAATTAGCCTGATGCACCTGTCTTTGTTCTGTGGGAGGAATGTTGAGTACTCAAAAGAAACCCATGCTAGCACTGGGAGAACATGCAAACTCCACCCAGAAATGCCCTCGCCCGAGAATCAAACCCAGGACCTTCTTGCTGTGAAGCCAACTCCTATCTCACCATGCCACCATTGAATAGACTAATATCTGTTTACAAAACAAGTGATAAACAATCACCTTCCTACTCCACCCCATTTTATTAGGAACACCTGTACACCCATACGTTTTTTCAGTACAGCGATCCCTCACTTTCAGTGGTTAATTGGGACCGGGATCCCCACATGACCATCGAAATCCGTGAAATAGGATCAACCCCCCCGACTGATGTATACGTACATGTATATGTGTATATAATATCAATAAATACATATTCAATACTATAAATGCTTATAATAACAATTAAACATTCAAAATAATGCATAATGAATAAATAAAATTCAAATACAACACGTATAGAGATGCGCGCATGCATGCAGATGCGTGTACACACACTTAGATGCGCACTTCACAACAATGTAACTAGTTTTGATGTGAGGTTTTGGGTTGTTTTTTGTTTTGAGTTGGTTTAGGATTTTTTTTTTTTTTGCACAATTGGCCTTGTTTTTGCGACATTTTAATTCGATGAACATTTAAAAAAATAAGCGATGCACTGAAGCGGCATGAATTGAAGCGTGAAGTAACGAGGGGTCCCTGTATTGTAATCACCTAATCATGTGGCAGTAACACAATATAGAGACTAATGTACAGTGGTACCTCATTTTATAAAATTAATCCGTTCCAGAGCCTTTTTCGTAACCTGCATTTTTCGTAAATTGGACCGCATTTTACATGCAAAACGCGTGATTCGTTCCAAGGCTCCCAATACTACTTCCTTAACCCTTTAAAAATTATAAAAGCATATCTTTTAAGACCTCCTTCTGCTTCAATATCGTACCGATGGTAGATGGGTTTGGCCATATTCCTTTGTGATATCACTCGAGCCCGTTTCTTCTTCTTACTCGCACCGGAAATCACACGCACACATTTGTGTATACCCACGTGTGTGTGTGTGTGTGTGTGTGTGTGTGTGTGTGTGTGTGTGTGTGTGCATGCATGTGTTCACCATGTCTTCTTAGCAGAGTTATAATCTTACAAATGTTTATGGAATTTTAAAAGCCTGAGTCAAGAAATAAACCATAAAACAACAGTAACTCTGTCCTTTACACGAAAAGCATCATGGTAGATTGAGCTCCATAATAGGCAATGAGAGGTAGCTGCATCATCCCTCCCAGCCAATGGGATCCTTGTCCAAGATGGCGTCAGGTAGACCTTTCCAAGATGGCGCTCGAGTGAAGGCGACATGAACGACAGCTCAGTTGTTAGCCAATGGGAGGCCAGCGGGGTGGGATGTTTGAACGTCATTGACGGGACAGCAGCTCGTGCATTGTTTGAATGTTTGAATGGCGCGTTTGAATTTTTAAGATGGCTCTTTCGTAATGTGAACTTTTTTTGCATACAGAGACAAAAATTTTAGAAAAATGCGTTTCGTAACCTGAATTTTTTGTTTGGTGAGACTTTCATAAAGTTAGCTACCACTATACATAGATGCAGGAAGCAATTTAATTCGTGCTTATGTCATTCATTCATTTATTAATTTGCCGAACTACTAAATCTTACTAGGGTCGCAGGGACGCCGGGGCCAAACTTCTGGGGCCAAACTTCACAAACTTGTTGATAAGAGAGGTCAGAGAAACATAGCCTGTCTGGGTATAACTGCCAGGAAGTCTGTCAGAACTTGTCAGTCATTCTGTATAGCCATGATGAGCAATAAGCATGTTAGAATGCACAGCACATCAAACCTTGAAGTGGATGGGCTATAACTGTAGAACACCACATCAGGTTCCACATATGCCAGTCAAGAGTACGAAACTGAGGCTGTTATGGGCACAGATAGGTGAGTTGAAGGAAAAAAGGATCCTGGTCCTTTTTTCCAATCTTCATCTGTTGAGTTGTTTGGTTCAACAGCTTTCATGCAGGTTGAGTATGTTCAAGGTCTTATTCTTCACTGTAACCTGCTTCAGCTTGATCAACCTTTCCTTGAGGCCTCAAGGAGACATGCATTTCAAGTTTCTACTTTGGCACTGAGTCAGTGGAAAGAGCACTGAACGTTTGCTTTAGCGTGCTGCTACCTTTAGGCTCTGCACTTTGTATATGAGGATCTGCCAAATGGCAGTAATGCAAATGTGAGATGTGTGCGGAGAGACCATTGCTGTGCGCTCATGTCCAGGTGACGCTATACGCTGCACATGGAAGGTGTGCAGTGTTTATTTCTTTGGGTCCATCAGCCCCAACACATCACTGCACTCCAGTAACCTTTCAGAGGACTGTGTTTCTTTGGAGAGCTATGAAAACGACAGCAGGGGCCAAAAAAGTCTTCTGCTGTGCTGTGCTTTTTGAAAGAATAAGGTTTTAGGTTGTACAAATTCAGATCTGTAGCAAAAGCAAAAAAAGAAAAAAAATCGATCATTTATATTTGTGGAGTTTTTCATCAACTCAGTTTTCATTTCTTTTCTAATTTGTTGGGTTTTCGGATTGGGCAGAGCACTGTGACCTGCTGAGTCCCCTGCTCATCACTCGGACAGTCAGCGTTGGCCTACACCTAAATCTTTTTGGGTCTGTTATAACATCTGCTCTTTTAATTACCCCCCCCCCCTCTCTCTCTCTCTCTCTCACTCATACACTAATCCCTGATCACAGTCAGTGACTGATCTCACCAGTACCCTCAGGCATGCATGGTGCCATTCTCTTACCATTAAATAATCCTGTTACTGTTGTAACAGGTTACAAACAATGAACGTACAGGCCAAGGATTACTGTCGCTGGTCACAGGACCTGTTGCACATGAAGTTGAATAAGAATGTTCACCTGTCACTTCCTTTCTTACCTCATCCTTTTGAGAGATTGTATATACTGTGTATTTCTTTGGTGCAATCAGTAATCCAGGATTGTGGGAGAATCTTAAAAATGATGGTGACTACTTCAATTATTCTATATTAAGTAAGCTTAGGTGTGTGTGTGTGTGTGTGTGTGTGTGTGTGTGTGGTGCTGAGTGATGGTTCTACTGATGGCTGTCCATTTATAGTACTTCCTTAAAATTGAGGCTTTGGGTTTATTTGTTTGTAAGTCAGTCACGTTTGGATTTGTTGACCATGGGACGGATCCTTCAGAGAGGGAACTTTACTGAGGTGGATTTTGCTTGTACTTTAGGAAAAAAAAAAAAAATCCTGACGATGTAATGCTTAAAAAGCTAAGGACCTACCTTTTGTATCTATGTATGTATGTATGTATGTATCTTATATGTATCTTATATTTTAAGTATTTTAATCTGGACTGGTTTTAACAGGCAATTTGTTCTGTGACTCATAATTCCCATAATTTATCTGCTAAGAAATCCATAACATATTTGAGTGTGTTTTTAAGATGTTGTCTATTTCCAGCAAACCAATTAGATTCTGCCATTCCCATGTAGTACACTGTACCGTTTTTGTGCCTATTACAAGCCTCAACATTTCTGAATTTTTGGGAACCATTTTCATGCTCGTATTCTAACCTCTGGTTTTGTTCACCTGATTTTACCTTGTTATACCAAAAAGTAATACAAATGGTTACCATAATTAATAGCATACTGTGAAATATGCTGATATTTAGATCCTTCTAATTCTTGAACTGCAACTAACATAAATTCCAATTTATTAAATGTTTACATTAGCAGTTGATTGTTCCCAGCTGAAGGACCACTATGATTTCTACATGTAAAATGCCTACATCTCTGACCCAATGGCTACATTAGAAGATCCAACTTGACAAGCCCTAAAATCAACTGGTCCAAATAAATTTGTCAATGCGCAGTTGTAAAGAGGTAGTTACGGGTAGATAAATAGAGTACACACAAGACAACTGTTTTAAAAGAAAACTATAAAAATATGGCCGTAAGATCTCATCTCTGCTTTTTACGGATGACGCTGACCTTTTGGCTTGATCAATCCGGGACCTCCAGCTCTCATCGGAGCGATTCGTAGTTGAGTATGAAGTGGCGGGATGAGAATCAGCACCTCCAAGTCCGAGGTCACGGTTCTCAGCCAGAAAAGGGTGGAATGCACTGCTGGGTCTGGAATGAGGTCTTGCCCCCAAGTGGAGGAGTTCAGGTATCTCGAGTTCTTGTTTACGAGTGAGGAAAAGATGGAGTGGGAGATCGATAGGCGTATCGCTGCAGCCTCTGCTGTAAAACGGAGCCTGTACCAATCTGTCGTGAAGAGGGAGCTGAGCCACAAAGCAAAGCTCTAAATTTACCAGTCAATTCACGTTCCAACCCTCACCCATGGTCATGAGATTTGGGTAGTGATCAAAAGAACAAGATTGCGGATACAAGCGGCTGAAATGAGCTGCCTTCGCCGGGTGTCAGGGCTTTCCCTAAGAGATAGGGGGAGATGCCCAGCCGTCCGGGGAGCGCTCGGAGTAGAACCACTGCTCCTCCACGTTGAGGTGGCTCAGACATCTGGTTTAGAGCGCTTCCGAAACGCTTCTCTGGTGTTGCATTTCGGGCATGTCCAAACGGGAATAGACCCCAGGGTCGACCTAGAACACACTGGAGGGAATACATCTCTTGGCTGATTTGGGAACGCCTCGGTGTCCCCTGGAAGAGCTGGACGAAGTGTCTGGGGAGAGGGACATCTGGACCTCATTGGTTAAGCTGCTGCCCCCAAGACCCGACCCTGGATAAACGCAGATGAAGATGAAGACTATAAAAATATACAGTACACTTAAAGCGTGGTTTAACTTTACAGATGAAACAGTTGAAATGACAGCAAAATATAGTCTTGAACAGCACGTGTATAGAATTTAATAGTACAGTGGTACCTCACTTTACGAAATTAATCCGTTCCAGCGACTTTTTCGTAACCTGCATTTTTCATTAGTTGAGCCGCATTTTACATGTAAAACGCGTGATTCGTTCCAAAACTCCCAATACTACCCCGTAAACCCTTTAAAAATGATAAAAGTCCACCAATATTTGTATGAAATATGTGTTAATAGCAAAAGAAAATTCTTTACCTTTTTTTAAATCTCTCGAACCACCCATGCAACGCTTTAAAGTCCGAGAGTTGCTGGTCTGAAAAACCCTCACCCCCATCCCCACCCTCCTTCACAAGGTCCTTAAATATGGCGCAGCCCTCCGGGGAGAGCTCGGAGTAGAACCACTGCTCCTCCACATTTCCTGTTGCTTTTTCCGAAATAATCGCGTCCGTCACTGTATCGCCGCTTTTAAGGCCTCCTTCTGCTTCAATATCATCCCGATTGTAGAGGGGTTTTGGCCATACTCCTTTGCAATTTCACTCAACCAAATCCCACTTTCATATTTTTTTTTTTATGATCTCCTGTTTTACTTTTATTAATAACAGAGCCCGCTTCCTCTTTTCAGTCTCACCAGGAATCACTTTCTTGGGGCTCATGATTAATAACAAAAAATAACTATGCAATAAGCACACTCAAAAAACTATCAAATTCATGAACCAACAGTACAGTTGTCCTTCACGTGTGTGTGTCGAACAATGGGTCGAAGGCACACGAAAAGCATTATGGGTACAGTACTGTATTATGGAGATTCAGCTCCCTTCTAGCCAATGGGAGGCCAGCGGGGCGGAGTGTTGGGAGACAACCAATGGGAAAGCAACTCGTGCATTGTTTGAATGGCACGTTTGAATTTTTAAGATGACGCTTTCGTAACGTGAACTTGTTTCGTATCCAGAGACAAAAATTTTAGGAAAATGCATTTCGTAACCTGAGTTTTTCGTTTGGTGAGACTTTCGGAAAGTGAGGTACCACTGTAATACTAAATGAAAGGATGCTAAAGATGTCCATATAACAACTGAGATTAATTTCAGCGAGGTTTATTTGTGTAGTTAGCCCTTAATTCAACTCATTATACACATTACGATTCCTGATCTTTACAATATCACCTGTCGCACTGGCAGTCATGCACAGTTTGATCTCAAAATATAATAAGATCATAAACTTAAGTTTTATTCAATTATAGAAATAGATTTATCATTATGTCAATAAAATATCAAACTTCTTTTACTTTCGGCTGCTCCCTTCAGGGGTCGCCACAGCAAATCATCCGCCTCCACCTCACCCTGTCCTCCGCATCTTCTTTTCTGACTCCAACGACCTTCATGTCTTCCTTCACCACATCCATAAATCTCTTCTTCGGTCTTCCTCGAGGCCTTCGGTCTTCCTCGAGGCCTTTAATAAAATATCAAACGTTAGATTATATCTTATTACTGAGATGACTATATTTTTAAATTGGATCTTGCCATTTTCATTATTATTTGAAATTATGCGAAATTGGACACATATTGACCATTTTTCCTCACAGGTGTGTTTATAAGAACATAACCTTCCTATAATCTTATTAAAAAAAAAATACAATCTTGAATATCAAAAGACTCATTAATTCATTGTCTGAACCATCCAGGGTGTACAGAGTGTACAGCTCGCCAGGCCATCGCAGGACAGAAACATGATGACAGCTATGCAGCTAGTCTTGTCGAAGTCAGCAATGATTCTTTTAAATGAACCTCACACCATAGACAGTGAGAGACATGGCCGGCCTTTGATAACCCCGTCAGCTGCACTGGGGGTTAGAAGACTAGATTGGCCAATTATACAAAAACAGTGTGAATTGGGAAGTTGAATGTTTCAGCTTTCACAAAGCTTTTTCATGACTATTTTAAACTAGTATAGTATGTGTGAAAGTCATTCCGGCTGATTCGATGTCCGCACAGAATAGATCACCAGAATGCGATGATGCAGCTGCAAACTAATTATTAGGTTACCTCAGTTGTTCCCTAAAGTGTCTTCTAACATTATCCCATACCATCTCATGTTTTGATTTGGCGTCATATTGATTGGAATTCTGGGTACATTTTCTCGCTAACGCACTCGGAACACCCCGGCCAATCCCAGTAAACTCAATCTGCCGAAGATGTTTTGAGAGGCCGTCACATTTCCCAGTGTCGCAGAATAAAACCTATCCAAGTATACTGCAGAGGTTCCGAACACAAACAAAGTAAAAAAAAAACAAAAAAAAAAACGTTCACCTATTGTACTCTGCGTGACAGATTATCTGTTTCCGAGAATTTCACAACAGGAAACGGTTTACGTGACCGACCGTTCATTAGCCTCAAATTTCGAGGCTTGCTATTAGGTACATGTAATACCAGTTAGTGTGATATTCATGTAGTATTAATTGGGAGGCATTGTGGCATCGTGGTCAGGACTCACAGAACCAGGTGAGAGTGCATCGGTGTGGAATTCATAGGTTCTCTTGGCACTTGCTTGACTTCCAATGGGTGCTCCAGTTTTTTCAAACAGTCCAAAGGCCTACTTTTTAGACCAATTGGCTGTTCCAAATTTCATGTAGTGTGGATTATTTGTCTGAATAGCTGTATGTGTGTTGGCCCTTCAATGGTCCTGAGAACTGTTCAGGGTGTACCCCACCATCATTTGTAGTCAATTGGGTTCCGCTCCAGCTAAGAAGTATCAATGGACTTATGAATGGGATTGCATTGTTCTTTTTGTGTGAAGATTGGTTTGGTCAAGGGCAGTGGTAGCCCGATGGTATGTTGCGAAATTACTGATCCCAAGGTTGGGGGTTGTCACTGCTGTCCCTTCATTACAGCTAACTAGGTTATCAAATGCCATGTTTCTCACTGTCTCTGGTGAAAGAACCATTGCTGACTTTCATCAAGAGTAGCTGTATCACTTTCTGCATGTTTCTGCCCTGCGATAACCTGGTGGGCCATTCATGGTGTACTCTGAGATGGGTGCCAGCCTCCCCGCGACCCTAATTAGGTTTAAGAGGTACATAAAATGAATAAATGGTTTGATATATATTCAGGTTCATCAGTTCATTTTCCATAACCACTTAATCCTAATTAGGGTCGCGGGGAGGCTGGCACCCATCCCAGCTGACTCCAGGTGAGGGAAGATTACACCCTGGACAGTTCGTCAGGCCATCGCAGGGCAGAAACACGCTGACGGCTATGCAGCTACTCTTGTTGAAAGTCAGCAATGGTTCCTTTACATGAACCTCTCACCATAGACAGTCAGAGACATGGCCGGCCTTTGATAACCCAGTTAGCTGCACTAGGGGTGGGGCAGTGACGACCTTGTGGAGAGTAGGACTCGAACTCCAACCTTTGGATCAGTGATCCAGCGCACTATACCACTAGGCCACCACTGCCCGATACATTCAGGTATTCATTTATGAATGATGAAGGAGAAGCCAACTCATTCAGTGTTAAGAAAACGTTTTGTTTGAATATACTCCAGTTGATCGCATTGCTGCAACATTAGGGACGGGACACTAAAGTGCAGCAAACCCAACAACTGTACAAACCTTCACAAAGTATCTGGTTTCAGTATCGTCTTGCTGTGTAGGAGTTAAGCCGCACTAACTGCTGCCCACACAAACAGTGATTAAGTGATTCCTTTGAGAAAGTAGTGGTCAAAAAAATAAGTGAATACACTATGGCAGCGATGCTGCCATTCGAGGTCGCAAAGCGACGCATGAGAAGTGCGTAGCAGCACCTCAGCACACGAAGGTATCCCCTTCCCTGCAAGTGGGGTCTGGGGGGGGGTCACCCTAAGAAAATTTTGAAATTTGAAAGGCTGAGAGGTGCATTTTTGAGCATTTCAACTTTAGAAGCAATTAGTCTGAGCTATTATAAAATTTATATAACTTGACACTTATATCTGTAATAAGAAAAAATAAAACAAAGAAACAGTAAATAATACTGTATGTTCATGATCATTTAAATATAGACATTTGATTGTTAACATATTAGTGCTGAAATCTATAATGAGTATGTTATATACATATGTATTTTATCTAACAATTATCAAAAATTGCATAAAAAACACAGACAACTTACTTGGCACATGTATTAGAAGTACAGTATGCAAACCACAGATGACAATATATTATATATACATTGCAAGACATTAGGCGAGTTCCAATGTTCCACATACATATGTAATTATAAAGAAGTGTTGTTAGTGCTAATTATAATTATTCATTCATTCAATAACTAATGGTGACTTATTAAATGAAGACATCCAAAAAGTACAAAATAAAAAAAAAGTACAGATATCCAAAATATTTCAGGTCTTTTATTGTTTTAATACTGATGATTTTGGCATACAGCTCATGAAAACCCATAATTCCTATCTCAAAAAATTAGCATATCATGAAAAGGTAGTCTAAACGAGCTATTAACCTAATCATCTGAATCAACCAATTAACTCTAAACACCTGCAAAAGATTCCTGAGGCTTTTAAAAACTCCCAGCCTGGTTCATTACTCAAAACCGCAATCATGGGTAAGACTGCCGACCTGACTGCTGTCCAGAAGGCCATCATTGACACCCTCAAGCAAGAGGGTAAGATACAGAAAGAAATCTCTGAGCGAATAGGCTGTTCCCAGAGTGCTGTAATCAGCCACCTCAGTGGGACGTCTGTGGGAAGGAAAAAGTTTGGCAGAAAACGCTGCACAACCAGAAGAGGTGACCGGACCCTGAGGGAGATTGTGGAGAAGGGCCGAGTCCAGACCTTGGGGGACCTGTGGAAGCAGTGGACTGGGCTACAGCTGCCACATTCCCCAGGTCAAGCCACATTTGAACCAGAAACAGCGGCAGAAGCGCCTGACCTGGGCTACAGAGAAGCAGCACTGGACTGTTGCTCAGTGGTCCAAAGTACTTTTTTCGGATGAAAGCAAATTTTTCATGTCATTCGGAAATCAAGGTGCCAGAGTCTGGAGGAAGACTGGGGAGAAGGAAATGCCAAAATGCCTGAAGTCCAGTGTCAAGTCCCCACAGTCAGTGATGGTCTGGGGTGCCATGTCAGCTGCTGGTGTTGGTCCACTGTGTTTTATCAAGGGCGGGTCAATGCAAGTAGCTATCAGGAGATTTTGGAGCACGTCATGCTTCCATCTGCTGAAAAGCTTTATGGAGATGAAGATTTCATTTTTCAGCACGACCTGGCACCTGCTCACAGTGCCAAAACCACTGCTAAATGGTTTACTGACCATGGTATTACTGTGCTCAATTGGCCTGCCAACTCTCCTGACCTGAACCCCATAGAGAATCTGTGGGACATTGTGAAGAGAAAGTTGAGAGACACCAGACCCAACACTGTGGATGAGCTTAAGGCCGCTATCGAAGCATCCTGGGCCTCCATAACACCTCAGCAGTGCCACAGGCTGATTGCCTCCATGCCACGCCGCATTGAAGCAGTCATTTCTGCAAAAGGATTCCCGACCAAGTATTGAGTGCATAACTGAACATAATTATTTGAAGGTTGACTTTTTTGTATTTAAAAACTTTTTTTTTTTATTGGTCGGATGAAATATGCTAATTTTTTGAGATAAGGATTTTTGCTTTTTCTTTACTTTTTTGCCAAAATCATCAGTATTAAAACAATAAAAGACCTGAAATATTTCAGTTGGTGTGCAATGAATCTAAAATATATGAAAGTTTAATGTTTATCAGTACATTACAGAAAATAAAGGACTCGTACTTGTTCGATATAGATGGGCATACTATCTTTAAGCTAGATATTTGCATTGAAAAAATAGAAAAGTTTATAATAGATCTAAAGTACAGATGCTCCCCGACTTACATTTTTAATTGGTCCGGGCGGCCGAACGTAAGTTGAAAGTGAACCTAAGTTGTTCCAGTGACGTATGACATATGACGTGTGACGTATGACGCTCATACTGTACTATACATCCATAAATACCATTATCGTATCTCATAAAACACCCCTAAATCAATTATTATAAACATAACATTGTGAAATAATAACAAATATATCAAATAATAACAATATTAATTTCAAATAAATTAAATTCAAGCAAAATAATTTCAAATAAATACATTTTAATAAAATTCACTCATCAAATATCAAATGCAGTATCAAATATAACTTTTAACATTCTCTATGATGCGATCTTTCTGCTTGTAAACCGAAACAAAAAAACGGAAGTAGTTTACTTGCTGTGCTTGACCCAAAGTTATACGGACTTCCGGTCTTTCAAGTGAGCAAGGGTGCCGTTGAACTCGTTTAGTACTCAGCCTGCACTGATATGAATCACCAGCAGAGCGGAGAGTTCTCTTTATTTTCTGGATTTGGGTTTTCATTCATTTTACAACTCTCTTGGCTTCACTCAGTATGCATGGTAGATTGTACCAATCTGAACAGATAGTTAATTAATCTCTGTGTATGAAACTTGCACCCATGCTAGTAGGCTTACGCTTCTGACCAACCATATTTGATTAGGGTTACAAAAGTCCGCAAAACAGTGTGTGTGTGTGTGTGTATATATATATATATATATATATATATATATATATATATATATATATATATATATATATATATATATATATATATATATATAATATATAAAATCTTTTCTTTTCGGCTTTTTCTCTGTTCTCGAGGGTCGCCTCAGCGAATCATCTGATTTGCACATTTGATTTGGCATGGGTTTTTACGTCGGATGCCCTTCCGGTCACAACCCTTTACCAAGGGACAGAAACACGCTGACGGCTTTGCAGCTACTCTTTATGAAAGTCAGCAATGGTTCTTTTACATGCCTCTCACCATAGACAGTGAGAGACATGGCCCGCCTTTGATAGCCCAGTTAGCCGCACAGGGGGGCAGCAGTGACAACCCTGTGGGGACTCGAACCCCCAACCTTGGGATCAGCGATCCTGCGCTCTCTCTCTCTCTCTCTCTATCTATATATATATATATATATATATATATATATATATATATATATATATATATATATATATATATATATATATATATATATAAAATAACAGTTTTCTGGGATGTACGTCTGTCACCGTGTGTGACTGTGTGAACCAAATATAAACACAGGCGAGCTTAGCCTTACTCACCGGGGACTTTGTTGGACTCAGCTTGCAAGCTTTCTGCGCTCTTTACATGAGTAAACTCGTGCATGGCGAGTGACTGTGTGCATGTGGGGAGATAATTTGGCTTTCTTTGTTTTACGCATGATAGCAAAACGAATGAAAGCCGGAAGTTCATTGGACACAAATCTTGAGCTCAGCTAGCAGTATCCAATCAGAGGTATAATACTCTAAAGCTGATTCGTGGTGTTTATGGAATCACGTTTATGACTAGATTTACTAAAATAACCTTTGGCTTTGAAACTATTTATCACTTCATCTCCGCTTTTTATTTACACAGTTGTGGAAATTTACGTTGATCAACTATAAAGTAGACCAAATTAAGTCTGTACACGCAACTCAGCCACTAAAACAAGTGGGCACACGGCGTGTACCGGCATGTACCCACCACTACAGCACTGCATATAACCTCATTTTATTCACTTAAATAAAATATTACAACAAATTAATATTACTGGAAATAAATATTCAGTAAAAGTGTATCAATAAACTTGTTTGTGAGCTTCAATCCCAGACTGGTAACAATATCACTGTCCTCACAATGGCCCTTCTGGGTTTTATTTTCTATTTTTATTTATTTATTTATTTATTTTTAATTCGGGAGTATGTATTGTATTGTTTTTCTCTCTCCATAGAGTGTTTTTTTCTCATTTCTTCCAGAGTTTCTTTGTCTTGTTTTTTTTTTTTTTTAGCTCTTTAGCTCCACAGGGAAATTGGAAATGAGTAAGAGATCGACTTACAACAGCAAATTAGATCAGAATATTAGATGCACTCATAAATTGATTTAAAAAAAGTGTCCTGTTCATCGTCAAATCCTTGAAGTCATCTGGAGTGGACCACACACACACACACACACACACACACACACACACACAAGCACACAAAATTTCATTGCATTTAAGACCTTAAAGCTGCGCCTGATGATGTAATGGAACTTAAATTCAGAGCCTAAACCAAAGTGATGTTCTGTCAGACGTTTTACAGACAGAAAGGCCGTGTGTCTTTAATTCAAAGCTTTCTCGTCCCATTCCATCTGTAAACCCTCACTGGACCTTCACTGCTGGTTTTATCACTTTGACCAATAAATGTGCAGTAGAAGCTCCTTTCCCAGTGGGGTCAGGGCAAAAAAGAGGGAACTATAACTCTGGGAACTGTCTTATAAAACTGATTTCATTTCCTACGTTGTCAGGAACATATCTGTGTAACCCTGCGTTTACACCGGGCCACGATCTCTACAATCTCCACGATTCAAAAAAGCGTAGAGAATCACGATTTATGACCACGCTGGGAGCACAGTTGGGGTATAAAAAGAAGGCAGGGTGCATCCAGGAGATGAAAGTTGAAGGAATCATATTTCCAAGTTCATCAAGCTCTACTATGGTGGCACATCAAGCTCGGTTAAGTGCCGCTTTCCTTACGTTTCCCACGTTCTATCATATTTGGCGTTAAACCGTAGTACATCGTAATAACCTGCATGATCTTTATGAACCCACCAAGTTCCCTCAAGATTATCACGATTTGATGGCACGACCTTCCTCACTCATGATGATTTTGTTAAATCGCGGCGATTGAGGACATGATGTCACAGGATGATATAGATCTGTCTGTATCTGTATTAGCTTTACGGACATGCTTCTAGATATTTTTTAACTTGAATACATTTTTTGGATTATTAACTTTCTTATTGCCAGTAGTAAAATAATTATTTAAAAAAGACAAAGATAGTCCTTCCGCAATAGCATTAGTCATTTACTTCTTACCCAGATGGATGGACAGACAGACAGATGGAAGGATGGATGGATGGACGGACAGACAAACAGATGGATGGATAGAGGAACAGATGGATGAAAGGATGGATGGATGGATGGACAGATGGATGGATGGATGGATGGATGGATGGATGGGCAGACAGGGATGGATGGATGGATGGATGGACCAACGGACGGACGAAGGATGGACGGACGGATGGATGGATGGATGGAGAGATGGACGGATGGATGGATGGAGAGATGTACGGATGGATGGATGGATGGACGGACGGATGGATGGACGGACGGATGGATGGACGGACGGATGGCCAGACGGATGAATGGCCAGACGGACGGATGGATGGATGGATGGATGGACAGACGGACGGACGGATGGATGGATGGAGAGATGTACGGACGGATGGATGGACAGACGGATGGACGGACGGATGGATGGACGGACGGATGAATGGCCAGACGGATGGATGGACGGATGGATAGATTACAGTAGACTGTACAAATTTTTAACAGGAACTGGCACAAATTCTGCAGCAGATTTTCTAAACACATGTTTTGGTCAGTTATTCAGCTGAAGGCAACTCAACTGCCAGCAACTAACTACAGGGCAAAAGCTGCAAGGTTCGAAAGAGAAGATTAATCACAGGCTCTAATTATTTTCATTCGATTTAAACGATTCTATCTGATGAGTAAGACAATGATGCACAGAAGAAAATCTGACAACATCACAGAATGTTTAAAGAGAAACAGACGAAAAGTGTTTATTCTGAAGTTCTAACCAGATGTCTCAGGTGTCCACTGAGGGGCTGCAGCCAAAGATAGCAACGTGAAGCACCACGACAAAATCATACATCGCCCTTTTTAATTGAGACCCGTATGTTTTTGCACCTCTGCGCCGGAGATAGCCCGGTTCCAGAGGCATGATGTCTTAGGGTTTTTTTTTTTTTGGATTCATTTTATATACATTCATGCTTTTCTCTTGAATGTGATATTTCTTCCGACTTTGCGAAAATGTCCAGCTTGGTTCAAGGACTGATGAACTAAATAGATTTTAGAGGTCAGAGTTCAAGGCCACTACAAGTTTGCCACACTGAGGTATGAAACCACCAGTTAATACTAATAAAATGGAAAAGTCTCAGCTTTCAAATTATTTTATACCTGGAGCATAGAAAATCTTCTTTTCCTTTTGGTTCTTCCCTTCAGGGGCCTCCACAGCGAATCATCTGCCTCCATCTCACCCTATCCTCTGCATCTTCTTTTACACCAATTACCTTCATGTCCTCCTTCACCACATCCATAAATCTCCTCTTTGGTCTTCCTCTGGGCCTTCTGCCTGGTAGTTCCAACCTCAGCATCCTACTACCAATATACTCACTATCCCTCCTCTGTACATGTCCAAACCATCTCAATCTAGCCTCTCTGACTTTGTCTCCAAAACATCTTACATGTACCTGGAGCATATAAAATATAATATAATAACCAAATTATAGATGATTTAAACAAAACTCTACATTACTTCATATCTTTATATTTAAAAGACATTATGAATTTTCTTTAAACTTAAACCTGGTCCACTGTATTTTTATCAAATCTGGTTGTAGACATTTTCACATTTATACCGATTGTAAGACTTTAATGTTTTAATATTTTAATGTTGGGTACATGAGCTGGTAACTATGTAATGAAATAAGATTCTTTGCGGTCCATTCAGTCAGATTCCAGTCCAGTTGGAATGTGGTGATGTAGTTAAAGTAAAATAATCAACACCAGGGTGGGGTTATGCAGCACAGGAGGTAGTCGAGGTGTTTGGTTTGTACTTGAAGTATGACTTTGCCTGCACGCGGTAAAGCAGCTGTGACAGCGTGACTAGCATTGTTCAAATACCTGCGTATCTCATTTACATCTGGAAAATTCAAAGGGACATCCAGAGCACATCAGTGCTAAAGAAATTCATGTCCATCAGGTTATGAACTGTCTTAAATTGAAATTTCTGACTTTCCCTTTACAAGGATTTATTAGTATTTATCTAGACATCAGAAGTTCGCTATTAAAAACATTTCAGCCGATTTGGAGAGGAAATGGGAGCCTTTTAGAGTTTAATCCTGAACTGTAACAAAAACTGTACAGTTTTACACCCCAGTAACAGTTCATCATTTCTGTAACCGCTTAATCCTAATTCGGGTCGTGGGGAGGCGTGCGCCCATTCCAGCTGACTCCGGGTGAGGGCAGAGTACACCCTGGACAGCTCACCAGGCCATTGCAGGGCGGAAACACGCTGACACTATGCAGCTCCACTTTATGAAAGTCAGCAATGGTTCCTTTCCATGAACCTCACACCATAGACAGTGAGAGACATGGCCGGCATTTGATAACCCAGTTAGCTGCACTGGGGTGGGTGGGACAGTGACATCCTGTGGCGAGTGGGGCTTGAACCCTCAACCATAGGATCAGTGATCCAGCACCGATAAACTGGGCCACCACTGCCCTTCCCGAGTAACAGTCCAGAATTAAATATAACCAAAATATGCAATTATTAACTCAACAATAGTTTATTGTATTTATATACAAAAAATTCTTTATTTTAAATCTATTCTTATAGTAGATCGTCATTTTTTTACATTTACTATCCGTGAATAATAAATAAAACATCCCTACATAGCTTGATGACCCTTCGACAAGAGTAGGCTGCAAAGCCGTCAGCATGTTTCCGCCCTGTGATGGCCTGGCGAGCTGTCCAGGGTGTACTCTGCCCTCGCCCGAAGTTGGCTGGGATGGGCGCCAGCCTCCCTGCGACCCAAATTAGGATTCAGCGGGTCCAGAAAATGAACTGATGATTCTGATGAACTTTAATTGGAATTTTCACATATACACCAGATTTAAAATATTTTGTAAACTTACAATTGATACATTTAAGAATAATTTGCACGTCTCAAGAGATTCTATCAAGGAAAAAAGCTCCCTGAGACAGCAAGAAAAATCACAGAGACGAGACAACCCCTGTGATGACATGATATAACTCCCTGGGACATCAAGACAGAACTTCCTGCGACTTTAAATTTTCATTCAAATTCATCCCCCAGTGCAGCTAACTGGGTTGTCAAAGGCCGGGCCATGTCTCTCTCACTGTCTATGGTGTGAGGGTCATGTAAAAGAACCATTACTGACCTTCGTAAAAAGAGTAGGCTGCAAAGCCGTCAGCGTGTTTCTGCCCTGCGATGGCCTGGCGAGCTGTCCAGGGTGTACTCTGCCCTCGCCCTGAGTTGGCTGGGATGGGCACCAGCCTCCCCGCGACCCTAATTAGGATGAAGCGGTTACAGAAAATGAACTGAACTGATTAAAATTCGTTGTAGGCTTTTGCGAGGAAGCTGGATCCTTGAACTGGAAATGAAGCTGCTCTTTTGTAGACATTGATTACTAATTTATAACCAGCAGACAAATCCTCTGCGTGTCTCGTTCAGGGATTCAGCTTGGGTCTGGAACTGCTCAGCAATGTGGGTCAGATTTTTCAGATTTTTACTGCACTGCTGGATCATGCTGGACATCATCAATAAAATCTGAAACAGTATGAACATTTGAAGAGAGGGACATTTTTACAGATGTTGAATTTCATTGGCATTGCAGCTAACAGCTCTGACATCTGTTAAATGAAAGACTTTTTCTGGAAGGGTGCAGCATCATGCGAGAGCTCAAGCAGAGTATATTACATTTAATATCTTAAAAGTACATTACACTTTTGCAACAGACACCAATAGTCACAATTTCACTGATGAGACTTTTGTCCCATTGTCTTGGTGTAGTATAGTTTGGCACTGCATTGCAGCTGTAGCTGTTGTAATTAGATGCTGATTTGTTCTTTTAGCCCGATGCCAATCGGCCCCACATGCTGTCAGCACAATCTCTCTCTCTCTCTCTCTCTCTCTCCACACACACACACACACACACACACACACACACACACACACACACACACACACGGCCTAGTTTACCCCCTGTCTCTGCTCGCCTCTTCCCCAGCGTTCACTGCTGAACTTGCGTATCACCTTGAAATCTGTCAGCAATTCATAAATGATTCATTTTGTCACTTCATGTCTTCTCTCACGGCTCCGTTCCTTCTGTGTATGAGGGATGCAATCATCACAGTCTTGCTGGTGAAATTTTTCCTCAATTGCTATCTAGACCACACACTGTCGGTGTATTTTTGAGAAGGAAAGAAATTTAAATACATACTGTACATGCGTAATACAACCAGGTTGAATGCTTAAATCTGATTGGTCAGAAAGTGCATGTTGTGTTTTGCTGTAACTGCACAGATTCAGCTGAAATGTGAACAGCAGGTTAAGATCAAGGTGCTCGTTTTTTCACATGCTATTCTTTTAACATTAACACATCATACACAGGTGCCTGAATGGTGGATGTGCCACATAATAATAATGGAGTAATAATAAACTGATTAAAAAAATAAATACAAATCTTGATAGTGCTTCAGATGGCATGGTGGTGTAGAACGTGGGTGCTTGTGTGGGTTTCCTTCGGGTTCTCCGGTTTCCTTCCGCAGTCCAAAGACATGCACATTAGGCTAATTGGCTGTTCCATGTTGCCCCTAAGTGTGAGTGGTGTGAGTGGTGACCTGTTTACGATGTACTCCACCTTCACCCAGTGTTGGCCAAGACAGGGTCCAGCCTCCCGGCAACCCTAGCAGGATTAAGCAGTTCAGCAAATGAGTGGGTGAGCAGTATTATTTTACAAATATAAACACCGATCATATTATTTAGCGTTTTATACCATGAGTTCTGGCTGTAAGCATCGTGCGACAGTCTGTTGCCATTTGAGGACAATGTTGAGAACAGAGGCGTTTATGTATTCCAGGTTCTTGCTCTGGAGAGAGAGAGAGAGAGCGAGAGAGAGAGAGAGAGAAAGAGAGAGAGAGGTGAATATTGTTAAAAGAATTAATGTTTAGCGAAACTAAAACATTGGGAGGAACAAAAAAATAACATGTCTCTTTCCATCTCACAACAAAAAACCATTCAAACGTGCCACGTGTCCTTCTTTGATAAAATAAACATTGTAGTTATGGGCACATCACTGTCTGTGTATATAAAATATATAATGGTTAAAACACTGCAGACAAAAAAAAATGATGTGCTCGTCTTCTGTATTGAACAACATCACAACCCAAAAGGTTCATTTAGTATTTTTTTTTTAACGACACGGTTCATTTCAATACTTGATTCTGATTGGGAAATTGTGATATTCATATTCAGTGATCTATTTCTGTAAACAGACCGTTGCTATGAAACATCATTAATGGAAGCAAAAAAATTTTTTTTAATTTATTCATTTTCTGTAACTGCTTAATTCTAATTGGGGTTGTAAGGCGACTGGTGCCCATCCCAGCCGACTCCGGGCAAGGGAAGAGTACACTGTGGACAGCTCGCCAGGCCATCATAGGGCGGAAACACGCTGACGGCTATGCAGCTACTCTTGTCGAAAGTCAGCAATGGTCCTTTTACATGACCCTCACACCATAGACAGTGACAGACATGGCCGGCCTTTGATAACCCAGTTAGCTGCACTGGGGGGACAGTGACAACCTTGTGGAGAGTGGGACTCGAACCCCCAACCTTAGGATCAGTGATTCAGCACCCTATACCACTAGACCACCACTGCACATGTCTATTCATCTCGTACAATATTTTTAAACACCCCCTCCCCATACACACACACACACACACACACACACACACACACACTCACACACACACACACACACACACACACACACACACACACACACACACACACACACACACACACGAACGATCTGGATACTACTGTGAAATAATTCACATCAGGGAGATGCAAGATGATCTCCCCCCCCCGTCGGCGTTTATTTTGGAATAAAGTGTACATTGTTTGTTACATAACCTCATGGTCTGGATTGAATTACTTATATACACTATATGTCAAAACATTCTTATATGTGTAGAATTATTTTTCATGGAAATCCATCGAACAAAAGAAATATGGATGATGATATGCCAGGGGTGATACTTATCTTGCTCAGTATGATGTTTGAAATCCATCCTTGTGTGTTACACGCACTCTCATTTACTCCTTTGTTGAATGGCTCCTAGTTGGGTTGCAGGGGGGCTGGATCCGATTGCAGCCAACACTGGGGAAAGGGGGGGTACATCCAGCTCGCCAGACCATCACAGGCATCACACACACACACATCCACTCACACTTAGTACTAATTTACAACAGCCAATTAGAATAAGGTGCATGTCTTTCGACTGTGGGAGGAAACTGGAATACCCAGATGGAACCCACACAAGCACAGGGAGAACATACAGACTTCACACAGAAACACCGAGGACTTGAACCCAGGACCTTCTTGCTGTGAGGCCGACATGCTAACCACTACACCATCATGCTACCCTTGTTTACTACAGTTTTATGAATTTCTCTGGATTTCAAAATCTACTCCTGTTGTGTAAATGTAAGGTTGTTACATGAACGTTATTTGTTTTATAAAGCACACTTCTTTCTTTTGAAACTTTACCTAAAATAACAGGAGGCACTCCACCATAAAAAAAGCTGAATAAATATCTGTGAGTTTGTGTTTGCATGTGTGTGTGTGTGTGTGTGTGTGTGTGTGTTTGTGTGTGTATATATATATATATATATATATATATATATATATATACAGTCAAACCTCGGCTTACGAACGCTTAAGCTCACGAACTTTTCGCCTCAAGAACTTTAAATTCGCGAAAATATAGTCTCGGCTGACAAACTACTTTTCGGCGGACGAACCAAACCACGCGGTCGAACAGCGCCACGGTGGCGTCCACGAGAAGTTGACGCACGCTCATGGCGTCACAGTTCGTCACCCCCTTTCTTTGAATGCGGAAGTGGTTTGTGTTTGCTAGACATTTTGGACCATATTGAGTGTACTTTTGCTATTATGGGACCGAAAAAGACCCCACCACAGGCGGAGATCATTGAAAAACACGAACGAGGTGTGCGTTTGTGTGACTCAGCGTCCCAGTACCAGTACACTAAGTCTACCACCATCCTTAAGAACAAGGAAGCTATTAAGGGTGCGTGTGTGGCTATGCGTGTTTCCAAACAGTAGGCGTTTCCAAACTCTCCTTCCAAACGGTAAGTCCCTCCCTCCCTCCTCCTCCCACTCCATTCCATCAAGCCGTCAACTACCATCACAAAGGTAAATAAAACGACTTTATTATACAGTACAGTTTATTTCTTTAATTACAATACAATAGACATTTATTATACATAAAATAAGGTATATTTTTGTGTAGTTTTAAGGCTTATTTAGTAGAAAATTATGTTTTATGGGGACCTGGGAACGGATTATTCTCATTTTAATGGTTTCTTATGGGAAATAAATGTTCGGAAGACTAACTTTTCGCCTCACACACACTTTCTGGGAACCAATTATGTTCGTGAGCAGAGGTATCACTGTATATATATATATATATATATATATACACACATATATGTATATGTATATATATATATATATATGTATATGTATATATATATATATATAATATACACACACACATATATATATATATATATATATGTGTGTGTGTGTGTATATTATATATATATCTTCTTCTTTTCCTTTCGGCTTTTCCCTTCAGGGGTCGCCACAGCGAATCATCTGCCTCCATCTCACCCTATCCTTTACATCTTCTTCTCTTACACCAACGACCTTCATGTCCTCCTTTACCACATCCATAAATCGTCTCTTTGGTCTTCCTCTAGGCCTTTTGCCTGGTAGTTCCAGCCTCAGCATCCTATTACCAATATACTCACTATCCCTCCTCTGTACATGTCCAAACCATCTCAATCTAGCCTCTCTGACTTTGTCTCCAAAACGTCTTACATGTGCTGTCCCTCTGACGTGCTCATTCCTAATCCTATCCATCCTCAAGTTACTCCCAAAGAGAACCTCAACATTTTCATCTCTGCTACCTCCAACTCTGCCTCCTGTCTTTTCCCCAGGGCCACTGTTTCTAACCCATACAGCATCGTTGGCCTCAACACCGTCTTGTACACTTTTCCTTTCATTTTTGCCGATACCCTCCTATCACACATCACACCGGACACTTTTCTCCAACCATTCCAACCTGCCTGCACACGCTTCTTGACCTCTTTTCCACACTCTCCATTGCTCTGGATTGTTGAGCCTAAGTACTTAAAATCCTCCACCTTTCTTATCTCTGCTCCCTGTAATCTCACCGTTCCTCTTTGGTCCTTGTCATTCATGCACATGTATTCTGTCTTACTGAGGCTAATCTTCATTCCCCTCCTTTCCAGGGCATACCTCCAGCTCTCTCGATTTTCCTGCACTTGTTCTCTGCTCTCACTACAGATTACAATGTCATCTGCAAACATCATAGTCCATGGGGAATCTTGTCTAACCTCGTCTGTCAGCCTGTCCATCACCATAGCGAACAAGAAGGGGCTGAGAGCTGACCCTTGATGCAGTCCCACCTCCACCTTGAACTCTTCTGTCACACCAACAGCACACCTCACCACTGTCTTACATCTCTCATACATGTCCTGCACCACTCTAACATACTTCTCTGCCACTCCAGACTTCCTCATGCAATACCACAGTTCTTCTCTCGGCACCCTGTCATATGCTTTCTCCAGATCCACAAAGGCACAATGCAGCTCCGTCTGACCTTCTCTGTACTTCTCCATTAACGTCCTCAAGGCAAACACTGCATCTGTGGTGCTCTTTCTGGGCATGAAACCAAACTGTTGTTCACAAATGCTGACTTCTGCCCTTAGTCTAGCTTCCACTATTCTTTCCCATAACTTCATCGTATGGCTCATCAACTTTATCCCCCTGTAGTTGCCACAACTCTGCACGTCTCCCTTGTTCTTAAAAATGGGCACCAGCACACTTCTCCTCCATTCCTCTGGCATCCTCTCGCTCTCTAAGACCTTGTTAAATGTTCTTGTCAGAAAATCTACTGCTACCTCTCCTAGACACTTCCATACCTCCACCGGTATGTCATCAGGACCAACTGCCTTTCCATTCTTCATCCTCTTCAATGCCCTCCTCACTTCACCCTTACTAATCTTTGCTACTTCCTGGTCCTCAACAGTCACCTCCCCTACTCTTTTTCCTCTCTCATTTTCCTCATTCATCAGCTCTTCAAAGTACTCTTTCCATCTTCCCAGCACGCTTCTGTCATCAGTCAGTACATTTCCCTGTCTGTCCTTTATCAATGTAACTTGCTGCACGTCCTTCCCATCTCTATTTCTCTGCTGTGCCAACCTGTATAAATCATTTTCTCCCTCCTTACTTTCCAACCGAGCATACAAGTCATCAAACGCGCTCTGTTTGGCCTTTGACACTGCTACCTTTGCCTTACGCTGTGTCTCCCTGTACTCCTGTTTACTCTCTTCGGTTTTGTCAATGTCCCACTTCTTCTTAGCTAATCTCTTCCTTTGTACACACTCCTGCACTTCCTCATTCCACCACCAAGTCTCCTTATCTACTTTCCTTCCAGATGACACACCAAGTATTCTCCTACCTGTCTCCCTGATCACATTCGCTGTAGTTGTCCAGTCATCTGGAAGCACTTCCTGACCACCCAAAGCCTGTTTCAACTCCTCCTTGAAGACAACCCGACACAACTTCCACCACTTTGTCTTCTGCTCTGCCTTTGCCTTCTTCGCCTTCCTCACCATCAGCATCATCCTGCACACCACCATCCTATGCTGTTTGGCAACACTCTCACCCGCTACTACTTTGCAGTCACTGACTTCCTTTAAATTACATCGCCTGCACAAGATGTAGTCTACCTGTGTGCTCCTACCTCCACTTTTATAAGTCACCCTATGCTCCTCTCTCTTCTGGAAGAAAGTATTCACCACAGCCATTTCCATCCTTTTTGCAAAATCTACCAACGTCTGTCCTTCTGCGTTCCTGTCTTGGATACCAAACCTACCCATCACTTCCTCGTCCCCTCTGTTTCCTGCACCAACATGTCCATTGAAGTCTGCCCCAATGACCACTCTTTCACCTCTGGGGGTACTCTGCATCACTTCATCTAACTCCCTCCAGAATCTCTCCTTCTCTTCTCGCTCACATCCTGTCTGTGGGGCATAAGCACTAACAACATTGACCATCACACCTTTAATTTCTAACTTGAGACTCATCACTCTGTCTGACACTCTTTTCACTTCTAGAACATTCCTGGCAAACTCCTCCTTCAAGATGACTCCGACTCCATTTCTCTTCCCATCCACACCGTGATAAAACAGCTTAAACCCTGCTCCTATGCTTATAGCCTTGCGACCTTTCCACCTGGTCTCCTGAACACACAGTATGTCCACCTTCCTCCTCTGCATCATGTCAGCCAGCTCTCTACCTTTTCCTGTCATAGTTCCAATATTCAACGTCCCTACTTTCAGTCCTAGACTCATGCCTTTCCTCTTCTCTCTCTGGCAACGGACGCGCCTCCCGCCTCTCCTTCTTCGACGTCTTCGACCAACAGTAGTCCAATTTCCATCAGCACCCTGTTGGTTGACGGCACTGATGGCGGTCGTTGTTAACCCGGGCCTCGACCGATCCGGTATGTCATTCTTTCTTGTGATTCGCATAGTTTATTTGGCATTTGTTTTACGCCGGATGCCCTTCCTGACGCAACCCTCTGCATTTATCCGGGCTTGGGACCGGCGTGAGGGAGAGACACTGGTTTGTGCCCCCCCCCCTCACGGCTGCATTATATATATATATATATACGCACAAAACAAAAATAAAAGGACAGGACAAAGACTTTCTATTGAAACTCCATTTATCACTACAGATCTGTTTCGAGGGGTGGTGAAACCATCCTCTCTCTTCAGGTGATTATAGAAGAAAGTTATAAGTATATATATATATATAAGTATAGTTCCTCTATAATCACCTGAAGAGAGAGGATGGTTTCACCACCCCTCGAAACAGATCTGTAGTGATAAATGGAGTTTCAATAGAAAGTCTTTGTCCTGTCCTTTTATTTTTGTTTATTTGCTCTACCAAAAAGTATTGAGCACTCTCCTACGGAAGGATCTCCTCAGAAAATACTCTATATATATATATATATATATATATATATATATATATATATATATATATATATATATATATATATATATATATATATATATATATATATATATATATATACATATATGTATATATATACATATATATATACATATATGTATATATATACATATATATATACATATATGTATATATATACATATATATATACATATATGTATATATATTGTTCTTTTCCTTTCGGCTGTTCCCTTCAGGGTTCGCCACAGTAAATGATGTGCCTCCATCTCACCCTATCCTCTGCATCTTCTACTCTGACTCCAACTGCCTTCATGTCCTCCTTCACCACATCCATAAATCTTCTCTTTGGTCTTCCTCTAGGCCTTCTGCCTGGTAGTTCCAATCTCAGCATCCGACTACCAATATACTCACTATCCCTCCTCTGTACATGTCCAAACCATCTCAATCTAGTCTCTCTTACTTTGTCTCCAAAATCTCTTACTTGTGCTTTCCCTCTGATATTGTCATTCATGATCCTATCCATCCTCGTTACGCCCAAAGAGAACCTCAACATTTTCATCTCTGCTACCTCCAGCCTTTTCCTCAGCGCCACTGTTTCTAAACCGTGAATATATATATATATATATATATCTCCATATCTCTCTCTCTCATATATATATATATATATATATATATATATATATATATATATATATATATATATATATATATATATATATATGGGGCAGTGGTGGTCTAGTGGTATAAGTTGTCACTGCCCCCCCCCCCAGTGCAGCTAACTGGGTTATCAAAGGCCAGCCATGTCTCTCACTGTCTATGGTCTGTCTGTCTTCCTTTCAGATTTTTCCCTTTTACTCGGGAGTCGCCACAGCGAATCATCTGATTCGCATGTTTAATTTGGCAGAGGTTTTTTTATGTCGGATGCCCTTCCTGTCACAACCCTTTTAGCAAGGGACAGAAACACGCTGACAGCTTTGCAGCTACTCTTTACGAAAGTCAGCAATGGTTCTTTTACATGCGTCTCACCATAGACAGTGACAGACATGGCCGGCCTTTGATAACCCAGTTAGCTGCACTGGGAGGACAGTGACAACCTTGTGGAGAGTGGGACTCGAACCCCCAACCTTTGGATCATCGATCCAGCGCCCTATATCACTAGACCACCACTGCCCCGTCTCACTGTCGATGGTGTGAGGCATGTAAAAGAACCATTGCTGACTTTCGACAAGAGTAGGCTGCAAAGCCGTCAGCGTGTTTCCGCCCTGCAATAGCCTGGCGAGCTGTCCAGGGTGTACTCTGCCCTTGCCCTGAGTTGGCTGGGATGGGCACCAGCCTCCCCGCGACCCTAATTAGGATGAAGCGGTTACAGAGAATGATGATATATATATATATATATAAAACGTGTGTGTGTGTGTGTGTTTTGTTTAACATTTCTAGCTAGCATATCTGTTCCTGTATGTATCTTTTGGCATGGTGCCAATACTTCTGAGTTCTTGATTTTCAAATAATCAAAAAAGTGCAAGCTCAGCACCTCTCCAGCACCCCAAGTCCTTCTCCGTCTCCGTTATTAGCAGAAACCACTGAGCATGCTAAATCAAACAAGCTAAACCGATAAACATTACTCGCAGTTCCAAATCCACCAGAGCTCGAACCCCGATGTGCGTTTATTATTCACCTCTGCCCATGTTTAGAGGCGATTGAGAAATGGTGAGAAGGCATCAAGAACTCTTTCTGAGCGCAATGGGAACCAGATGTGTGTAAATAGTGTGAGGTTTTGCTCTACTGGGGACGCAGTTGATCAGAAACAAGAGAAACTGAAGTGTCCCCGCCAGTGGAACAGCCATTTATTCTGCCTGCTGAGTGCTGTAGTAGTGCTGCAGCTTTAATGGGTTTTGGATCTACATGGAGAATAATCCGTCCTGTTGCGTGATGTGTGTGTTGGCAGACCGTCAGATGCATGTTGCCGTGGCGTGCGGCGAGCAGTAATACGTTTGGCTGTAGTTTTAGAGATTACAGTCCAGTTTAATTCTACCTCCTGTGTTGTTAAACAGGGTTTCACTTTCTCCCTGGTAATGTTGGTATATTCACGTCGTTGCTCCTCTACACTCAAATTCATTTTTTTTAAAAAACTATTCAGCTGAAGGCGATTCAGTTGCCAGCATCTAACTAAAGGGCTAAAGCCGTAAGGTCCGAAAGCGAAGATTAATCGCATGCTCTAGTTATTTTCATTCAATTTAAACGATTCTATCTGATGAGTAATATAGTGATGCACAGAAGAAAAGCTGACAACATCACAGAATGTTTAAAGAAGGAACAGACAAAAGTTGTGTTTATTCTCAAGTTCAAACCAGATGTCTCCCCTATCCACTGAGTGGCTGCAGCTGCACTACGGAATCGTACATTGCCGTTTTTATTTGACACCCATGTGTTTCTGCAACTCTGCCCCGGGGATAACCAGGGCCTGGAAGCATTATGTTTTAGGGTTGTTTTCAGGTTCCTCTGAATGTAGGTCCATGCGGGCCTTTCTTTCGAATGCGATATCACACTTTTCACAAATGCCCAGCTTGACTCAAGGATGAACTAATTAAATTTTAGACATCATAGGTCAAAGGTCAAGGCAACTGCAGGTTTGCCACACTGAGGTATGTCCCCACCAGGTGGTAGTTATAAAAAGTAAAAGCCTCAGCTTTCATATGATCTTATACCTGGAGCATTCATTCATTCATTTTCTGAACCGCTTTATCCTAATTAGTGTGGCAGGGAGGCTGGCATCCATCTCAGCCGACTCTGGCGAAGGTGGGGTACACCCTGGACAGCTCGCCAAGCCATTGCAAGGCCAACACACACAACCATTCATACACTCACACCTAGGGGCGATTTGGATCAGCCAATTGACCTACTGTGCATGTTTTTTGGACAGTGGGAGGAAATCTGAGTAAGCGGAGGAAATCCATGGTAACACGGCAAGAACAATGCAAACTCCATACAGAAATGTCCATGCTGGGAATTGAACCCAGGACCTTCTTGCTGTGATATGCTAACCATTACGCCACTGTGCTGCCATTACCTGGCATATATATAATATAATATAATTACCAAAACATATATGAATTAAACAAACCTTGCACACAGCTCTAATTTAAAGAAAAAAAAAAAAAAAAAAAAAAACTATTACAGGGATCCCTTGCTACTTGGCACTTCAATTCATGCGGCTTCAGTGCATCGTTTTTGTTTTTTTGTTTTTTTTTAAATATTCATTGAATTAAAAAAGAAGAAAATCAAGGAAGAATGGGGGAAAAGTTTGGAAAATGAAACAAAAACAAGGCCAATTTTGCAAAAAAAACCCAAAAAACCCCTAAACAGACACAAAACAAAAAACAACCCAAAACTTCCCATCAAAAACTAGTTACATTTTGGTGAGGTGCGCATCTGCGTGCGTGCGTGCGTGCGTGCGTGCATGTGTGCACGCGCGCGTCTCTATGTGTGTGTATTTATATTTTATTTACATCTTATGTATTATTTTTGAATGTTTAGTTGTTATTATAAGCATTTATAGCATTGAATATGTATTTATTGATATTATATACACATATACGTGTACATAAAGATCAGTCATGGGGGAAGGAAGGGGGGGGGGGGGTGATCCGACTTCCCGGAATTCGGTGGGCACGGGGGGGATCTCAGTCCCAATTAACCGCGGAAAGTGAGGGGTCCCTTTACATTACTTCATATCTTTATATTTAAAAGACATTATGAATTTTCTTTAAACTTAAACCTGGTCCACTGTATTTTTATCAAATCTGGTTGTAGACATTTTCACATTTATACCGATTGTAAGACTTTAATGTTTTAATATTTTAATGTTGGGTACATGAGCTGGTAACTATGTAATGATTTGCGGTCCATTCAGTCAGATTCCAGTCCAGTTGGAATGTGGTGATGTAGTTAAAGTAAAATAATCAACACCAGGGTGGGGTTATGCAGCACAGGAGGTAGTCGAGGTGTTTGGTTTGTACTTGAAGTATGACTTTGCCTGCACGCAGTAAAGCAGCTGTGACAGCGTGACTAGCATTGTTCAAAGACCTGCGTATCTCATTTACATCTGGAAAATTCAAAGGGACATCCAGAGCACATCAGTGCTAAAGAAATTCATGTCCATCAGGTTATGAACTGTCTTAAATTGAAATTTCTGACTTTCCCTTTACAAGGATTTATTAGTATTTATCTAGACATCAGAAGTTCACTATTAATGTGAGCAGTCTCAAATTAAACACTGTATAACCCAAATATAGAATTTTCAACTCAACAATAGTTCGCTGTATTCATATAGAAAAAAATTCTCTATTTTAAATCTATTTTTATAGTAGGTTGTCATTTTTTTTTTTACATTTATAATCCATGGATAATAAATAAAACATCCCCACATGGCTTCATTACCCTTCATTTCAATTCTATATTTTCTTTATCAACATCTGGCACTTTCAATAAAACATTTTGGGTGGCACAGTGGTTAGCAGATCTACCTCAGAGCAAGAAGGTCCTGGGTTCGATTCCCAGCCTGGGCGTTTCTGTGTGGAGTTTGCATGTTCTCCCCATTCTTGCGTGGGTTTCCTCTGGGTACTCCGGTTTCCTCCCACCATACAAAAACATGCACAGTAGGTTAATTGGCTGTTCCAAATCGCCAGGTGTGAGTGTGAGTATGAAATATTGTGTGCTTCTTGGCCTGCGATGGCCTAGCAAGGTGTCTATGGTGTACCCCGCTCTCACCCAGTCAGCTGAGATGGGCACCAGCCTCCCTGTGACTCTAATTAGGATAAAGCGGTTCAGAAAATGAATGAATGAATAAAATATTTTCAGATCCAAATTGCAGTTATTTCCGTTAGTTAAACCCGATCCAGTTCATTGTCCCAACCAATACATGATGCAGTGGTTTTGCTGCTCTCAGTTGCATAACCATTCTGAGCATCAGCTCACTGCTATCGCTTCAATCAGCTCACTCCAGTTATTTGTGTTGCATTTTTGCTTATTGGATATTTTTTACAAATCAGCTTTAATTGGAATTTTAACATGTACATTAGATTTCAGTTATATTGCAACTCGACCAATGATAAATTTAAGAATAATTAGGAAGTTTCAAGAGATTCTGTCAAGGAACTAGTTGAGCAGTTTTCGAGATTATCGTCCAGGTTAAGCAGGGTTTCGCTTTCTCTCTGGAAGTGTTGGTGTATTTGAGACATTTCTCTTCTACAGACTAATTCATTTTTATTCAAGCTGTTCTTATCGTGTTTTCTTCCTCATGTCAGCTATCTCGCTTGACCAGAGCTGTTGGATCACTTTAGAGCCATGACCACAAGTTTCCTGTTGTGTCTAACCGCATCAGTCTGTTTAGTACCTTCATACCTTAAAAAAGTTTTTTTCTCCAACATCGTACACTAACGAACTTGTATACCTCAGCACTCTGCAGACTATTTTAATTTTATAGACAACACCTTGTATGTCCTCACAGCACCCTGCCAGTCACAGACACATACAATTATTACCATAGAGCAGTGGTTCTTAACCTTGTTGGCGGTACTGAGGTATGAACCCCACCAGTTTCATATGCTTATTCACCGAACCCTTCTTTAGTGAAAAATAAAATATGATTTTTTTCAAATTCAAGACATCGGTATATGTTTTTACTGGGGCACCAAAATGAACCGTGCATTAACATTACTGTGTTCAAAGAACAAAACCAATACAATGCATGAACTCCCCCATCACAACTACTTACATTTTTATGTGAGGTGCGCATCTGAGTACGTGCACGCGCATCTGTGTGTGAACGCGCGCATGCGTCTGTATGTGTGTGTATTTTATTTACATCTTATGCATTATTTTTGAATGTTTAATCGTTATTATAAGCATTTAGAGTATTGAATATGTATTTATTGATATTATATGTACATATACATGTACATATACGTCAAGTAAAGAGGGAGAAAATGATTTATACAGGTTGGCACAGCAGAGAAATAGAGATGGGAAGGACGTGCAGCACATTAGATTGATAAAGGACAGAGAGGGAAATGTATTGACTGATGACAGAAGTGTGCTGGGAAGATGGAAAGAGTACTTTGAAGAGCTGATGAATGAGGAAAATGAGAGAGAAAAAAGAGTAGATGGGGTGACTGTTGAGGACCAGGAAGTAGCAAAGATTAATAAGGGTGAAGTGAGGAGAGCATTGAAGAGGATGAAGAATGGAAAGGCAGTTGGTCATGATGACATACCAGTGGAGGTATGGAAGTGTCTAGGAGAGGAAGCAATAGATTTTCTGACAAGAACATTTAACAAGGTCTTAGAGAGTGAGAGGATGCCAGAGGAATGGAGGAGAAGTGTGCTGGTGCCCATTTTTAAGAACAAGGGAGACGTGCAGAGTTGTGGCCACTACAGAGGGATAAAGTTGATGAGTCATACGATGAAGTTATGGGAAAGAATAGTGGCAGGTAGACTAAGGGCAGAGGTCACCATTTGTGAACAACAGTTTGGTTTCATGCCAAGAAAGAGCACCACAGATGCAGTGTTTGCCTTGAGGATGTTAATGGAGAAGTACAGAGAAGGTCAGAGGGAGCTGCATTGTGCCTTTGTGGATCTGGAGAAAGCATATGACAGGGTGCCGAGAGAAGAACTGTGGTATTGCATGAGGAAGTCTGGAGTGGCAGAGAAGTATGTTAGAGTGGTGCAGGACATGTATGAGAGATGTAAGACAGTGGTGAGGTGTGCTGTCGTTGTGACAGAAGAGTTCAAGGTGGAGGTGGGACTGCATCAAGGGTCAGCTCTCAGCCCCTTCTTGTTTGCTATGGTGATGGACAGGCTGACAGACGAGGTTAGACAAGATTCCGCATGGACTATGATGTTGGCAGATGACATCGTGATCTGTAGTGAGAGCAGAGAACAAGTGCAGGAAAATCTAGAGAGGTGGAGGTATGCCCTGGAAAGGAGGGGAATGAAGATTAGCCTCAGTAAGACACAATACATGTGCATGAATGACAAGGACCCAAGAGGAACGGTGAGATTACAGGGAGCAGAGATAAGAAAGGTGGAGGATTTCAAGTACTTAGGCTCATCAATCCAGAGCAATGGAGAGTGTGGAAAAGAGGTCAAGAAGCGTGTGCAGGCAGGTTGGAATGGTTGGAGAAAAGTGTCCGGTGTGATGTGTGACAGGAGGGTATCGGCAAGAATGAAAGGAAAAGTGTACAAGACGGTGTTGAGGCCAGCGATGTTGTATGGTTTAGAAACAGTGGCCCTGGGGAAAAGACAGGAGGCAGAGCTGGAGGTAGCAGAGATGAAAATGTTGAGGTTCTCTTTGGGAGTAACGAGGATGGATAGGATTTGGAATGAGCACATCAGAGGGACAGCACATGTAAGACGTTTTGGAGACAAAGTCAGAGAGGCTAGATTGAGATGGTTTGGACATGTACAGAGGAGGGATAGTGAGTATATTGGTAATAGGATGCTGAGGCTGGAACTACCAGGCAGAAGGCCTAGAGGAAGACCAAAGAGACGATTCATGGATGTGGTGAAGGAGGACATGAAGGTCGTTGGTGTCAGAGAAGACGATGCAAAGGATAGGGTGAGATGGAGGCAGATGATTCGCTGTGGCGACCCCTGAAGGGAAAAGCCGAAAGGAAAAGAGATACGTCAGTCAGCACAGGGTTGATCCTACTTTGCAAATCATGCAGATAGGACGCCGACTAATATCACGTTCCGTTATATATGTGAATCCATGTTGTACATATTCGTCCGACCACTTTCTTTTTTACTCAACATAGTATGGATTAAAACATTAAGAAAGAAATCACACGACGTACCATCACAACAGTCACAATTCGACTACTGAGCGCACCAAATTTCCTGCAGCACAGATTGGCCAAGCAATATGTAGCGTGATCACCTGCAGCCAGTGATGGCCAATCAGGGCGTGTCGTCATGAATATGAGTCAGGTGTGTGTCTTGATCTCCGCCGAACCCCTGAGACTGACTCACCGAACCCCTAGGGTTCGATCGAACCCAGGTTAGGAACCACTGCCATAGAGCAATGCTTCTCAATTATTTTCTGTCACCCCCCCCAGGAAGAGGAAAACATTTCACCCCCCCATATAAATCGTGTTATTTATCAAAAAATTGTTTTAAGTAATCCTTTGCATAGTATCCTTAGTAACATAATAAATCCTTATTAACATTATGGACTACAAAAAAAGGAAGAATTATAGATCAACTTCCAACAAAGAATAACTTTATTAACAATTTTTTAGTCTTTAAACAAAAATATTTAAAGTGCATCAATTTGCCTGAAATTAAAAAAGTATCCTTATTTAAACTGTCAACATTTTTGACTAACAATTTGAACCATTTTATACTGAAAAATAAAATTAAATAATAGGGGCAGTGGTGGTCTAGTGGTATAGGGTGCTGGATCATTGATCCAAAGGTTGGGGGTTTGAGTCCCACTCTCCACAAGGTTGTCACTGTCCCCCCCAGTGCAGCTAACTGGGTTATCAAAGGCGGGCCATGTCTCTCACTGTCTATGGTGAGAGATTCATGTAAAAGAACCATTGCTGACTTTCGTAAAGAGCAGGCTGCAAAGTCGTCAGCGTGTTTCTGTCCCTTGCTCAAAGGGTTGTGACAGGAAGGGCATCCAATGTAAAAACCTCTGCCAAATCAAACGTGCGAATCAGATGATTCGCTGTAGCCGCTCCCGAGGAAAAGGGGAAAAAGCCGAAAGGAAGGCAGACAGACAGACATCAATAAATAATAATAAATTCAAATTGATCAGCAATATTAACTCAGGAGCACAATATATAAAACACTTTTACCCACAAAACAAAAATGAATAAAACAATTATTATTATTATTATGACTGTCAAAATGAATAAGTCCAGATTAATGATACAATGAGCGCATTTCGCAGTGTACAGCTTTTTGAAGCCGGGTTCAAAGCTCGATACTGAACTCTCAGCTCCTGCTCAATGCTGAACTGGGACCTGCACTTATTTCCGCAGCAGTGACGTCATTCAGCATGACAGAGACCGGGTCTGCTGCAGGTCGGATCAGTTCCTGTGCTGTGCTGTGGGGTTTTCTGCACTGAGCAGTTTGGTACTCCACCTTATCTGATGCTAACACAGCTCGCTGGTTTTCTGGAGTAGCATTCACAAAGCGGGAAGGTTGTTGGCAATACACGGCACGTTTTCGCTGAGGCTCATCATGTGATCGGAGTGTGATGTCTTTTAGTGCCTCCTGAATTTATTTGGGTTCATACTGTCCGCTGCTAATGTTTTCAGACACAGTAAACACAGCAGTTTTTCCTCGTTTCTCACCACAGCACAGTGAAGCCGAGTGCTACATCCACTTCATCATACCTCCTCCACTTGGCTTTCTGGAGACTTTCCTTTCCCTGTTAAAAATTTCCATGCTGGGTTTATTAAGTTCACTTCTTATTTTACCTCTGGGCACACTCTGACAGTGAGGAAGTCACTGCCACCTGCTGTATTGGATGTAGAATTACACTTTATCCACAGCAAAAAAAACAAACAAAAAAAGCATGTTCCCTGGGGTCACCCCCCACCCCCCACCCCCGGCATCGCACCCACTATTTGAGAACCACTGCCATTGAGGGAGTTTGAAACTGATTTTTTTTTCTCATCTCTAAGTGTTCGAAAGAAAAAAAACATCTCATCGGTTCGGCAAATGTACTGCGCTCAGGCTGAGAATGGTGCTATATTACTCTCTCGTGTTGCTAACACAGCGAAGATGAAGTGCAGGTGCATTCGACAGGTTCCTGGTTCGAGTCCGAGTTTGGCCCCAAGCCTGTGATGTCCTCTACGATCTGTTTCCCTTCATTTTAGCCTCAGGAAAAGAACTGAGAGTACAATGGTGATGTTAATGATTAAGTCATGTGATATTCATGAAACAGCCAGAGAATAAAACTTTCCACTGTGCTGCGTTCCCAGCAGTTCAACATCAAACAACTGGTAGATCTTTGATTTTACTTTTGCATGTGATTCTATGGTGCTCAGATAAGCTAATTAAATTTTATTTATTTCTCAAGTACACTACTTTTAATCTTGTCCCAAAGCAGATTTACGGATATCTTGCACATATTCGCACTTTTGCCAAACCGTGTAATCCTGCAAAGGTGGCAGGGAGGCTGAAGCCTATTAGCCGACAGTTGGTGAAGGCTGGATACCCCTTGAACAGCTCATCACATCAACATGGCCAACCACAACACAACCATTCTAACACACACACACACACACACACACACACACACACACACACACACCAATTTGTAATAGCCAATTAGCTGAATGTGTGTGTATTTGGACTGTAGGAGGAAACTTCGCCTCCCACAAACATAGGAAGAACATGCCAGCTCATGCTGAGAAACACCTGAGCCCGGGAGTCACATCCAGGATCTTCTTGCTGTGAAGGGCATGTTCTAACCACTGCGAAAGTCAGGAGCTACATTAGCAAGGGAAAAGATGACATAAATTACGAGAGGAACATTGGGAGAAACTTGGAGGAATACCTTTAAATCTGTCTATGAATAAATAAATAATTGTGATGAAATTAAATAGTCAGTCAACAGTGAAAATAATTGATATCTGTATTTGTAATTCATGTTTTTGGCAGTTGATCGATACCCTTTTGCAGAACACATTGCCCGTCTATGAGGCAGATTTCCCTAGTGGAACAGGCGAGGGTATCATGTGGTTCCTCTGAGGCCTGTAACACCAACCAACGACATCTTTTCAAACTGCTGCTCACTCAGAGGAAAGCGCCATCTGTCCACCTCCTTATTTATAAGCTTACTAGCTGTAAGATGCCACCACTTTCCTCATGCATATTGTGCGGCATCACTGGAATTTGAACTAGCAACCTCTGGATGATGGTCCTTGTGCTGCGACTTTTATTCCTATATTTCTTTATAAAACTCTGCATTTGAGGCTAAAGGGCCTTACTCAAGTTGCCCTGATTATGCAGTTTTACATCTTAATCATTGATCTACCACCATACTCACACTTCACATAAACTCTCAAGAGGAGGTGCAATGCTGAAGGGCTCCCTCTTTACAGAAGTACCATGCCATCCTGTTGGATATGCAAAGCACATCATCACCAACCAGTATCATTAGATGTGTAGATAAATTCCACAGGATATACTAATGGACTTCATCAACTTGATCAATTGTTCTCTCTTGTGGGTGGTTTTGGGTTTATTTGGCTAATCCAAAGCACAGTAAGTATACACACATATACATACATGCGTGTATCTCAACATACTTGGCGGAATTTTCATTCTGGTGCGCCCCTAGGCTATCATGGATGGCTTTTACTGTTCCCGAGTTCCCTTCTACGTAATTATACAGTGGTACCTCACTTTACGAAAGTCTCACCAAATGAAAAATGCAGGTTACGAGACGCGTTTTCCTAAAATTTTTGTCTCTGTGTACGAAACAAGTTCACGTTACGAAAGCGCCATCTTAAAAATTCAAACGCGCTATTCAAACATTCAAACAATACATGAGTTGTTCTCCCATCAATGACGTTCAAACATCCCGCCCCGCTGGCCTCCTATTTGCTAACAACTGAGCTGTCGTTCAAGTCGCCTTCACTCAAGCACCATCTTGGACAGGTCCACCTGACGCCATCTTGGACAGGGATCCTATTGGCTAGGAGGGATGATGCAGCCTCCTCCCATTGCCTATTATGGAGCTGAATCCACCATGATGCTTTTCGTGTAAAGGACAGAGTTACTGTTTTTTTTATGCTGTATTTCTTGACTCAGGCTTTTAACCTTCCATAGACATTTGTAAGATTATAACTCTGCTAAGAAGGCATGGTCAACACACGCGCGACCACATACACACGCGCGTGTGATTTCCGGTGCAAGTGAGAAGAAGAAACGGGCTCAAGTGATATCACAAAGGAATATGGCCAAACCCGTCTACCATCGGTACGATATTGAAGCAGAAGGAGGTCTTAAGAGGTATGCTTTTATCATTTTTAAAGGGTTTAGGGGGTAGTATTGGGAGCCTTGAAACAAATCACGCGTTTTACATGTAAAATTTGGTTCAATTTACAAAAAAAATGCAGGTTACGAAAAGGGCTCTGGAACGGATTAATTTCGTAAAGTGAGATACCACTACTTCAATTTCCACATCCTTCAGAAAGTAGTTATGTGATCAGCTCTACCATCAATATATTCATGTATATGAGGAGCTGAGAGAAAGTTGATCCCGCATCAGGCCTTTGAAATGTTTGATCCTGGAGAACCCTGGGCTTCTGTGTACAACATGGCACAGGTAGGCCATTGTATTCAGGGCTTGGCTGCCTTTGTTTATTACATAACACCACTCAGTGAGCTTGGCAGCTGCCTCCCATCCCATTGCACACAGTCATCTCAACTTCAGCTCCAGTCCCCTGTCTAGTCCTCTTAAGCGAACAGGGGAAGAGGATAAATAAACTTTGTACTTATCTCTGGCCTTTGAAGTGAACTACTGAAGGAAGAGTGTGCGTCCTATGCATACTCTCTCTCTCTCTCTCTCTCTCTGGGTCTCTGCTCTTACTTGTGTATAGGAAACACTAGCACTATTGTTGGCCAGTGGAATGCAGCAGGAAGGACTGCTGGAGGAGATCTCTGAGACATTCTGATCAAAATCGCAAGCCAGGGAGGTCAGTGATGTGAGACAGTGGTGACTCTGGAATTTGTTTCTGTGCAGTTCAGAAGAGAGCGGGAGAGAAAATGAGGCCCGGTATTGAATCAGTTCCTTCCTTAAGACCTCCCTTCAGAGTAAACATGATCTTAAGCAAGACAAGAAGCTAACACTGGGCTGCTCTCTTTAGCTGGAACCCCTTCACAAAAAAAACTGAAGCAATCAGGCAACTTTCACTGCACAGGACTTGTCAGGGGGTTCACATTTATAATTGTCTCTTGTACCTACACAGTTTTCCCATTAGGGTACTGGAGATACTGATGAAGATAACAGAATAACACAATAAATAGCTAGAAAATGAAAACAGTGGTATATTGGTTAGCATGCCCGCCTCACAGCAAGAAGGTCCTGGGTTCATGTATCGGGCTCCCCGGGCACCCTGTGCCAGTGTGGGGTTCCTCTGGGTACTCTGCTTTCCTCCCACAATCATGCGCATATGGCGAATTCAATCAATCAATCTGGGTGCCGTGCCAGAATTCTGGCGCAGGCGGCAGCCATCACAGCTTTGTCATGGCTGTATACGAAGGGCAAAAAATCCGCAGTAGACGCCCAAAGTTCTTTCTGCAGGGTTTTTTTTTTATTGAGACACCATCTCTAGCTAGCTGGCCGTTGACGCTAAAGAGTTCATCCACCCTTTGATAGGTCTTGTTTTTATTCCCTCGGATTGCTAGCCACCCTTCTCACCAAATTTGGAACCTGGTGGGGCGCTGGTTTAGTCGCCGACCACCTGACCATGCAACAGGTTGTACTGGGTTACCTGACCTGACATGATATGGCTGCTGTAATTAACTGTTCCAAATTGTTCCTCGGTATAAGTGTGAATGGATGTGTATTGGCCTAGTGATGAGCCAGTGAGCTGTTCAGGGTACGCCATGCCTTTGCCGAAAGTTGGTTGAGATATGCTCCAGCCTCTCCGCTACCCTATAACTCATGCATAACGTTTAATGCATGGATAAAAGGTGCCTGAAAGTCATATCTTCTGAAAGTAAACTGTGTGTGTGTGTGTGTGTGTGTGTGTGTGTGTGTGTGCGCGCGCACTGAATAGAGTAGGCTGTTTTGTGATAGCCTGGACAAGTGACACGGTAAATGTGCAAAACTGAAGAGTTCACGTACAGTCATGCTCCATAAAGCTGTTGTTCATGCACCTGTTCCTGCACAGCCTGCCACTCAACCACATCCTACATACCCTACACTTACTGTCTAAGCCTGAGACTCTGTCAGGGTAATAACTTCCATGGCCAGATGCAGAAGCTGGGACTTCGATCTTTATAACATCACGTGTAATCAGTCTGTAATCATAGCAAGCCACTTAAAGGAGAAATGATACATGCTCCCAAGTTTTGCATCCATTACTTGTTCCTATTGTGCTCGTTCAGGTATACACAGTCCCTGCATGGTGAATGTGGGCAGTTGCCAGAGCTGAACGTGTGCCACTGTGCTGCACGGGTGTGTGTGTGTGTGTGTGAGCAGGGCAGTGAGCTAGCGCTGGAATCCGCTCACTTTAAATGTCCTTGAGCTCCTCACGCACTGCCGCTGTGTCCTGCCTGCAGGGAGAGCGCGAATCAGTCTCTGCAAATCTTCCTGCATATTTCCACTCCTTTGAATAACTTATGGCCCAACGCTGGAATTAATTCCAGACTACCGTTTCTGGATCATGAGGGGTGACTCACTGTGTCTCTGACCTATTTTGTGCTGTCCTTGTGAATCTTCCCCTTGAGGCTTCTTTCCTGATGATTTTTAAGATTACTGGGTATTTAAGTTTTTCATTTATTTATTTATTTGTTTATTTATTTCGAAGCAGGATTCTCATTTATGCTGTTTAATATTAAGTGTTGAGGTTGGTGTGGTGGCTAGTCTGTCTGCCTCACAGCAAGAAGATCCCGGGTTTGGGTCACTGGCTAGGGTGTTCTCTGTAGGGTTTCCTCTTTGTACTTTGGTTTCGTCCCATAGTCCATGCAGGTTTATTGGCTGTTTTGTGCATTGGTGAGCTGCTCATAGTCTCGTGCGATTTTGGTAGGATTAACTGTTACAACAAATTCGTGATTGACAGCGAGTGTGAATGTTAGTGTGGGGCTGTGAAGAAACAAAATTAGTCTCACTCGATTTTTTACAGAACTGTGACTTACTAGGGTGGCACGATGGTTTGCTGGATACATGTGACCCTACCACGGGCAGTGGTGGCCTGGTGGTAAAGGTGCTGGATCGCTGATCCAAAGGTTGGGGGTTCGAGTCCCACTCTCCACAAGGTTGTCACTGTCCTCCCAGTGCAGCTAACTGGGTTATCAAAGGCCGGCCATGTCTCTCACTGTCTATGGTGTGAGGTTCATGTAAAAGAACCATTGCTGACTTTCAACAAGAGTAGCTGCAAAGCCGTCAGTGTGTTTCCACCCTGCGATGGCCTGGCGAGCTGTCCAGGGTGTACTCTGCTCTCAACCTTAGTTGGCTGAGATGGTGCCAGCCTCCCCGCGACCCTAATTAGGATTAGGCGGTAACAGAAAATGAACTGAAATGTAACCCTTCCTTTGCCCAGTGATGGCTGAGATAGGCACCAGCCTCCCTCCGTCCATAGGAGGAGTAAACGATTTGGCAAAGGAGTGTGAAGTAGCACACCAAGATAAGATACTGGACGTATATTTACACCATATATTAACTTAACCTCAGAACTTAACACATACACGAAATCAGTTTGTTTGTTCTTTCCACCGTACGCAAACCGTAATGGATATCAAACCATTTACCCGTGATGAGAGAAAGAGAAAAAGAAGCTGAAATCTCTCTGAAAGCAAGCAATCAGAAGCCAGTGCGAGTCCTCTGCCTGTTGCATTGAGCCATCACTAAACCCTGGGTGAGCTCGAATTAGACAAGCGTTCAGCCGGGATGACTGGGAGGGTGTGAAGTTGTGCTTTCCTGTGTTTGCGTTCGTATTACCAGCATGGAACAGTCGACAAAATAACTGCTGGCCAGACCACAATCCACTATCATTACTCGTTAATAGGATTCACTGAGGCCGCAGCAGCATTGTGAAGCACCACTGAATGGGTTTCATGCTGCTGACGGTTCTGAAATCTTTTGCTGTACTTTGGAAAATGAATCTCTGCCTTAGAAAAACACAAATGTGGTCACCACATCAACTTCTGAAACTACTGAATAAGAAATGGGCATGTTTTCTTTCTTTCTTTCTTTCTTGGATTCGTTTCTTTCTTTGTTTTTTCTTTCTTTGTTTTTTTCTTTCTTTCTTGGCTTTCTTTCCTTTCTTTCTTTCTAGCTTTCATTCTTTCTTTCTTTCTTGGCTTTTTTTCTTTCTTTCTTTCTTTCTTTCTTGGCCTTCTTTTCTTCTTTCTTCTTGGCTTTTTCTTTCTTTCTTGGCTTTCTTTCTTTCTTTCTTTCTTGGCTTTTTCTTTCTTTCTTTCTTTCTTGGCCTTCTTTTCTTCTTTCTTCTTGGCTTTTTCTTTCTTTCTCTCTTTCTTTCTTTCTTTCTTGGCTTTCTTTCTTTATTTCTTTCATTCTTTCTTTTTTTCTTGGCTTTTTTTTTCTTTCTTTCTTTCTTGGTTTTCTTTCTTGGCCTTCTTTTCTTATTTCTTCTTTGCTTTATTTCTTTCTTTCTTGGCTTTCTTTCCTTCTTTCTTTCTTGGCTTTCTTTCCTTCTTTCTTTCTTTCCTTATTTCTTTCTTGGCTTTCTTTCTTTTTCTTTCTGGGCTTTCTTTCTTTCTTTCTTGGCTTTCTTTGTTTCTTTGTTTCGTTCGTTCTTTCTTTCTTTCTTTCTTCCTTGGCTTTCTTTCCTTCTTTCTTTCTTGGCTTTCTTTCTTTCTTTTTTGGCTTTATTTCTTTCCTCTCTTTCTTCTTTCCTTCTTGGCTTTCTTTCTTTCTTTCTTGGCTTTCGCTCTCTCTCTCTCTCTCTCTCTCTCTCTCTCTCTCACGCTCTCTCTTGCTCTTACTGACTGTCTGGCTTTTTAAGTCCCAGAAGAACAGTTTAACATACCAGAGCCCAGCATGAGCACATTCTACACCATATTACTGTATAGTATGGAGGCTTTTACTTACCATTCCTGCACTGATAACTCCCGGTAGCCTCCAGGCCTCAGGAACGTTCTTGAGAATTTCAGAACAGTGTTCAGATTCACACATTGTAGGGTAAAGACTCCCCATGACCCTAATAGGATTAAATTTTTTGGGAAATGATTGAGTGAGTTTTTGTGCTCCCCAGCTCTGTGGAGTCTTACATTACATCTTTACAATGAGTCTGACTCTACATAGGGTCCCAGTGCAGTGGAAGAAGTCATGCATGCAGATATTCCTGTGCCAAAGTTCCCAATTCCCAGTGGCCCGCAGGCTTATAGACTAGACTAATGGCACTGACTTCACATGTCATGAAGACCCTCGAGAGACTCATCCTGGATCAACTCCGACCCGTGGTTAGGTAACAAATGGACCCCCTTCAGTTTGCGTACCAATATCATCTCGAAGTCGAGGACGCCGTCATCTACCTCAGGGGTGTCCAATCTTAGCCACAAAGGGCCGGTGTGGGTACAGGTTTACACTTCAACCAAACAGTAGTCACACCTTCCACCTGTTTCAATCACCGATCATAAAAAGAAAAGAGGACGACTAGATTGAACAGTAGTGTTTCAGTTCTGAAGAGGAGCCATCTTGGTGAGATCACCTTGCTTTAAGATCTCAAAATGAAGCCGGTGAAAGCTCAAAAACGTCACAGCTCGAAAGCCAGGAATTTTTTTACTGCTGATGGTTAGGATGCCTTCAGTTCATTCAATTTTACCAATAATTACACCGATAATTGTATTTAATTGAATTTAAAAAAAGAGCTAAGCCTAACTGAAGTTTGACAGAAAATATGGATATAATGTGGATATAATTATTTCCTTTATTATATATTTTTATGCTATTTAAGTTTGACTTTCAACAGTAAAGTGGTATCACCAAGATATCTGCCATCCGACTTCAAAATTGAAACACTCATGTTCAATCTAGTGGCTATTCCCCCTTTTCTTTCTTTCTGGTTTTTTTTTTGGAGAACAGTGGTTGAAACAGGTGGAAGATATGGCTACTGCTTGGTTGAAGTGAAAACCTGCACCCACACCGGCCCTTTGCGGATAAGATTGGACACTCCTGATCTACCTGCGTAACCATGTCTACACCCACATGGACCAGCCAACGAGCACTGTGAGGATCATGTTTTTTTACTTCTCTAGTACATTCAGCACCATCAGGCCGACCCTCCTGGGAGAGAAACTGACATCAATGCAAGTCTTGTATGCTGGATTGTGAACTTCCTGACCGGAAGACCACGGTATGTGCGCCCACAGAACTTTGTGTCGGACATGGTGGACAGCAGCACTGGAGCACCACAAGGAACCGTTCTCTCCTATTTCCTCTTCACCCTCTTCACAACGGACTTCACCTACTACACAGAGACCTGCCATCTTCAGTTGGTTTCAGATTAAAAATACCTTGGAGTTCATACTAACAATAAACTGGATGGGTTAAGAACATGAATACACTTTAGAAGGGCCAGAGCCATCTCTATTTTTTGAGGAAGTTAATGTCATTTAACATCTGTCAGACACTATTCAGGATGTTTTATGACTGTTATGTACAGCGCTGTCCTTTATACTGTTGCATGTTGTGGCAGGAGGCAGAGCATCACAGATGAAAACAGACTGGTAAACTTATCCGCAAGGCCGGTGACGGTCGGTTGTGGGGATGGAACTGGACTCTCTGATGGTAGTGTCGGAGAGGCGAATGCTGTCCAAAATAAAGAAAATCTTGAACAATACCTCCCACTCACTGCACAACCTACTGCTCGGTCACAGGAGCAGGTTCAGAGAGAGACTGATACCACCTAAATGTACCACTGAACCACACGGGAAATAATTCCCACCTGTGAACAGGAAACTGTAAAACTCCCCCATAGCAACAACAACAATCACTTTTACACATTTACATTTTACTGTACACTTACATTCTATTATTTATCCTATTGAGAATACTGTACACATCACCCAGTGACAGGATTTATTCTGTCTCTGTTTATATAGATATTAATAACTCCTAACTTCAGACTTGTGTGTGTGTGTGTGTGTGTGTGTGTGTGTGTGTATATATATATATATGTGTGTGTGTGTGTGTGTGTATGTATATATATATATATATATATATATATATACAGTGATACCTCTGCTCACGAACATAATTGGTTCCTAGAAAGTGTGTGTAAGGCGAAAAGTTCGTCTTCCGAACATTTATTTCCCATAAGAAACCATTAAAATGAAAATAATCCGTTCCCAGGTCCCCATAAAACATAATTTTCTACTAAATAAGCCTTAAAACTACACAAAAATATACCTTATTTTATGTATAATAAATGTCTATTGTATTGTAATTAAAGAAATAAACTGTACTGTATAATAAAGTCGTTTTATTTACCTTTGTGATGGTAGTTGACGGCTTGATGGAATGGAGTGGGAGGAGGAGGGAGTGAGGGAGGGACTTACCGTTTGGAAGGAGAGTTTGGAAACACGCATGGCCACACACGCACCCTTAATAGCTTCCTTGTTCTTAAGGATGGTGGTAGACTTAGCGTACTGGTACTGGGACGCTGAGTCACACAAACGCACACCTCGTTCGTGTTTTTCAATGATCTCCGCCTGTGGTGGGGTCTTTTTCGGTCCCATAATAGCAAAAGTACACTCAATATGGTCCAAAATGTCCAGCAAACACAAACCACTTCCGCATTCAAAGAAAGGGGGTGACGAACTGTGACGCCATGGGCGTGAGTCAGCTTCTCGTGGCCGCCACCGTGGCGCTGTTCGACCGCGTGGTTTGGTTCGTCCGCCGAAAAGTAGTTCGTCAGCCGAGACTATATTTTTGCGAATTTAAAGTTCTTGAGGCGAAAAGTTCGTGAGCTTAAGCGTTCGTCAGCCGAGGTTTGACTGTATATATATATACATACACACACACACACACACACGTGTATATATATATATATATATGTGTGTGTATGTGTGTGTGTATGTATATAATACACACAGGGATCCCTCACTACTTCGCGCTTCAATTCATTGCGGCTTCAGTGCATCACTTTTTTTTTTTTTTTTTTTTTTTTTTTTAATATTCATCAAATTAAAAGATAAGGAAATTAAGGAAGAATGGGGGAAAAGTTAAGGAAAATATCACAAAACAAGGCCAATTATGCAAAATAAATAAATAAATAAATAATAAACAAAAAACAACCCAAAACCTCCCATCAAAATTACATACTTACTTTTTTATGTGAGGTACACATCTGGGTGTGTGCATGCACATCTGTGTGCACGCACGCATCTGTATGTGTGTGTATTTATATTTTATTTACATCTTATGCATTATTTTTGAATGTTTAATTGTTATTATAAGCATTTATAGGTTTGAATATGTACTTATTGATATTATATACACATATGTATATATGTATATGTCACTCAGGGGGAGGGGTGATTCTACTTCGCGGAATTTGGTAGTCGCGGGGGGATCTCGGTCCCAATTAACCGCAGAAAGTGAGGGATCCCTGTGTGTGTGTGTGTGTATATGTGTATATATATATATATATACACACACACACATATATATATATATATACACACATATATGTGTGTGTCTATATTACAGCAGTATATTTGTATATATATATATATATATATTTTTTTTTTTAAACATTTGTCTTTTTTGTAAATTTTCTGTATTGAGACTATCTTTATTTCACTCGATTTGTATCGTGCAACCATGTGCACATCATGTTCTCCGGGAATTAATAAAGTATTCTGATTATGATTTTGATTCTGAAATGGTCCCAGAGAAAGGTATGTCATGATCAGACATCTTATTCATTCATTCATTTTTTGAACTGCTTAAGCCTAATTAGGGTCATGGGGAGGCTGGCACCCATCTCAGCCAACTCTGGGCAAGGTCGGAGTACACCCTGGACAGCTTGCCAGGCCTGGTCAGACATGTGTATTTAATATATGAGCTGTATAAGTGGCTCTGTAATGATATGAGTGGTGTAGAAGAGTCTCTACACTATAAAGTGTTAATTGAAATGATATTATTGAACCGAAATGCCAGAGTTTCCTGTTAGTCCAGGAGACGACACATGAGGAGAAATGCTTTTGAGAGATTTATCCTTCCAGTTGTTTCGGCACTGCAAAAAAACATTGCCTGGGTTTAAAGAGCAGCAAGCAACTGTGTAAATAATGTGATTTCATTGGCCATGCAGTCAACCGTTGGCTTGGTCAGCTGCGATTCTGGCATTGAGAATGAATAAATGTAACGTGGAACGAGGCATGTGTTGCTGGAGAACTTTGTGGTCTATGAACTTGTTCCTAGCCATGAGGACCCTGTTGCCGCCTGATGATAATGTCTCAGAGTTCCACGGATTGCAGTCATTTGCTATTCTGTTTGGAATTTTGATAGATTTTTCCCTTAAATGAATGTTATTATTATTATTTTTTTTTTGTCCTCAGGCATTTGGGAATGCTAAAACAGCCCACAATAACAACTCCAGCCGCTTCGGGAAGTTCATCCAAGTTAACTATCAAGAGAGCGGCACAGTGAGAGGGTAAGCTAGCACACTGTCTTATTGTCCAACTGTGTATATCATCCATTTTTTTTCAATTACGAAAATCTCTTACATGTTAGAAAATGCTCATTTTTATGTTTTAGAGCTTATGTTGAGAAATATCTACTTGAGAAATCTAGACTGGTCTATCAGGAGTACAACGAGAGGTAAGATCACAAGATGATTCTTTTGCAGTGACACTCGCCATAACTATCTTACTTCACTGAATATCTGTCTTCTCCGTCTTCTGATTACTGTAGAGATGATACGATATTTTTTTCTTTTTCGCCTACTGTCAGTGTTAAAGTGGGGCAGTGGTGGTCTAGTGGTATAGGGCGCTGAATCGCTGATCCAAAGGTTGGGGGTTCAAGTCCCACTCGCCACAAGGTTGTCACTGTCCCCCCCCAGTGCATGCAGCTAACTGGGTTATCAAAGGCGGGCCATGTCTCTCACTGTCTATGGTGAGAGGTTCATGTAAAAGAACCATTGCTGACTTTCGTAAAGAGTAGCTGCAAAGTCGTCGGCGTGTCATCCGACGTAAAACCCTCTGCCAAATCAAACGTGCGAATCAGATGATTCGCTGTGGCGACTCCCGAGTAAAAGGGAAAATGCCGAAAGGAAGACAGACAGACTGTCAGTGTTAAAACATTGAGTACATGTGGATATCAACACCAATTTCATATTTAAAAAAAAAAATCTATGATACTTAAAAAAAAAACAAAAAGGATTCTGACGTGACTGATTTCCCCATTAAACTATTTCACTCAGAAAACGATGTACTGCATTTATTTATTCATTTCTGAACCACTTAATCTTAACTTTGGTTGCGGGGAGGCTGGCGCCCATTTCAGTACACTCTGGATGGCTTACTCCAGCAATCACAGGGAAAAACTGATATATAATAGTGGGGCTGGTGGCGATGAGCCACGAGGCTCGGGTGTAAAAACCCAACAGACTTACCAACAGAATAGTAATTAATAACAATATTAATAATAATAATAATAAGAAGAAGAAGAATAAACTGTAAAATAATGTTAAACTAATCACATAAACTGGACCATATCCTCCAGTTGCACTGCTAAATGTATTTAGTTTCAGAAAATTAGGACTTTACCCCCAAATAGAGTTCAAGTCCATGTGGTTTGTTAAGGGATCAGATACCCAATACACACACACACACACACACACACACACACACACACACACACAGAGATCCCTCATTTTCCGTGGTTAATGGTGACCGAGACCCTGCGATTATCGATTTCCGCAAAGTGGGATCAATTCCCCTGACTGACGTATACCTACATGGATACGTGTATATAATATTAATAAATACATATTCAATGCGGTAAAGGCTTATAATAACAATTACACATTCAAAAATAATGTATAAGATGTAAATAAAATATAAATACACACACAGATGCGCACTTCACATAAAAATGTAACTAGTTTGGTTGGGGGGTTTTGAGTTGTTTTTTTATTTTGGTTTGTTTTTTTTTTTTTGTTTTTTTTTTTGCATAACTGGCCTTGTTTTGAGGCATTTTCCTTAATCTTTTCCCTGTTTTTCCTTAATAGCCTTATTTTTTTTAATTTATCGATGAATATTTTTGAAAAACCCGTGATGCACTTAAGCCGCAGAAACTGAAGCACCAAGTGGCGAGGGATCACTGTATTTGGTTCTGGTTCTTGCCTGATATTGTTCCTAATGCCTGAATCTGTGATCAATATCTTCCTCATCTGTTTAAAAATGGGATAAGAATGGCACAGCGAAACCATTCAATCCTATTATGGTTGCAGGGAGGCTGGGGTCTATCTCAGCCTACTCTGACAAATACAAGGCACATCCTGAACAGCTCAGCCATCACAGAGCCAACACCAATGAGCATTTACATTCATATTTACATCTAGGGGAAATTAGGAACAGTCAATTAGCCTAATGTGCAGGTCTTTAGACTGTTTGAGGAAACAGCAATACCCAGAGGAAACCCACACAAGCACAGGGAGAACATGGAAACACAACAAATAAACGTCCTCGCTGAGCCCAGGATTCAAACTCAAGACCTTTTTTTCCTGTGAAGCAGATGTACTATCCACTACAGTATCCTACCCCCCCCCCCCCCCCACATACACACATAGAATATACAGCGTTTAACAAATGTACCAAACCACCAGCTATAAATGAAAGAAATACAAATATTTAATACAAATTTATTGTGGTTTATTTTTTTAAATTTGTGTTTATTATTTAATGAAAGAAAATCAAACAAATCACATAAATGTAAAAAAATAAAAATCATCGGAAAATTCAGTGTTTATTTTGAGTTTCTTTAGTTTTTTTGGCCTTTATAGCACTGAGCGTTCTTGTTAGCATTGGTTTGACATATTACTTTCCCACAGTTCTCGTATCAATCTGTTCCAAATGGTTTACAGACGCTCCCGAACTTACGTTTTACTTCGGTTCCGGATGGCTGAACATAAGGTACAAAAACCGTAAGTTGTTACTGTATGTTCCAGTGACGTATGACGTTCATACTGTACTATACATCCATAAATAACATTACCGTATCTCATAAAACACCCCTAAATCAATTATTATAAACATAACATTGTAAAATAATATCAAATATATCAAATAATATCAACATTAATTTCAAATAAATTAAATTCAAGCAAAATAATTTCAAATAGATAAATTTTAATCAAATTCACTCATCAAATATCAAATACAGTATCAAATATAACCTTTAACATGCTCTGTGATGTGATCTTTCTGATTGTAAATGGTTACGATGGTCAACGGAGCCATTTGGAAGAAACGTGCAACATTCACGTGTTTTTCACCAGCATCAATTTTCTTGATAATAGCCATCTTCGTTTCTAATGAGATGGCTTGCTGCTTTTTCTGATTACCACTATCGCTAGTAGGCTTACGCTTCTGACCAACCATATTTACTTCGGGTTACAAAGTCCGCAAAACAGTGTAAACTCAAAGATCACAGCGACGAAATCTTAACACAAGGGTAACACGCACTGAACTGGGAAGAAGGAGGGGCACGTTCAGTCTGTCGTTTGTAACAATGAATGCAGCATCATTAGATAGTACTACGTAGGTACGTCTCGTACTACAGAGATTACGCTAAACTAAAAATTTGACTTTTTTTTTTTTTTTTTAAACGTAAAATTGAAAAATACGTAAAACGAATGAACGTAAGTCAGGGAGCGTCTGTATATCTTTTCCCAAAGACTGTATTTTGGATGATAGCTTTGTGTCAATTCATAAATCATTTAAATCCTATTTATTAAATGGATTCCGATCTGGAAAATGGTCAGCCTAGTGGTTCCAGATTGTTGTTTCTTATTTAAATGATCTCTGCACAATTTAGATTAATGTTTGGGATCAGTTTGTTTTTCTCCAAGTTGTGGCAGGTGATTAGCTGCTAGATAAGAATTAACTTGTGGACAAGTTAGTAAAGGAACATAACAATCGCGTGTGTTCAATCAAAACAGATTCAGTTACATCGCCATAAAATATTTTTTTTTCATTGCTCCATGTCCTCTTTTCCTCTGTGTCTGTTGTGGTATCTGCAGGTTTTAATAACCATTACTCGGTCGTCACTCATGCGAGTCTTCAGACTCACATATGCCGCCATGCTCCTTGTTCTGTTCGAGAAAAATGTACAATCACCCATGAACCCAACTGGACCCAATTGAACTCCAAAGACCTGGCATCTATTAAAAAGCTGTTCACTTGCTTCATCTTCCCAGAAAAGAAGTCTTGTGCACTTGTGCCAGATTGCCTGTTTTGTTTATATCAGCACCAATGTCTGTTTGCCTGAGTTTGACTCTGCATGCGCTGTAGGTGGCTGGGTTTTTGTAGATGTTTTTTTTTTTTTTTTTGAGATTATAATGTGAAGAAACATACACACAGGAGGTCATGAGTGTCAGGCGACAATGTACTGTCACTAAAAGTCCTCGAAATGTGAAATAACTTTTAACTGAGGTGATGAAGTGGGTGGATATGGAGTTAAAATGAGCTGGACCTTCATTCAACATGATCTAAATGACTGCCAATCAGAGAAAAAAGACACGGTTGATTGACAGATGCCACTAAATACTGAGTAGTAATCATTCAAGAGCATTAATGAGGCAACCAGGGTCAGTGATTCTTTCAGTATTAACTCAATCAGCTTTTCTCTCATCACTTCCTGTGTGTATGCACCGTAATAGATAGCCACATGACCAGCATACACACATGTGGGTCTTTCATAAATTGCTGCCAAAAAAGTTGAAAGCACACACTCTCACTATACTCACTCACAAGACAAGGTATATCCAGAACAGCTCGCCAGACCACTCCAGGGCAACTCACACAACCATTCACAATCACATTCACACCTGGGGTCAATTTGGAACAAGCATTAGCCGAAGGTGCATGTTTTGGACTTCAGAGGAACCCGACGTAAATCCACACAAGCACTGTGGGAACATGCAAACTCCACACAGAAACCCTTAAACCAAAGCCAGGACCTTCTTGTTGTTAGGCTGACATGCTTAGCACTACTCCACTGCGCCACCTGGAAGTACACAGTCTTGTCTAGGATGCCGGATAAGTGGTATAGATAATGGATGGACGGAACAAAGAGGCCAAACCCTGTTCCAGAAACAAAGCAATCTCCATGAAGATATGGTTTGTTAAAGTTGGAGTGGAAGAACTGGAGTGCTGTGCACAGAGTAATGACTTCAACCCCACTGAACATCACCAGAATAAACTGTAATGTTAACTGTGTGCCAGGCTTTGTCATCCAACATCATTGCCTAACCTCAGTAATGCTCTTCTAGCTGAAAGATCATAAATCCATACAGCCATGCTCCAAAATCTAGTGGCAAGCCAAAGAGGAGAATAAATTTGGAATGGGATGCTGAAGATGTAAATATAAGGATGATGGTCAGGTGGCAACAAATCTTTGACTGCTTGGTGTCTACACGGGCGGTACGGTGGTGCAGTGGTTAGCACATCCACCTTACAGCAAGAAGGCTTGGGTTCGATTCCAGGGCCCTGGTGTGTTTGTGTGGAGCTTCTATGTTCTCCCTGTGCTTGTGTGGGTTTCCTCCAGGTACTCTGGTTTCCTTCTACAGTCCAAAAACATGCACAGTAGGCTAATTGGCTGTTCCAAACTGCTCCTAGGGCTGAGTATGAATGGTTTAATGTGTGTTGGGACCGCAATGGTTGGGCGAGCTGTTTCGGGTGTACCGCACCTTGTTTTAGATGAGAAACAGCCTCCCTATTTAGGATTAAGTGACTTAAAAATTCATGTGAGGGATTCCAGTCTTTCTTTAGTGATGTGAAGTTCAGTATATTTTGGATTGTGCACTAATGTTGTTTATATTAATATTTTCTCGGTCAACAGGAACTACCACGTGTTTTATTACCTTTTGGCGGGAGCAAGTGATGATGAGAGAAAAGCCTTCCACCTTCTCAAACCAGATGAATATCATTACCTCAACCAGGTGAGGCTCTCAGTCTGTTCTTCACTTTTCTTCTGATCTCGATTAAACTCCTCATTATCCTTTTCTCCTTTTTTTCATCATTGATTCGACTTCTGTTCATTTAAAGCACTAAAGTGAAAGAACACAGCCTAACACTCTACTTCTACTTGCTGTTGTTTTATTATTCACATCATTTTTCTTTATGAAGGAAGAAGCGTACAGCTTATTTTTTTCCTCCAGATGTTTTGTCAGTACACCACACACCCTATGAGCCCTCTCACACAAAGCACATGATGATGCTCCATGTTGCCGAGTGTCTTTGTTGCCATGGTGATAGTCAAGGCTGGAAGCAGGGGGCACAACCAGCGTGAAATGGGGGCGGGTGTTCTCCTTTTCTGTCATGATAGACAGATGTGTGCTTACTCAGTACCAAGCTGTTTTTGATGCTGAATGCCTTACTATCTGTATAACTACAGACTGTACTGATAAGTGTTAGATCTTTCAGATGGAGAATTTAGGCTGAGTGTGGATGTCGATTCCTTATTAGTTTTAAAGCTGCTGTATTTGACACATCAACACGTTCTTCTATATTTAGCTGAGACAGTGTCTCTTTATTACTATTGTTCAGTATAGAGCCAAAGCTAATTTTTGTAAGAATCTGTCACTTAATTTCCTGGATATTTGTGTATATTTATGTCTGTTCGCATTCATCATTTCTTGTGTCTGATCATCACCCAGTAGAGTATAGATGCTTTCAAAAGCTTAAAATATACATCTTTAACCAGAATTTGATGCAGACGTTTTCCGTAATTTTATGAAATCATTATGATGACAATTATCCATACAAGATACCGTATTCAACATAATAAGTGTCCTGCTCCAATACCCACCCAATGTTTTTGATCTTATGTCTAATAACCACCCATGTGTACTGGGAGAAAAATCGTAGATCAAACTTACCAATTTTAATCGATCAGCCTCTGTAACCGTAAAAAGAGGCGTTCACTGCCTGTAAAAGTGAGTTTACACTGTATTTCAAGAGCCCCTGCCACTAGGTAATGTCTATAATGTACATCAGTAACAACACATTTGATTATTCCGCCGTGCTTAAAAAAAAACAGGAAAATATTTTGCTGTGTTGTCTTCGTAAATGTCCAACAAAATGAACCATTAGAAACTGCTCCAGCAAAACTATGGGATGCTCTGAAGGAATGGAGTGATGAGCCAGATATGGACCTATCAAAAAGTGATGACGAGTATTTTTCACTCGATTCTCCTGCTCACTAACTTCATAAATTTAAAGACATTCCTGGACATGTGATTTTGTTTGTTTGTGTTGATTGGTTCAATGTGCCATGTGTGAAAGTTGACATTCGTGCTGATTGGTTCAATTTTACTTCTGGGAAAATGTTTAAAGGAACAGCACCAGGAGGGAAAAGTAAGGGGTCTTTTTTAATTTATGCTGTTTTCTGTTTATTTTCAGCTTTCATGTAAGTAGTTTGGTTGATACCACAAAATGATTAATACAAATATTAGTAAAACTCTTTTATTGGTCTGTTATTATTCATGTTTTTCACCTCCACATTAAAAAGCACTTACCGTTCTACTCTGCTGGCAACATTTTGATAAGCTCCCACCCACTCCAATTTTTTAAGCGCCCTGGGTACTTATCACGTCAAATATGGTAATTAACAAGTGTATGTGTGTGTATCTATCTATATATATATATATATATATATATATATATATATATATATATATATATATATATATATATATATATGTGTGTGTGTGTGTGTATATATGTATATGTGTATATATATATATATATATATATATATATATATATATATATATATATAAATACTGAATACAACTAAATTGAATAAGAAGACCAACAATTTGAGATTATAATAAGACTCTGAATTTATTTTAAATGACATTGTCATAATGAAGTTATTTATTGATGAGAAAAGTACTTCTTACTATTAATGCGACTTCTGGTGTTGCTGATGGCTTTGTGGTCTGGTTGATATGTGGTGAGGTTCAGCTTCCTGCAGGCCTTTAGGCTTCCATCTGTAAAACGTCACCGCAGGTTGGTCTTGATGTTTATCAGGTGTGAGAAGGACTGCTCGCATGCATATATGTAGAGCCAAACATGGTCAATACGACAGGACTCACACGCTGCAATGTTTGGTATGTGACAGGCAGCACGTCCCAAGTTTTGGCAATCAGCTGGTCTGCGGGTTGAAGTTTTTCCATGTCTGTCCATTTGTGTTTACTTGCCAGCTGTGCTTGATTTCGTGCAAATGAGCTGATTGAAAATGAGGGAAATTTACCTCTTTACCCAAAAACAACACGCACAGTCTATGGCTGTTGTTATAATCCAATAAAATTAGAGTTTGAAGGCATCGGACCCACCCACATACTGGCGTACAGAAAGGATTGGCTCTCCGCTGCGCGCCACAGTGACGTGGCATTGAAAATAGATGTATAGGTTTAAATGTGCAAGATTTATTCATCTGTTTTTGTTCTATTTGATGGCTTTTTTGTATTTTTATTTAAATGACAGTGAAATTATGTATTCGTTATTCTGTTAAGAAAGACCACCTGATTTATCTGAGAGCCAGATAGTCATCAAAAGAGCCACATCTGGCTCATGAGCCATAGGTTCCCGACCCCTGTCATAGCAGGTCATTGCCTTGGCGGTTTCTGAGTTGTTTCTGGCTTTTGGAAAGTTTCCTTTTAGCTAAGTGTAAGAATATGGGGGTTTTTTGGTTTGTTTGTTTGTTTTTTCTACACCAATGTGGTTTCGGAAAATGACTACACCTCCCAATAAGTTGTACTTGTAAAACAAAGCCTTTTTATTTCTGCGGAGAAAAATTAACAGCTACAAGTAACCTTGGTCGGGGCAAGGTAAAAAGCCATTTTGGAAGTCTTAGCACCACTGACTAAATAATTTATAGTAAAAGGGGCCTATTCACTTAGCAAGCTTAGTAAATAAACATGCAATACAGTGTTTTCTCACAAAAATAAAATCTGAATACTGAAACCATTTGCTTACTCCGGTAAAATGACATTTTTCTACTTTTTCCTTCATAAAAGATCGATTTTTCTGGTCATACCGACTTGTTATTGTGAACAGATGTAGAACAAAAACAAGATGCAAAACAGATGAATAATAGATACTAAGCCTGTGAGCTGAAGTGGTATTGCAAGGAAACTTTTTTTTTTCCAGCGAAAATGAACTGATAATGAATAATATCAAGTCTCAGTCTCAATAATCAAGTCTCATCAGTCTTCCACTGTTGGGCCCTTGATCAAGGTCTTAAACTCTCATCTCCTTAGTTTTACAAATGAGATAAAAAGTAAGTTGCTCTGAATGAGGGCATCTGCCAAATCATGAAAATACAAGACAAACACATTATCACTAGAAAGTACTGAATAGAACACTCTTAATGTAAGAGGGCGTATGTTTTTTTTTTTTTTTTTTTCTTTTTTTCCTCTTTGACCTTGCATGTATAATTGCAGGGGTTTTTTTTTTGGTAGTACAGATTTGTGTTGTATAGTCACTTCTTCGGTTTAAAGAAATCACCGAAAGCTGATATATGATATGTAAATGTTGTTGATCAAATATTGTTCATATGTGTATGTTGGTATGTAAACTTCTGCCTGCAGCTGTACTTGAATGACTGTGTACCTTTGAGAGATGTAGAGTATATCTGTCTCCTAACTCCTTGTTTATTTGCTTTCAGATGACCAAGAAAGTGCACAGACTACACTGGGAAAATTACTATGAGAGTGAGCTGGTTAGTATTGTCTTGGTGTGAATATCCTGTTTGTGTCACATGTAACCACACTTCTATGAAACCACTTCCCTTTATATTCTCTTCTTTGCTTCGGTTAGTGTGTGTATGCATATGTGTGACGATATGGTTTACATATTTATAATACCACTTTTCTTATACTGGAGCATCTAAAAATGTATATGTATAATATAAATGCAGTTTACTTGTACAGGTCCTTCTCAAAAAATTAGCATATTGTGATAAAGTTAATTATTTTCTATAATGTACTGATAAAAATTAAACTTTCATATATTTTAGATTCATTGCACATCAACTGAAATATTTCAGGTCTTTTATTGTTTTAATACTGATGATTTTGGCATACAGCTCATGAAAACCCAAAATTCCTATCTCAAAAAATTCGCATATCATGAAAAGGTAGTCTAAACGAGCTATTAACCTAATCATCTGAATCAACCAATTAACTCTAAACACCTGCAAAAGATTCCTGAGGCTTTTAAAAACTCCCAGCCTGGTTCATTACTCAAAACTGCAATCATAGGTAAGACTGCCGACCTGACTGCTGTCCAGAAGGCCATCATTGACTCCATCAAGCAAGAGGGTAAGATACAGAAAGAAATCTCTGAGTGAATAGGCTGTTCCCAGAGTGCTGTATCAAGCCACCTCAGTGGGACGTCTGTGGGAAGGAAAAAGTGTGGCAGAAAACGCTGCACAACCAGAAGAGGTGACCGGACCCTGAGGAAGATTGTGGAGAAGGGCCGATTCCAGACCTTGGGGGACCTGTGGAAGCAGTGGACTGGGCTACAGGTGCCGCATTCTCCAAGTCAAGCCACTTTTGAACCAGAAACAACGGCAGAAGCGCCTGACCTGGGCCACAGAGAAGCAGAACTGGACTGTTGCTCAGTGACCCAAAGTACTTTTTTCGGATGAAAGCAAATTTTGCATGTCATTCGGAAATCAAGGTGCCAGAGTCTGGAGGAAGACTGGGGAGAAGGAAATGCCAGAAGTCCAGTGTTAAGTCCCCACAGTCAGTGATGGTCTGGGGTGCCATGTCAGCTGCTATTGTTGGTCCACTGTGTTTTATCAAGGTCAGGGTCAATGCAGCGAGCTATCAGGAGATTTTGGAGCACTTCATGCTTCCATCTGCTGAAAAGCTTTATGGAGATGGAGATTTTCATTTTTCAGCACGACCTGGCACCTGCTCACAGTGCCAAAACCACTGGTACATGGTTTACTGATCATGGTATTACTGTGCTCAATTGGCCTGCCAACTCTCCTGACCTGAAGCCCATAGAGAATCTGTGGGATATTGTGAAGAGAAAGTTGAGAGACACCAGACCCAACACTGTGGATGAGCTTAAGGCCGCTATCGAAGCATCCTGGGCCTCCGTAGCACCTCAGCAGTGCCACAGGCTGATTGCCTCCATGCCACGCCGCATTGAAGCAGTCATTTCTGCAAAAGGATTCCCGACCAAGTATTGAGTGCATAACTGAACATAATTATTTGAAGGTTGACTTTTTTTGTATCAAAAACACTTCTTTTATTGGTCAGATGAAATATGCTAATTTTTTGAGATAGGGATTTTTGTTTTTTTTTTACTTTTTTGCCAAAATGATCAATATTAAAACAATAAAAGGCTTGAACTACTTCAGTTGTGTGTAATGAATCTAAAATATATGAAAGTCTAATGTTTATCAGTACATTACAGAAAGTAATCAACTTTATCACAATATGCTAATTTTTTTAGAAGGACGATTCAACTCACCTTAAATGCCATTTATTTTTACCAGATTAAGGACTTACAATTAATTCCTCGGGGGCACTAGTGGCTCAGTGGTATAGGGCGCTGGATCGCTGATTCTAAGGTTGGGGGGTTCGAGTTCCACTCTCGACAAGGTTGTCACTCCCCCTTCCAGTGCAGCTAACTGGGTTATCAAAGGCCGGCCATGTCTCTCACTGTCTATGGTGTGAGGCTGTAAAAGAACCATTGCTGACTTTCGACAAGAGTAGGTTGCAAAGCCGTCAGCGTGTTTTCGCTCTGCGATGGCCTGGCGAGCTGTCCAGGGTGTACTCTGCCCTCGCCCAGAATCGGCTGGGATGGGCGCCAGCCTCCCCGCGACCATAATTAGAATTAAGCGGTTACAGAAAATTAACTGAATTAATTCCTCTGGCATCTTCTTTGTAGATCTTTTTTAAATGTTTGCAATTTGAGTAAAGCAGTGTACAAAGCACCAAACTAGCAAACTTTTCCTTCCAGATACACTGGTGTTAGGGTTTTGGTGTTTGGCCTGAAGCTTCATCGCCTTCTGCCAGCCACATAGACTTTGTTTTTCCAGTATGTTTTTAACGTATCAAATATTGTCAGTTGGCTGATAAAAAGCAGCAAGTCAGCATTTTAATTGGAACGAATGCACATAAACCTTTGAGAACTGGCTTTTTTCAGGCTGTGGCACATGGTCAGGCCTTGGTAGGAAAAAAATATGAGTAGGTTTTGATGAGGTGTAAGAGGTTCTTGGACCTCACTCATTGATCTGAAGGTTTAACAGAAGCCAGGGTATGTAATAATGATAAGTCGGGCAAGCAATAAAGCAACCAGTGTTAAGAATTAAAAACATACATCCACAGTGTATAGGGCAGTGGTGGCCTAGTGGTATAGGGTGCTGGATTGTTGATCCTAAGGTTGGGGGTTCGAGTCCCACTCTCCACAAGGTTGTCACTGCCAACAGTACAGCTAACTGGATTATCAAAGACCGACCATGTCTCTCACTGTCTATGGTGTGAGGTTCATATAAAAGAACCATTGCTGACTTTCGACAAGAGTAGTTGCAAATCCGTCAGCGTGTTTCCGCTCTGCGATGGCCTGGCGAGCTGTCTGGGGTATACTCTGCCCTTGTCCACAGTCAGCTGGGATGGGCGTCAGCCTCCCCGCGACCCTAATTAGGATTAAGCGGTAACAGAAAATGAACTGAACATGCAGAGTGTGAATCAAGTTGTCATGCATTAAGTGCGTGGATACCCCGACTATAATGTTTAACTAACAAAAAAAAAAATGCACCGTCACTGAGCTAAGGTCAACAGATATTGTAAGGCTAAAGGTGGACATGTGCTGTTTTGTAGAAGAAATGTACTTGCAAACTCTAGGTGATGAATTTCCTGCTGGTTAGTGCTAGATACTAGTTATGCTAGAATTTCCAGAGCCTACATCATTGCTGCTAGTTCATGAAAGATGTGGTGATATTATTGTTTCTGCAGAAGATGCTTAGTAATGTTGGTATGCTAACGTATTAATAGCTGAGCATGCTACGTCTGGCTGACAGTGTGATAATAAGCACGCAAACTGTTTGCAATAAGTGACTGGAATTTTTCCATTTTTACCATTTTAGGACTGTTTCACTGTGGAAGGAGAGGACCTGAAGCATGACTTTGAGAGACTACAGCTAGCCATGGAGATGGTGGGATTCTTGCCAGCCACCCGTAAACAGTGAGAAAGACATAATACCGCATCAGCAGCATGAAGAGAACATTATATTTAACTTGATATGCCATTCATGTGGAAATTAGACTCCTTCGTTACTTAAACCTGGATGTGTTGTCAAATTACAGTGATGGGAAATAAGTACCGTATATACAGGGATCCCTCACGTTCCACGCTTAATGGGGTCCGAGACCCCCACGACCGCCAATTTCTGCGAAGTCAATTTGCCTGAAATTAAAAAAAGTATCCTGATTTAAACTGTAAACATTTTTTGACAAATAATTTGAACCATTTGATACTGAAAAATAAAATTAAATAAAATCAATCAATAATAATAAATTCAAATTGATCAGCAATATTAACTCAGGAGCACAATATATAAAACACTTTAACCTACAAAACGAAAACGAATAAAACAATTTGTATTATTTTTATTATTATTCTTTTTTATTGTCAAAATGATTAAGTCCAGATTAATGGCGATAATGAGCACATTTCGCAGTACACAGCTTTTCGAAGCTGGGTTTAAAGCATGATACTGAACTCACTGTGGGGCCAGTGGTGTAGTGGTTAGGGTGCTGCGCTCATGATCGGGAGGTTGTGAGTTTGAATCCCACTGAGACCCTCACTGTGCTAAGACCCCTGGGCAAGGTCTCAACCACAAGTGTACCTCTGTTCACCCAGCAGTATAAATGGGTACCAGTAAAAATATACTGGGAAGGTAACCTGCGATGGACTAGCGTCGCATCCAGGAGGAGATTAACTGCTGGTCGCTTCACGCTACGGAAACCGGGGATAAGCAGCGGAAAGATGAGGCATTAGGCTCGGGTGTAAAAACCCAACAGACTTTACCTACCTACTTACCTACCTTGTTTTTAACTGAACTCTCAGCTCCTGCTCAATGCTGAACTGGGACCTGGACTTATTTTCACAGCAGTGACGTCATCCAGCATGACAGAGCCATGTCTGCTGCATGTGGGATCAATTCCTCCACTCTGCTGTGGGGTTTTGTGCACCGAGCAGTTTGGTATCTGATGCTAACGCAGCTTGCTGGTTTGCCGGAGTAGCATTCACAAAGCGGGATGGTTATTGGTAATATTCGGCACGTTTTAGCTGAAAAACTTACGCGGCTCATCATGTGATCGGGATGCGATGTCTTTAAGAGACACCTTAATTTATTTGGGTTCATGCTGTCCGCTGCCAATGTTTTCAGACACAGTAAACACAGCGGACTTTCCTCGTTTCTCACCGCAGCACAGTGAAGCCGAGTGCTACATCCGCTTCATCATACCACCCCGACTCAACTTCTGGGAGAGTTTCGTTTCTCTGTCTCCTTCTGTCTCTCTTTCCATCCCTGTTAAAAATTTCCATGGTGGGTTTATTAACTTCACTTCTTATTTTATCTCTGGGCACACTCTAACAGTGAGGAAGCCACTGCCATCTGCTGTAGTGGATGTACAATTACACTTTATTCCAATACAGCAAAAAAAAAAAGCATGTTCCCTGGGGTCACACGCTACCCCCCCGCATCGCACCCTCTATTTGAGAACCACTGGTATACATGTATATGTGTATGTAATATCAATAAATACATATTCAGCACTATAAATGCTTATAATAACAATTAAACATTCAAAAATAATGCACAAGATGTAAATAAAATATAAATACACACACACACACACACACACAGATATGCACCTCACATAAAAATGTAAGTACAGTAGTTTTGTTGGGGAGTTTTTTTTTTTTTTTGTTTTGTTTTTTTTTTTGCATAGTCGGCCTTGTTTTGCGCATTTTCCTTAACTTTCCTCCTATTTTTCCTTAAAACCGCAGAAACTAAAGCACAAAGTGGCGAGGGATCACTGTACCCCCTCTGCGTCTATCAACTTCAGACACATAATTGTTTCACATTCTACTCACATACTATCTGTGTTTGTTTTCAGAAGCATAAATATATGTTGTGGCTAAAAGTATTCGGACACCATAAATTACTTGTATGTGTACTTTTTTTCCTCGTTGTTGTTGTTGTTGTTGTTAAAATGCTGAATCACAGTCAGAATACTTTATTTATCCCGGAGAAAATTGTGTAGGAGCAAATGAATACGGCTGCATGCTGATTAACACATACGCACCGAATCTGTGTCAATGAGGATCTGAGATGTCAGTTGTGCTGTAGGAACTCACTCACTTACTCTCACTCATTTGACACACCACTTAATTCTACTAGGATCACAGCGAGGCTTATGTTAGGCGACTATGTTAGGCGACACTGGGCAAATGAAAGATACCTTCTAAACAGCTTGCCAGACAATCGCAGGGCTGACACACAACCAATCCCACTCACACTCACAGCTAGGGACAATTTGGAACAGTCAATTACCCTAATGCACATGCCTAGGGTACTACACAGCCGACTCTGGGCAAAGGTGGGATACACACTGAACAGCTCGCCAGTCAATCATAAGGCCGACACACACACAACCATTAACACAGGGGCAATTTGAAATTGCCAGTTAGCTTAATGTGCATGTCTTTGGACTGTAGGAGGAAATTGGAGTACCCAAAGGAAACTCATGCAAGCATAGGGAGAACATGTAACCGCCACACGATCGCCTGAGCCTGGGACTCAAACCCAGGACTGTGTTGCTATTAGGTGGATGTGCTAACCACTTCATGATCGTGCCGCCCCTGGAGGATTTTTATGTCGCAAAATACAACATCTGAATCCTTATTCCCTCTTACTGTCCAGTATACCACTTATAAAAGTCATTGTTTTAGTACTTCAATCACTTTACGATCTGTAAAAGTAAATTTTTGTGAAGTTGTTGGCACTGAACAAATTTTAGTCGTCTCCTTTACTTGCTGCGTCTTTAATATAACAAATGTCTTTTTTCACAGAATCTTCTCCCTGCTATCTGCCATCCTTCTTCTGGGGAACATACGCTATAAGAAAAAGACATATAGAGACGACTGTGTTGATATATGTAACCCTGAAGTGCTCCCCACCATCTCCGAGCTACTCGAGGTAAGCTGCACCATGGAAGAGTTTTATTCAGATAATAATGGCAGGGTTGAAAAAGAGTGTGTACATCCTCAGATCCATTCAGATTATAAACTACACTTCATGGCATCTCACTGCAGGAAAGCTGTACAGTGTATCTGATAAAGACCACACAATGTCCGATCCACTTTTCCCGAGCCGACGCCCCTCATTTCCACAGCAAGTCTATTTCATCTGATCCGGGTTCTTTTCTTTGTTTTGTTATATGTATATACAATATCAGTAAATGCATATTCAATGTTGTACGTATTCAACGCTATAAATGCTTATAATAACAATTAAACATTCAAAAATAATGCATAAGATACAAATAAAATATAAATACACACAGACCACAGACATGCGCGAATTCACGTGCAAGTAGTTTTGATGGGAGGTTTTGGGTTGTTTTTTGTTTGTGCTTGTTTAGGGTTTTTTTTTTTTCGTTGTTTTGTTTTTTTAATAATTGGCCTTGTTTTTGCGGCATTTTCCTCAAAATTTTTACCCTATTCTTCCTTAATTTCCTATTTTTTTAATTGAATCAATATTTAAACAAAAAAACCATGATGCACTGAAGCCGCATGAATTGAAGCGCGAAGTAGTGAGGGATTCCTGTACAGATGCTCCCCGACTTACGTTTTTAATTGGTTCCGGACGGCCGAATGTAAGTTGAAAGTGAACGTAAGTTGTTACAGTGATGTATGACGTATGACGTGTGACACTCCTACTGTACTATACATCCATAAATACCATTACTGTATCTCATAAAACACCCCTAAATCAATTATTATAAACATAACATTGTAAAATAATATCAAATATATCAAATAATATCAACATTAATTTCAAATAAGTCACTTATTTATACCGAATCACTTTACATGAAGCTTAAAACAGCCAATCAACGCTTATAATATGTGAGGCGCTCAATACCGAAAGTAGTGTACTTGCAAAAGTAGTGTACTTGCTGTGGGTTATACAGACTTCCGGTTTTTTAAGTGCGTAAGGGTGCCGTTGAACTCGTTTAGAACACAGCCTGCACTGATGTGAATCCCAGCAAAGCGGAAAGCTCTTTCCTGGATTCGGATTTTCATTCATATTACAACTCTCTTTGCTTAAACTGAGTATACATGGTAGATCGCGCCGATCCGAGCAGATAGTTAATTCATCTCTGCGTATGAGACTTGCACCCATGCTAGTAGGCTTATGCTTATATATATATATATATAGATATATAGAGGTTGTGAGTTCAAATCCCACTGAGACCCTCACTGTGCTAAGACCCCTGGGCAAGGTCTCAACCACAAGTGTGCCTCTGTTCACCCAGCAGTATAAATGGGTACCAGTAAAAAATATACTGGGAAGGTAACCTGCGATGGACTAGCATCCCATCAAGGAGGAGTTCAACTCCTGATTGCTTCATGCTACGGAAACCAGGGATTAGCACCGGCCTGATGAGCCACTAGGCTCCGGTGTAAAAACCCAAACAGTTAATCAAAATCAATATATATATATACATATATATATATATATATCTGTCTTCCTTTCGGCTTTTTCCCTTTTACTCAGGAGTCGCCACAGCAAATCATCTTATTCGCACGTTTGATTTGGCAGAGGTTTTTACGTCGGATGCCCTTCCTGTCACAACCCTTTTTTCGCAAGGGATAGAAACACGCTGACAGCTTTGAAGCTCACTCTTTACGAAAGTCAGCAATGGTTCTTTTACATGCCTCTCACCATAGACAGTGAGAGACATGGCCCGCCTTTGATAACCCAGTTAGCTGCAATGGGGGGGGGGGCAGTGACAACCTTGTGGAGAGTGGGACTCAAACCCCCAACCTTTGGATCAGCGCTCCAGCACCCTATACCACTAGACCACCACTGCCCCTATATATATATATATATATATATATATATATATATATAACTGAACTGGGAAGGAGGGACACTGAGTCTGTCCTTTGTAAACAATGGATGGACGCAGTGTCATTGCGTCATTATGTCAGCGTCATACGTAGGTACAGCTAAACTCAAAATTTGACTTTTTTTATGGAAAAAACCTCCATAAAATCTAAAAAACGCAAAGCGGATGAACGTAAGTCGGGGAGCGTCTGTATACAGTATTTGGCTCTTATTTTCAGGTCATGAAGTGAGCTCAGCACATAAATGCTGGGATGTTTGGTTCAAGCTACTAAATCCACTGAATAGCTTTATTTAGATTTTACAGCACCTTGGCAATAAAATGCATGAATTTATTTAATATACTGACCAGGCACAATATTTTTACATTCATTGCATTTTGCCTCCAGTGACTTAATACAAACTATGTAGTGTTAAACTGACGTATTTATGCACTACAGTTCTATGGCTTTTTTCTTTTGAATAAATACAACTAATAAATGAAGGCTTTTTCTTCAAAAGCAATTCTTTTCTGAATGTTGATTTTTGCTCACATGATAACTTGTCATTATTTTATCCATTTTCGCTCCATTCACTTTTTTAAATGCAGGCGTTTACAGTGCTAGTTTTCCTTTGCACGAGATGGTTTAAAATTGAGGTATTTGCTTGAGTTCCTACGTTGCATCAACTGATGTTCTGTCTCAAGTTATATATATAATATAATTTTCCGCAAGGGAAATCATTTCCTCGACATTCAACCCATCCAAAGTGATCACACACTTGTAAACATTGATCTCACACACTCTGAGCAGTGGGCTGTCACACACATTGGGGTACCCAGAGAGTAGTAGGGGGTTAGGTGAGTTGCTCAAGGCACTTCAGCCATGAAGCTGCAGGAAGAGAAGGTGCCGCTCACTCCCCCACCGCCACTCATTTTTTGGGACCTTTCGGTCCCAGAGACGCTTCTCTAACCATTCGGCTTGGGACTGCTCTGTATTTTATGTATTTTTTTTTCTTTCTATGTTTAGGTGAAGGAAGAGATGCTCTTTGAGGCTCTGACCACAAGAAAAACCGTGACTGTGGGAGACCGACTTATTGTACCTTATAAACTGGCTGAGGTAGGACTGTATGTTTCTGTTACTAAGAAGACACACAAACAATTGCCCTTTTAATATTTTCCATGGCTACATACATACATAGTGTGTGTGAGTGTGTGTGTGTGCGCGCACGCATTATATATACACATATATAAACTGTGATGGCCTGGTGAACTGTCCAGGGTGTACCCTGATCTCACCCCCAGAGATGGCTGAGATGGGCACCAGCTTCCTCATGACCTTAATTAGGATTAAGCAGTTCAGAAAATTAATGAATATATATATATATATATATATATATATATATATATATATATATATATATATATAAAGTAAAAATAAAAGTCCTTTTATTTTTATTGTTATTTGCTCTACCAAAAAGTATTGAGCACTCTCTTACAGAAGGATCTACTCAGAAAACTCTCTCTCTCTATATATATATATATATATATATATATATATATATATATATATATATATATGTGTGTGTGTGTGTGTGTGTGTGTGTGTGTATGCAAGGCATATAAGGCATATGTGTGTGTATATATATTTTTTCTGAATACATACATATACATATTCATATATATATATATATATATATATATATATATATATATATATATATAAAGGTTGCAAGTGTATTGCCCTGCAGTGCACTGGTGATCTGTTTAGGGTGTACCCAGCCTTCACCCAATATCGGCTGAGATAGACTCCAACCTCCAGACCTGCATAGGAATAAGCAATTCGGGGTGTGTGTGTGTGTGTGTGTGTGTGTGTGTGTGTGTGTGTGTGTGTGTGTTTTGTTGCATTTTATGTTACATTTAAATATCATTATTTGGTGTTTTTTTAAGCATCAATTAATGAAGAGTATGTTCAACGGATACTATCAACACTCCAACATGCCAAAACCCTGACCCAATTCTGGCATCCCTAAAGGCCACATGTTTACATAGTGGTGTGTTTAGTATAACTTCTTATTACTGATTATGTGGGATTTGTTCCCTTGAAAAGCAACCAAAATAATTGTGAGTGTGTTGCCCATACATGGTCTACATCATGATACAAGCTTGATAAGAAATTTGAAACAGTCATGTGGCATTTTTTTTTTTTTTCAAAAAAAGCAAAACATTGATTTTGATGGCACCTTAATTTAAAGGGATATCGAGAACCTAAATGTGCTGGATTGGCACAGTGCATAGTGGTTCAAATGCCTGCCTCACAGCAAGAAGGTCCTGAGTTTGAGTCTTGTTTGCGGGAGTTTCTGTGTGGAGTTTGCATGTTCTCCCCGTGTTTGTGTGGGGTTCCTCTGGGTTTTCTCCCACAGTCTAAAGACATGCACATTCGGCTTGTTCCACATTGTTCCAAGGAGTGGATGTGAGTGTGAATGGTTTGTGTGGTGACCCTGCGATGGTCTGGCAAGCTGTTCAGCGTGTACCCCGTCTTCACACAGCCAACCCGTGACTCAAGTACTGAGAATTAGGCGGTTCAGCAAATTAGTGAATAAATGTGCTTTCTGAGCTGTAAACACATCAGTGTTTTTGTTGTTGTTGTTGTTTTTGTTTGCGTACTGCACAAATAAGCATCTTTTGGTTGAAAACATGTCAGAAGACAATCTGCTGGTTAAAATGACCGTAAATCATTGCTGAAGGCCCATGCCGGCAGTCAACCGTTTAATACTTCTCTGTATTGTAGAATTGCCTTATCAGAAGTCACCACCTCCCACCAGCACTCTTCTCTAACCCCGACCCTGCTTATTTTCAAACACATATGCAATAACTATATGCTATAAATATATTATGAGCCCCTACATGAGTTATATGTTTGTTTAAAAGGTCTGGTGCATGTAAGAAGACTGCGTAAAAAAGCAAGTCAACCATGTTTCAATTCCCAATTTAGTTTTCATATACAGTATATACAGGGATCCCTCGCTTTCCGCGGTTAATTGGGACCAAGATCCCTCTGCGACCACCGAATTCCACAAAGTAGGATCACCCCCCCCCCCCCGACTAACATGTATATGTCTACATAATATCAATAAATACATATTCAATGCTATAAATGCTTATCATAACAATTAAACAATAATGCATAAGATGAAAATAAAATATAAATACAGATACTCCCCACTTTACGTTCCTTCGTTTACATATTTTTCGTTTTTACATTAAAAAAAAAAAAATTGTCAAATTTTGAGTTTAGCGTGCTCTCTGTAGTACAAGACGTACCTACGTAGTACGCTGACGTAATACGCTACTTCCGCATGATGCTGCATCCACTGTTTACAAACGACAGACTGAACGTGCCCCTCCTTCCTAGTTCACTGCGTGTTACCCTTGTTTTAAGACGTCGTCGCTGTGATCTTTGTGTTGCGGACTTTTGTAACCCTAAGCAAAGATGGTTGGTCAGAAGCGTAAGCCTATTAGTGATAGTGGTAATCTGAAAAAGCGGCAAGGCATCTCGTTAGAAACGAAGATGGCTATTATCAAGAAAATCGATGCTGGTGAAAAACACGTGACTGTTGCACCATCGGAACCATTTACAAGCAGAAAGATCGCATCACAGAGCACATTAAAGGTTATATATGATACTGTATTTGATATTTGATGAGTGAGTTTGATTAAAATTTATCTATTTGAAATAATTTTGCTTGAATTTAATTTATTTGAAATTAATGTTGATATTATTTGATATATTTGATATTATTTTACAATGTTATGTTTATAATAATTGATTTAGAGGTGTTTTATGAGATACGGTAATGGTATTTATGGATGTATAGTACAGTATGAATGTCATACGTCACTGGAACATACAGTAACAACTCACGTTTTTTTCACCTTATGTTCGGCCGGCCGGAACCGAACTAAAACGGAAGTCGGGGAGCGTCCATACACACACATACAGACCCACGTGCGCACGCACACAGATGCACACGCAACACAGATGCGCACCTTACAAAAAAGGTCACTAGTTTTGATGGGAGATTGTTTTGGGGTTGTTGTTTTTTTTTTTTTTTTTTTTTTTTTTGTATAATTGGCCTTGTATTTGTGGTATTTTCCTTAACTTTTCCCCTATTCTTCCTTAATTTCCTTATTTTTTAATTTGATAAATATTAAAAAAAACAATCCCACAATGCACTGAAGCCACATGAATTGAAGCGTGAAGTAGCGAGGGATTCCTCTAATAGCATTTTATTTATAAACACCGTTCAGGGTCTCCAATGACACCAGTGCAAAGAAGCATGTAATAATAGTAATAGTAATAAAAGCAACAATGCTAAGGAATATAAAAACTAATAATAATAATACTAAAAAGAAGAAAAATAGTTTTATATAATGTTTATATGAAGTAATAAACAGATAAGCACTGCAAAATACATGTATTAGGTGAGCAGAAAGGCAAGATGGAAAAGATATGGTTTTAGTTGTTTTAAAATAGGGAAGGGGGGTAAAAGAGATGGAGAGAAAGAGCAAAACATGCATCTGCTATGCTGTAGAGCTGAGATGAAGAGACATCAGAAGATAAGCAAGTACAGAAAGAAGAGGCTAGACGAGTGGGTGCCAACCTAGTACAGACCATACAGGGACGTCTACAGGAAAGACCTCAGTGTCAGTGTAAAAAGTGATGTTTGTGTTTCCTCTACATTGCATTAATATACAGGAGCACCAGTTTCACTGTTCTTCAAGTCAGTTCAGGGTGTGATCACACTGTCAGCAAGAAATTCTGTCCAGAAGGAAGTTAGTGGGGTCACTGTGCACAAACCTCTCATTACAGAGATAAATGCACATTTGAGAAAACCATAAGCACTAGTCTACAGAGATGTGGAAAAAAGTGATCCGGTCAGATGAGTCATCCTTCAGTATATTCCTGACGCGTAAGTGAGTGAGTGCGTGAGTGAGTGCGTGAGTGAGTGCGTGAGTGAGTGCGTGAGTGAGTGCGTGAGTGAGTGCGTGAGTGAGTGCGTGAGTGAGTGAGTGCGTGAGTGAGTGCGTGAGTGAGTGCGTGAGTGAGTGCGTGAGTGCATGAGTGAGTGCGAGGGTGAGTGCGAGGGTGAGTGCGAGGGTGAGTGCGAGGGTGAGTGCGAGGGTGAGTGCGTGGGTGAGTGCGTGGGTGAGTGCGTGGGTGAGTGCGTGGGTGAGTGCGTGGGTGAGTGCGAGGCTGAGTGCGAGGCTGAGTGCGAGGCTGAGTGCGAGGCTGAGTGCGAGGCTGAGTGCGTGGGTGAGTGCGTGGGTGAGTGCGTGGGTGAGTGCGAGGGTGAGGGTGAGGGTGAGTGAGTGCGAGGGTGAGTGCGAGGGTGAGTGCGTGGGTGAGTGCGTGGGTGAGTGCGTGGGTGAGTGCGTGGGTGAGTGCGAGGCTGAGTGCGAGGCTGAGTGCGTGGGTGAGTGCGTGGGTGAGGGTGAGTGCGAGGGTGAGTGCGAGGGTGCGTGCGCGAGTGAGTGAGTGCGCGAGTGCGTGCGCGAGTGCGTGCGCGAGTGCGTGCGCGAGTGAGTGCGCGAGTGAGTGCGCGGTGTACTTCAAGATCATGTTAATGTAAACTCAGCCTATAGAGCAAGGAGCTCTGCAGAATCTGATCAGTGGTGTGGATAGTCTTGAGACTGCAGGATGGTAAGCATGAGATGTCACAGAATGCTTTGCTGGATGGTGCTCCATTAGTCCAGGGAGAAGGAAAACCCGAGGGCATGTTGAGGCTCTGTGGGTTTTGTGATGCCCTTATCAAGACTTTAATGCTCGTTTTCCTGTAATGTGTTATCCATATGTATATCTATGAACTCGTGACCCAATAACTTAAAATGTTTCTAGCAGAAGTTGCTGCTCAGGTTTAATGGTGTGTTTGGGTTGAGCTCTGAAGTACAGTATTACCATGTTGGCTGATTTAATACCGGCTCTGGTCCACAAAGTCTGTTAGTCAGACATTAGTCAGGATCCTAATAGCTTTAATCCTCGATTCCTCTCCACATAGCACTCTTTATCAAATAACCAACACCATATGTGTTTATAGAACCATTAGGTCCCCACTTCTTGGGTGTTCTTACTATAAAAATTGTATTATGTATTCTGTTCACTTTTATGCAAGCATTTTAGTACAGCTTATGTAAGTTGTTTGGGCAGATTTTATTTTATATATATTAAAAAAAACAAATATTGTAAATATTCTCTTTGCATGTGAAATGCAGATATTCTGATTGAAGCATTTTTTTAAGGCTTGATTTAAAAGTAATGATTCATAAATGGGGGCGTTTTATGTAATGCTGGTGGGTGGACATGGCGGCGCATGCTTCCAGAGTTCAACTAAAAATAACACAGAAAGCCATAATACAGGAAGGTTGGAAGGCCTGATTTTACCTCTGATTTAACTTCTGGAAATCATCTCTGCCAGTCTGCAAGGCCTAATTTTTGAAAACTTTCCTTATCATTTTCCCATACACACATTTGTCAAAGGGTAGTGAGGAGGCTGGAGACTGACTCAGCTGACACTGGGGGATAGCGGGGGATAGCGAGGTACACCCTGAACAACTTGCCAGACAATCACAGGGCAACACACAGACCTTCACACTCATATACTCACCCAGGGGAAATTTGAAACAGCCAATAATCATGATGTCCATGTCTTTGGACTGTGGGAAGAAACCAGAATACAGTCGGCCCTCTATTTACGAAAACCTCTGAAAAATCTACGAAAAATCCAGGTTTCAAAAAAACATTTTCTTAACTTTTTGGTGTTCTTTTTACGAAGACAACCTCTTTGAACAAAAAGCGCCAAACACACCATTCAAACAATGCGCAAGTTGCTCTCTCATTGGCTGTCTCCCAACATCCCGCCCCGCTGGCCTCCCATTGGCCAGGAGGGAGCTGAACTGTACCCATTCCTGTACCCATACTTCCTGTTTGTCACTTCCTGTTTGTTCGTGAAGGAGAGTTGAACAGTACTGTTGGCTCGAGGTTTTTTTTTTTTTTTGAGAGTGATTATGGCAGCGTTATATTTCGTTATCCATCATGGACCCCAAGAAAGTGATTCCCGGTAATACTGAAAAGAAGAAGCGGGCTCCGTTATCAATCGAAGTGAAGCAAGAGATAATAAAAAAATACGAAAGTGGGATGCGGTTGAACGAAATCGCAAAGGTGTATGGCCGAAACCCCTCTACAATCGGGACGATATTGAGGCAGAAGGAGACCTTAAGAGCGGAGATACAGTGACGGAGGCGATTATTTCAAAAAAAGCAACCGCTATATTTAAGGACCTTGTGAAGGAGGGTGGGGTGGTGATGAGGGTTCTTCAGACCAGCAACCCCCGGACTTTAAAGCGTCGCATGGGTGGTTCAAGAGATTTTAATAAAGGTAAATAATTTTCTTTTACTTTTAACACATATTTCATACAAAATTGGTGTACTTTTATAATTTGTAAAGGGTTTATGGGGTAGTCTTGGGAGCCTTGGAACGAATCACGCGTTTTACATGTAAAATGCACCTCTACTTACGAAAATACCAGATTACGAAAAAGGCACTGGAACGGAATAATTTCGTAAGTAGAGGGCCGACTGTATCTGGTGGAGAACAACGCACAGCTCCCACAGAGAGAACAAGCGAACACCACACAGAAATACCGCAGTTAAAGCCCAGTTCACGAACCCAGGATCTTCTTGCTGTGAGGTAGACCATTAAGCCTCTGTGCTGCCATCAACAGACACAATTACATAGCAATGCATTCAGGAGAGTCACATGTGCTGTGGTACAATACACACAGAAATGACCACTGAAAGAACACAGAATGTGCAGGGTAGGGCAGTGGTGGCTCAGTGGTTACGGCTCTGAGTTACTGATCAGAGGGTCAGGGGTTCAGTTTCTGTTGCCTCCTCTCTTCGTCCAGCATGGCTTCCCACTGTTCCTGCTTCTGTGTGCACTTACTGTCTACGTGTGGTGTATGCTCACTTTGAATGGGATAAATACAGAGCCAAATTTGGGATTGATTAGCCTGGAAAATCTCTGCTGTCTCCTCAAACACTGCACCATCTTTGCCGTATTATTTTAATGCCATTCTTTCTTTTACCTTGATCAGCCAAGTTCTCATTGTAGATTACTTACATTTCACTCCTTTCATCTTCTGGGGAAAGCGAGGGTGTGTGTTACTTGACATGTTGATGCAATAAAAGTAACTTGCTTGGCAGGCTGTGTTTTATGGATCGATCAGTTGTTCAGAAAGTTGATTTGTGGGTCTGGATACACTTAAAGCCTATGGCATCAACCTCGCCTTGCTTCAAGAATCTGGAACAATAAGAATGAGAGAATGAGAGCGAGAGAGCGAGAGAGAGCGAGAGAGAGGGGAAAATTACTAATGCTTTACTTAAGTCTGCTATCAGTAAACAAATGTCCCCGTACTGTATTTCAGTGTTAATAAAATAGCAGGTACATATATGGAGGTTTTGTCTGTCTGTCTTCCTTTCGGCTTTTTCCCTTTTACTCGGGAGTCGCCACAGCGAATCATCTGATTCGCACGTTTGATTTGGCAGAGATTTTTACGTCGGATGCCCTTCCTGTCACAACCCTTTTTAGCAAGGGACAGAAACACGCTGACGACTTTGCAGCTACTCTTTACGAAAGTCAGCAATGGTTCTTTTACATGAACCTCTCACCATAGACAGTGAGAGACATGGCCCGCCTTTGATAACCCAGTTAGCTGCACTGGGGATATATGGAGGTTTTGTAAGATATATATATATATATATATATATATATATATATATATATATATATATATATATATATATATATACATACATACACATATTTATGTATCCTCTATATATATATATATATATATATATATATATATATATATATATATATATATATGTGTATGTGTGTGTGTGTGTATATATATATATATATATATATATATATATATATATACACACAGGGATCCCTCACTTTCCTCGGTTAATTGGGACCGAGATTCCCTCTTGACCACCGAATTCTGCCAAGTAGGATCACCCCCCCCCCCAAACCCACCCTGACTGACATATACGTATATGTGTATATAATATCAATAAATACATATTTAATGCTATACATGCTTATAATAACAATAAAACATTAAAAAAATAATGCATAAGATGCAAATTAAATATAAATACACACACATACAGACGCACGTGCATGCATGCAGACGCGTGTGCACACACTCAGATGCGCTCCTCACAAAAATGTAACTAGTGTCGATGGGAGGTTTTGGGTTGTTTTTTTTGTTTTGTGTTTGTTTAGGGGTTGTTGTTTTTTTTTTTGCTTAATTGACCTTGTTTTTGAGGCATTTTCCTTAACTTTTCCTCCTATTTTTCCTTAATTTCCTTATTTTTTAATTCAATTAAAAAACAAAAAAAACCTGATGCACTGAAGCCGCATGAATTGAAGTGTGAAGTAGCAAGGGATCCCTGTATGGATGTACAGTGTGTGTATGTATATATATATATATATATATATATATATATATATATATATATATATATATATATATATATATACCAGTGCAGCTAACTGGGTTATCTAAGGCCGGCCATGTCTCTCACTGTCTATGGTGTGAGGCATGTAAAAGAACCATTGCTGACTTTCGACAAGAGTAGGCTGCAAAGCCGTCAGCGTGTTTCCGCGCTGCAATGGCCTGGCGAGCTGTCCAGGGTGTACTCTGCCCTCGCCCTGAGTTGGCTGGGATGGGCACCAGCCTCCCCGCGACCCTAATTAGGATGAAGCGGTTACAGAAAATGAACTGATATATAAAACTTGTTTATCTCATTTATAAAACTGAGCAGTTTAGTATTAAGGGCCTTATTCAAGTGCCCAACAGTAGCAGCTTGATGACACTGGGACTTGAAACACCAACATACTGATCTGCAACCCACAGCCGTGACCACTGCACTATAAATGTATAGCACATAAGCTCGTCCAGTGTATGATACTGTTGTTCCTGTGACTGGTGCATGGTGGGCGATGTTGAAGAGACTGAGCAGAGTTATCTTTGTTGGTTTGTTCTCTCCGTCTGCTGAACTGATGTGTGAATTACTCACTCACTCACTCACTCATTTTCTGAATCACTTAATTCTAAGATCTCTAGGATCAGAGGGAGGCCGGTGCTTGTCTGAGGCAACAGTGGGTGAAGACGGGGTAAATCCTGAATAGCTGAAGAAACCATTGCAGGGCAACCCACAGAAGCATTCTCGTCCACGCCCTTAGAACAACCAGTTAGCCTAAGGTGCAGGCCTTTAAACTCTGGGAGGAATCTGAAGTATGCAAGCACGGGGTGGGGGGGGTCATACAAGATCTGCACAGAAACACCCGAGTCTGGATCTCGAACCTAGGACCTTCTTACTGTGAGGCGGATGTGCTAATCGACTTGTGATGTGAATGAGATCACAGAAAATGACCTTTTCCATTTAGTTGGAGTGTTTTAGTGGTTTATCACATTCAGGTGAAGTTTCCTGTTGTTACACCCACAGAAAACGAAATGAATAACTATAATACACCCATGCATGCAGCTGAGGGATGAGATAACGGAGAGATCTAAACTGGCTTCTATAGTGACGTTTTGCACAAATAAGGGCACAGTCTTAATTTTGTGTGTGTGTGTGTGTGTGTGTGTGTGTGTGTGTGTGTGTGTGTGGGTGGGTGTGTGTGGGTGTGTGTGTGTGTGTGTTTGGGGCCCCAGGCTGGGACAGTAAGAGACTCGATGGCTAAATCTCTCTACGGCGCTCTCTTCGACTGGATAGTCTTCCGAACCAACCATGCACTTCTCAACAACAAAGACCTAGAGGACTCTGCCAAGGTAACACCTCTCCCTGAATATCCTCGACTGAATCCCGAATTATCTCGAACATAAACTCTTAAATAATAATAATAATAATAATGTTTAAGAGAAGATACAATAACAGATCTCTACTTGAGAAAGCAGGATTTTTCCTACATGTTGGATTGATATGTGCACTGCGATTCGTTCTGCTTCTTTCTATCCATCAATCCCATAATATTCTGCTATTTTTCTTTCCTTTTAAAAAAAAAAATAAAAGGGTTTTTGAGTTTAATGTTGGAGTTAGATTTTACTGTCTATGCTGGATTTATTAGCTGCATGAATAATCATGTCAGTAAAAGTTCCTCACATGGAATAGCAAAGCAACAGATGTGGGAATGTGTTTGGTGTTTTTTTTTTTTTTTTTTTTTTTTTTTTTTCAGCTCAGAGCAGCAGTTCTTTCAAATGCACGTACACGTCCCTGAACTTTATAGAATTTGAAAATGTACAACTTTTATTATTTCTACAAAAGGAAACCCTGTGTGGTTCATGTATCATTAATATAAGTTAAGTCTGTTGGGTTTTTACACCCAAGCCTAGTGGCTTAGCCTCGTGGCTCATCAGGCCAGTGCTAATCCCTGGTTTCCGTAGCGTCCAGGAGTTCAACTCCCCCTGGATGGGACGCTAGTCCATCGCAGGTTTACCTTCCCAGTATATTTTTACTGGTACCCATTTATACTGCTGGGTGAACAGAGGCACACTTGTGGTTGAGACCTTGCCCAGGGGTCTTAGCACAGTGAGGGTCTCAGTGGGATTTGAACTCACAACCTCCTGATCATGAGCGCAGCACCCTAACCACTTGTACACCACTAGCCCCGATAAAAGTATGAATGGAGGTGATCTTCTTGTACGGGAATAATACTAGAATATTCTTAATTGAGTGTCGGATTCGGCTTTCGCCTGCCACAGGTACCATGTAACCCTGTGCTACCTGCCGCATGCTAGGCTGTAGGTATGTCCCTCTGGGGTTTCCCCGAAATGTGTGACACGCAGCCCCTTGTGTCCACAAAGCAACCTCCAGCTGTGGGCAAATAATACCACTGCCTTGTGGTTGTCACGGGACTGTCAAAGGTTATGGGAAAATACCTGATCAGAAAACATCAGAGTGGAGCCCTGTAAGCGGTTGGATGACATATTTCTCTTCTTCCGGCGGCCCCTGCATTCGTGCTCATCCCCAGCTGTCTCGACTTTGTCTCGTCGCCGGACCTGGGCATGTCTGGATGAGTGAATGAGGCCGATACAGTGCAAATCCCACTCACTATAATCCAAGTTCCGCGTAAATCATGGTATCACGTGATGAGCTGCTAGGCTCGAGTGTAAAAAGTCCACGGATGTTACCTTTACCTATACTTTTATTGATTAAATTATTGAAAAAGCTATTTTTTCTTGTGGTTTTGTTCAACTGCATCATCTAAATTTGTCGCCGTTATATTACAGAGGATGAAATGTTTGGTTTTCTTTAAATATGTTAACAAAATCTGCAGGTCTCATGAGATTTTGACAAAAATAATTAAAACACAAACCCAGAGTTTTTCAATGAGCAATGTATTTCAATTTATGAACTATTCCTTATTTCATTATTACTGCAGTCTCAGGAAAATATTCACGTCTGCTCTCTTTCAGATTTTGTCTATTGGCGTGTTGGATATCTTTGGCTTTGAGGACTATGAGAACAACAGCTTTGAGCAGTTCTGTATTAACTATGCCAATGAAAAACTGCAACACTATTTCAACCAGCACATCTTCAAACTGGAGCAGGTGTGTGCTTTCGGTCCTTCAGTGTGTGTGTGTGTGTGAGAGAGAGAGAGAGAGAGAGAGAGAGAGTGTGGGTGAGTGTGTGAGTGTGTGTGTGTGAGTGTGTGTGTGTGAGTGCGTGTGTGAGTGTGTGTGTGTGTGTGTGTCTCTGTGTGTGTGTGTGTGTGTGTGTGTGTGTGTGTGTGTGTGTGTGTGTGTGTGTGCGCGCGTGTGTGTGTGTGTGTGTTTCTCTCACTTCCTCACTAAGGTCAGAAAAGACAGAGACTTGAACTCATGATTTTTATTCTTTCTTATTTTAAGAGCAGTGCATTAATTTAAACACAGAGGTTCGACTGTCACAGACAAAATACCAAGATGCAAAATGTGGTCTGTGTTGTGACACCTCGGAACCAGAAGTGTTCGTAGTAACAGAGTAAAATTGACGACTGTGTGAATGGGACACATTGGCGTGATGGGACGGGTGTAACAGTATTGAGAGTACTGTGTCCCCATGCATGAACCTGATATCCCACAAGACTTATTATTATTATTATTATTATTATTATTATTATTATTATTACGCTTCAAATGTATCTCTCCTATGAATGAAAAAATTTAATTGGCATGTCAAACTAAAATTTTAGGAATTTGTGGGTTCTAGGATTCCTGCATGGGGAACTCTGTGTCTGTCTCTCTCAATAGCATTGAAAACCCCTCTGCAATCACCCCCACTTCTCTTTAACTTCTCATCCAGCAAACAAACTGCTTGCAGTTGTAAAAGCACTTGAAGCACCTCAAAAATTCATTTCTCTGTTCACAGTGCACCATTATGTTTGCAAAGGCAATTCTGCTTGTATTTCCAGCATGTAGTAATAATATTCACTGCCTGGAAAAAAACAAAGTGTTGCACTGTGATATTTTGTTGGATCATATTTATACAGCACATAGGTGGCATGGTATTGTTGCTACAGTTGGTCATGTAGAGGCTCAGCAACATTATGTACCGTAGTCATAAAATCAAGTCAGCTGATGATGTGCACGCACTGAATGAACGTGTTATTTCATGAATCAACTTTGTCTTCCCTGATGACATGAGATATAAAATCTGAGATCAGATCGTGAAAAAGTGGTTCAGGAAGCGTGATGCTTCATTTTTACACTTGAATTAGTACCACAGAGTTCTGATCTAAGCCCGAGCAAAATTCTTTAGAATGTGCTGGAGAAGACTTCATGGAGTGTTTGGGTTTTTTGGAGTTTTTTTTTTTTTTTTTTTTTTGCTTTTCATTAATTTGAATAAGGGCAGTGGTGGCCTAGTGGTATAGGTGCTGGATAACTGATCCTAAGGTTGGGGGGGTTCAAGCCACACTCACCACAGGTTGTCACTGCCCCCAGTGCAGATAACTGGGTTATCAAAGGCCGGCCATGTCTCTCACTGTTTATGGTGAGAGGCATGTAAAAGAACCATTGCTGACTTTCGACAAGAGTATTTGCATAACCGTCAGCGTGTTTCCGCCCTGCGATGGCCTGGTGAGCTATCCAGGGTGTACTCTGCTCTCGCCCGGAGTCGGCTGGGATTGGCGCCAGCCTCCCCGTGACCTTAACTAAGATTAGCGGTTACAGAAAATGAACTGAAATAATTTGAGTAAAATGAAGGCAGCTCTGAATGGACATGAGTTTTGCGATGCTGTTTAAGTTAATCAAAAACATGCTGCATTCAAGGCTTATGGAAATTCCAGGAAACATTAGAACGTGCACTATTTTGTTCGGGCGATGTATGTGCCCCTAGGTGCCATCATGCTGTTGTTTTACATATCACACCTCTGGTTCCAAAATCCCGGCATGTAATGTAAAAGCACACAGTCACAGCTTTATGCCAACATTGTTTGCTTTAGTGTAAATAACCGAAGCTGGAATGTTGAGTGATCTTTCTTGCAGCGGTGTGGCAGGATCTCTGTGTGAAAAAGGAGGAGGTGGGGGGGTGGGGGGGTAGTCATAGTCTTTCCCTCGCACTCCTTCTGTTTTGTGTGATCCAGTCCTTGTTTTCTAGCTGTGAATTTTTTTTTTTTTTTTTTTTTTTTAATAGCACATTAGCTATGAAGCTTCACTTAGTACATTTTGTTCTAATTTCTTATTTTTATGACTCTCACAATGCAGTGCAAAGAAAGCACACCATTAAAGCCAACGTTTCATTCACAGACTGTGTGAGGTTTTCATTATACCAGCACATCTGAGCCGAAAATCTGTTCCGAGATTCATTTCTTTTTTTACGTAACCATGTTTGCTGTTGTGTTGTGTTTTTTTAGCAGTTCCTCTTTTAGTTCAGCGTTACTGCTGATTAGCTCTGAATGAAGTGTACGGAGAAAAGCTTCTAATCAGACTAGACACATTTTTTTTTTTCTTAATTGCTGTTGCTAAGATTGTAGCTTCCTGACTCTCTATACCACACACACAACTGGAGTCTATTAAAACAAGCCTCTGAGGTTTAAAGGCTCCATTGTGCTAATAACTCCTGTGTGTGTGTGTGTGTGTGTGTGTGTGTGTGTGTGTGTGTGTGTGTGTGTGTGTGTGTGTGTATAAAATATGTGTGGTTTACCAGTGAAAGATAACAAACTTCACTAATACTGTTTTTTTTTTTTTTTTTTTTCCTGCTAGTGTTCAATGGCGCTGTGTTTCCATTGCGTTGTCTGATAGCTCAGCTTCTCCTGCTAGCGTAAACAATCACAGAAAAGGAAAGACTTTAATCACCCAAAGACATTTCCCCCAATTTATTACACCAAAACCAACACTACAATACAGAGCAGAATGGTAATTACCTCAGCCGCTCCGCTAAGGGTTATAAAAATTGGCCCCAAAAGTTATTACCAGTTAGCAGTCAGACGTTAGCATCGAAAGCAGTTTTATGTTTTCAAACCCAACATGGAGCGGAATTCTACACGGAAATGCATTGCACAAACTCAGCATTCGACTATAAGAGTTACGGAAAAGCTGAACCCTATCTCAGCCAACCCTGAAGGAAGACAGGGTAGACTCTGAATAGCTCACCAGTCCGTCTTGTCTTCACCCATTGCTGACCGTCATAGGCTCCAGCTTTTTCCGCGACCGTGATAGGAGCATTTAAGCAGTTCAGGAAATGAGTTTGCAAAATAACAGCCAGAAAATGGCTAGTGCACCAGAGAACTGCTCGCGCTCACAGTGTGTAGATAAGCTGGGCGGCACGGGGCATTTCTGTGTTTCTGAGTTTGCATGGTCTCATCAAGCTTGTGTTGATTTCCTCCCGGTACTTCGGTTTCCTCCCAAAGTCCAGAAACATGCACAGTATGCTAATTGAATGCTAAATTGTGCCTAGATATGAATGTAAACGGTTGTGTGTTGACCCTGTAATGGCCTGACAAGCTGTTTAGGGTGTTCCACAGTCGGCTCAGATGGCCCTCCCTTCCCCGACAACCCTAAATTAGGATTAAGCGTCTTAGAAAATGAACGAATAAAGTGCAGATAAGCTGACCAGGCTTGCTATTATGTACGGTTTAATAATTCTAAAACTCGGAGCAAATTATTTCATGATTAGTATCCTTTGTTTGTTTTCAACACTTATTTAAAAGGGATTTAGGTTGTGAATCTACAGCGACAGATGTCTTCACACAAAGGTGAAACCACAAAAGTTCTACTGAGAGACTGATCCGAATGTTGGGGGTGTGTCTTATCAGGACATTTTACTATAGTTTGACTGTGCATGCGTCTCACATATTACCATATTGTGTAGCTGCCAAACCTGTATATGTGTGTAGAGGAACTGAGTGAGATGTTTGGTTATGACCGTAGGTAGCATGTAAGGCACATGGAGAGGAGTGAACATCATGCTGTTAAACACAGATGCACACACACACACACACACACACACGTTCTTATCTCAAGCCCCTGTGTACTCTTTGAACAGTTGCTAAAGCAAATAGACAAACCGCCCTGCTGCGAGCTGTAAGGCCTCTGTCCAGTGTTTACTCTCCCACCGCCAATTACTGTGTAATTTGGCATTTTTTCATGCTTGATTGCACAGTATTAGCAGTATGAACGTACTCAGAGTTACGAGTCACATTATCTGAAAGACCATTTTTTAAACCACTTTCCCATACAAATCCAGACTTGCATACAAAAAAATAGCTTTTTCCCAAAATTCAGATGGCTGCTTTTGTGTTGCTATGAATTTACCTCTCCGTTATCCTGAATGATGGAATTCCTTTTATAAAGCAAAGGGGGAGGGACTCACCGTGCTTCTTTTTTTTTTTTTTTCCTGTGCAGGAGGAGTACCGTACAGAGGGCATCAGCTGGCATATGATTGACTACATTGACAACACAAGTTGCATCAACCTTATCAGCAAGAAACCCACAGCGCTGCTCCACCTGCTGGATGAGGAGTGCAAGTGAGTCTGAGAATGTCAAGCTGTACGTTGGGAGTCGATGATGGTGTACTGTACAGTGCTACTGAGTGTCCTAACTGAGTATGCTGGAAGAGATTGATCAAGTTATGATGAAGTGAATAAAGAGGATTTTATAGCAGATGAGTGGGTTGAACTGTGATTTAAAGATAACTATGATGTAGGAATTTATTGTATGGCAATGACCATACATAAGCCTGATCAGTTGATGAGCAAGCAACAAATAGTGTATGTACCGGTGAGGATCTCCCTGCAAATAGGCCATTAGTTAGCTGAACTGTGTACGATGATCTTCATCAGCTTCCACCGGAAGAGAAACAAGCCGAAAGCTATCTGTCTTGAATGCACGTGGAGCCAGGATGCCTACACTAGATGAGGAGATTATTGTGGTCTGGCAATCCAAAAGGAAACAAAACCTAAATCTGAACAATCAAGCATCTCATGTAGCTGGGTAACAAGACCAAACTAAGAAAAACGAGCATGAGGCAAAAGAAAACTATGAACATGGAATATACAGAAAACTAGAATACAACAAGTAAAACCAAGGCTGATGCTTTGACAGCTACTAACATTCCCCACGTGTCAGTGATGTAAGATAAGAGCTTAAATTCACTTCTTTATTGCTCCCACAAATGCCACCCACTCTGGGAAACACAAATCACAAGTAAATCAGCGGTGTGGCGTTACCAAAGCCCTCGTAGTCACAAATGATAAGTCCTTGTTTAGAAGTGGGCTAGGAACAGCATCGGAAGTAAATTAAGAGGCAACCATTTTATA
>CM045742.1:15492500-15532500 GCA_024760905.1 Plotosus lineatus
TGCTTTGCTTGTATACCGAGAGAACCCCAAAAAAGTAGATGAGACTACCATTGTTATAGAGACACAAAGAGTCCCAGTCAGTGCAGCAACTTGGAGGTTAAACAATGTGGACAGGACAGGAGCACACAATAGCATGTAGGCCACAGACGGAAATAGAGGCACTGTCGCCTCTAAATGGTTGAGTATTGTGCCCTCTCCCACCACTATGTAGCTTTGTGTGTGTGTGTGTGTGTGTGTGTGTGTGTGTGTGTGTGTGTGTGTGTGTGTGTGTGTGTGTGAGAGTGAGTGAAAGAGAAAGTTGAGTGAAATTCTTAGAAATGTAAGATCAAATTCTTCTGGATGTGTAGGTAGGATGTCCACCTCACAGCAAGAAGGTCCTGGGTTCAAGTCTCAGGCCCAGGTGCTTCTGTGTGAAGTTTGCATGTTCTCCTTGTGTTTGTGTGGATTTCCTCCAGGTACTCTGGATTTATTGATTCATTCATTTTAAAAACCGCTTAATCCTAATTAGAGTCATGGGGAAGGTGGCCCCCATCTCAGCTCACTCTGGGCGAGGGCAGAGTGCACCCTGAACAGCTCACCAGGGCATCGCAGGGTCTCGCCAGGCCATCGCAGGAACTTTGGACTGATTGGCAGTTCCAAGTTGTTCTTATGTGTAAAAGTGTGTGTGATTTGTGTGTGTGTGATTCCCTGCAATGGTTTGGCAAGCTGTTTAGGGTGTACCCTGACATTACCCAGTGTTGGCTGAGGTAGGCTCCAGCCTTTCCATGCTTCTAGTAGGATTAAGTGGATTTTGGCAAATAAGGGCATAAGAGTAAGTGTAGCTCTATGAATCCTTTAATTTTTTTTTAAAGAATGTCTGGGTAGGCAGTACTATGACGAAAACATCTTTTCTATGCTTGATAGCATCGTTTTTTTTAACGACCAATGTCAGAAAAATGTACAAAAATGCCCAGTGTGTCTTCAACAGCTTTTTTTCCTCAAATAAATAAAAAATGATATGAGCTCAGCTGGAAAACCCTTCATTCCTCAGATCCCACTCAACAACAGCAACACCACCATGACTGTACAATCTCCCTGTTTATCCTAGCTGCTGAAGATTTGCTGGTTGTGCTACTGGTGCAGGCCTCGTCCACATGATTTTGATAGTACACACATCGTCGTGTCATGTTGATGCACGCACATTTAATAAATGAGAACAAGTCCTTGGGTTTGGGAACCTCTGGTGTAGCCTATCTAATCTCTTCGCTTCCTATATAGGATTTCAGGGAGAAGAACACAGACCACATGCGCCCAGACATCGTGGCTCTGCTGAAGAGCAGTAAAAGCGCCTTTATCTGTGGCCTGATGGGAATCGACCCTGTGGCTACTTTCCGCTGGGCTGTGCTGAGAGCATACTTCAGAGCAGTAGTGGCTTTCAGAGCAGCTGGGAAAAGACATGGGGAGAAGAAGACCAGTGAGTGTATGCACACACACACACACACACACACACACACACACACACACACACACACACAGTATCACAGACTTATGCATATGGTAATGAGTAAAATAAATCTTGTCACATAATTTTGCATGCATATTTTCTGAGCTGGAGTGTTCTTATATAGTTCTTGGTGTGACTGCCAGAAGTTGAAGGTTTAATGTTTGAAAGTAGCTTTACCCTTCACTCCCACCCCAACCCCCGTATGAGAACATTTCTGCCAAGTTACATATTTTCCCAAATAGTTTTCCTAATTACATGGGCTTTAGTGAATGACCCATAATGCATCATTTCTAAACAGTAAAGCTAGATGTACTAAAGTTTTTCAATATGTAAATAGGGGCTAATCAGCACTGTCATGTGAAAAAAATTAGTTCACCCCATTAAATAGTCAACTCTTTATTAAGAAATGTTCACATAACAATGTCAAATGTTGTTTCTATTTATTTCTGTGAAGGAAAGTGATTTTAGTTGTAATTAAGCTACATAAATTAACATATTTTTACTCATCCAACAAACGATATGAGCAACCATGCATATTTCAGTGGAGGAAAAAATTAGGACACAACCACATATTTTCCTAATTAAAATGTCTATAATCATCAGATCACATGAACAGAACATCATTACCCAGCATTTTGAAGAATGCTTGCCTTTTTTTAATCCTCGGACATTTAGTTTGTTTTGCTCAGCTGTCTCAGGCTCTCAGAAAGAAGAGTGTGGCTGCTTATGAGTCTGGTCTTCTATTCCTTTTGGCTTTTTCCTTCAGGGGTCGCCACAGCGAATCATCTGCCTCCATTTCCCCCTATCCTTTGCATCTTCTTCTCTTACACCAACGACCTTCATGTCCTCCTTCACCACATCCATGAATCGTCTCTTTGGTCTTCCTCTAGGCCTTTTGCCTGGTAGTTCCAGCCTCAGCATCCTATTACCAATATACTCACTATCCCTCCTCTGTACATGTCCAAACCATCTCAATCTAGCCTCTCTGACTTTGTCTCCAAAACGTCTTACATGTGCTGTCCCTCTGATGTGCTCATTCCTAATCCTATCTGCTTATGAGTCTGGTAAGGGATTTAAAAAGATATCAAAAGAATTTGACATCAGCTGTTCCACCATCCGGATTTTTTTTTTTTTTACAAGTGGAGGATATTCAAAACAACTGCCACTATGCCCAGGTCTTGCCGTCCAAACAAGCTCCACCCCAGAGTAGAGTAGACTGTAAGATGCTAAAGGAAGTCATCAAACATCCTAAAATATCATCGCAGGCTCTTGCTACTGTCGATGTATAAGAGTATGACTTAATACTATCAGAAAGAGACTACTCAAGTATAACCTTCATGGGAGGTGGGCAAGGAGGAAACCTTTGAGGCCATTAACATTAAGGCCAGACTGAAGTTCTCCAGACAGAACACACACAAAGACCAGGTCTTCTGGAATACTGTTCTTTGGACAGATGAGTCTCAAGTTAATTTATCTGGACACCAAAACAGAAGAAGTTTGGTGGAAACCAAATACAGCATTCCTGGCTAAGAAAATCATACCAACTGTGAAGCGTGGAGGTTTCATGGTTTGGGGATGCTTTGCTGCAGCAGGACCTGGTCAGCTCACCAACATTAATTCTACTGTGTGTCAGAAGATGCTCGATGAACATGTGAAAAATTCATCTGTAATAAATAAATAAATAAATAAAGCTGAAGCGGTACTGGACACTGCAACATGATATTGACCCAACACATACCCGTAAATCCACCAAGGATGGGCTGAAAACTAAGAAGTGGTGAGTCCTGGAATGGCCCAGTCAAAGCCCGGATCCTAATCCAATTGAAATGATGGGGGGTTAAGTTGAAACGGGCTGTGCATGCAAGAAAGCCCTCAAACATCTCACAGCTGAAAGAATTCTGCATTGAGGACTGGGGCAAACATTCCTCAGATCAATGTCTGAGACTGGTAGATGGTTACAAGAAGCATCTCACTGAAGTTAGTTGAGCCAAAGAGGTAACACTAGTTATAAGGGTGTCGGGAGTCCAATTTTTTTTCATTGAAATATGCATTGTTGTTCATATACAGTAGACCCTTGACATTCGCGGGGGTTCGGTTCCGGGGCCTACCGCGAATTGAGATAATCCAGGAGTTCTGTACCCAGAAGGAAAAACCCCATGTATCACGTCACATGCGCGAATGAGCAGCATAAGTAAAATACTATGTATCTATTACATGCGCTAAAATATGCTTCTTAAACACATTCTATAGACAGTCTTACTCATTAATACAGTATTAATGTAGTAAAATGTTATAATGATTAAGAAAAACTTTTCAATTTTTACTATTATATTTATTGATGATAAAATATAAACATTATACAGCATACGCATAAAAACACCTTTCAATGCATTCTCTTTATAAACATACAGCAGTGTAGTTTTCAAAAATGCCCACTAGAGGAACGTATTGCATTAGGCATGAGATGACTGAATTCAGGTATTAACTGCATTAAATCCGAGCAGCTCAGCCACGCCTCCCAGCCAGAGCGAGTACGAAACAGAATTTTAGAGTGATAGAGTAAGAGGCGTTACAAACCAAAGAAGCGGTGATGTTGATGTGAGTTAATCCTCTGGACCAGAGATGAGCGTGCTTTTGTTTATTGGGAGTAAATGAGAATAGTGAATTCAAGGGTCTGCTCCCAAGCAGCTCAGCCACACCCCTCAGGAAGTAAACAGTTAGTTAGAGGCACAGCGCCAAAATCAAAATCCCCCAAAACACAGACCATAACAAAACGGACATAAAAGAACAAGAAATGTAATAAATTGGATAAACAAAACAAAATGAGAAACATGCTACACCACAGTAAATAAAATATAACACACAAACATTTTAAACATGACCTGAGGTCATGTACTGGAATAATAATTAAAAAGGACTTTAATAGTGGAGTGTTTTACAACAGTTCAGACGATTACTGTATTCCTCTTCAGCAATGACGTGACGTCAGAGGAAACTGTCATTTCTTCAGCAGAAAGTCTTATTTCTTCAGAAGAGACATCCAACCTCATTACCTTTTTCTGGAGGTAAACACCTTTTAAGCAGGCGTTTGAGTGACATCATAGAACTTAACTGGTAATTAAAACACACTAAAAAAAGGCTCATTGACAACTTGTGCGCGAATGAGGGAAAAGGGGCGTTACATTCCTCAACCAATCAGCAGGAAGGAGGACAGCCATCGGCTGAATTTTAATCACATGCGAGTTGCTAGGGAGTCCATGAATACTCAAACCGTGAATGCAAAACCGTGAATAGTCAAGGGCCTACTGTATTCTGTTTGTTGAGAAAAATTCGGTTAATTTATGTTTAATTACAATTAAATCGCTTTCTTTTCCAGAATATACAAACAAGATTGGACATTATGTGAACGTTTCTTAATAACGAGTTGATTATTTAATGGGGTGTCCGAAATTTTCGTGTCGTGTGTGTGTGTGTGCGTGCGTGTGTGTGTGTGTGTGCATGTGTGTGTGTGTGTGTGTGTGTGTGTGTGTGTGTGTGTGTGTGTGTAGCTCAGTGGTTAGCATGTCTGCTTTGCATCAAGAAGATCCCAGCTTTGATTCCTAGTTGTCAAGGGTTTCTGTGTGGAGTCTGCATGTTCTCCCCAAGCTTGTGTGGATTTCCTCCAGGAACTCTGGTTTCCTCCCAAAGTCCAAAGACTTGCACATTAGTCTAATTGGCTGACTCTATGTGTGAGTGTGAATGGCTGTGGGTGTGTGTGTTGGCTCTGTAATTGCCTGGCAAGCTGTGCGGGGTGTACCCCACCTTCGCTCAGTTTTGGCTGAGATGGACTTCAGCCCTCTTTCACCCCTTGTAAGATTAAGCGGTTTGGCAAAAGAGTGAAAATGGTGTGTGTGTGTGTGTGTGTGTGTGTGTGTGTGTGTGTGTGTGCTTGTGTGTGTGTGTGTGTGTGTGTATACAACACCAAGATTACATAACTGAATTCTTTGTAATAATTTTCGTGTACAAAAGTTATCATAAATTATGGTCTGATCTGGCCACCATAGCACCTCACAGCAAGCCCTGAATTAGAGTCCTGGGCTCAGCAAGGGTGTTGTTTGTGGATTTTGCATGTGTTACCTGTAGTTATGTGTCAGGTCAGGTTTTGCCCTGCTACTGGTAATATGTAAGCCAGTACAACCTGTTGCATGGTCGAGTGGTCGGCGACTAAACCGGCTCCCCCACCAGGTTCCAAATTTGGAGACTAGGGTGGCTAGCAATCCAGAGGGAATAAAAACAAGACCTATCAAAGGGCGGATGAACTCTTTAGAGTCAATGGCCAGCTAACTAGAGATGGTTTCTCAATAAAAACACCCTGCAGAAAGAACTTTGGGCCTCTACTACGGATTTTTTGCCTTTCATGTACAGCCAAGACAAAGCTGTTATGGCTGCCACCTACGCCAGAATTCTGGCATGGCACCCAGATCGATTGATTGACCTGTGCTTGTGTGGGTTTCCTCCGGGTGTTTCAATTTCAATTTCTTCCCGCAGTCTAAAAACACATTAGGCTAACTGGCTATTTCAAATTGCCCCTTGGTATGAGTGTGAGTATGACTTGTTTGTTTGTTGACCCTGCGATGGACTGGCTGCTCGGGGTGTTCCCTGCCTTCGTCCAGAGTCGGCAGCAAACCAAGTGGGATTAAGTTGTTTGGCGAATGAATGAATGAATGGTGTGATCGTCATGGCAGTTACAGTAATGAACAAACACAATCTGTTTGAGGTAATAACACACAAAGGATTGATTAGTTGTTGATCACACTGAATACATAATTCATTTACAGTGTATGGTGAAAATGTATGTGAACCCCGAGGCTGATGACTTCCAATAAAAGCTAACTGGACTCAAGAATTGGAATCCAGACCTGAATTTCACTCAATGAAATCAAATTTGACTTAATTAAAAAAAAACCCACTCAAACAGTTTAAATTAGCCACTCATAAGATTCACCTGAATTACGTCTTGTAAAAAAGGCGATGTCAGGTAAAATTTTAAGATCAAGAATTGTTGATTTTACATAAAGCTGGAAAAGGTGACAAGGCAGTGTCTCGAAGAGTTTCAAATTTCATCAGTCCACAGTTAAACAAATGAGACAATTTAGTACTGTGAATAGTCTCACGAAAAGCAGGCGTCCAGCCAAGAATACAGGGATCCCTCGCTACTTCGCACTTCAATCATGCGGCTTCAGTGCATCGCATTTTTTTTTTTTTTTTAATATTCATCGAATTAAAAAATAAGGAAAATGTCACAAAACAAGGTCAATTATGCAAAAAAAAAAAAAAAACCCAAACAAACACAAACAAAACCAACCCAAAACCTCCCATCAAAACTACTTTCATTTTGTGTGTGCGTGCGTACGCTTCTGTACGTGTGTATTTATATTTTATTTACATCTTACGCATTATTTTTGAATGTTTAATTAAGAACTACTTCGCGGAATTCAACGGTCGTGGGGGAGGATCTCGGTCCCAATGACCGCGGAAAGTGAGGGATCCCTGTACTTCAAAGGCTTAATACGGAATTCACAATGAGATAAAGAGCCTTAAAGTAAAAGTAAACTAAAGGTTTAGAGGCGTCATTGTAACTGGCTGATATTCTTGTTCATGGGTCTACAATATGCAAAACAAAGTTTCCATGGTAAGACATCACAGAAGTTCACCAAAGAGTACGCTGACACGCCACGGTGCTACTGGGAAAATGTTTTGTGGACTGAGCACATTAAGTGGTGTTCGAGATACATGAAAACAGAATGAGGAGGAGAATGATTGCCTCAAAGAGAGCTTGTTATCATTGAAGGGAAAATCATTGAAGCTCAGTAGAGGTTGAGTGATGCAGCAGGACAGTGAGTGCACAATGACATAAATCTATCAGAGAATGTTTTAAAAAAGGAAAATATACTTACTGTCTGGAGGCCTTTCAAAGCACAGATCATGGGTTGAGATCACACACACACACACACACATACACAAGGTTCACACCAAACATCCTACAGTGGCTTTCACCCCGTGAAAGTGATGAGCAACACATGAATCACATCACCGCTCAGCCCTTGTTCCCTATATAACTCCCTCGGATGTGTCCTGCTTAAAAACCTTTCCTAGTGAAACTGTAAGCAAAATCATGCCAGTTTCCTTCAGAATGTTTTAGAGAGCTTCTATCATCATTATCTTATATACATCCGGATGGGGCAGTGGTGGTCTAGTGGATAGGGCGCAGGATCGCTGATCCTAAGGTTGGGGGTTCAAGTCCCCACAGGGTTGTCACTGTCCCCCCAGTGCGGCTAACTGGGTTATCAAAGGCGGGCCATGTCTCTCACTGTCTATGGTGAGAGGCATGTACAAGAACCATTGCTGACTTTCGTAAAGAGTAGCTGCAAAGCCATCAGCGTGTTACTGTCCCTTACTAAAGGGTTGTGACAGGAAGGGCGTCGACGTGAAAACCCATGCCAAATCAGATGATTCGCTGTGGCGACTCTCGAGAACGGGAAAAAGCCAAAAAGAAAAGATTTTATATATGTCTGGGTTTATTTTAACTCATATTGCCATGATATGCAGAATAGTAATTTCAATATTATCAGTGTTAGTATTGCACGGAGACCCTTGTGCAGTTTAGCATAGTGTAGTGGTTAGCATGTCTGCTGCATAGCAAGAAGGTCCTCATCATTGCACTGTGGATACAACACTGCTTTTTGGTGGCGCTACTGCTAAGTCAGTTAGCATGATACCTCAAGATCAAGGTGGGTAAATGTATGTAGGTATTATATGAACTGATGATGATGATGATGATGATGATGACGATGACCAAGACTTCAAAATCACTGGGGGTTGTGAGTGCAAAGATGGCTAAAGTGGCGCTGGGTCAGCCAGACTGAGAGCCGACACTGGTTCTGCTCTGTCGTTGCTGGTGTTTCTGCTGCTGCTGCTTGATGCGGTTTTCCTCGAACGAAGACACACCACAAGAGGTCACCATGCCCCATACATTACGGTCAAGTATGATGGATGAAGTCATGACTTGCGTGTTACATAGATTTGAGTGAGGGAGAGTTGTGCAGGTCGTCAGCCTCACGCTGTCATCCCTTCCTATCTGGATCCAGTGGCAGGACAAAGTTGAGACAACTGGAGATAGGTTGGGATGCAGTGGATGACCAGCAGTGTCCTAAGTGTCTCACTGTGTCCTGATCGCGCGCCACGACGCTTTGCTGGGTACGCCTTCCTGCCCGGTGAACCAGTCTGGTGGTTTCCTCCACACAGTCCAATCCAGTCTTCGCATGCGTAGGTAGACAAGTCCTAGCTCACAGAAGGTTCGAGACCTGTCGGCTACCCTCCCCAGATTTAGCCGGCCAGTGGAAGCCGTTGCCCAGGGTGTGGTCGTCGTTGCATGCAAACAACTGCGGGGAGCCACTGGTGAGAGTTGAGTGCCAGGGGGAATCCAAAGTGGATGAGCTACTCCAAGGAGCACCACATTCTCCCCCAACAGAGGTACTAATTTGCTGAACATTGAACCGGGTCCCCGGGCTCTGTGGAATTTGAATGTTCTCCTCAAGCTTGCATAGGTTTACTCAGGGTGCTCCAGTTTCCCCCAACAGTTCAAAGACACGAGACTCATTCCGCCTAAGTGTGAATGTGAATGGTTGTGTGTGTTGCCCTGCGGTGGTCTACAAGCAGGTGTATCCCGTCTCTTCCCAGTGCCGGCTAAGATAGGTAGGAGTCTTCCCACAACCCTAGTAGTAGGATTAAGTGTTTGACAAGCCAGTGAGTGAATGATGAGGAACAAAGGCAGAGCAAGATCATATTTGTAAAGGATAATTTTTCTTGTTGTCTTCTTCCTGATTAAAATATAATCCGAGTCTATCGTCTCCATACAGTTCGGTAACAGGAAGCCCTGACACTTGGAAGAAGTATCCCTGTCAGTGCTGCTATTTCTATGGGGTGGGGTTTGTACAAGGAAGGCTCCATTAGATTTTGGACATGATCCGGATCGAATTCTGGAATTCCAGGGAATATTTTTAAAGGATTCTGTAACAATATGTAATATGAAAGATTTTTGACGTTTTGGTTCATGTGGGTCAAGGGTGCTCAATCCTGCTCCTGGAGATCAACCTTCCAGAAGGCATTCGCTCCAACCCTAATCATGCCCACCTAACCATCCAATCATCTAATCAAGACCTGGCTGGATCTTACGTCACATGGGCCACATTAGGGTTGGAGATAAAGTAATCTGGAAGGTGGATCTCCAGGAGCAGGATTGAGCACCCCTGACCCACATGACCTCCAGTCGTGACCTCCAGACATCCCTCTCCACAGCCACTTCCTTCAGCTCTTTTTGGTGGGGGGGCACAAGAGCGTTCCCATACTAGCCGAGAGACATAGTCTTTCCAGCATGTTCTGGGTTGACCCTGGGGTCTCCTCCTGTTGGGACATGCCCGAACCACCTCAACAAGGAGACATTCATGAGGCATTCTAAATTTCTCATTTAATTTATTTATCATTCGGACTCTCAAATGTTGCAAATGAGAGATTGCTGGGATCTGACTGAAGCATCACAGGTTAATAATATGATATTTTATATGTGTAATACGGGTAAAGTGAGTAATACTGCGGGGGAAATGTGTTGATTCCAATAGGTCATGTCACGTCACTAGTATGTCATTCGTACCTTTAGTCATAGTCGTCAAAGTTCAAGAACTGTAGTGATCCATACTTACTCACCTACACACAGCAACTCAGAACTCATATTCCATGACCCTTCATCAATCTCGCACTCTTTCCCACTCTCTTCACACGTCGAGACTTTCTATTTTCCATCACCCTATAACAGACTCAAAGCCAAGAGAGACGCAGCTCTTTGTTGCAGCTGTCCCTGAATTTGGAACCATGTACTAAGAGTCAGCAGTACTTGAAAATTTTCTCTATTTGGCGCTACCAACATCATCTCCATGTGCTACTGCTTTACCGTGTTATGCACTCATGTGTTTTAATGTTGCTGGTTTACACTGTTCATGTTGTGTTACTGTAATGTCCTTTTCCATGTTTTGTTGTTGCTTGTGCGACACTGTGGCATTGTAGTTAGCACGTCCACCTCACAACAAGAAGGTCCTGGGTTCGAGGCCTGGGCTCGACTCAGCAAGGGTTTTTCTTGTGTGGAGAGATGAGCACCAAGTGTGTGAATGGTTGCATATATGTTGACCCTATAATGGACTGGTGAGCTGTATAAGTGTAACCCACCTATACTCAGTGTCAGCTGAGATAGACTCTCGCCCCCCCATGACCCTAGTTAGATAAAGTGACTCAGGGAATTAATGAATGTTCTTGCTTTTTTGGTTACCACTTTAAAGTGTAGTATTTTGGATCGACAGAATATTTTTAAAGAGACAGCCTGTAAATAGGAAATACAAAACTGTGCAATGTTCTTACTTCATCTCATTAGAAACTTTATCAGCATTCATGTTATCAACTGAATAAATATGGACAGCATATCATTTCATTTTTACTCATTTGACGAACTGCTTAATCCTATTATGGTCGTGCGGAGACTGGAGTCGACACTGGGTGAAGGCGGAGTACACCAAGAATAGCTCGTGAGACAATTGTAGAGCCAACACACAACCATTCACACTTACACTCACAGCTAAGGGAAATTTGTAAAAAATTAATCTAATGTGCATGTCTTTGGACTGTGGGAGGAAACCAGTGTACATGGAGGAACCCACATAGACACGGGGAACATGCAAATTCAACACAGGTACCTAAGGCCAGACTCATATCCAGGACCTTCTTGATGTGAGGCGGCGATCTCATTGTATTTCAAAAACATCTAAACTGCATTATAAATTAATTAGCTTTTAACTCATTGTGCACTGCTGACTGCCATGTTAAACCAAGCCACTGCTTCTGAACCCAGGGTTAATCTATCTGAAAATTTCCAATTACATGTCTAAGTGACACATAATATTCATTGACACTTCTGAATTAATGTCGTCCGTGTTCATATACCATATTTTCCGGACTATACATCGCTCCGGAGTACAAGTCGCACTGGCCAAAAAACGCATGATAAAGAAGAAAAAACATATATAAGTCGCACTGGACTATAAGTTGCAAACCCATGGAAACTGTCTACCTTGACTTGAAAAGCTGCTTTTGATATAGAGAGGCGGTTGAGTTGCATGAAGCGGTAATACCAAGAAAGTCCTCACGCAATGTCATTTATATTCATCTCCTTGACAACTACCTGGACATGGAGACGCAACTGCACTGTTGACAAGCACCTCCTTGCAGCATGTTGCTCAAGCACCCATGTGCTCGCTCGTTCCTCTAGCTGTGGCCATCTAGCTTTTAACCCGTGATTAGCTTTTTTGTTTGTTATTTGCAGTAATAACAATTTCTGCTTGTCTCCAGTCCCTCACACGTTTCTTGTTCACTCCAAACTTTCTTTCTGCTACTCGGTTACCATTTTCTGGTGCATATTTCACTACTTGTAGCTTGTAATCCACAAAATAGGATTTTCTTTTTTGGGAACATTTCTTAAGTGGTGGATGAGCAGGCACTGGTACCCAAGCCTAGAGTGCCCTCTTGTGGTTGTTAGTGTAAAAATAACTAACATGTCTTATGTCTGTTATTATGACGAACAGAATTACTAGTAGATGTAATAATTTCACACATAAGTCGCTCTGGAGTAGTATACGTCGCACCTTCAGCCAAAGTGTGGGAAAAAGGTGCGACTTATAGTCTGGAAAACACAGTAGTCAATCGTGCGCAGTTTGTGTGCGCACTTGAAGATAAAGATACTAATAATTCTCTGTATGGTTCTGTTACTCCCCTCTCTCTTTAGGCTCTACCACCACAGTGCAGTGCCCAGTTATTAAGAAGGTGGACAGCTTCAGTTTCCTGCATCACCCTGTGCACCAGAGAAGCCTCGAGATCCTTCAGAGATGCAAAGATGATAAATACAGTAAGGTTATATTGCTCACAAACCTTGTATAAATTTTCATTTTATCAAATAGAATGATAACGGGAAATTTGGATGAGGCATTACTTGAAATTTACTACTGTGTTATTAAAGTAATGGCACATTGGACTAGAAGGGCAGACAGTCCGTGCTACTACTTCCAGGACCAATTTAAGTGATTACATGAGAGCAAGAAATGCTCGGATATATCCCTTGAATCACTGACATAATTGCCTGTTTTAATATTTATTTTTATGTCAACCAAGTGGTAATAATTCTCTGTTATAGAACATTGTAAACTGTTTATTGTAATTTGAACTATGCAAACTGTAATTGCAACACCAGAGGAGACAGTTGCTGATTTGCAGAATGTGAACTCGAGCTCCACCTAGGCCAGCGGCCAAACAGCTTTAGAAAAGACTGAAGTGTATCAGTTGCTGGATCTAGGCAGGAATTTCTCAGAGGAAATGACTTGATATGTCCTATGGTAATGGACACAATGCAGTTCAGCCCCTGAAATGCGAAGGTCATACACTGTCTGGAACTATTTCCTCTAGACACTAGACCTCACCATGGAGTTCAGATTACAGGTTCATTTTTTTTAATACATCAGTATTTTGATGTTAATGGCCATAAGCAAAAAGTTGTTTGCGTATGAGCAAATCTTTGTATTGTTGAACTAACCATATGTTTATTAGAATGTTTTGTCTGCTTTTCCTGACACAGATTCCTGCATCACATGGAAGAATCCACGTAGCCCTCTGTCACACCTACAAGGCACCAACACGATCAACGACAAAACAACAACAAGGTAGTTTCTGGGTCATCACATGGGCTTTTCATTACCAGCCGTAATAGTGTTGCTGCTATTGTTTTCACATCTCACAATAATCATGCCTTCATCTCAACAACTGCTTGACATACGACCATGAAATTTTTAAAGTCGTAGCTCGGGACGAAAAAGCTGAACCAGTTCATTAAACTGTCATTGTAAGTCAAGTTCAAGGTCAACAAACTGGTTGCCAATTGTTTATAATGGCTGGGTAGCAGTTGGTACGATTCCTTATCACGAGGTAAAAATGTGATGACTCACTCTCGTTTTCATCCTGATTCTCAGAGATGGGTTGTCTGGTTGTAATGGTCGCAGCTCGAGGTCTGGTCGACTGGCCTCCGCTGCTTCCTCTCATGAAGAAGATGGTATTTTTGTCAATGCCATGAGCAGCAAGTTACTGGAGAGAGCGCAGGGCATTTTGATGTACGTACCAGTGAGACCTTACACTAGAACAATGATAAGAATTATCTGAGTGATTTTAATGATTGATACATTTTTCCGTACAGGCGCAACAAGAACTACAAAGCCAAACTTTCACTTCCCAAGGTACATCTCTCTTAACACCGTTAATCATTTCACGTAACTGCTTCACATAATTAAATACAACCATAGTTCCGGAGATGGAATATCAAGGGGAATACAGGGATCCCTCACTTTCCGTGGTTAATTGGGACCGTGATCCCCACACGACCACCAAAATCCGCGAAGTAAGATCACCCCCCCCCCCATTGACATACATGTACATGTATATGTGTATATAATATCAATAAATACATATTAAATTATATAAATGCTTATAATAACAATTAAACATTCAAAAATAATGCGATAGATGTAAATAAAATATAAATGCACCCACATACAGATGCGCGCGCACCTCACAACTATGTAAGTAGTTTTGATGGGAGATTTTGGGTTGGATTTTGGTTTTTTTTTGGGGGGGGGTTGCATAATTGGCCATGTTTTTGTAGCATTTTTCTTAATTTTTTCTCCTATTCTTCCTTAGTTTCCTTATTTTTTAAGTCTATGAATATTTAAAAGAAAAAAACCGATGCACTGAAACCGCATGAATTGAAGCGCGAAGTAGCGAGGGATCCCTGTATTCAGTAATGTCCACCAGGCCTGAGTTAAATTGTTGGGTTTTTTTAATCAAGTTATTTATTTATATTTATTTATTTTTTAAATGCAAGTGAGCCCCAAGCACATGTCCAAGCAGGTGTAGCAATGAAGACAATCTAAAACAATGGAGACTAGAACATTGTAAAGGTGTTTAGTATGTATGCCCAAAAATACTTGAATAACAAACCAAAATAAATTGAGTTTTTATTTTTTCATTTTATGTATGATAATGAATACACCTCGTTCTCCAGGTGACCGTAACAAATTATGAGTGCCCCTCATTGATTCAAGCATTACTCCAAATAAAGATTTTTTAGTCCTGATAGATCGGACCAATCAGGTATCACTATTCCCATGTATTATCACTCTCATTTTCCAAACCACTTATGTCCTCTAGGGTTGTGGCGAGTATGGGGCCTATCTGGGTGAAGGACGGGTTAACCCTGAACAGTTTGCCAGCCTGTTGTAGGGCCAACATGCACAAACTATTCACACTCACAGCTAGGGGCAATTTAGAGCAGCCAGTTAGCACATGCAAAAGCAAGAGGAACATTGAAACTCCACACAAAAAAAAAAAAAAACACCTGAGCCTGGGACACGAACCCAAGCCCTTCTTGTTGTGTGCTGGATGTGCTAACCACTACACCACCGTGCCGCCCTGTTCCCATGTAGTATATACAATGCCGTTATTTACCTCAAGCATGATGGATGTCATGATGTGAATAATCTCCTTGATTTTCTGTCTTCAGCAACCTTCACATTTCCAACAAGAATGATTGTTAACTATGAGTCTATTTTTATTCGGTGAAAATATAATATACAGGGATCCCTCCTTACTTTGCACTTCAATTCATGTGGCTTCAATGCATCCCGTTTTTTTTTTTTTTTTTTTTTTTTTTTTTTTTAATATTCATCAAATTAAAAATTAAGGAAATTAAGAAAGAATGGGGGAAAAAGTTAAGGAAAATTCTGCAAAACAAGGCCAATTATGCAAAAAAAAAAAAAAAAAACCTAAACAAACAAAAACAAAAAAACAACCCAAAACCCCCCATCAAAACTACTTACATTTTAATGTGAGGTGCGCATGAGTGCGTGCACGTGCATCTGCGTGTGCGTGCGCATGTCTGTATGTGTGTGTATTTATTTACATCTTATGCATTATTTTTGAATGTTTAATGGTTATTATAAGAATTTATAGCGTTGAATATGTATTTATTGATATTATATACACATATACATGTACGTATACATCAGTCTGGCTGGGTTGATCGTACTTCGCGGAGTTCGGTGGTCGCGGGGGGATCTCAGTCCCAGTTAACTGCGGAAAGTGAGGGATCCCTGTATACCCTTAATTTTATTTTTTTGTTGCTGTTGTTAACCGACCTTTTTGTTTTCAGCACCTATTAAATGTTAAATCCTTGAAGTACTTGAGCAGCTTGACGCTTCATGATCGCATCACCAAATCCCTCCTCCACCTCCACAAAAAGAAGAAACCCCCCAGCATCAGTGCACAGTTTCAGGTAAAAATAAATAAATAAATAAATAAATAAAAAATAAAAATCGAAAATGAATTTGAATACTGAAATTTTATTCAATCAGTTTAGCAGGTAAATATACATATTTTCTGCTTCTTGTTGTGCAGGCATCATTGAACAAATTGATGGAGACCCTGGGCCAATCGGAGCCCTATTTTGTAAAATGTATCCGTTCCAATGCAGAGAAGGTACTGCAAGGTCCTGTTTTCAGAGTTTGATTATATACTGGAAGCGGAGTCTAAATATACATCTGGGTTTTTTTTTCTGTTTTACTTCCTCCCTATTTTTGTCCCTCAGCTTCCTCTACGCTTTAATGATGCATTAGTTTTAAGGCAACTGCGGTACACTGGTATGCTGGAGACAGTGAGGATACGCCAGTCTGGATACAGCATCAAATACATGTTCCAGGTATGAAATGGAAAGGAAAATAGTCATTTTTTTCAGGCTGGATGGAGGCCTAGATAATATATTGATAAATAATTCTTATTGCAGTATGACCTTTCATATAATCAACCAGCTGAATAGTATACTGTATTTACTTTTCACCAGAAATTAGTGCTTTTACCCAAAACGAATCAATATGGAGTCTGTATAAGGCGGGGCAGTGGCGCAAGGGTTAGCATGTAAGCCTCACCGCAAAAAAAAAAGCCCTGGCTTTGAGTCTCAGGTATAAGCATTCCTGTGTGGAGTCCTCATGTTCTCCCTCTGCTTGCGTGGGTTTCCTCTGGATACTGTGGTTTCCTATCATGGGACAGTGGTAAATGGTGGTAAATGGTGCTTGATCACTAATCTGAAGGTTGGGGGTTCGAGTCCCACTCTCCACAAGGTTGTCACTGCCCCCCCCCCCACCCCCCCACCCCCCCCAGTCCAGCTGACTGGGTTATCAAAGGCCGGCCATGACTCTCACTGTCTATGGTGAGAGGTTCATGTAAAAGACCCGTTGCTGACTTTCGTAAAGAGTAGCTGTACAGTCATCAGTGTGTTTCTGCCCCTTGCTAAAGGGTTGTGTCAGAAAGGCATCCGACGTAAAAAACCTATGCCAAATCAAACATGCGGATCAGATGATTCGCAGTGGCGACCACTGAGAAAGGGAAAAAGCCAAAAGGAAAAGAAGATGACTCTGGTTTCCTGTCATAGTCCATAAACAGGCATGTCAGACAAAGTGACAGCTCTAAATTGCCCTGTGAATGTGTGAGTGTGAATGGATGTGTGTGTCGCCCTCTAATGGTATGCTGAGCAGTTCGGTATGTACCCTGCCTTTGCCCTGTTGTCAACCAAGACTTAACAAGAGTTTTCTGCCATTTCATTTAAATGGCAGATAGACCTTGTTAATTCTCGGTTGACATTGTGTTGGCTGTGTAGCTCGAAACCCAAACAGGATTAAGCAGTTTGGAAAATGACTAAGTCAGAAAGTCTGTATCATGTAACTTGATGGACAGTCTCAGCTATTAGACCTATTATCTTACTGTTAGCAGTGACAGTGACAGTGCCTCTTAACAGGGGCAGTGGTGGTCTAATGGATAGGGTGCAGGATCACTGATCCTAAGGTTGGGGGTTCGGGTCCCCACAAGGCTGTCACTGTCCCCCCAGTGCGGTGAACTGGGTTATCAAAGGCGGGCCAAACAAACAAAAAACGTTCGATGCAGTTCCAGTTCATGTACAGTCTTGTTTAGAACCTCGTCAAAGCGGGGACAGCGCGGCCACATCTCACTGTCTATGGTGAGAGGCATGTAAAAGACGTAGAAACCTCTGCCAAATCAAATGTGCGAATCAGATGATTCGCTGTGGCGACTCCCGAGAAAAGGGAAAAAGCTGAAAGGAAGTAAGAAAGAAAGAAAGCAGTAGCAGAAGATGAAAGAGTAAAAGGTACAGAAACAAAACGCTTACAAAGCCACGACAACACGAAATAAAAGGAATGCAAATACAGGTGGCGTTCAAGGGCGAAAACACTGCATGCAAGTGAAGCACTGGTGCTCATGTACAAGTCATAGACATTTATAACACGTGTCTAACAAGTCCGAACCGGCTTTACACGTGCACAAAAGTGCTTCAGCATTGCCTGGCTCCCCAGTGTCTATATGCTTCCAGACGGTCTGCATGTCCTGCCATGTCAGCAAACATAGCGTAATAAATATCATGATAAATAGGGCGTTGATGAATAACCCGAAACTAGAAAAGTGCATTCCGTGACTGACTGATTCCCACTGCTGGAATGTGCTCGTATAGGAATAATTCAGAATACGTAATGCACACATTTGGTGGAAACCCGAGAGGGACGTACCTACTGCCTAGCATGCGGCAGGTAGCACAGGGTTACATGGTACCTGTGGCAGGCGAAAGCCTGACCTGACACTCAATTCATAACATTCTAGTATTCGTCCCGTACAAGAAGATCATCTCCATTCATACTTTTATTGGGGCCGGTGGCGTAGTTGTTAGGGTGCTGCGCTCATGATCGGGAGGTTGTGTGTTCATATCCCAGTTAGACGCCCACTGTACTAAGACCCCTGGGCAAGGTCTCAACCACAAGTGTGCCTCTATTCAGCCAGCAGTATAAATGGGTACCAGTAAAAATATACTGGGAAGGTAACCCGCAATGGATTAGCGTCCCATCCAGGGGGAGTTGAACTCCTGGTCGCTTCACGTTATGGAAACCGGGAATAAGCACCGGCCTGATGAGCCACTATGCTCGGGTGTAAAAAGCCCAATGGACTTTACTATCCCTATGGTGGTGCTCTATACCGAACATGATGCTGAGAACTCTAATGATGCAGTTTATTCTTTTTTTAAATACGCTTTTGCTCAAAAAAAATTCCACACATAAGCAGTTCAGTGACTGGAAATACAGCAGCAAATAAAGACAAAAAGAAATGTTGTTCGAAGCGGTTGTTAAATTCAACATCTGTGCATTGAGCTGCTATATAAAGAACTATTCATCAGCTATTAATCCGCACACGTGCCTTTTTAGTGTCAGATTTTACTTTATATTTTACTTTATCTGTACCATCTGTCTGCACCTTGTTTTGAAAAACAATTATTACACTGATATGCTGATTTGTAATCTTTATCAGCAGTCACATTTATATATATATATATATATATATATAAATGTATATATATATATAAATGTGACTGCTGATAAAGATTACAAATCAGCATATCAGTGTAATAATAAAAATGAAAGGACAGGACAAAGACTTTCTATTGAAACTCCATTTATCACTACAGATCTGTTTCGAGGGGTGGTGAAACCATCCTCTCTCTTCAGGTGATTATAGAAGAATGATTACAAAGTGCTGGGGGTGGTACTATGTCGAAAAACATGGCGTCCTCTAGATGGGGTGGGTCCATAATGTATTCGGGGGCGGGTTCTCTTAAATATTGGTATCGATACATGCATATATGTGCATACATTTTTTACATACACGTGAACTCATATGTATACACATATTTTATATATATATATATATATATATATATATATATATTATATATATATATGTATCCACGCATACACACTTACACACACGCATACATATATATATACATATATATATATATATATATATACATATGTATACATATACATATATACATATATATATATATATATATATATATATATATATATATATATATATACATACACATGCACATACATATCTATATGTACACATATACATACATACACACACATACATGTGTATATATATATATATATATATATATATATATATATATATATATATATATATATATATATATATATGATTTTCTGAGTAGATCCTTCCGTAGGAGAGTGCTCAATACTTTTTGTAGAGCAAATAAACAAAAATAAAGGACAGGACAAAGACTTTCTATTGAAACTCCATTTATCACTACAGATCTGTTTGAGGGTGGTGAAACCATCCTCTCTCTTCAGGTGATTATATCTTATGATTATTATATATAATAATCACCTGAAGAGAGAGGATGGTTTCACCACCCCTCGAAACAGATCTGTAGTGATAAATGGAGTTTCAATAGAAAGTCTTTGTCCTGTCCTTTTATTTTTGTGTATATATATATATATATATATATATATATATATATATATATATATATATATATACATACATATGTACACGTACGCGTATACACATACACACACATACATATGTGTATATATATATATATATATCTATTCCTGGATGGCTAGGAGAGAGTGTAAACATACACGCATCCTCACACTTAACAATCCCTTCCACGCATATGCAGTGTGTACCATACTAACCTGTAGAACAGCTTCCTGTTCAGTAATGAGAGCCCTGTACCTTCCAAAGCTTTAGAAATGTCTATTCCTTCTGTGTGTGTGTTTCCCCAGGACTTTGTCCATCATTTTCATGTGCTATTGCCCTGTGGTGTGAGTGCTGGTCAGGCTGGCATTCAGGAGTTCCTGCAGGGAGTTCACCTCGATCCAAACGGCTACCAAGTCGGCAAAACCATGGTACTATCTCTGTTACCTTTTCCAACTGGTTATCGCTGTCAATCAAATCAAAGGTTATATAGCTCATGTTTCCTGTTCACACACGTCTGTATAGGGTTTGCATGTTGTCCACGTGCTTTAGTATGAGTTTCTTCTGGGTACTCTGATTTCCTCCCACACACCAAAGACATACTCGTTAGGCTAATTGGCGGATGGGCTGTTTGAACGTCATTGATGGGAGAGCAGCTCGTGTATTGTTTGAATGGCACGTTTTAATGTTTGAATGGCGCGTTTGAATTTTTAAGCTGGTGCTTTCATAACGTGAACTTGTTTTAAATCCTGAGGCAAAAAATTTAAGAAAATGCTTTTCGTAGCCTGCATTTTTCGTTTGGTGAAACTTTTGTAAGGTGAGGTACCACTGTATATAATATCAATAAATACATATTCAATGCTATAAATGCTTATAATAACAATTCAACATTATAAAAATAATGCATAAGTTTAAATAAAATATGAATACACACATATACAGACACGTTTGGGCACACTCACACACACACACACACACACAGAGATGCACGTGCACGCACTCAGATGCGCACCTCACAAAAATGTAGCTAGTTTTGATGGGAGGTTTTGGGTTGTTTTTTGTATTTTGTTTGTTTTGGGGTTTTTTTTTTTTTTTTTTTTTTTTTTTGCATGATTGGCCTTGTTTTGCGCCGTTTTCCTTAACTTTTCCTCCCTATTCTTCCTTAATTTCCTTATTTTTTAATTCAATGAATATTTAAAAAAAACAAAAAAACATGATGCACTGAAGCCGCATGAATTGAAGCGCGAAGTAGCGAGGGATCCCTGTATTATGTGCTTATGTTCCTGTGATGGCCTGGTGAGCTGTCCAGAGTGTACCCCGCCCTTGCCCAGCTTGTCCAGAGTAAGCTGCGATGGTTGCTAACCTCCCCGCTATTCTAGTTAGGATTAAGTAGCTTAGAAAATGAATGAATGAATGAATGAATAAATAAATGAATGAGTGAATGAATCATGAATAATTCTATTAAAAGTGCTCCAATGATAACAGGCACACATGAGTTTGTTTGGGATTTTTTAATATTGAAAAAAAAATTACTTTGATTTCCTCCCTCAGTCTAAACACATGCACATTCAGTTAAATGGCTGTTCCAATTTGCCCCGAGCTGTAAACGTGAATGGTTGTGTGTACCGGCGATGCAATGGTGTGGCGAGCTGCTCCTTCAACCCGTCTCGCAGGGGAGATCTCTATGACCCGATAGTTGGAGTTTATTAACCTAGTAAGCTATCTATCGAAGTCAACAACAGGAAAGGCAGGGTACACCCTGAACAGCTCGTCAGGCAAAAGATTAAGTGTAATTTTTGTGGAAACTGAATACTGAGAGTATGCCTGTCTGTTTGTCTGTCTTTTCTGTTTCCGTTTTGCTTTTGCTCTCCGTCCATATCTCTTGCAAAGGTGTTTTTACGAGAGGCGCAGAGACAGAAGCTGCAGAACTTACTCCATCAGGAAGTGCTGAGAAGAATTGTTGCTCTTCAGAGGAGATTCAGAGCTCTGCTGGAGAGACGAGTCTTTATTAGTCAGAAACGAGCTGCACGTATCATTCAGGTAAAAAAGTTCTGCTAGTTTCATCCTTTCAGGGATGTGATCCTTTACCCTCATGGAAGCACTGAACAGTCAATGGTTTATTACTGAAGTTTATTCGTCGTCTTCTTATGTGCAGTCTTCTTCTTTTCCTTTCGGCTTTTCCTTCAGGGGTCGCCACAGCGAATCATCTGCCTCCATCTCACCCTATCCTCTGTATCTTCTACTCTTACTCCAACGACCTTCATGTCCTCCTTCACCACATCCATAAATCTTCTCTTTTGGTCTTCCTCTAGGCCTTCTGCCTGGTAGTTCCGACCTCAGCATCCGACTACCAATATACTCACTATCCCTCCTCTGTACATGTCCAAACCATCTCAATCTTGCCTCTCTGAGTCTTTTTATGTGCAGTAGCAGGAAAAATTCTCTGAAAATTCACCTGAAACACAACACAACAGTTATAATATTCTTTGAGCTACAAAACCACTGTCGTTTATAGCGTAAATCCCAATTTAAAGTCCTGTTCCAACCAGAAAATTCCCTTGTTATCTGTATGTCATCTGAGCGTAAATGATATCAACTTGATTTACTTCTGTCAGTGAACAGGCTACAGCAGACAGCATCTTTATTCAAGGATGTTGCTACAACTCTGCTGCCACCGATCACTGTCTGCTCTTACATCAGTGAGCTCTGTGATAACCTCTCACCTGTTTCAACCTTTTTGAAGTCAAGAATCTATTAGATCTTGACCTGTTTCACTTTAGCTTCACGCAGAACTACTAAATTGACTCAGGCAAAAAATGTCTTTGTGAAAAAAAGCACAATTAATTAGCAAAATAGTAAGTAAATATGATATTGAGGGCAGTGGTGGACTTGGGGGTAAGGTGCTGGATTGCCGATCCTTAGATTGGGAGTCTAAGCCCTCACTATCAACGGTTTTCACCACTGTCCCCTCAGTGCCGCTAACTGGGTTATCAAAGGCCGGACATGCCACTCACTGTCTATGGTGAGAGGCTGTTAAAGAAGCAGTGCTGACTTTTGACAAGAGTAGCCGCATAGCCGTCATCCGTGTATCTGCCCTGCGATGGCCTGGCAAGCTGTCCAGGGTGTAGTCTGCCCTCGCCCAGAATCGGCTGAGATGGGCACCAGCCTCCCCTCGATGCCCTAATTAGAATTAAGCGATTCAAAAAAATGAATGAATGAATTGATAAATATTATACAGGGATTCCTCACTTTCCGCAGCTAATTGGGACCAAGACCCCCACGCGATAACCGATTTCGGCAAAGTAGGACACCCCCCCCCCCCCCCCCCCCCCGACTGACGTATGCATATACGTATATGTTTATATAATATCAATCACATGTATATGTGTGTATAATATCAATAAATAAATATTCAATGCTACAAATGCATATAATAACAATTAAAACATTCAAAAATAATGCATAAGATGGAAATAAAATAAGAAATACACACACATACACAGATGCGCACCTCACATAAAAATGTTAGTTTTGTTGGGTTGTTTTATGTTTTTGTTTGTTTGAGGGTTTTCTTTTTTGATAATTGGCCTTGTTTTGTGGCATTTCCCTTAACTTTCCCCCTATTTTTCCTTATTTTTAAATTTTTCGATGACTATTTTTGAAAAACCCGCGATGCACTGAAGCCTCAGAAACTTAAGCACGAAGTAGCGCCAGATCCCTCTATTTTATAATATAGTATATTATAATTAAATAATAAGGGGCAGTGGTGGCCTAGTGGTGTAGGGCGCTGGATCGCTGATCCAAAGGTTGGGGGTTCGAGTCCCACTCTGCACAAGGTTGTCACTGTCCCCCCCAGTGGCGCTAACTGGGTTATCAAAGGCCGGCCATGTCTCTCACTGTCTATGGTGTGAGGCATGTAAAAGAACCATTGCTGACTTTCGACAAGAGTAGGCTGCAAAGCCGTCAGCGTGTTTCCGCCCGACGATGGCCTGGCGAGCTGTCCAGGGTGTACTCTGGCCTCGCCCGAAGTTGGCTGGGATGGGCGCCAGTCTCCCCGCGACCCAAGTTAGGATTAAGCGGGTACAGAAAATGATGATGATGATGATGAATTAAATAATATTAATGATAATTGTTCTGATGATTGTTCGGGGCAGTGGTGGTCTTGTGGATAGGGATTGCTGATCCTAAGGTTGTTGTTTCGAGTCCCCACAAGGTTGTCACTGTCCCCCCCAGTGCAGCTGACTGGGTTATCAAAGGCGGGCCATGTCTCTCACTGTGAGAGATTCATGTAAAAGAACTATTGCTGACTTTCGTAAAGAGTAGATGCAAAGCAGTCAGCGTGTTTCTGTCCCTTGCTAAAAGGGTTGCGACAGGAAGGGCGTCTGATGTAAAAACCTCTGCCAAATCAAATGTGTGAATCAGATGATTCGCTGTGGCGACCCCTGAAAAAAAGGGGACAAGCCGAAAGGAAAGCAGAAGAAGAAGTTCTGATGATCGTTCGACATATTTGTTAAACTGGCTATTTGTTAACCAAATATAATAATTTTCATGAAGTGTGTGTATGTGTGTATGTGTGTATGTGTGTGTGTGTGTGTGTGTGTGTGTGATATGTCTGTATAGGCATGTATATACAGATTTCTGTGCAACTTAAATAGAATCATAATAAAATATACGAGTATATATTTATGTAGAAATTTTCTAGGCATCCTATAGAATACCTGAATTTCACACTTTACCAGTCAGACACACACACACACACACACACACCATAGAAAATAAATAAGAAGTGGTTCCCCATTTAAAATGGACTCGAATTGTTCCCCCATACCTGTAATATATGAAACGCTTGGAACATGCATCACTTTTTTTTTCTTACCAATATATTTTTCAGCACTGGTGGCGTAAATGTATGCTAATGCACAGCAGTAAGAGCATTGGTGCTTCTGAGCTGCAGCATGGGGCAGCGGTGTGTGTGCAGTCAGCGTGGAGAGGCTACAGGGAGAGAAGACTCTATCTGCTGCAGAGGGATGCAGTGCTGCTGCTGCAGAGAAGCTGGAGACGATGTGTGCAGCAACAAAGACACAGAGCAGCATGTCTTATCCAGGCATTCTGGAGGGCACACAGGCAGAGACAGAGATACTGGCAGTTATCCAAAGCTGCCGTAACACTGCAGGCTGCCTGGAGGGGGCATCGGGGCCGGCAGAGGTACAGTAATGCACTATTTTTACCTGGTTCTGAATGGAAATACGAGTTTAATGTTCTTCACTCGTCGAGCTAAGAGTGTCACTTGAATTACACAGTAGTAGTTTTTTGAAATACATAATTAAATATCTTGGAATAAATATATTATCATCATCACTATTTTTTTTCTGCAGGTGTAGAATCTTGAGAGAGGAACAGAAGAGTGCGCGAAAAAACAACGGACATGATGACACAAAAGAAAACTTGCACAACCTCCAAAGCTTTTGCAATACCCAGACAACTTGCATAGACTCAGAGATATCTTTGCAATGCTCATCGGCCTCACAGGAGTGCAGAATGGACACTGAGACGCTGCAGACAGAACTTTCCAGACCACTGGATGACAGTACACTTAAGAGCCGAGCGAAGAGAGAGAGCAGAAGGAAGAGAGAACTGGAACAGGCAACATTCAGTCTGAAACTATTGAAAGTGCGATCCAATACTCTTCCCCTCCCTGATGAGCCTGTCTCCACTGAAAATAAAGTTTCTTCAAAAGCTGTTCCTCTTTGTTACTCCCTTCAGAGCTCCATAGAGAGCCATGGGAGCTTCGAGCTTCCTAGTGTTGATCACATGGAGATGGAGGCAGCTGACCTTCGACATCATGACCCCCTGTCTAAAACTCAGTCTGAGGGAAATAAAAGTTCTCTCAAATTGCTGCCGGAACCTGAGAAATGCCAACCGAATAAGCTTGAACCAACAAGTCCAGTGCAGACAAGCAAAAGCACATCAAAGCCTCTGTTCTATATATCCGATGAATCCAGTAGTCCTGTACACAGCGAGCCACACACACCATCTAAGATGAAGTCTGTTCGAGAGAAGAAGGAATCTGTGGTGTTTGTCATCAGCATGCAGAAGGAGAGTCCTGTAGCCCAGAGCAGCCTGGATGCTTGTGAGACCTTGGAGAAGGAAACCGATCAGAGACCAGGCACTGGGCAGCAGGAGAGCAAATCATCAAGCGTAAAACCTGGAAATGCTCACCCAGCCAATCAGCCACCTCCAGTACCATCATCGGACACAAGGAGGGTGACACTTCAGGTGAAAAAGGAAGTGGATGTGGTCAGAGGGCAGCCTCAGAAGAAGACAGTGGCTCACAGTATCAGCATCAGCATGAAGGAGAAAGCCACAAGCTTGGCATTTTCTCCTAAACGCAGCAGGCTGACCTTCTCCAAGTGAGTGTGCCGAGTTACATCCAACGATCCAACCAGCATTGCACGCTGAAATCTGAAATACATACAAGTTCACCTCCATATACAGTCGGCCCCCTTCTTACGAAATTAGATAAATTAATTCCAGAGCCTTTTTCGGAACCTGGAGTTTTCGTAAGTAGAGGCGCATTTTACATGTAAAACGCATGATTCGTTCCAAGGCTCCCAAGACTACCCCATAAACCCTTTAAAAATTATTAAAGTACACCAATTTTGTATGAAATATTTATGAGATATGTTAAAAAAGTAAGAGAAAATTATTTATTAAACTATTAAACCATTTTATTAACACATTTCTTAATTAAACCATTATTAAACATTTTTTATTCATTTTTACATTCATTATTAAACATTTGTGGTACACTCCGTGGCACGCTCCGCCGAATGCGGGTGCCGCACACACTCGGTGGAGCGCGCCCGTTTGTGCCGGAGCTTTTGAGACGGGGCACGGCTCATCCGGACCTTTAATACCTCAAGCAAACAAGTTAATGTTGAGTCCGGACCTCCGATCTGTCAAGCAGGTAAGTGCGCTTTGAATACTTGTTTAGTACTCAACATTCACCTGTTTGCTTGAAGGATTGGAGGTCCGGATGAGTCGCGTTTTGCCCACATTCGGCCGAGTGCGCCACATTTATTAAATATTTACTGAATTAAACAACTTAAAAAACAAAAAATAATCAGCAATGAGCACGCTCAAAAAAACTCACGAAACTTACGAGCCAACGGTACATCTATCCTTTACGCATGTGTCAAACAAGCATTATAGGTACAGTACTATGGAGATTCAGCTCCCTTCTAGCCAATGGGAGGCCAATGGGAGGTCAGCGGAGCGAGATGTTGGGAGACAGCCAATGAGAGAGCAACTTGCGCATTGTTTGAATGGCACGTTTGGCATTTTTTGTAAGAACTTGTTTTGTATACGGAGTACAAAAATTTTGGAAAATGTTTTTCGTATACTGGATTTTTCGTATTCAGGGGTTTTCGTAAGAAGGGGGCTGACTGTACTGCTGCTAATAACAACAATCATCTTTCTCCTGGTGATATATAACAGGATAAGTTTGACCCCATGCTCAGCGTGATATATTTTTTCTTCATTATTTACATAGAAATCTATTGTTGTTGTTGTTGCTGTTGTTGTTTTTCTCAGATCTGACAAAGACTTGGCAAATCAAGAGCGGTCTCTGACCTTGCAACGAGAAAGAACATCAGGTTTCAGATCTCTGAAGAGCAGAGAGGTGAAGTTTTTATCTTATATCCATGCTCCAAATCTTATTCCTTCAGAATGATTGATTCATTCCAGTTCCAGGACATGCAGGTGGTTGCAAAAGTATTCATGCTTCCATGGAAAATCTGAACAGACACAACCATTCACATTCACACGTTGAGGCAATTTGGAACAGCCCTGTTAGCCTAGTTCTTAGTTGGACTGTAGGAGGAAATCGGAGTACAGTACACACAAAGCCACAGAACTCCACACAGAAACGCCCGAGCCTGAGTAGCGAACCCTGGACCTACTTGCTGTATGGCAGACATGCTAATCACTATGCCATTGTGCCACACTTGTTATTTTTATAAAATCTTTGAATACTGTCACTTCCTTCAGATGAGAATGTGCACAGTATAAAAAATATTTAAGTTTATATCATCTTAAAAGAAATTTGCCTTGCATTTAAAACTTCTTTTTATTTGATTGATAAAAATTTCACAGCCGTTGCAGAGTTACTTGTGTGTTACACTGCATTAAAACTGGTGTTGATGATCTGGAAAGCTATCAAAATTTGGAAGAACAATCTCAGGGCGATATAGTGATGGTCCGGTGGTAAGGTGCTGAATTACTGATCCCAAGGCCAGGAGTTCAAGCCCCAGTGTAGCTGGGTTGTCACCGCTGTCCCCCCAGTGCAGCGAACTAGGTTATGAGAGGCTGGCCATGTTTCTCACTGTCTACAGTGAGTCACATGTAAAAGAACCATTGCTGACTTCCGTAAAGAGTCGGCTGCATAACTGTCATCGTCTGCCCTGCGAGCTGCCCTTGAGCAGAGTCAGCTGAGCTTGGGCGCCAGACTCCCCAACTGGTGCAGAAAATGAATGAATGAATGAATCTCCTCAGTTCTCCAGCTAAACCCTTCCCTGCTCTCAGAAGCTCTTCCAGAGTCACGTTCCCTACACATGTGGTCTGACCCCAGGTTTGTGCACGGTAAAATTGCGCTAAAGCAGGAAGGCAAAGGAGCATTTCACTGGATATTTTCCAGCGGACAGCAAAGCACTTGTTGTTTTTAATGGATTTCATTGGCTACAGATGCTTTTTTATTCCAGGCCTTTTTCAGATCTCAAATGTTATCACTTTCTGTTGAGGTTGAAAAGCCATTTCAGCCAATATGACAGTTTGTGTATACAGTTGAATTTTACCAACCTCAGCTTTAAGGCATGATTTCATGTGCTCATCACTCTTGCAGGGGCAGTGGTGGTCTAGTGGTATAGGGCGCTGGATGGCTGATCCAAAGGTTGGTGGTTCGAGTCCCACTCTCCACATGGTTGGCACTGTCCCCCGAGTGCAGCTAACAGGATTATCAAAGGCCGGCCATGTCTTTCACTGTCTGTGGTGAGAGGTTCATGTAAAAGAACCATTGCTGACTTTTGACAAGAGAAGCTGCATAGCCGTCAGTATGTTTCCACCCTGCGATGGCCTGGCGAGCTGTCCGGGGTGTACTCTGCCCTCTCTCGAAGTCAGCTGGGTTGGGCGCCAGCCTCCCCGTGACCCTAGTTAGGATTAAGCGGTTACAGAAAATGAACTGAACATCACTCTTGCAAGGTTAAGGCGACCGATTTCCTGTAACCGTAAAGCGTATCCAGAAAAATCGTTTTTTACTCTGCGTATTATGAATACTTTTGCAGTCCACTATAAGTGTTGCATGCTTTATGTATTTTTTTTGTGTGTGTGTGTGTGTGTGTGTGTGTGTGTGTGTGTATGTTTTTAAATGTTCCCCATAATGTCCTGAATGTTCAAAATCTTTCATATTGTCTTAATATTAATTTTAATGACTTTCTTCTTTCTTTTGACGGTTTACTGATTTTGACCATATAAGACTGTGGTAAATTTCTTTCTTATGATATTTTGGATGAGTTTTGACTGAATAACTTTGTACAACCAGGTGGCCCGAGCTGGCCGCCAAAAGAAAACCCGAATGTCTCGGACTCGTTCTGACTTCCTGAGCCGTGCCTGTAGCACCGAGGCAGATACTGACGACGAGGATGATGAAGAATACGAGTACACACCTGTGATATCTCACACACTGCCCCTTCCAGAGTCTCCTGACTCACCCTGCCCTGAGCAAGACTTCCTCAGTGACTCAGAGATGGTAAACTGAGCCACAGCATTGACTCCAGTTCTCTTCTAAACCACCACCAATCCAGCACTCTTCTTCTTACCACCGGCTCTCATGAGTGAAACTAAATCCTGGTCTATGGTTACCACTAAAGTCAACATTCTCTAACGAATGCCATCCTAACTTGTGATTTAAAGTCTAGAAATATTAATTATTATTATTACAGGCGAAATTATCATCGTTAAAGCATGGAATCACCCAGTGAACCAGCAGTTATTTTGAGTCTAGTTCTTGTAGAATATTGGACATCACCTTGAATCTGGCCACATATTGGGATTGGTTTGTTGGGAAATGTTGGTTTTATGTAAAAGAGACCTTCTCTCCTAATCTCCTCCAGGTTGATCCTCCTGCTCCTTTGCACTGGGGCAAGAGTGGGTGGTTCTGATCTAATAACCTAGAGATATGGCTTACTCTCCTTCCTTTTAACCATTCACCTTTCCTGCAGTGAATTTGTACCCCTTCTTCTTTATGAGGATGAATAGACTCTTCACTGAAGACCTATCCAAGTGCTTGACATAGTTTTACTTCGGACTCTGATAACCTGCATGGAATAGATCATCATTACCATCAACCACTCATTCATTATTTCATGGCATGCTGTTCTTTCCTATTCACTGTTTCGCAGACTGTGAGTTATATCTCGCCTTGGGATTTTTACTTCTGCTAGATAAGTTGATTTGTGGTGTGTGTGTGTGTGTGTGTGTGTGAGAGAGAGAGAGAGAGAGAGAGAGAGAGGTTTATGAGTCAGCAGAGATTTGTAGCTGCTGTTGTGTGCATCTCAAAAACTTAACAGTATATTGTCCGGGGTTACGATTCTGTGTGTCAAACAAATTCTGATTAAACAGGGCGGAATATCAATTGAAAATGGCAAAAAAAAATTTTTAAAGCTGCTTAGATCTACAGGTTGCTTCTGAGATATAGGAACCAGCTGAAAACATGTAATCTGAAAAATCAGAATAAAGTTTGATTAAAAATCAAGATTTTTCTGATTTTAATAAATGGTTTGCATTTTCTTCCGAGAAGGTGAGATGGATGCTACTGAATAGTCCAACAGATGGAACATCCGTCATTCTTCATATTTTTGGGGATTTGCATTTAATTTTATTTATTTATTTTTATTTTTTGTGAATTCAGAATCAGTGACTTGTATTTTGATTCAAGCATTATCCACCTAGGATAACGTCCATTATCCCGAGATAGCGAACCAATCAAATCACACCACTGAGATGTAGTACAGGGATCCCTCAATTTCCATGGTTAATGGGGGCCGAGGACCCCGCTCCCCTCGCCCCGCCGTGACAGCTGATTTACACGTAGGATCAACCCCCCTGACTAACGTATACGTTCATTTTTTACGTTTATATAATATCAATAAATACATATTCAATGTGGGCAGTGGTGGCCTAGTGGTATAGGGCGCCGGATCACTGATCCTAAGGTTGGGGGTTCATGCCCCACTCACCACAAGTTGTCACTGTCCCCCCAGTGCAGCTCACTAGGTTATCAAAGGCCGGCCATGTCTCTCACTGTCAATGGTGTGAGGTTCATGTAAAAGAACCATTGTTGACTTTTGAGAAGAGTAGCTGCATAGCCATCAGCGTGTTTCCACCCTGCAATGGCCTGGAGTTGTACTCTGCCCTCGCCCGGAGTCAGCTGGGATGGGCGCCAGCCTCCCCGCGACCCTAATTAGGATTAAACGGTTACAGAAATGAACACATTCAACACTATAAATGCTTATAATAACAATTATACATTCAAAAATAATGCACAAGATGGAAATAAAATATAAATACACACATACAGACGCACATGCGAACACACACAGATGCGCGCCTCACATAAAAATGTAACTACTGTAGTTTTGTTGTGTTGTTTTTTGTTTTTGTTTGTTTGGGCCTTGTTTTGCAGCATTTTCCTTCACGTTTTCCCTATTTTGCTTTAATTCCCTTATTTTTTTATTTTTCAATGAGTCATTTTGGGATCATTGTATATAGTAAATACAAATAGCTTTACCTGGCAAAAATACCAATACATGAGGGATACATGAAACTAAATGTGAAGGACATTCCGTCCTGGTAGTGCTTATAATGGCTTGTGCATCTGTGTAATTTAAAGACCGGTGAATTCATGACCCTTCATCTTATGGGCACTAAAAATCGATGAGATACTTATTTTTAAGTAGTGATTATACCAGACTTTTGGATTGTTTTCTTTTCTTTGTTCTTTTTCTTGAAACATCTGCTCGATAGTTACAAGTTTGCAGAGATAGAGCAGAAATAATCTTCCCTTAATGCATGAAATCCACGCAGGATTAATCTTATATAAATTTCTGTTGCTATAACTGACTCAACCAGGAGGACTGCGTATTTTGCTTCAGGTATGAATCTTTAAAGACTTCCTTATTTCTTCATAGGCCTCTCAGAAAGACCAGAAGCGACTTCAGAAGACCATGTCCTCAGGAGATCTGGGCAAGGTTGGCTCATTAAGAGCGCCCTCATCAAACTCAGATGGCAGGTCAGAGACCCCTTCACCCTTTTTTAAAATTATAGAATGATGATGATCTTCTCCACTCAAATTTGCTTACTGTTGTTTTTGATATGTTTACTGGACTACTCAGTGGGGTGAGGGGTAAAATGCGCTTCTGGGGAAAGGGAAAGCATGGTGATAAGAAGATGTCCATCAGGGGGCACTCGGCAGATGCAGACCTCACAAAGAATCGCAATGGTAAGAATATATATATATATATATATATATATATATATATATATATATATATATATATATATATATATAAAAATGTTTTGTTTTTGTTTTTGTTTTTTTTTGAATATAGTATTTTTAATATACATGTTCCCCAACTTACGTTTTAGTTCCGTTCCGGACAGCCGAACGTAAGGTGAAAAAAGTTGTTATTGTATGTTCCAGTGACGTATGATGTTCATACTTTACTATACATCCATAAATACCATTATTGTTATCTCATAAAACACCCCTAAATCAATTAGTATAAACATAAAATTGTAAAATAATATCAAATACAGTATATCAAATGATATCAACATTAATTTCAAATAAATTAAATTCAAGCAAAATAATTTCAAATAGATAAATTTTAATCAAATTCACTCATCAAATATCAAATACAGTATCAAATATAACTTTTAACATTCTCTGTGATGCGATCTTTCTGCTTGTAAATGGTTCCAATGGTCGACGGATGGTCACTTTATATGAAGCTGAGCCGAATCACTTTACATGAAGCTTAAAACAGCCAATCAGTGCTTACAATATGTGAAGCACTTCACCGAAAGTAGTTCACTTGCTTGTGCTTGAGACAAAGCGCGGGTTATCCATACTTCCGGTCTTTCAACTGAGCACAGGCGCCATTGAATACTTGTTTAGTACTCAGCCTGCACTGATGTGAATCACCAGCAGAGCGAAGAGTTCTCTTTCTTTTTCTGGATTCGGGTTTTCATTCATTTTACAACTCTCTTTGCTTAACTGAGTATGCATGGTAGATTGCACTGATCCAAGCAGATAGTTAATTCAGTCTTGGGAAAACCAGAAATTCCGGCATATGCCTGAAAACTTGCACCCATGCTAGTAGGCTTACGATTCTGACCAACCATATTTGCTTAGGGTTACAAAAGTCCGCAAAACAGTGTAAACACAAAGATCACAGAGACGACGTCTTAACACGAGGATAACACCCAGTGAACTGGGAAGCAGCAGGGCATGTTCAGTCTGTCGTTTGTAAACAATGTACGCAGCCTCATTACGTCATTGCGTCATTAAATCAACATACTACGTAGGTACGTCTCGTACTACAGCGAGCACGCTAAACTCAAAATTTGACATAATTTTTTTTTTTTTTGAAAAAAAAAAAAACAAAACAAAAAAAAAACGTAAAACGAATGAACGTAAGTCGAGGAGCGTCTGTATACTTTTGAGGAAAAGGGCTTATGTGCAGGATTCTGGCCAGCCATTTCTTACTGATTCATAAAGTTAAAATTGCTGTCAATTAAAATTGAATCTCTCGTAAACGCAGTATGTACATGCAAGTCTCTCTCTCGCTCTCTCTCGCTCTCTCTCGCTCTCTCTCGCTCTCTCTTGCTCTCTCAGGTTCTGCCCCTGCCAGTCCTGAGCAGAGCACAGCAGCAGATTGCAGTCGAGACAGCAAAGAGAACAGAGAACCGGAAATGAGAATGATGACAATGAAAAGGAGGCGGAGTGTGAAAATCAGCAGTGTGCCTCAGGAACCGTCGCCATGGCAGAACGACTCTCTGACCATCCTCACTAGTACAGCAGATTACTGCAGCATGAATGACTTTCTTATGAAGAAGGTAGGATTAAGGATTCTCCAAACTTCACACTAATGACACGGAAACCAAACATCGTTCGATGTACTAACTGATAATCGAAACCAATTTCTCTTTCCTTGAAATGTTGTGTGACAGATAAATGATCTGGAGGCCGAGGACAGCAAGAAGGATACTCCTGTCGATGTGGTCTTCAAGAAGGCTTTAAAAGAGTTTCGCCTCAATATCTTCAATTCCTACTCCACAGCTCTGGCTGTAAGAATCACGCTGACATCCATATTTAGCCTGAAATGGATAAAACCGCAAGATAGAAGTTAATTTAAATGTCAGAACGTCATTTTAAAAAATATTTTGTGAATAAAGTTTAACTTTTTCATGGCTCATTTAATACTAAAATGGGCCGTAGACTAAGGAACAGAAACCATTGTGAATGATGAGTCTATATCAGCATGTATTTGAAAATGAGTGAAATTTCAAGCCTCATTTTCCCAGAGGGACCACCTGCCTCTGATTAGAAGGAATAACACTATTTTAGAATAAATATTCCATCATGTAGAATAGTACCAAACAGTTGACTCCACATCAGAAGCATCCTTGCAAGGCGCTGGATGATTTTTAACCAGTGGAAGTCATATTAAGCCATTTTTAAATGATGAATTTATGTTCTCTCTTCTTTCTCACAGATGGATGATGGTAAGAGTATCAGGTATAAGGATCTATATGCACTGTTTGAGCAGATTCTGGAGAAGAGCATGCGTCAGGAGCAGAGAGACTGGTCAGAATCCCCCGTAAAAGTCTGGGTCAACACTTTTAAAGTATTTTTAGATGAGTTTGTGACTGAGTACAAACCCATGCATGGAACCATCAGCAAGGTAAAGTTTATGTTCCTTATCTAGATATGTTCAGTGTGTAGACCACGTATCTATTCTTTGAAGAAAATTATTATCGTACATTCTTTGCATCAACCATTACCATGAAAGTTAATTCACTGTCCGTCCAGTAGGTCTGGCAACACTGACCACTCACTCACTTATGTGCTGAGAGAGAGGGAGGGAGAGAGATTTCCTTTTGGCTTTTCCCCTTTTTTTTCAGTGGTCGCCACAGCGAATGAGTTGCATGTCTGATTTTGGCATAGGTTTTTACGTCGGATGCCCTTCCTGACACAACCCTTTAGCAAGGGATAGAAACACGCTGACGACTGTACAGCTATTCTTTACGAAAATCAGCAACGATTCTTTTCCATGAACCTCTCACCATAGACAGTGAGAGACATGGCCGGCCTTTGATAACCCAGTTAGCTGCACTGGGGGGGACAGTGACAACCTTGTGGAGAGTGGGACTCGAACCCCCAACCTTAGGATCAGCAATATAGCGCCCTATACCACCAGACCACCACTTATGCGCTAAACTGATTAATCCTACTGTTAGAGTCATGGGGAGGCTATGCTTATCTCAGCCAGAACTGCTCTCCAAACTAACACAGGACTAGACACAGAACCATTCACACTCACATCCACACCTATGGGAAATTTGAATCAGCAAATTATCGTATCATGCATGTCTCTGGACTTTGTGAGGAAACCAGAGCACCCAGAGTAAACCAACACAAGCACACGGAGAACATAACGTCCAAACCCAGAAATCAAACAGCGGACCTTCCGGTGTAACCACTTCCACTGGTCATTCAAAACTAAAGGAAATTTGATCACTTATCACTGTCAGAAAAGGAAAGTGAATCGTGACAGTGCTTTCATGAAAAGTGGACAAATGCCTCCATATTGTGGAAATTTAACAGCGTATTTCTTTAGCTTGCTCATAGCAAGTTGCTGTTTCAGATTAAATACTGTATTGTGTGACACAAATACATTTATGTATTCAAGAAGATAAGAAACAAATTAAATATGATGATGATGGTGATGATGATGAAAGTAAATGAGTGAGAAAAATCATAGTAGTTTTATCACTTCCTGATCAAATGGATTTCAAAACGTCAACAATCATTTTGCCATGCAGATGTCATGGTTGCCATGTTTGAGTAGATGTTCACTGATAACTTGGTCCTTAATGACATTATTTTAGTGATGTGGCACTCAGAGAAAATAAGTTTGACACTTTTAATCTTTGATTCCATATTGCTGTCTTGCAGGCTCCAAAACCAGAACGCAAAAAGAGAAGAAAAAAGGAGGCAGATATTGTAAGTTATTTCTTTGTGCATCATTAATCTTTATTTTTAGCTTTTTTGTAACCCAATGCACTAATATAGAGATTTATGCACCGCCTAAAAGTTCAGTCCAGTTCATTTTCTGTAACCGCTTAGTCCTCAATAGGATTGCGGGGAGGCTGGCGCCCATTCCAGCTGACTCCGGGCGAGAGCAAAGCACACCCTGGACAGCTCGCCAGGCCATCACAGAGTGGAAACGGGCTGAAGGCTATGCAGCTACTCTTGTCGAAAGTCAGCAATGGTTCTTTTACATGAACCTCACATCATAGAGCAGGGGTCACCAACCTTTTTGAAACTGAGAGCTATTTCTTGGGTACCAATGAATGCGATGGGATACCAGGTCGATACACACCTCTGAAATTACAAATTTGCTCAATTTACCTTTAATTATGTTAAGTTATGTTTCATTATGTTGCTCTCTCATTGGCTGTCTCTCAACATCCCACCCCGCTGGCCTCCCATTGGCCTCCCATTGGCCAGGAGGGAGCTGAATCGCCATAGTACTGTACCCATAAGCTTGTTTGTCACACGCGTAAAGGAGAGATGTACTGTTGGTTCGTGAGTTTCGTGAGGTTTTTGAGAGTACTCATTGCAGCTTATTTGATGAGGTCCAGATGAGCCGCGCCCCGTCTCAAAAAAAAGCTCCACATTCGGCCACGAAGCATTTTTGTGCAGGGAAGTGGGTGGTGCCGCAAATGTTCCGTGCACAGAATGCTCCATGGTACAAAAGACCGCCGATCTCGAAAGGAAGCAAGTTAATATTGAATCCGGACCTCAAATCTCTTGAGGAAGCAAGTTTATATTGAATCCGGACCTCAGATCTTTCAACCAGGTAATTCCACTTTAAATACAAGACCCCGTCTCAAAAGCTCCATCGGCTGCGCGCTGCGTGTCGGCGGAGCCTGCATTCGGCAGAGCGCGCCACTTAAAGAGAGAGAGAGAGAGTTTTTTTTTTTGTGTGTGTGTGTGTGTGAGAGAGAGAGAGAGAGAGAGAGAGAGACAGTGTTGTGTGTGTGTATGTGTGTTAATAAAAAAATTTAATAATGGTTTAATTAATAAATATGTCAATAAAATGTTTAAATGGTTTAATAAATAATTTTCTTTTACTTTTAATGCATATTTCATACAAAATTGGTGTACTTATCATTTTTAAAGGGTTTATGGGGTAGTCTTTGGAGTCTTGGAACGAATCACGCGTTTTACATGTAAAGTGCGCCTCTACTTACGAAAACTCCAGGCTATGAAAAAGGCTCTGGAACGGATTAATTTCATAAGTAGAGGGCCGACTGTATATATATATATATATATATATATATATATATATATATATATATATATATATATGCTCCAGTATCACTACAGGGGAGGGAGATGCCACTCCGCTGGATAGGTTCACTTCCTTAAGCGCGTTACTGTATATAGAATTCATACGTTTCCTCAGTGTGGTGGGGTTAGAAGCCTTTCTATTTAAATGAGTAATGCAAAACTAAAAAAATGACTATACCTCCGGCATATGGCACATAGAATTCTGTTTCTGTTGTTAAAAAGTGTGTTTATGGTTTGAAACAAGTAAAAGTTTGGAGGGGAAGATAGTGCAGAACAAGCTGCCGCCAGACATTCATTCCCATTGTCATGAGAAATATCATCACAGGGTTGACATATGTACAAATATGCTAGTGGGACAAACAGACACTTGTTCACGTTCTGAAAAGATGCCCTTCGCTTATCAATGGGGTTCGCTCAAAACCAGCTGACTCACCTTCAGTTTAAACAAGCCACTGTGAATCATGGGGCAGTAGTGGCCTAGTGGTATAGGGCGCTGGATCCCACTCTTTGTCACTGTCCCCCCAGTGCAGCTAACTGGGTTATCAAAGGCTGGCCATGTCTCTCACTGTCTATGGTGTGAGGTTCATGTAAAAAAGAACCGTTGCTGACTTTCGACAAGAGTAGTTGCAAAGCCGTCAGTGTGTTTCCGCCCTGTGATGGCTGGCGAGCTGTCCAGGGTGTACTCTGCCCTCGCCTGTAGTCGGCTTGGATGGGCTCCAGCCTTCCCGCGACCCTATTTAGGATTAAGCGGTTACAGAAAATGAACTGAACTGTGAATCATGTGTTTATCTGTCAAACCCTGAACATTGAGGTTGACTCTAAACTCTGTTGGTCCCTGCAGGTGGAAGAACACATGGGTCACATTTTCAAGTCCACTCAGTACAGTATTCCCACGTACTGCGAGTACTGCTCTTCTCTCATTTGGATGATGGACAGAGCGTGCGTCTGCAAATGTGAGTTTTCTGCAAAGCTCCTTTCATGCTGTACATTTTCACCGTCCGAGTGTGTAATTTGGATGGTGTGACAACAGATAATCAGACTGGCTCCTTTGAACCCTGTTCATTTTTTGTAATTGTTTGCATCACCCTTTTCCTCCTCTTTTGCCTCCTACACATTATTCCCATGCAAAATAAGGAGTGGTCTTTATGTCTTTCACATTTCTTATTTTTAAGTAGCTGTCAGTCTGCTCAGCGGTGAGACGTTGACGCTGTTATTGCTTTGTTTTATAATACAGTGTGTCGCTACGCCTGTCACAGGAAGTGCTGCTTGAGAATGACGACTAAATGTAGCAAAAAGGTAAGAGAATATCTGGGGGTCGGTCTCTGTGATACACGGAATTTGTTCACGATTAAGCTAGAGCGGCTATAATGTGATGTAGTCGTTAGCATGTCTACCTCACAGCAAGAAGGTCCTGAGTTTGGGATGTGGGATGAAACTGGAATATGTGGAGAAAAACACAAGCATTGGGAGGACGTGCAAATTCCACACAGAAACACCCTTGCCAAGACTGGGACTTGAATCAGGACCTTCTGGCTACCGGGCAGACATGCTAACCACTATGCCACCGTGCCGCTCTAAATGTTTCCAATCAGAGATATTTCGATGGTTCAAAAGATGTGCTTGATTATCTGCATGCAGTTTGACCCAGAACAGTCTTCGCGACAGTTTGGCGTGGAGCTGTCTCAGTTAAGCAGTGATGACAGAGCTGTACCTCTGGTGGTGGAGAAGCTAATCAACTACATAGAGATGCATGGTCTCTACACAGAGGGTATCTACAGGAAATCTGGGTCAACCAATAAAATCAAAGAGCTGAAGCTGGGGCTGGACACAGGTGAATCACACCCCTCAAGTATAAATTTAGCAAAATTAGAAAAGTTGTTGATGTAACTCGGCCTTTATAAAAACTACAGTACATTTTATATTGTGATTGATTTTCTATTACTGTTTCATAATTTTATTGATTGTTAATTATTTTGGTGATTGATTATTGTTTAGGTGCCAGGGATTATTTACATAGGAACTACTATTTACTCTTTCACGTCCCCGATCATTTGCTGAACCATTTAATCCTACGAGGAAGGCTGGAGTAGGGAAGCCCTAAACAGCCCCCGAGATCTGACAACATTCAGAACAATTCATACTCACACCTAGTGGCAATTTGGAACAGACAATTAGCCTAATGTATATGTCTTTGGATTGTGGGAGGAAACCCGGAGTATCCAGAGGAAACCCATACAAGCACAGGGAGAACAGGCAAACTTTATAGAGAAATGCCTGGGTACTGGACGCGAACCCAGAAC
>CM045742.1:15537500-15640000 GCA_024760905.1 Plotosus lineatus
CCAGGACTTTCTTTCTGTGAGGTGGCTATGCAAACCACTGCATCTTAATGAAGGGACTGTTTGTATAGGTAACACTGGCACTCTTTCATTGGACTAAATTCACAGTCTTAATAGAGTTGTTTGTCGAACATGAATGGAAACACAGTCATACTCAGCTCATTGCCCAACTGATATGGAACAACAAACCCAATCCAGCTTTGTGCTGTTTTCTATAGGACGGCATGCATGTTGGTCTGATGCAAAAGTTTGTTCATGTGTTTGCTTATTGCTTTTTACACATCAGCTTCACAAGCAATGCTTTCAAAAAGTAAACACTGTCTGCAGGGTTGTCTTTGCTTAGTGTTTTGTTTCATGTAGCCCTGTCTAATAAATACGTCAGAATTTAAGTTATACATATATTAGGGATGGGAATCACCAGGGACCAGCCGATACGATATTATCACAATACCTACATGTCGATCCAAACTGTACTGCAATTCTCCATGAGTTTAGAAATATCCTGAATTGAGTCTTGTAAAGGAAATTAACACCTACGTATAAAGGTTTTAACCGTGGGAGCTTTATTCATGAGCTGCAACAGTGAATTGAACAAGTTATTACAAACTGGATTCCAAAAAATTTGGGACACTGTACAAATTGTGAATACAAACTGAATGCAATGATGTGGAAACGCCAGATTTCAACATTTTAATTCAAATAGAACGTAGATGATGGGGTCAAAAGTTTAAACTGAGAAAATGTATCATTTTAAGGGGAAACTATGTTGATTTTAAATTTCATGGTGTCAACAAATCTCAAAAAAGTTGAGACAAGGCCATTTTCACCACTGTGAGGCGTCCCCTCTTCTTCTTACAACAGTCTGCAAACGTCTGGGGACCGAGGAAACAAGTTTCTCAAGTTTAGAAAAAGGAATGCTGTCCAGTTCAGTTCATTTTCTGTAACCGCTTCATCCTAATTAGGGTCACGGGGAGGCTGGTGCCCATCACAGCCAACTCAGGGCGAGGGCAGAGTACACCCTGGACAGCTCGCCAGGCCATCGCCGGGCGGAAACACGCTGACGGCTTTGCAGCCTACTCTTGTAGAAAGTCAGCAATGGTTCTTTTACATGCCTCACACCATAGACAGTGACAGACATGGCCGGCCTTTGATTACCCAGTTAGCTCCACTGGGAGGACAGTGACAACCTTGTGGAGAGTGGGACTCGAACCCCCAACCTTTGGATCAGCGATCCGGTGCCTTATACCACTAGACCACCACTGCCCGGAATGCTGTCCAATCCTTGTCTAATACAGGCCTCGAACTGTTTGACTGTCTTGAACCTTCTTTGTTGCACCTTCCTCTTCATGATGCGCCAAATGTTCTCTATTGGTGAATGATCTGGACCGCAGGCTGGCCATTTCAATACCCGGATCCTTTTCCTCCGTAGCCATGATGTTGTAATTAATGCTGCATGTGGTCTGGCATTATCATGTTGAAAAATGCAAGGTCTTCTCTGAAAGAGACGGTGTCTGGATGGGAGCATATGTTGTTATAGAGCCTGAATATACCTTTCTGCATTGACGATGCCTTTCCAGATGTGCAAGCTGCCCATGCCACACGCACTCATGCAACCCCATACTGTAACATTCCAGATGCAGGCTTCTGACCTGAGTGCTGATAACAACTTGGGTTGTCCTTGTCCTCTTTAGTCCAGATGACATGGCGTCCCAGTTTTCCATAAAGAACTTCGAATCGTGATCCGTCTGACCACAGAACAGTTTTCCACTTTGCCACACTCTATTTTAAATGACCCCTGGCCCAGAGAAAACGCCTGTGCTTCTGGGTCCTGTTTAGAAATGGCTTCTTCTTTGTACTGTAGAGTTTCAGCTGGCAACGGTGGATGGCACGGTGGATTGTGTTCACCAACAATGGTTTCTGGAAGTATAACTGAGCCCATTCTATGATTTCCCCTACAGCAGCATTCCTGTTTGTGGTGCAGTGCCGTTTAAGGGCCTGAAGATCACGGGCATCCAATATGGTTTTTCACCCTTGACCTTTACGCACAGAGATTGTTCCAGATTCTCGGAGTCTTTCGATGATGTTATGCACTGTAGATGATGATAACTTCAAACCCCGTTGCATTTGAGCGCTGGGAAACACCTTTCTGATATTACTACACTATCTTTCTGCGCAACATTGGGGGAACTGGTGATCTTCTACCCGTCTTCGCTTCTGAGAGACACTGCCACTCTGAGAAGCTCTTTTGATACTCAGACATGTTGCCAATGGACCTCATAAGTGGTAATTGGTCTTCCAGCTGTTCATTACGAGTGCAATTGACTTTTCCAGACTCTTATTGCTATCTGTCCCAACTTTAGTGAGATTTGTTGACACCATGTAATTTAAATTCAACATATTTTTTCTTAAAATGATGCATTTTCTCAGTTTAAACTTTTGACCCTGTCAATCTATGTTCTATTTGGAATAAAATATTGAAATGTGGCACTTCCACATCATTGCATTCAGTTTTTATTCCAACTTTTTTGGAATCCGGTTTGTAAATCGAGTACGCCACCTGTAGGAACAGCAGCGTTTCATCACTCTGAATTCTAAAATTTTGTATATTTCAAGACTGGATTTAAACAATTGATTTTGGGCACCAATGTGTGTAACAAGTGCAACATAAAGGAATCATATTACATAATAGATTAACTCCCCATCTCTAATATATATACAGCCATGGAAGAAAATGCAGAAACCCTTTTCTCCATGTCTGTGTATATAAATCACATGGTAAGGTTTGTGTTACATGTTCATTCAAGCTGCTGATTGCTTCAGATAAAATGCTTCACTGAATTCAACTGTATGTACTTTCAGTTTGGATTTAATGAGGGATATTAGTATTAACTAATCAATTCTTTTTTTATTCACTATTTTAAATCTGTTGACCATGTAAACTTTCAATGTACTTTCTCCTTCAACTTCTCTCTTTCTCTCTCTCTCTCTCTCTCTCTCTCTCTCTCTCTCTCTGTCGCGCTTTCCTCTTTCAGGGTAAAAGTCGGTTTTCCAAAAGCAGTCCCCTCACACCTTCCCCACCCACGAGTCCGCTGACACCTGTCATCAATGAAGGGGATGGGGCAAATGAAGATAGGGTGGAGTCAGGCCTGAGCGAACAACAACAGGCAGCAATGCAGCAAGAGGAAAAAGTGCTTTCTCAGCAAATAGAAAGCTTACAGAAAGAGAAGTAAGTCTCTCTCTCTCTCTCTCTCTCTCTCTCTCTCTCTCTCTCTCTCTCTCTCACAGAGAAATACTTTTTTTCGCTGTGTGTGTCTCTCTCTCTCTCTCTCTCTCTCTCTCACACACACACACACACACACACACACACACACACACGCACATATACACACTTTTTCCTGTCTCTGTCTGTCTGTCTGTCTTGCTCTCCCTGTCTCTCTCCCTCTCTGTCCCTCTATTTTTGTCTGTATGTCTCTCTTTGTCTTTCCCTCTGTGTCTGTCTGTCTCTCTTTGTTTTTCTACCTCCCTTCTCTTTTTATCTCTGCTTCTCTCTCTCTCTCTCTCTCTCTCTCTCTCTCTCTCTCTCTGTCTGGCTGGCTGTCTCTCTCACGCTTCCTCTCGCTGTCTGTCTGTCTGTCTGTCTGTCTGTCTGTCTCACTTTTTTACCTCTCCCACTGTCTCGCTCTCTCTACTTCTGTCTGCCTCTCTGTCTGTCTCTCTTGCTCTCCATCCCTTCTCTCTCACTCTTATTCCAACTTTAGCCCTCAGACTGTACCCTTACTTTCCTTTAAATACTGCTTATGAATAGATTTTATGGTTTCTGTCATATCCCGATTTGTAATTTTATAGAGAGGAACTGACGTTTGAATTGTTGGCATTGGAGCCACGCACATCAGACGATGAGCTGCTAGAATCTGACCCGTCTATAGGAACAGCAGACAGTTCAGAGAACCTGATAGTGGGACAGGAAGGAGCAACATCTGAGCCCTGGGGTAACGTATCACGCTACGTTTTACCACTCGTGTATCTGATATACATCTAAACTGTTGTAACTGTAATTCAAATAAACTATTAATGTTGTTGGTGGCACGGTAGCATAGTGGTTTGCCTGTCGGTTTTACAACAAGAAAGTCCTGGGTTTGAAACCCAGGCTCGGCAGGAGCATTTCTATGTGGAGTTTGCCTGTTCTGGCCATGCTTACGTGGGCTTCCTCTGGGTACTCCAGTTTCCATCCAGTCCAAAGACATGCACATTAAGTTAATTGGCTGTTGCCCCTTAGCTGTGAGTGCGAATATTTTTTTGAGATCGCCCTACGAAGGACGGGAGAGCTATTCAGTATATAACCTCTGCTTTGCCCAGAATCGGCCGAGCGAGGCTCCTGCCTTAACGTTTTTCTTACATTTATGTACAAATAGTGTACACCAGGTGTCGGTAACGTGAAAATCTATGACGTGTGATAGGAGGTTGATATGATTTGAGGTTTAATGCTGATGGGATTTGATCTTAATCCATTTAAGAGGTATATGATAATTCAGTGTTCAGTGGTGGCCCAGTGGGAAGGTGCTGGATTACCAATCCCAAGATTGGAAGTCCAAGCCCAACTGTCAGCGGTTGTCACTGCTGTCCCCCCCCCAGTGCAACTGACTGGGTTATCAAAGGCCGGCCGGGCCTCTCCTCTCACTGTCTATGGTGCCACTGACCATTGACATTCGTCAAGAGTAGGCTACATAGCTGTCAGCATGTTTATGGCCTGGTGAGCTGTCCAGGGTGTACTCTGCCCTCACCCCGAGTTGGCTGAGATGGGCGCTGGCCTCCTCGTGACTCTAATTAGGATTAAGCAGTTCAGAAAATGAATGACTGGATGATAATAATTCATGAAGAGTTCAGTTCAAAAATTGTCCAATCTTATTATGGGATAGACCCCATGGTGAAATCAGAGGAATGTTGGATGTTGATAATGTCTGCATTACATAAAATGGTTCACAAAAGGGCATTCTGTGGCAAAGACACCTTCGTGACTGCTTTGACTTTCCAGCATAAAATGTCTAACAAATCCTGAACCAATTCCCGCTCATATATCTAAAATGCTTTGGCGTACAGAGAACATGGGCTGGCACAGGGTGTATTTTTAATGGGGCGGCACAAGTGGAGTGTCCATGTTCTCCCCTATACCTGTGTGTGTGCTTCCTCCCTGTATTCCTGTTTCCTCCCACTGTCCAAAGGCATGCACATTAGGTCAACTGGCTACTCTAAATTGTCATTCGGTGTGAATGTGTTTATGAATGGCTCATGGTTGTTTTGTTCAGGGTGGACCCTTCCTCTCACCCAAAATGAGTAGGAATTGTCTTCAGTTTCCCTGCAGTTTTGATACCTATTTGGTGTAGATAACGGATGGACAGATGAACGGAAGAATAGCGTGAAGCTCTATGAGGAGTTTAGCACTTTATCACATAGATTTGTCTTTTCATGGGCCAGCATAGTTGGTGTAGTGGTTAGCATGTCTACCTCACAGTTATAAGGTCCTGGGATCGAGTCCCAGGCCAGGCACGTGTGGGACTGTGAAGACAGAAACAGGGCGTGTTTCTACCCTGCGATAGCCTGTCGAGCTGTCCAGGGTGTACTCTGCCCTCGCCTGGAGTCGGCTGAGATGGGACCGGTCTCCCTGTGACCCTAATTAGGATCAAGCGGTTCAGAAAATGAATGAATGAATGTACGATTCAGGGTGCACCCCACCTTCACCTGGAGTTAGGATGGACTCCAACTACCCCATGATCACAGATAAAGCATTTTTGGAAAGGAGATGATGTAATACGTCTTAATCATGAAGCCAACCCTAAGAGATAACCAATAAGGATTGAAATGAAATACAAATTTATTATTCGTTATCTATCATACAGAAGTAACTAATATGTAATTAACTAATTTAAAACACATTGGTCTGATAGTTACGTTGAGATTATTATTATTTTTTTTAAATATCTCCATTTCAGAGAAAAGCTGTTCCAGCATTCGCTCCCGCAAAACTGAGTCCAAAAGCAGACGAGCTTTACACCGTCAGCCTGAATCGCTGGATTCAGTAGACTCAGCTGTCGCCTCTTTGTCCTCCAGCTCATCCACTCCTCACTACCGCTTCCGCTCGTCCTCTTCGGGTCCTCTGTTCTCTTCCCCCTCCTCCTCAGAACGTGGGCAACAGCATTTTACTGAGCAAGAGGAACTAGAGACGGGTACGTTAACCACCCGTTGCTCTTCGAGTTCAGAGAAAACACGTCCACGGAGCAGAGGTAACCGGAGCTGCCCGCCCAAACCCAGAGAGCCCGGAGAAGGAGGCGGGAGGAGGAGAGACGCTGATTTCAGTCCCGTGCAGCCTCTGGTGTTATACGGAAGTAAGGAGTTCATGGTGTGAACACGGGAGCATGAGTCCTGCTTGACTTTCGTCAGAACAAGGCTGTGAGATGTACAGATGGAGGGAGCTGAGGAATAGACAGAAGATTTTAGCTTGAGGGATAAGAAAGAAGAAGTAGTATGCCGAACGTGAACCTGCCAAAGCTAAACCCTGACATGCACACGATGCACCCTGCTGTAGAGTGGACCTGCTGGACTGGTCCCATTCTCACTGCTTCACTTTTAACTTGTCCATCTTCATGTTTACAGAACTGAGCCAATACGAAGTCATCTGGCTTCAACAGACTGCATAGAGCTTTGCGAGCGTTTGTTTGTTCGTTTGTTTGTTTGTTTGTTTCCACAGTAAGGAGATGTCAGTAGGTCAGGCTTGACTTGATAATGTATTAAATCTGTAAGATATTATTGTATTACTCCAATAGAAATGAATCATTGTACATAAACCACAGTGCAGCGCTGCTGGATGGTCCATGTGAAAAGTGTTTACGTGTCTTGAATCTTTTGCAATGGTATGTGTGTTTTTTATGTACGTTTGTGGAAATTTGTGACTCGTAAACCGCTTGTTTGCTAGGTTTTGTGTTTGAGTCACTTTTTTTTTTTTTTTTTTTTTTTTTTAAATAAAGAAGATTATCATTAGAGAGGACAAAATGAAAGATAAACAGAACAGCCATGATGTAGCTATTTCCATTCATAGCCATATTATTGTTGGAATGCGACCAGACAACGCAGTCTTCTTTTTTGTTTCCTCCTTTTTTTATCTTCATTCATCGTGACCAAATCAAGACTTGAGATATTTTGCCATATCTTATATTATTTTTGCTTTAAATATGGTTTCTAATATATTGTTTCCATGCATCTTTCTCTTCTGTATCCTTGTATACGTTGTATACAGAGCCATTTTTAGCTATTTTTTTAAAGCATCACACACACACACACACACACACACACACACACACACACACACCCGCCCCACCCCATTCTGATACAACCCCATAACCTCTGCAGCCTTTGCTTGTGTCTGCGCTGTGTCCTCTTTATAAGAAGGGAACTATTTTCTTTACAAGTCCAGTCTACACCTATACATCTGAACCTCATACTGTCGACAGTTAACACTCGTCATCCAAACATTACATCACACAGCCATTTAACCAGAAAGATCAAGTACAGTACTCATATAAAGCACACTTGATCAGTCACTTCACAGTATATACTCTCGTGTATTTAATGAATATCAGCATCATCACCCAGTAAACGGTTCAAACTGAATTCGTTTACTCTTGAATATGTCTGGTTACAATTATCTCATATATTCTGTGTGTATAAACTTCACTATGGTGGAATCGGTCAAGCAGTATGCAGCTTTACTGAAACTTTTCTGTCCTTCTGTTCCGAGCAGTTTTTAAATGGTTATAGAGTTATAAGTCTTGCTGTATGATCTTCTGTGTCTGAATTATGAAAATAACATTAGTATATATAATCTACACCGATACAGATCTGGGCAAAAGGAAAATGGCATGTTTATTGTAAGTGAATGTACCGACCACTGGAAAGCACACTTTATTCTGGTTTCCTGGTTTTGTTTTGTTTGTTTGTTTGGTTTTTTTCTTCTTTTTTTCTCTATTTCAAAATCATGTGGCGTGTAGGTCAGGAACAACACTGTTTTTAATGGATATATTATCCTCTTTGTGACTCTGCGTTTGAAGAAATCATTGTGTGCATTAATTATTTTTCCAAAATTATTATTATTATTATTATTATTATTATTATTAATGCTGATTGTGCAGTATGTGTATTATTTCGTTAATGGACAAATCTGTTTATGGATGTAAAAAAAAAAAAAAAAAAGAAAAGAAACCAAGGTCACCCACTTATTAAACTGATGAACACATTTGTCTCTTAAAATGGGACATCAATGGAATGGACTGAAATTTGAAAATGCTGCCATGCTTTCACGTGATGGCTTTTCAACACTGCTCCAAAAATTAACTTTTCAGGACATCTCTTATTTTTGTACACTAATCGTAACTGGTTAAATCTGATTCGTTCACTATTTCAAGATCAAATCATTGCAAATCATTATATGTGGAGTGGATAATCAAAATGAATTGACACTCATAGTTTTCTCACGGGCACCTGAGCAGGCAGCATCGTCCTTATTACGCTTAAAAATGGAGAAATAAACCATAAAATCTTGGGTTAAGTCTTTTTTCTTGTATTTTCCTGGAGTGTGCAGGACTGTAAAATTTTGAATGAGTGTATATAGTAGTATATAAACTAACCTCCCAAGTGAGAATGCACTCCCATTAGCGCCGCAGCACATGCAGCCTTCAACTCTGCTACTTAATCTCAAAGCATACAGCTCAAGTGAAAAGTTTCTGTTACCAGTAAAATATGAATTTATAAAATAATAATTATATTTAGGAACTGCCTAAAAGCAGAGCACCAAAATATTTGCATGTGAAAATTTACAGAAACACATACATGGAAGCGACAGTGGTGGTCTAGTGGTATAAGGTGCCGGATCGCTGATCCAAAGGTTGGGGGTTCGAGTCCCCCCCCCCCCAGTGCAGCTAACTGGGTTATCAAAGGCGGGCCATGTCTCTCACTGTCTATGGCGTGAGGCATGTAAAAGAACCATTGCTGACTTTCGACAAGAGTCTGCCAGAGTCGACAAAGCTGTCAGCGTGTTTCCGCCCTGCGATGGCCTGCTGAGCTGTTCAGGGTGTACTCTACCCTCGTTCTGAGTTGGCTGGGATGAGCACCAGCCTCCCCGCGACCCTAATTAGGATGAAGTGGTTACAGAAAATGAACTGAACATACATGGAAAGTAAGAAAATAAGCTGTGTAGTGCTCTCAGTGGGGGACATACAATTTTCCTTATTTATTGGGTTACCTATGTGTGTTGATGATGACAATGGATATGACAACAAAATCAAGCTCCTGGTTTTATGACATTTGCATAAGTATGGAGCTCTGCTAAAAATATCTCAAGAAACGTACATTCCGCAGGATTCCCTGATACCAGGAATTGGGAGAGATTTTCAAGGGCAAGAAGACTGTTTTAAGCAATCTTGGTGCGTGTGTGTGTGTGTGTGTGTGTGTGTGTGTGTGTGTGTGTGTATATATTTTGATTTGAAATTATTGTCTCTGCATTTAACCCATCCATAGTGAGAACACACAGAGCAGAGGGCTGCCACATTGAGGGTGCCCAGAGAGAAGTAGGAGGTGCTTTGCTCAATGGTAAGTCAGTCATGAAGTTGGAAGAATGGAAGGTGCAGCCCATTCCCCCACCCACCACCACACTTTTTTTTCCCCTAATGATTCGGGAACCGTACAAAACACCTTCCAGTCCCAAATCTGCTTCTCTACCCATTAAGCCACAGCTTACCCCAAATATATACAATATATTTATGTATAAATAATTTTTTTGTTGAGGTACAGATGCTACTTCGAAGAAAACAGTGATCCTGATTCGCCTGCTCTCTGTAATCCATCCTGATAGGCAGTTATTAGTTGGAGTTCTCATGTTAGATGCCCCTTGTCATGATTCATATTGATAGAAAATTATATGCTCAGAACCTGTGGAGATGACTTTTATACTGCACTTGATATACACTCTTCTACTAAAAGGACTACAATTACCGTTATAGTTACAAGATAATCAGTGAGACCTAATGTTAAACTATAGTGACGTTTCTGCTATTTGGTTTGTATTTATATCTGCTTTCACACAAATAAGGATGGTCTCCCCTTCGGAGTCTAATTCCTCTCATAGTGGTCCCCAATCTTTTTATCACCACGGACCGGTCAACGCTTGACAAATTGACTGGGGGGGGGCATAGATTGTATTGTAAATATAACATTTATATAAAATATTGTTATTATTATTAATAATAATATTAATAATAATAATTATTATTATTATTATTATTATAATTATAATAAGCACTCCATGAATTTTATTTTTCAACAGCTGAAATAAAGTTGGTTGGGAATTAGAGCTTGAACTTTTCTCAAAAAAAAAAACCAGGTGATGATGCACTAGCTGAGAGAATGAAGGCTCAGGCTCAGTCTCACCCAAAATCCCTGCTATTGTTTGAAACATGTCCAGCACGCCTCTGTCATGTGTCTTCCCCTTGTGGGTTACATTTTAGCTCTCAAATAACCGACATATAACCGAGAGAATCCAGTCTTCTTCTTCTTCTTCTTGCTGTTCCCTTCAGGGGTCGCCACAGCGAATCATCTGTCTCCATCTCACCCTATCCTCTGCATCTTCTTCTCCTACACCAACTGCCTTCATGTCCTCCTTCACCATGTCCATGAATCTTCTCTTTGGTCTTCCTCTAGACCTTCTGCCTGGTACTTCCAACCTCAGCATCCTACTACCAATATACTCACTATCCCTCCTCTGTACATGTCCAAACCATCTCAATCTAGCCTCTGACTTTGTCTCCAAAACTTCTTGCATGTGCTGTCCCTCTGATGTGCTCATTCCTGATCCTATCCATCCTCGTTACTCCCAAAGAGAACCTCAACATTTTCATCTCTGCTACTTCCAGCTCTGCCTCCTGTCTTTTCCCCAGGGCCACTGTTTCTAAACCATACAATATCGCTGGCCTCAACACCATCTTGTACACTTTTCCTTTCATTCTTGCCGATACCTTCCTATCACACATCACACTGGACACTTTTCTCCAACCATTCCAACCTGCCTGCACATGCTTCTTCACCTCTTTTCCACACTATCCATTGCTCTGGATTGTTGAGCCTAAGTACTTAAAATCCTCCACCTTCCTTATCTCTGCTACCTGTAACCTCACCGTTCCTCTTGGGTCCTTGTCATTCATACACATGTATTGTCTTACTGAGGCTTATCTTCATTCCCTCCTTTCCAGGGCTTACCTCCACCTCTCTAGATTTTCCTGCACTTGTTCTCTGCTCTCACTGCAGATCACAATGTCATCTGCAAACATCATAGTCCATGGGGAATCTTGTCTAACCTCGTCTGTCAGCCTGTCCATAACCATAGCAAACAAGAAGGGGCTCAGAGCTGACCCTTGATGCAGTCCCACCTCCACCTTGAACTCTGCTGTCACACTGACAGCACACCTCACCACTGTCTTACATCTCTTATACATGTCCTGCACCACTCTAACATACTTCTCTGCCACTCCAGACTTCCTCATGCAATACTACAGTTCCTCTCTCGGCACTTTTACGTATGCCTAAGGGATTCTATCAGACGAGCCCCCACGTGTTACGGATAGAATTTAGATGATTGAAATTGCCCTGTGAAACCAGCAAAGCACAACAGACCATGACATTAATTCTGTACAATTTAATAATATGACCAAAATAAGTCGAAATTCACATTATGTACAACTTGGACCTAAACCATATACAAATTAACCAAGGGTCCCATAGTCACCAAGCCCCCGCAGCAGGGTAAATTTAGTGATGGCGCATGTGCTGGCAGGGAAAGGCTTGCCCTCCCGCGTGTTGGACGAAACCATTGATGACCATCCTCGCATGGGCTGTGCGTGGACGTGGATGCTGGACTGTGTCGATGAAGTCCCGCACAACGAAACTTAGGTGAAGCGTGTTCCATGGTTCACCTGAGATGAGTTGATCCATGATCCACCCGAAGAGCCACGAGGAGACTGGAAGAGCCTGGAGGAGACTGTAAGACTGGAGCCAGTCGGCACCAGGTCCTTAATATAGATTCCCCCAACAAGTTGTTTTCGCTCTGGTACAAGCCTGAACAGGCCCATGCAAAACCCAGACAAGCCCCAACATGTCTGTGTTGCTCCTCCTCTCCGTTGGATTGCACAACTCCAGTCCTCTTTTGGAAACTTACAGACTCAAACTGCTGAGTCACACCATGTGACTTTCTTTCATTATTTTTATATTTACATTTACACAAATATTTACCTTAACACCCCATAACAGGCACCCTGTCATATGCTTTCTCCAGATCCAGAAAGGCACAATGCAGCTTCTTCTGACCTTCTCTGTACTTCTCTATTAACATCCTCAAGGCAAACACTGCATCTGTGGTGCTCTTTCTTGGCATGAAGCCAAACTGTTGTTCACAAATGCTGACCTCTGCCCTTAGTCTAGCTTCCACTATTCTTTCCCATAACTTTATCGTATGGCTCATCAACTTTATCCCTCGGTAGCTGCCACAACTCTGCACTTCTCCTTTGTTCTTAAAAATGGGCACCAGCACACTTTTCCTCCATTCCTCTGGCATCTTCTCACTCTCTAAGACCTTGTTGAATGTTCTTGTCAGGAAATCTACTGCTACCTCTCCTAGACACTTCCATACCTCCACTGGTATGTCATCAGGACCAACTGCCTTTCCATTCTTCATCCTCTTCAATGCCTTCCTCACTTCACCCTCATTAATATTTGCTACTTCCTGGTCCTTGACGGTCACCTCTTCTACTCTTTTTTTCTCTATCATTTTCCTCATTCATCAGCTCTTCAAAGTACTCTTTCCATCTTCCCAACACACTTCTGTCATCAGTCAATACATTTCCCTCTCTGTCCTTAATCACGCTAACTTGCTGCACGGCCTTCCCATCTCTATTTCTCTGCTGTGCCAACCTGTATAAATCATTTTCTCCCTCTTTACTTTCCAACCGAGCATGCAAGTCATCATACGCCCTCTGTTTGGCCTTTGACACCGTTACCTTCACCTTACGCTGTCTCCCTGTACTCCTGTTTACTCTCTTCAGTCCTCTCTATGTCCCACTCCTTCTTAGCTAACCTCTTCCTTTGTACACACTCCTGCACTTCCTCATTCCACCACCAAGTCTCCTTATCTCCTCTCCATCCAGTTGACACACCAAGTATTCTCCTACCTGTCTCCCTGATCATATTAGCTGTAGTTGTCCAGTCATCTGGAAGCACTTCCTGACCACCCAAAGCCTGTTTCAACTCCTCTTTGAAGACAACCCGACACTCTTCCTTTTTCAGCTTCCACCACTTTGTCTTCTGCTCTGTCTTTGCCTTCTTCACCTTCCTCAACATCATCCTGCACACCACCATCCTATGCTGTTTGGCAGCAGTCTCACCTGCTACTACTTTGCAGTCACTGACTTCCTTCAAATGACATCGCCTACACAAGATGTAGTCTACCTGTGTGCTCCTATCTCCACTTTTACAAGTCACCCTATGCTCCTGTCTCTTCTGGAAGAAAGTATTTACCTCAGCCATTTCCATCCTTTTTTGAAAAATCTAACAACATCTGTCCTTCTGCGTTCCTGTCCTGGATACCAAACCTGCCCATCATTTCCTCGTCCCCTCTGTTTCCTGCACCAACATGTCCATTGAAGTCTATCCCAATGACCACTCTTTCACTTCTAGGGGTACTCTGCATCACTTCATCTAACTCACTCCAGAATCTCTCCTTCTCTTCTAGCTCACATCCTGCCTGTGGGGTATAAGCACTAACAATATGGAACATCACGCCTTCAATTTCTAACTTGAGAGTCATCACTCTCAAGTGTCTCTCAAGAGTCTGACACTCTTTTCACTTCTAGAACATTCCTGAAAAACCCCTCCTTCAAGATGACTCAAGATTCTCTTCCCATCCACACCATGAAAAAACAGCTTAAACCCTGCTCCTAAGCCTCTAGCCGTGCTACCTTTCCACCTGGTCTCCTGAACACACAGTATGTCCACCTTCCTCCTCTGCATCATGTCAGCCAGCTCTCGACCTTTTCCTGTCATAGTTCCTACCTAAAGACTCATGCCTTTCCTCTTCTCTCTCTGCCTACGGACCCGCCTCCCGCCTCTCCTTCTTGGACGTCTTCGACCAACAGTAGTCCAATTTCCACCAGCACCCTGTTGGTTAACAGCACTAATGGCGGTCATTGTTAACCCGGGCCTCGACTGATCCGGTATGAAATTTTTTGTTGTGACTCGCATATTTTATTTGGCATTTGTTTTACGCCAGATACCCTTCCTGATGCAACCCTCTGCATTTATCTGGACTTGGGACCGGCGTTTGGGAGAGACACAGAATCCAGTCATTTTTCAAAAGAAAAGATTTTTTTAAAAATAAAGATCGTACAGACTCAGATAATAAATAAAACGGAAATAATGAATTATTTCTTCTACAGACCGGTACCGGTCCGCGGACCGGTGGTTGGGGACCACTAGTCCAAGGGACTTTTTTGTTTCCATTTTCACAAGCTTGTCCATTATGGATGTATTGAACTTATAGAGAAATGTTTAAAATAATCAGGCTAAATTATTTTCCAAATTTGTTTTACTGTTACATTTGTGACAATGACGATTATAAAAAGTGTTATAGAAATAAAATCGAATTGAATTGAAATATTCCACTTACTCTCACTGGATATGACTGATAGCTAGTCAGGTCTCATTGCATATCCAACTTATGTTTGTGGAGTAAATTTTAAATATAGTTACAGCCTTTTGATACATGTGACTTCTATTATGTTTCAGTCCCCACCCCTTGTCCCCCCACCTCTCGCTCTTGCTTTCTGTCTCAGTGTAGTGAATGTTCAGGCTTTTATTCCGGGCGAGGCTCAGTGATCTGCTCTCGCAGTCTGAATGCAGTTGCATTCCTTTCAGATTTTCAGCTGTGAAGTAACCAGAACATGCAGAATGAACTGAAAACGTGAGGCACAGACTGAAGTTGTTTGTTGCATTGAGCTGTTGTGCTTGTGGATCATGTGTTTTTTGTGGTTTCACCCGATTACTGTATTCCAGCGACTCTTTTTCTCCAGACCTTCTCATGGTACAGTAACTCTCTTACACTGTATGTATAACATTGATGTTTAATCAACTGGATGGCTTTCTCTGGTTAAAATGAAGGTGTAGTTATATTTGGTACAGTCTATATTTACTGTACTGGGAAGTTTTCTGTTCCTAAACCTGAATGGAGAGTGTAGACGAAACAACAATAATCAATCATATTTGCAGGCATTGCTCACAGGAGTGAAGAGACTCTGGTGTTTTTTGATCTGGAAACTACCGGCCTCAGTAAGTGGAATGAACATAAACACATATTTATGGCTGTTTGTCATAACTTATGATTATAATCAGACCTTTGTCTGAAAGTCAAATATGATACAAGTCAAAGTGCTAACGTAGTTATTTCAGTTGAATATATAATTATCTCAATATAATAAACTTTATTTTAATATATTATATGATTATTTAAACGATTTTAAACTTGTTTTCGTCTCAACTTGTGAGCTTCTGTGGTTGTGTGTGTATGTGTTGGGGGAGTGTGGACTTCCTGGATTGGTTCTATTCATGAGACATTTGATGATGCAGCAGCTACACCACCAGCCTTTAACCCCTAATCCTCCACACCTTAAAGAAACTTAGATAAACATGTGTATGTGTAAGTGTGAGTATGTGTGTGTGTGTGTGTGTGTGTGTGTGAGTGTGTGTGTGTGTGTGTGTGAGTGTGAGTATGTGTGTGTGTGTGTGTGTGTGTGGGGGGGGGGTCCCCAAACATAAAATTTGTCAGTAGAAACCTTTGTCAAGGCAGTGAATAGTGACCAAAAGCAGATTTAAAACAGGAGCGAGTATGACAGTGTACCAGAACTGTGAATATGTTTACATTAGAGTCACATTAGAGAACCTTATTTGGGCTCATTTTCATTTCACTTTACTGTTCTCAAAGTAGGCTTTATGGAGAGCTCGCTGAAGGAGTAGGAAAATAAGTTGATCATCCGCTTCTTCATGACAAGGACACCAGTAAGAGTGCTCTCAAGTGTGAGGAATCAACCTATGAGTGGAATACTATGGTGAAAGATTGAAGCAATTGGAGAACGATAACTTTCAATATTGGACATTGGATCCACAAAACAAAAGCAAAGAAGAACCAGAAATAGTAACAATCCATGAACTAGAGACTCTCTTGTCACTTATCCCTTAACATCCGGGGATGTCGTTGGGGCACCTTCATGGCGAGACTTGGGCTGATTTTGCCTGGCAGCGCCCATCCCTCTCCAGGTCGTGAAACACGCTAACGGCTTTTGCAGCCTACTCTTTACGAAAGTCAGCAATGGTTCTTTTACATGCCTCTCACCGTAGACAGTGAGAGACATGGCTTGCCTTCGATAACCCAGTTAGCTACACTGGGGATACAGTGACAACCCTGTGGGGACTCGAACCCCCAACATTAGGATCAGTGATCCTGCGCCCTATCCACTAGACCATCACTGCCCCGAACTAGAGACTACTGGATTGCTAAACTGTGCAATGTCTGTATTGAGCTCAAAGGTGTATGTCCAAAAAAGGTGTGAATTTTCTTTAAATCTGACTGGAGTGTGAGTATTTCTTCTAAAATTTTATACCAGTGTTACACCGATTACAACTGATGGGCACCGATGTTACTCTAATGTACTTTGAACACAAAAAAACACCACGATTTTCAACACTCCCGAGATATTTAGGTCCAGCGATGGGTTTGGGACTGGATGGTGGTTGGTTTAATTCCCAAACCAGCAGAAAAAATGTGTAGAAGTGGAGTGGACTGAGTGAGCAGCATCCATAGCTAAAGTGCCCTTGAGCAAGGCACCCAATCCCCAACTGCTCTTCAGGTACTACAGTGTGTGTGTGTGTGTGTGTGTGTGTGTGTGTGTGTGTGTGTGTGTGTGTGTGTGTGTGCACGCACGCACAATGTTTACAAGTGTATTTACTGAGGATGGGTTGTATATAGAACCAAAATTCTCTTGAGGGATCAATAATAAAATATACATATTTCAAAAAAGACTTCACTCTTGTTCAAAAGTTTTCAACAAAATTCAACAATATTCTCTGATATGCACCAATGTTCTCTGATTTGCTCTGATGTAACATCAGAATATGATCATTGCAAATCAGCATCATGATCACACCTTAAGGAAAGGATACATCAGATATCCTGGAGCTGTGACACAACTGAGCTTTGTAAGGATATTTATTTATTAATTACCATGCTTATCCAACGGTTGGGGGTTCGAGTCCGACTCTCCACAGGGTTGTCACTGTCCCCCCCAGTGCAGCTAACTGGGTTATCAAAGGCGGGCCATGTCTCTCACTGTCTATGGTGTGAGGCATGTAAAAGAACCATTGCAGACTTTCGTAAAGAGTAGCTGCAAAGTCATCAGCGTGTTTCTGTCCCTTGCTAAAAAGGGTTGTGACAGGAAGGGCATCCGACGTAAAAACCTCTGCCAAATCAAATGTGCGAATCACATGATTCGCTGTGGCGACTCCTGAGTAAAAGGGAAAAATGCCGAAAGGAAGACAGACAGACTTGTCAATCAATCTGGCTGCCATTCCAGAGTTCTGGTGTATGCGGCAGCCATAACAGATTTGTCATGGCTTTATACGAAGGGCAAGCAGTAGAGGCCCAAAGTTCTTTCTGCAGGCTGTTTATATTGAAACACCATCTCTCGCTAGCTGGCCATTGACTCTAAAGAGTTCATCCATCCTTTGATACGTCTTGTTTTTATTCCTACTGGGTGGCTAGCCACTACGGTTTAGTCGCCGACCACTCGACCATGCAACAGGTTGTACTGATTTACCAGTTACCAGTAGCACGGCAAATCCTGACCTGACAGACCATGCATGTAATAGATGTAAATATTCAACATGATTTAATTTAACAGTAAAAGAGCAATAATACATTGGTACCTCACTTTACGAAATTATTCCGTTCCAGAGCCTTTTTCGTAACCTGCATTTTTCATAAATTGTACCGAATTTTACATGTAAAAAGCGTGATTTGTTCCAAGGCTCCCAATACTACCCCTAAACCCTTTCAAAATTATAAAAGCATACTTTTTAAGACCTACTTCTGCTCCAATATTGTACCGATGGTAGATGGGTTTGACCATATTCCTTTGCGATATCACTCAAGCCCATTTCTTCTTCTCACTCACACCGGAAATCACACGTGTGTGTGTGTGTGTGTGTGTGTGTGTGTGTGCGCATGTGTGTTGACCATGACTTCTTAGCAGAGTTATAATCCTTCAAATGTTTATGGAAGATTAAAAGCCTGAGTCAACAAATAAAGCATGAAGCAACAGTAACTCTGTCCTTTACACGAAAAGCATCATGGTAGATTCAGCTCCACAATGGCAAATGAGAGGGAGCTGTGTCATCCCTCCTAGCCAATGGGAGGCCAGCGGGGTGGGATGTTGGGAGATAGGCAATGGGAGGTAGATGCGTCATCCCTCATAGCCAATGGGATCCCTGTCCAAGATGGCGTCAGGTGGACCTGTCCAAGATGGCGCCCGAGTGAAGGCGACATGAACGACAGCTTAGTTGTTAGCCAATGGGAGGCCAGAGGAGCGAGAAGTTTAAATGTCATTGATGGGAAAGCATCTCGTGCATTGGTTGAATGTTTTAATGGCGCGTTTTATTGTTTGAATGGCGCGTTTGAATTTTTAAGATAGCTCTTTCGTAAAGTGAACTTGTTTCGTATACAGAGACAAAAATTTTAGGAAAATGCGTCTCGTAACATGCATTTTTCATTTGGTGAGACTTTTGTAACGTGAGGTATCACTGTATGTAGAACATGAGGACAGTGCAGATTATTCATAAAGTGTGATGTCCAGGTATCGACAAACATTGCGATGCTTTAAAGTCCGGGGGTTGCTGGTCTGAAGAACCCTCACCCCCACCCCCACCCTCCTTCACGAGGTCCTTAAATATGGCGGTTGCTTTTTTCCGAAATAATTGCCTCTGTCACTGTATCTCTGCTTTGAAGGTCTCCTTCTGCTTCCATATCGTCCAGATTGTAGAGGGGTTTCAGCCATACTCCTTTGCAATTTCGCTCAACCGCAACCCACTTTCGTATTTTTTTATTATCTCCTGCTTCACTTCGATTGATAACGGAGCCCGCTTCTTCTTTTCAGTGTCACCGGGAATCACTTTCTTGGGGTCCATGATGGATAATGAAATATAATGCTGCAATGATCACTCTCAAAAAAACTCATGAGCCAACAGTCCTGTTCAATTCTCTTTCATGCGTGTGACAAACAGGAAGTATGGGTACAGGAAGTATGGGTACAGTTCAGTTCCCTCCTGGCCAATGGGAGGCCAGTGGGGCGCGATGTTGGGAGACAGCCAATGAGAGAGCAACTCGCGCATTGTTAGAATTTTTGAATGGTGTGTTTGGCGCTTTTCGTAAGAAGAGGTCGTTTCATATACAGAGGGGGAACATTTAGGAAAATGTTTTTCGTAACCTGGATCTTTTTGTATTTAGAGATTTTCGTAAGCAGAGGGCCGACTGTACTGTATATAGATTTAAACGAAGGATTTATAATCACACTTTAATCACACAGTGACATGGTGGTTAGAAATTTCACTTCTCAGCAATAAGGGTGCGCGTCCCTGGGTTCGAGTCCCTGAATCGTCAAGGTATTTCCATATGGAGTTTACATGTCCTCTTTGTGCTTGCATGGGCTCCCTCTGGGTAATCCAGTTTTCCTCGCACATGCCAAAGAGTATTGATTTTTCTAAACTGCCTCTAGATATGAATGTGAGTATTACTGATTGTGTGTGTGATAGCCCTGCAATGAACTGACAAGCTGTTTGAAGTGTACCGAACCTTCGCTCCGTGTCGGCTGAGATAAGCTTCACCTTCCCTGAAGCATCATAAGATGGCGAGGTTTGGTAAATGAATGAATGAACGAAAATGTTTTCAATCTTAATCCTCTCAAGGTTTTTTCATCATTCATTCATATTCTGAACCACTTAATCCTAATTAGAGTCATGGGGAGGCCGGAGCCCATCTTAACCGACTCTGGGAGAGGTCAGAATACAACCTGGACAGCTCGTCAGGTCATCACAGAGCAGCAACACACTGACGGCTATGCAGCCTCCTCTTGATGAAAGTCAGCAATGGTTCTTTTATTCTCACCATAGACAGTGAGACAGAAACATGGCCGACCTAAGCCAGTTAGCTGCACTGGGGAGACAGGAGTGACACCCGTTGACCTTGGGACCACAATGCAGATAAACTGGTTTAAAAAAGTTCAGCCATGTCTCTCATCGTCTATGGTGAGAGGAATGTAAAAGAACTATTGCCGGCTTTTGTCAAGGAGGTTGTATTTGCAGTCAGTGTGTAATGTGACAAAACAGTCTTTCACTGTGTATTAAATTTGACTAAACTTTGAACCTTAAATCTCTTTCCAGCTACATCTGCATGTGATATTGTTCAGTTGTCAGCCATCAGTGGAGAGAGGATCTTTAATGTCTACATTTTCCCTCGATGCCGTATAGACTATGGTGCCTCCAGGGTTACAGGACTAACGACCCGAAGCCAGAAACTGCTTCTACATGGACAGGAAGTGCCAACAGTCCCCTTAACAGAGGCTCTGGATTCATTCATCTCCTTCCTTAAAACCTTCAACAGGCCGATTCTAGTGGGCCACAATTCTAAACGTTTTGACTGTCCTGTTCTGCTGCGAATCTTAAAAGAGTTTAATCTGCTGGAGGAGTTTCAGGGTGTGGTCTCAGGTTATCTGGACACATTGCTTCTCAGTAAAGAAATGTTTATACTGCCGAAATATTCTCAGCCTTTCCTGGTCCAACATTTTCTCCAAAGAAGCTATGGTGCTCACAATGCTACGGAGGATGTGCGAGCCCTTCAAGAGCTCTATAGAACCTGGAGGCCAACCCCAGACCTAGTAAATAAGCACAAGTTTATCTTATAGCTGAAAGACTTCAGAGGAGAGTGGGGTCGATTGTAAGTGGGTTCAAGGTGTAACATTATCTACTGATTCAATCAACAATCTACAATAGTGATGTAATAGTCTGTACATGCTCGTTAGCCTTCCAAAGACAGTCCGGTGAACACATAGCCGTGTGTATGGAGCAACTGGCTGGAGCCGCCATGACACTTCAAGTGGTGGCAAAAGGTCTCCATACAGTGACAGTGGGTGCACATTTGTCTTCCTCAAGGTCTTAATTCAAAACTTTGAAGTTGAAGTTAAACCTTTCATTTGTTTTGGTGCAAATTGTGGAAAGAATGCTAAGAATGACTTGGGTTGTAAAGTTCACTTTTTAAAATGACAGATATATCCCGTGGCTTTTGTGATTGAACTGCATAGGTCTGACTGGTGACCTAATTTGTTTAAGGAAATTTTTATGGTGTTTTACCTGAACTTGAGTTACATTTTTCTAATATCTATGAGTGTTTTACATTTTTTATTGGCTGGAAATAAAATATCTGCTCAGAATCAAAAGTTTATTTGTTTTATGTTTCCAAGAAATGGTGTTCAGATACCTGTTCTTCTGGTTACCCACCAACCAAGTACTTCTGCTTGCTGCACCAATAACAAGTACTAGCACAGGAAGTGATGAGGTTTGAAATTGAGAAATCCAATGAAGTTCCGCAGCATTAAATCACTGCACAGTGAAGATAAACAAGAGAAAAGATTCTGACATAATTCTGCATGTAATCATTACAACTGCCAATTCTGTAATACCAAATACTCTACAAGAGATGGCTGTTTACTTTTATACTGTATCTATAATAAAACCCAGATTTAAATGTTATGCCGCTTTATTTTCTGTAGATTTAAATTTTCTTTCCTTCAACTGAAATGAATATCATGCTCTGAGGGACAAAATGAGGCTTTATTTCCAAGTTCCAGTTCCTCATGATATAAAGCTGTGTGCCAATAGATAGAGTCATTCGAAGCTTCAAAATAAGCAAGAAATTGCACAAACTTTAAACCTTTAAAATAATTGTTGGGTAATGATGGTTAATAATTTAAAAATAAATAATTATATGAAGGTGAAGACCGCACAGTTCCGGGTTTATCATTATTCCTTTGGTGGAGCAAAACTGGAGCAAAACTTCAGTAGGTATGTGTGCAAAATTTCAACATGATTAAATGCTAAATCAAATAGAACCGACAGAAAAAGCCTGAAAAACCTGAAATGATTGTTGTAGGTTGAATCACAACTCTATTAGAAAAAATATAGCCTGTTGTAATTATAATAATAAACATAATAATCATAATAATAATAATAATAATAATAATAATAATAATAATAGGCGGCTTGGTAGCGTAGTGGTTAGCATGTCTGCCTCACAGCAAGAAAGACTGGGTTCGGTTCCCAGCTTGGGCACTTCTGTGTAGGGTTCGCATGTTCTCTCTGTGCTTGCGTGGGTTTCCTCCGGGTACTCCAGTTTCTTCCAGGAGCCCAAAAACATGCACAGTATGTTAATTGGCTGTACCAAATCTCCCCTAGGTGTGAATGGTTGTGTGAGTGTAGGCCTGGTAGGCTGTCTAGGGTGTACCCTGTCCACACCTGGAGTTGGCTGAGATGAACACCAGCCTCCCCGTGACCCTAATTAGGATTAAGCTGTTCAGAAAATGAATGAATAATAATAATAATAATCATAATCATCTTCTTCTTTTCCTTTCGGCTTTTCCCTTCAGGGGTCGCCACAGCGAATCATCTGCCTCCATCTCACCCTGTCCTTTGCATCTTCTTCTCTTACACCAACCACCTTCATGTCCTTCTTCAACACATCCATGAATCGTCTCTTTGGTCTTCCTCTAGGCCTTCTGCCTGGTAGTTCTAATCTCAGCATCCTACTACCAATATACTCACTATCCCTCCTCTGTACATGTCCAAACCATCTCAATCTAGCCTCTCTGACTTTGTCTCCAAAACGTCTTACATGTGCTGTCTCTCTGATGTACTCATTCCTGATTCTATCCATCCTCGTTACTCCCAAAGAGAACCTCAACATTTTCATCTCTGCTACCTCCAGCTCTGCCTCCTGTCTTTTCCCCAGGGCCACTGTTTCTAAGCCATACAACATCGCTGGCCTCAACACTGTCTTGTACACTTTTTATTTCATTCTTGCCGATACCTTCCTATCACACATCACAACGGACACTTTTCTCTTAACATTCCAACCAGCCTGCACATGCTTCTTCACCTCTTTTCCACACTCTCCACTGCTCTGGATTGTTGAGCCTAAGTACTTAAAATCCTCCACCTTCTTCATCTCTGCTCCCTGTAACCTCACCGTTCCTCTTGGGTCCTTGTCATTCATACACATGTATTCTGTCTTACTGAGGCTAACCTTCATTCCCCTCCTTTACAGGGCATACCTCCACCTCTCTCGATTTTCCTGCACTTGTTCTCTGCTCTCACTACAGATCACGATGTCGTCTGCAAACATCATAGTCCATGGGGAAAATTGTCTAACCTTGTCTGTCAGCCTGTCCATCACCATAGCAAACAAGAAGGGGCTCAGAGCTGACCCTTGATGCAGTACCACCTCCACCTTGAACTCTTCTGTCACACCGACAGCACACCTCACCACTGTCTTACATCTCTCATACATGTCCTGCACCACTCTAACATACTTCTCTGCCACTCCAGACTTCCTCATGCAGTACTACAATTCCTCTCTCGGCACCCTGTCATATGCTTTCTCCAGATCCACAAAGGCACAATGCAGTTCCCTCTGACCTTCTCTGTACTCCTCTATTAACATCCTCAAAGCATACCCTGCATCTGTGGTGCTCTTTCTTGGCATGAAACAAAACTGTTGTTCACAAATACTGAACTCTGCCCTTAGTCTAGCTTCCACTATTCTTTCCCATAAATTCATCGTATGGCTCATCAACTTAATCCCTCGGTAGTTGGCACAACTCTGCACATCTCCCTTGTTCTTAAAAATGGGCACCAGCACACTTCTTCTCCATTCTTCTGGCATCTTTTCACTCTCTAAGACCTTGTTGAATGTTCTTGTCAAGAAATCTACTGCTACCTCTACTAGACACTTTCATACCTCCACCGGTATGTCATCAGGACCAACTGCCTTTCCATTTTTCATCCTCTTCAATGCCCTCCTCACTTCACCCTTATTAACATTTGCTACTTCCTGGTCCTTGATAGTCACCTCTTCTACTCTGTTTTTCCTCTCACATTTTCCTCATTCATCAGCTCTTCAAAGTACTCTTTCCATCTTCCCAGCACACTTCTGTCATCAGTCAATACATTTCCCTCTCTGTCCTTAATCACTCTAACTTGCTGCATGTCCTTTCCATCTCTATTTCTCTGCTGTGCCAACCTGTATAAATAATTTTCTCCCTCTTTACTTTCCAAACGAGCATACCAGTCATCATATGCCCTCTGTTTGGCCTTTGACACCGCTACCTTTGCCTTACGCTGTGTCTCCCTGTGCTCCTGTTTACTCTCTTCGGTCCTCTCTATGTCCCACTTCTTCTTAGCTAACCTCTTCCTTTGTACACACTCCTCCTCCACTTCCTCATTCCACCACCAAGTCTCCTTATCTCCTCTCCTTCCAGATGACACACCAAGTATTCTCCTACCTGTCTCCCTGATCACATTAGCTGTAGTTGTCCAGTCATCTGGAAGCACTTCCTGACCACCCAAAACCTTTTTCAACTCCTCCTTAAAGACAACCCGACACTCTTCCTTTTTCAGCTTCCACCACTTTGTATTCTGCTCTGCCTTTGCCTTCTTCACCTTTCTCACCATCAGCGTCATCCTGCACACCACCATCCTATGCTGTTTGGCAACACTCTCACCCTACTTTTATTAGTATTATTAACAAATCTGTAGTGGTAAAGTGCTGGAGTTCTGATTCCGTGGTCGGAGGTTCAAATCCTATTATCAATAGGTTGTTATTGCTGTCCCCCCAGAGCAGCCAACTGGGCTATTATAGGTCAGCCATGGCTCTCAATGTCTCTGGTGAAAGGCATATAAAAGAACCAGTGCTGATGTTTGTAAAGAGTAGACTGTATAGCCATCAGCATGTTTCTGCCCTGCGATGGCCTACCAAACTATTCAGGGCGTACATTGCCCTTGCCCAGTGTCAGCTGGGATGGGCGCCAGACTCCCTGCGACCCTAATTAGGATTAACCAGTTCAGAAAACAAGTGAATGAATGAATCGCCTCAGATTCCATTTTACCAACTCTGGGCAAAGGTCGGGTTTACCCTGAACCGGATCACCATGGTATTTAATGGTATTTACTTTGATGTCTTTGCCTGTTTTGCGTTTTAGATCAACTTAATTTTAAAAATGACTCTTGAAGCCAATAGAAGTGCATAATGTCCTGGATGTGTAGGGTGACAGTGCACCTCTCTGTGACATCATAACCTAGTTTTTGTAGGTTGTGTGACACACTGACATGCCATTGTGACAGAGACACAGAGAGAAGGTCGCCCCTCACTGTGACGTCTTCACAGAGTGTTTATGTTATGTGACCTCACAGAATAGTTGGCTATGCTGCGATGTTTTGATTTCGCATTCTATTTTACTTCTGTCCCTCAATTTTTTTTTTCTTGAATTTGTCGGTGAAAGGATGTCAACACTGAATTCCCGCAACGGAAGCGTTCCCAAGGTTCTCCTCAAACCTCAGACTTGTTGTTTCTTGAATATTCTTTAACGATTCGTTATTTTGTATATTTTGTAAGCTTTACTAGTTAAAAAAAATGTGATTGATTGAATTGCTCAATGTTTGTGGGACCTCAATAACTAAAATATACAAAAGTAGATTCGTCCTCAAAATTGTGTGAACATGTATGTAAAATATAAATGAGTCTGAGTAGGGTGATGACTCTATGATGGCCCTTTCCCAGGCTAAGGAGAAACATAATAATGATGTGCCTAGTGCTGAACTGAAGAACTGGTAGCATGGAAGGAGAGTGTAGAGATGTGGAGAAAATGCTCACTGAAGTATGCAGAAAGTGTGAAATGAAAAATGCCAGAAATGCTTTCTGCTTGCAAAGAACATATTGAATAAGGTGTGGCTTTAACACTCACAGCAGTAATAGGGTTTGGTGAGTCCAGAATTACCCTATTTATGAGTGATGGACCTGTCAGAGTAAGAAGGGAAGCACATGAAGTAGTGGCCACTGTACAAGCCTCTAGAGGCAGTGTTATCATCTGATGTTCAATTGGGCAGGTCGAGTCCCAGCAACATTATCTGGCAATAAAATGAAGTCGGCTGATGACCTGAATTTACAGATTGTCCAAATTATACCATCAGTAGAAGTTTTTCTTGATGACCCATTGTTATGCTAGTCAGCAATATATAACAGTCAGCGTACATTACATCAGCAGTTTGCAGCCTTATCATTACGGGCATGCACAGACACTGGGTAGGACTCAGCACAACAATCTGAGTTTGGTGCGCCTCTCAGGAGTATTGCTACAATGCTAATAATCAGCGTTACAGTAAATACTATTCAGAAAATCAATGACTCAGAGAAACTTTTTCTCTTATCTTACAGGAAGCTATGAAAGGGACGATGATCAAAGAAATTAAACAAAAGTTAATTCAGGAAAATGAAAATCTGAAGGTAAATATCACGTAAAAATATTTTCGGCTATTCTACTAAATAATTGGTCCATCCGTAAAAATGTAACTTTTGCTTCTTTAATTCCAAGATGTCTCTGGCTGCAGCTGAGAAAAGAATGCAAAATACTCTGAAGTCTAAGGCGAAGCTGGGGTGTGAGAACACTGACCTGAAGGAACAATTGAAAGTACTGCAACGGACGCTAGAGGACCTGGGAGAACAGCTGTACACTGCAAACAGAGATTACGATAAATTATTACAGGTACAGTAAAGAGTAAAAGAAACGATTCCAGAATATAATAAATTGCATATTATTTAATTGACTGATCTTGTGTCTGATTATGATATTCACATCAGATCAGTCATATAATCATTAATTAACCAATGATAAACCTAGCAGAGGGTGTGAGCTGCCTAATATACTGTACATATTAATTATTAGCTCTTAACAAATGTTTCATGTCCATAAATTTTGAAGAAAAAAAAACCCAATACAGTATTAACGAGTGTATTTCTTTTTTTCAGAGCCCCAAACTGAAATCGTATTTTAAATGACAAATTTCTGTGTAGATAAAAATTTTAAAAAGTATGAGTTTTCCAGGGAAGATGTGATTCCCCAAAACTGCTTTTTTTCTCTAGCATTGTTTAATCTTAATATGTAAAAAAAACATTCATTACAAAAATGAAATCGGAGGTGCACCACAGCATGTTCTGAAGACTGTGAAGGTTTTGCATGTATCTATTTTGGATAAATGATGGCTAGTAATGACAAAATGCATGTTTTTCTACGGTAATCGCAAAAAATATACCAGTATGTACAGGGGTCCCTCACTTTCCGTGGTTAATGGGGACCGAGTACCCGCACCCCCCACCCCCATGATCGCCGATTTATGCGAAGTCGGATCGACCCCCCTGACTGACGTATACATACATGTGTGTATATATATATATATATATATATATATATATAGCGCGTAGGCCTCCGTCAGTCCCGAAGGACTATGGCTGCGCTCTGGCCAGTATCCCGACTGGTGATACTCCCCAGTGCACAGAGCCTGGGTAGGGAGTAATGAGGGACAGGCTGTTACCCAAGCAGCAAGTCCCCCCCTGTCTCGGCGCCACCGGAAGGATCCAATGGAAAGGCAAGTGCCGATACGACTGGGTTCCAGCCGCTGCAGGAGAGAAACTACGGTCAATTTAGAACGGCCAATTAACCTACAGTGCACGTCTTTGGATTGCGGGGTAAACCGGAGCACCCGGAGGAAACCCGCACAAGCATGGGGAGAACATGCAAACTCCACACAGAAACGCCCAGGCCAGGAATCGAACCCGGGCCTTCTTGCTGTGAGGCGGACGTGCTAACCACTACGCCACCGTGCCGCCATATATATATGTATATATGTATATCTGTCTGTCTTCCTTTCAGCTTTTTCCCTTTTACTCAGGAGTCGCCACAGCGAATCATCTGATTCGCATGTTTGATTTGGCAGAGGTTTTTACGTCGGATGCCCTTCCTGTCACAACCCTTTTAGCAAGGGACAGAAACACGCTGACGACTTTGCAGCTACTCTTTACGAAAGTCAGCAATGGTTCTTTTACAGGCCTCTCACCATAGACAGTGAGAGACATGGCCGCCTTTGATAACCCAGTTAGCTGCACTGGGGGATATGTATATCAATAAACACATATTCAACATGATAAATGCTTATAATAATAATAATGAAACATTAAAAAATAAATCACAAGATGTAAATAAAATGTAAATACACACACATACAGATGCACATCTCACATAAAAATGTAAGTAGTTTTGTTGGGTTGTTTTTTTTTTTTTTTTTTTTTTGGGGTTTTTTGCATAATTGGCTTGTTTTGCAGCATTTTCCTTAACCTTTCCCCTATTTTTCCTTAATTCCCATATTTTTTTGTTTTTCGAATAATACTTTTGAAAAACCCGTGATGCACTGAAGGCACAGAAACTGAAGCTTGAAGTAGCAAGGGATCACTGTATTACAAAAATAGAGCAGGTGGTGCAGAATAGCATGATATAAGTAACGGTCAGTGAAAGTCGGGTTGAAATAAATTGATGTATTGAGGTGCAGTTGAGGATTAATGCGTCGATGGACGATAATGACAGTGACGAGGCAAGATGACATTGATTCCTATTTGTCGCTCAGCTACACAGGCAGGTGATACAGGACATGGTTATAATTCTAGGTGTATTCATTCATTCATTCATTTTCTGATTCACTGAATCCTTATTAGGGTCACAGGGAAGCTGGTGCCCATCTCATCCAACTCTGGGCAAGGGCAGAGTACACTCTGGACAGCTCACCAAGCCATTGCGGGGCACAAAAACGCTGATGGCTATGAGGTTTACTCTTGACGAAGGTCAGCAGTGGTTTACATGAACCTCTCACCACAGACAGTGAGAGACATGACCGGCATTTGATAACCCAGTTAGCTGCACTGCGGGGACAGCAGTGGTAACCGTTGACAGTGGGGCTTGAACCCCCAATCTTAAGATTGGCAATCCAACACCTTTACCACCGAGTCACCACTGTCCCTATGTGTATTTGCATTATTTAGAAAAATAACAAATTATTGAAACAAATTTGGTGTATTAATCTCACAGTTAAAAGGCTCTGGAAGTGTTTTGTGTAGAGTTTGTGTAGAGTCTCCTTGTTCTTGCTTGGATGATTTCTGACGGTTTTGCTACCACCGTACAAAGACATGAATTACTTTTTATTATTACCACAGAATCTGAATTAATAAATGAATATTGAGTTTTGCTAAAAATGAAGATAGAGGTCTAAAATTGTGTGTGTGTGTGTGTGTGTGTGCTTAGTGTCATTTTTAATCACATATAGTAAATCTTTTATAATTTTAAAATTTCATGTTTATTAAATCTGGTGAAAGGAATTGAACAGATTTTACAGTGAAACCTCGCATATAAAAACATGGAAATCACATAAAAACATGGAAATCACATAAAAACATGGAAATCACATAAAGACACCGTACACGTATGAACATTTATCACTCAATTAAGAACCTTTTCTGATGCATCACTTTTTTTTTAGACACGTGAGCGAGAGCAGCAGGCTAATGGAAACCTCAAGTCAGAGAATGCAATCATTAAGGTGGGTTATATAAGTTAGTAATGCACACACACACACACACACACACACACACACAAACCAAATTCCGGCTCTCTTTATTTGGTGCAGCTGAAACCAGGTAAGTAAAAGTCATAATACCAACAGCTCAGGAAAATATAATAATAAAAACATACACTTGAAAAACTGATGTAACTAATCACTTTTTCTTTTGCACACCAAGCAATTATATTTATTATGAGACGTTGCTGAATTGTTCAATTCAGCGATAGTCGTCAAGCCTGAGGTGTACAATTGATTAAGTGCATTTTACACAAGGACATAAGCAATAAATGACTAACAACAATAACAATAATTAATAAAAAAAAAAAAAAAAAAAAAAAAGATTTTTATGGTATATTTTTAAAAATCATGCCAGATGCAGATACACTTTAGCAGGATCAAACAGTATTCTCTTTAACTCCCTTAAAATATACAACACAGAAACAAATAAAAGTTTTATATTTTATATTCGCATAGTTTTACTCTGACACAGGAATGTCAATTGATGACATCGTGTTTTCTTGTCTGTTCAGCCGGTTCGTTGAGAAACTGAAGTAAACCACACCCCATAAAGGTGTTTTGGTGTATATGATGAAAAACATGAAAAAAAAATTTTTTAATTATAAAGTGTGATATTGATGACTTGTAGTGGTGACCATGGTAAACTGAGAGCCCATTGTTTTGATTCATACACAATAATGATTTCTAATCCGTTTTATTTTGCTATACCGTGTTAATCGCGCAATCCCTCTGCATTTAATCCATCCAAAGCAGGCGTGGCGAACACGTGGCTCTCGAGCGGCATGCGGCTCTTGATCAATAAGAATGTGGCCCTTTGCCTCTTATCATATTTCTATATACTGTGGCTCTTTGCCTTTTTTCATGTTTTTTTAATTTTTTTTATTTATTTATTTTTTAAATCTTAAAACACACTTAAATTATTCAGAGGTTATTAAAAACAAATAATAAATAATATTTTAAAATAATTTTGACAGGTTGGGTGTTTTTTTTATGCCGTGTCTGACACATAAGTGACCGCCAATCATCTGAGTGGATGACGTCTAATGCTGGGAAATTAAGTAAACATTTTCTTTGCATTTTGCCATTTTTACAAACAGGGTAAGCCTGCATGCAAAGCTAAACGAAAATATGAAGCTGAACACAGGACATTTCTGGGAGAATGGGAAGATGCTTACTTTTTTATTGAACGGAATGGCAAATCGCTCTGTTTATTATGCAGTACCACGATATCATATTTGAAGGATTCAAATCTTCAGCGTCATTTTAGCAACTCCATACTAATATTGACACAGAATTCTCCAAAGGGAAAAAACACCTGACTCAACATGATTGTGTGTATATTTCAATATTCATCAATTTATATTATACAGGCCATATCTATGTATCTGAAGTGTGTTCAATAGTTGTGTGTCAGAGCAAGGGAGAAAGAGAGAGAGGTGCCTCTGTGTGTGTGTGTGTGTGTGTGTGTGTGTGTGTGTGTGTGTGTGTGTGTGTGTCTTGGCAGGTCAGCACATGGTGTGGCTCTTTAACTTTCACAGTTAAAAAGTTTGGACCTTTGTGTCTAACTTGTTCGCCACCCCTGGTCCAAAGTGAGCACACATACAAACAACGAGTACACACATTCGAATCAGTGGGCTGCCACACATATTGGGGTGCCTGGAGAGAAGCTGGGGTTAGGTGCCTTGCTTAAGGGCACTTCAGCCATGAAGGTAGAGGAAGGGAAAATACAGCTTACTCCCAACGCTGCCACACATTTTTCTTGCTGGTTTGTGAGTCAAACCATCCAAAGTGAGCATAAACACAAACACACACACACACACACACACACACACACACACACACTATATTTAGTATACTATATCTCTGAGAGCAATTCTGCACTTGGAAGTGTAACTGAAAGCAAATAAATCAACTATAGATGGCAAGGAATAACGAAACAATTTCAGGGATAAAGTTATGGACCGGCACAAGTCAGGAGATGGAACCAATGTTCACAGTTCAGTTCATTTTCTGTAACCGCTTCATCCTAATTAGGGTCATGCAGAGGCTGGTGCCCATCCCAGCCAACTCAGGGTGAGGGCAGAGTACACCCTGGACAGCTCACCAGGCCATCGCAGGGCGAAAACACACTGATGGCGTTGCAGCTCCTCTTGTCGAAAGTCAGCAATGGTTCTCTTACCTCACACCATAGACAGTGAGAGACATGGCCGGCCTTTGATTACCCAGTTAGCTGCACTGGGGGACAGTGACAACCTTGTGGAGAGTGGGACTCAAACCCCCAACCTTTGGATCAGCGATCCAGCGCCCTATACCACTAGACCACCACTGCCCCATGGAACCAATGTTTTTTAAAGAATTTATCAATCCCTCTATCAATGGAGCAGTGATGTATAGGACGCAGTGGTATAGGACAGCGGTATAGGACGCAGGATCGCTGATCCTAAGATTGAGGATTCGAGTCCCCACAGGGTTGTCATTTTCCCCCCAGTGCCGCTAACTGGGTCATCAAAGGCGGGCCATGTCTCTCACTGTCTATAGTGAGAGGTTGATGTAAAAGAACCATTGCCGACTTTCGTAAAGAGTAGCTGCAAAGCCGTCAGCGTGTTTCTGTCCCTTTCTAAAGGGTTGTGACAGGAAGGGCATCCGACATAAAAATTCATGCCAAATCAAATGTGCGAATCTGATGATTCGCTGTGGCGACTCTCAAGAAAGGGAAAAAGCCAAAAAGAAAAGAAAAAGATCAATCCCTCAGAGTACAGCAAACTCCACAATCAAGAAGTGGAAAGTATTTGGTACTACTAGAGCCAAAGATCATAACTTCAAACTGGAAGAGTGAGGAGGGAAATCAAGAGGCGACTTTGAAGCAGTTACAGGAATGTTTTGGTAAATATTGGTCATTGTGTGTTTTTATGAACTAAATCACAAATGTGGTTTACATCCAAGCCAAAATGCACCATGAAGATTTTGAGACAAAATTAAGGATATCTTGTGACCACAAGTTTAGACTTAATTCAGATTATTTGGCCTCAGTGTCAAACAGCCAGTCTGCTGAAAAGCGAGTAGCACTTAGCATCCAAACCACATTGTCCTCATAGGGAAACATGAAGAGGTAGCATCCTGTTGTGGTGGTGTTTCTTTCCAACAAGGCCTCGAGCACTTATCAATAAAAAGGGTAAATGTGTTCACCAAATTACCATCAGATTAGTTGATTAGTTAGACAGTTGATCCTACTTTGCCGAAATCGGTGGTCGCGGGGGGTCTCGGTCCCAATTAACCGCGGAAAGTGAGGGATGTACTTCAGCCTTCAACGCAACAAATTCTGCTTTATTCAAAATAGTGCATGAATTTTTTTTGTTTTTTTTGTTAAATAACTGTAAATGTCACTTGAAACATACATCAAACAAATTCAAAATAATATATTTTAATTAATGACATATTTTTCCCCAGATTAACAGAACACAAAAAATGTGGAACAACTCAGTGGTGAAGAAGAACTTGATGCTAATTTTGCACTCAGGATGACTTCACATGCCACATTTCAAATGACAGTCTTAAAAACTTAATATTCTTGCCCAAAAATATTTGAATGTCTGAGTGCAGAAATAAATTCATATATGAACCTTTGTTTATTGAAATCTCAGGCCTCTCTGGCTTCAGCTGAGGTGAGATTTAGAAATGCTCAGGAGTCCAATGAGAAGCTGGAGAGTGAGAACTCCGACCTGAAGGAGCAGGTGGAAAGACTGAAAGAAACGATGATGAAGACAGGGGAAGATCTGCAGGATAAACAGAGCATGCTCGATAAAGTACTGAAGGTTAGTGAGAAACAACCTGCATTGAGGCTCATTCATAATAAGAAGGATGTTTTAGTTGTCTGGTGGATTTCATGACAAATAAGGATCAGTTCTGACGCATAACTGTTTTAGGAGCGAGAGCAAGAGCAGCAGGAGTACACAAACCTGAAGTCAGTGTATGAAGACATGAAGGCAAGTTTTTAGTCTCATGAAGCAAATATTTTGAATAATAAACAGTCTCGGGGTGATTTCACATCTCACAATTCAAATGGCAGTTCTAAAAACTGTAGTTTTCCATGCCAAAAAATATTTGAATATCTCTGCTTGACAATCCCAGGTGACTCTGACTACGGCTAAGGAGAGACATAAAAGTAGTCTGGAGTCCATCATGAGTGAGAACTCTGACTTCAAGGACCAGTTGCACATATCGCAATGCACAATAGAGGACATGCGGGAACAGCTGCATTCTGTAAAGGGAGATTATAACAAGTTATTCCAGGTAAGTCTTCAGATAGAAAAAGCCTTTCAGTAGTACACCAAAAAATAAAGGAAACTATTACACGATATAATCAATTGCATATCGTTTAATTGTTTAATCTGATGTCAGATTTTGATCATTATGATCATCCATCTGCATTCATCACTTATCCAATGGGTTGCTTTAAACAAAGGTTTCATTCCATCTCATTTTTTACATAAAATTTACTCGTATCTTTCATTTTTGTAATTAGAGCTGCCAACTGATATTACATTTCAAGGTTTTAGATATCTGAAAATGCTCAGTTGGCTGAGTCGTCCAAGGAAGTCTTTAGTAGCCTACACTGCTTATTTTCACAGACTTAACCATCTTCTTTTCCTTTGGGCTGTTGCCACAGCGAATCATCGCCTGTTTGATTTGGCATAGGTTTATACGTCGGATGCCCTTCCTGACACAACCCTTTAGCATGGGATAGAATCACACTGATGGCTTTGCAGCTACTCTATACAAAAGTCAGCAATGTTTTTTTTTTTTACATGAAACTCACACCACAGACAGTGAGAGACATGTCTGGCCTTTGATAACCCAGTTAGCTGCACTGGGAGATCAGTGACAACCTTGTGGAGAATGAGGGCTCGAACCCCCAGCCTTCGGATCAGCAATCCAGCACCCTATACCACCAGGCCACCATTGCCTTATTGAGTATGCTTAATATTTACAAAAATTTTGTCAGTTGTAGGTCATTGTGACTGTAAACAATAATGGACGACAATGACGATGCGGACAATTATGTGTCAATCCAGCTTTGCAGACAAGCGACCCAATAATGGGCTCTAAATCTAAGTGTATCAACATTCCTTAGAAAAATGAGAAATTATTGAAATAAAACTGGTCTGCACGGCAATGTAATGGTTAGCACTGTTATCTCACAGGTAGAAAGCTCTGAGCTCAAAATATGCACTTTAGACCTCTTCAAATTTGACTTTTTTCATCAAAAAAGACAATTCATGGACGTGGTGAAGGAGGACATGAAGGCAGTCGGTGTAAGAGAAGAAGATGCAGAGGATAGGGTGAGATGGAGGCAGGTGATTCGCTGTGGCGACCCCTGAAGGGAAAAGCCGAAATGAAAAGAAGAAGACATGCAAACTGATAGTTTTCCATTTCTTCTTCTTCTTTTCCTTTCGGCTGCTCCCTTCAGGGTTCGCCACAGCAAATCATCCGCCTCCATCTCACCCTGTCCTCTGCATCTTCTTTTCTGACTCCAACGACCTTTATGTCTTCCTTCACCACATCCATAAATCTCTTCTTTGGTCTTCCTCGAGGCCTTCTGCCTGGTAGAACTTCAGCATCCTACTGCCAATATACTCACTATCCCTCCTCTGTACATGTCCAAACCATCTCAATCTAGCCTCTCTGACTTTGTCTCCAAAACATCTTACATGGGCTGTCCCTCTGATATACTCATTTCTGATCCTATCCATCCTCGTTACTCCCAGAGAGAACCTCAACATTTTCATCTCCGCTACCTCCAGCTCTGCCTCCTGCCTTTTCCTCAGCGCCACTGTTGCTAAGCCATACAACATCGCTGGCCTCACCACCATCTTGTACACTTTTCCCTTCATTCGTGCCGACACTCTCCTATCGCACATCACACCGGACACTTTTCTCCAACCATTCCAGCCTGCCTGCACACGCTTCTTCACCTCTTTTCCACACTTTCCATTGCTCTGGATTGTTGAGCCTAACTACTTGAAATCCTCCACCTTCGTTATCTCTGCTCCCTGTAACATCACCGTTCCTCCTGGGTCCTTCTCATTCACACACATGTATTCTGATTTTCTGAGGCTAACCTTCATTCCTCTCCTTTCCAGGGCAGACCTCCACCTCTCTAGATTTTCCTGCACTTATTCTCTGCTCTCACTACAGATCACAATGTCATCTGCAAACATCATAGTTCATGGAGATTCTTGTCTCACCTCGTCTGTCAGCCTGTCCATCACCATAGCAAACAAGAAGGGGCTCAGAGCTGACCCTTGATGCAGTCCCACCTCCACCTTGAATTCATCGGTCACACCGACAGCACACCTCACCACTGTCTTACATCTCTGCCACTCCAGACATCCTCATGCAATACCACAGTTCTTCTCTTGGCACCCTGTCATATGCTTTTTCCAGATCCACAAAGGAGCAATGCAGTTCCCTCTGACCTTCTCTGTACTTCTCTATTAACATCCTCAAAGCAAACATTGCATCCGTGGTGCTCTTTCTTGGCATGAAACCAAACTGTTGTTCACAAATGCTGACCTCTGCCCTTAGTCTAGCTTCCACTATTCTTTCCCATAACTTCATCGTATGGCTCATCAACTTTATCCCTCTGTAGTTGCAGCAACTCTGCATGTCTCCCTTGTTCTTAAAAATGGGCACCAGCACACGTCTTCTCCACTCCTTCGGCATCTGCTCACTCTCTAGGACCTTGTTGAATGTTCTTGTCAGAAAATCTACTGCTACCTCTCCGAGACACTTCCATACCTCTACAGGTATATCATCCGGACCAACTGCCTTTCCATTCTTCATCCTCTTCAATGCCCTCCTCACTTCACCCTTACTGATCTTTGCTACATCCTGCTCCTCAATGGTAACCTCTTCTACTCTTTTTTTCTCTCTCATTTTCCTCATTCATCAGCTCTTCAAAGTACTCTTTCCATCTTCCCAGCACACTTCTGTCATCAGTCAATACATTGCCCTCTCTGTCCTTTATCAATCTAACTTGCTGCACATCCTTCCCTTCTCTATTTCTCTGCTGTGCCAACCTATATAGATTATTTTCTCCCTCTTTACTGTCCAATCAATCATACAAGTCATCATATGCCCTCTGTTTGGCCTTAGCCACTGCTACTTTCGCCTTACGCTGTGTCTCCCTGTACTCCTGTTTACTCTCTTCGGTCCTCTCAATGTCCCACTTCTTCTTAGCTAACCTCTTCCTTTGTACACACTCCTGCACGTCCTCATTCCACCACCAAGTCTCCTTATCTACTTTCTTTCCAGAGGACACACCAAGTACACTCCGACCTGTGTCCCTGATCACATTTGCTGTGGTTGTCCAGTCATTTGGAAGCACTTCCTGGCCACCCAAAGCCTGTTTCAACTCCTCTTTGAAGACAACATGACACTCTTCCTTTTTCAACTTCCACCACTTTGTCTTCTGCTTTGCCTTTGCCTTCTTCACCTTGCTTACCATCAGCGTCATCCTACATACCACCATCCTATGCTGTTTGGCAACACTCTCACCCACTACTACTTTGCAGTCACTGACTTCCTTCAAATTACATCGCCTACACAAGATGTAGTCTACCTGTGTGCTCCTACCTCCGCTTTTATAAGTCACCCTATGCTCCTGTTTCTTCTGGAAGAAAGTATTCACCACAGCCATTTCCATCCTTTTTGCAAAATCTATCAACATCTGTCCTTCTGTGTTCCTGTCCTGGATACCAAACCTGCCCATCAGTTCCTCGTCCCCTCTGTTGCCTGCACCAACATGTCCATTGAAGTCTGCACCAATGACCACTCTTTCACCTCTGGGGGTACTCTGCATCACTTCATCTAACTCACTCCAGAATCTCTCCTTCTCTTTTAGCTCACATCCTGCCTGTGGGGCATAAGCACTAACAACACTGAGCATCACACCTTCAATTGCTAACTTGAGACTTATCACTCTGTCTGACACTCTTTTCACTTTTAGAACATTCCTGGCAAACCCCTCCTTCAAGATGACTCCAACTCCATTTCTCTTCCCATCCACACCATGATAAAACAGCTTAAACCCTGCTCCTAAGCTTTTAGTTTTGCTACTTTTCCACCTGGTCTCCTGAACACACAGTATGTCCACCTTCCTCCTCTGCATCATGTCAGCCAGCTCTCTGCCTTTTCTTTGCATAGTTCCAACATTCAAAGTCCCTACTCTCAGTCCTAGACTCATGCCGTTCCTCTTCTCTCTCTGCCTACGGACACGCCTCCCGCCTCTCGACCAACAGTAGTCCAATTTCCAACAGCACCCTGTTGATTGACAGCACTGATGGCGGTCGTTGTTAACCCGGGCCTCGACCGATCCGGTATGGGGGTAATACTTCTGATTTGCATCATAAAAGTTTGGCATTGGTTTTACGTCGGATGCCCTTCCTGACACAACCCTCTGCATTTCTCCGGGCTTGGAACCACTAACCAGTGTCTCTCCCCCTTATGCCGGTCCCAAGCCCGGAGAAATGCAGAGGAAGAAGAAATTTTCTTGCATATGGTACAAAACATATGAACACCTGTGTAAATTTTAACTAATTTTAATGCACAAACAATTGGGACACTGCATAAAATCAACGTAGTAGTATGATAGCAATGCACTGACACATATTTTGCATAACAAACTGTCAGACAGACTTTTTGAAACAAAGTTATGTATCGTATGTCATCCTTTCGAAGCACAATAAAATAGGTATTTATTAGTTAAAATTTACACAGGTGTTCATGTGTTTACTACCACATGCAAAAAAATGTTATTGGCTTTCATTTGGTACCACCTTTAATGCTATAGCATCAATCTCTGGGAAGCTACAGTGTAAACAAAGACATAATATCCCCAATTTTGCAGCGTTTTTGAAAAACGTCAACAATAAAACTACATGGCTCTTGGGGCAGCCAAGGTCCAAGATCAAGGTAACTGGTATATTTAGTTAATTTAGACATTGGAGAATGGGAAAAATATAAGTTTGCATATGTTTGATGAAAAAAGTCTAGTCCACTTGATGGGATTGCATCACTGTAGAGCAGGGGTGCTCAATCCTGCTCCTGGAGATCTACCTTCCACATGACTTTATCTCCAACCCTAATGTGGCCCATGTGACATGCAAGATCCAGTCAGGTCTTGATTAGATGATTGGATGGTTAGGTGGTCATGATTAGGGTTGGGGTGAATGTCTTCTGGAAGGTAGATCTCCAGGAGCAGGATTGAGCACCCCTGCTGTAGAGTGAATGCATTGAAACTCGCCACATTTCGTTTTTGGGGGGACTACTCTCAAACTAGCCTTTCCTGAGTGAACTGTAGTGCTTCATTTGCACTGACCAATCCCAAGTTTCCCTACCACACTAATCATTATATAAATACTAAAACTTTCACATTTGTAGTGAAGAGCATTCTTGACCACAAACTTGTGTACTGCATTCTCTCCAGGCCTGATGAGGTAAAGTAATGTCTGAGCAAGCACTGGGGTCTCAAAAATCAAGTTATAACTTGACACATGGTCTCTCTGTACTTGTGTGGATTTATTTTTTTTGGTGCGCCGGTTTCCTCGATGTTGTATGGTTGTATGGAAACAGTGGCGCTGGGGAAAAGACAAGAGGCAGAGCTGGAGGTAGCAGAGATGAAAATGTTGAGGATCTCTTTGGGAGTAACGAGGATGGATAGGATCAGGAACAAGTACATCAGAGGGACAGCCTCTATATATATATATATATATATATATATATATATACACACAGACACATACACACATGGTTGTGTTCAAACAATAGCAGTGTGTTTAAAAAAAGTGACTAAAGTTCAAAATCCTTGTAATAGCTTTTATGTTTATTTATTTTTTTATTTTTCATACGCATGCATTGGGAATATGACACATTCGATTCCAAATCAAACATGAAGAAAAATATATCAACTTTGTGCTATTCCTTTAAAGAAATTGAAGAAAAGAAAACCTGTTAAATAAAAAAAGTAGCAGGATCTGCATTCTTCTTTAGAATTTCAATGTATAAAATGAAAATTGCTGTAAAATTTTGCTTTCTTTGAATCACGAAACTAATATTTAGTTGTAGAGCCCCTGTTTCTGAGAACTGGTGCACATCTCTGTTCCATGGTGTTCAAGTCCATATGTGGAATCATTTCAGCCCACGATGATTGGTCGATATTCCACAGTTCTTCTGTATTTCTTGGTTTTGCCTCAGAAACTGATTTTTGATGTAACCCCACACGTTTTTTGTTGAATTAAGATCCGGGGATGGCTCGCGACCCATAACATTAATCTTGTTGGTCTGAAAACAAGATGTGCCCTAAAGCACAGTGGAGGCTCACTGGTTAAGGCTCTGGATTTCTAATGCAAAAGGTTGGTGGTTCAAGCCCCAGTCCCAGCAATCTGCCACTGTTGGGCCCTTAACTCTCATTTGCTCAGTTGTATAATAAAACGTAAGTCATTCTTGATAAAGGTGTCTGCTGAATGCTGTAAATGTAAAATGTAAGATGTTGGCTGGTCGTTATCTTGTTGGAACACCAGCATGACCGGTATGTGATAGATCTTACTTTCATCTGTCCACAAAATGTTAGGCCATTTCTCTTTAAGCCAGTCAATGTGCTCGTTAGCAAACTGTAAAATCTTCCACGCACGTCTTTTTTTCCAACTGTGGGACTTTGTGGGCTCTTCTTGCCAATAGCTCAGCTTCACTTAGGGGTCTTCTAATTGTAACAGGACTCATAGGTAACTTTTGGCCTTCTTTGGTCCTCCTGGAGCTAATTGTTGGTTCAGTCCAGACCATTTTGGCTCTTTGATCCATTTGAATGGTAGTTTTTCACTTTCTTCCAGGTTTTGGTTGCAATTTTAAAGGATTTATGATCATTTAAACTCAGCAGTATCATTTTCTACACTTCTTTGTTTTCCTCTCTCCAATCAACTTTTTAATTAAGATACGCTGTTCAAAACAATGTCTAAAACGACCCATTTTCCTTAGAATCATCCATTTTCTGTAACCGCTTAATCCTAATCAGGGTCGCGGGGAGCCTGGTGCCCATCCCATCCGACTCTGGACGAGGGCAAAGTACACCCTTGACAGCTCACTCGGCAGTTGCAGGGCGGAAACACGCTGACAGCTTTGCAGCTACTCTTGTCGAAAGTCAGGAATGGTTCTTTTACATGAACCTCACACCATAGACAGTGAGAGACATGGCCAGCCTTTGATAACCCAGTTAGCTGGGGGAGTGTGTGTGTGTGTGTGGGGGGGGGGGGGGGTTTCGACAGTGATAATCTGTGGTGAGTGGGGGCTTGAACCCCCAACCTTAGGCTCAGTGACCTTATACCACCACTGCCTTTTTGTTAGAATGTATGAGAGAAATGTTCTATGACCAGCAGGTACAACATTTGCTTCCTTCCTTCCTTAACCAAGGATAATAACTGGCACCTGTTTTTCATAGAATGAATGACGTCACTAAATGAATGAACGCCACACTGCTATTATTTTGAACACGCCCCTTTCAATTAGTGATTCAATTACACAGAATCAGCAGCATGCAGGTCATGAGTGTTGAGTCTGTTGGATTCTATGACTCTACTACACCTGATCGTAAATTATTTACCATGTAGAAATATAATTTCTACCAAAAACACGGATTGATCAGGTTAGTGATGTCTGACTGCTATTATTTTGAACACAACTATATGCAGTATTAAAACACAAATTGTGATTCATTAGTTTTTTCTTCTGTGTTTTTTTTCCTGGCATTTCATCAGAACATGTATAACTTTAGATAATTTACAAAATATACACATATATACACACACATTTTATATATATATATATATATATATATATATATATATCAAATCTGATGAAGGATTTATGTTTTCATGTTTTGCAGTGAAATTCATGACATAAAACCCATCATATAAAAAGCATGAAATGAATAAATGTGAACATTATTAACTCAAATAAAAACCTTTTTGACCCATGCCTCTGTATTAGACACTGGAGCATGAAGAACAAGCTAATGCAACCCTCAAGTCGGAGAACGAAGACAATAAGGTATGTTTTTCATCTTTACGAAGTAAGGATTTGAGTAAATACCCAGGTGGATCTCGAGGGTAGAGATTATATTTAACTTGCAAACATTGTTGAATGGGCTCTCACATCCTGTACCATCAGGTGCATGGTAGCCACAGGGTCAATGTAGGCTGTGTTTGAGGGGAATCTGTCCATATCACTCAGTGATGTGTTAGATAATTGCTTTAACATTGGCTGAATACTGCCATTTTTTTTACCTAATAGTTCCAAAAACAACATCTTTTGCACCTTCATATGTGGTGCTGAGTCCTTGGTGCTCAGATCCTATATATCAGGGGTCCCCAAACTTTTTCCTGCGAGGGCCACATAACTTTTCCCTTCTCTGATGGGGGGGCCGAGGTCAGTTTGTAACAGAAAGTGTGATGGTCACAGGGCTGCCTAAACTTAAACATTTATTGTTTTCCTGTAAGCCACGCATAACCAAATATTAGTAAAACTTTCTGGGACCTTCACAGAAAAAAAGTCAAGAAATAAGAAAAAAAAACAAAACAAAAAAAAAACCCCCAAAAAACAAACAAACAAAAAAAAAAGCTGTCTGCTATCAGTTGAGCAACCCGAAAGCTGCCCGAACAGACGACTGGTTCAGCCGAGCCTGGCGTACAAATGAATTCTCCCGAGTTAAAACTCTGGTTTTTAGCTTTGAGAGTTTGTCTACTTGTATTTGCCCTTGCAAGCGATCCGACTCATTTTTGTGATGGGATTCAGAGTGTCGGCGCAGATTGTATTCTTTGAATACCGCCACCGCTTCTTGACAGATGATACAAGCAACCTTTTCTTTGCATTGAACAAAAAAATATTCGTTTGTCCACTGCAGGTTAAATACCCTGCATTTTGAATCAATTTTTCTCTTCCATAACCTTTTCACCATTATTCCGTTCTATTTGACAGGAGAGAGTCTCGGATTTTTGTTTCGGGGGGGGGGGGTCAGATAGGGGCACAGACGGCAGAATGGTGGAATAGAATGTCATGTTCTCGGTGTGTATTAGTCTTGATAGCGTGGCCAGACTAAAAAAAAATAATCATAATGCGTATCTGGTATTGTTTAGGGGGCCGGGCCAAATGTGGAGGTGGACCGTATCCGGCCCTCGGGGCGTAGTTTGGGGACCACTGCTATATACAGGTCCTTCTCAAAAAATTAGCATATTGTGATAAAGTTCATTATTTTCTGTAATGTACTGATAAAAACTAAACTTTCATATATTTTAGATTCATTGCACACCAACTGAAATATTTCAGGTCTTTTATTGTTTTAATACTGATGATTTTGGCATACAGCTCATGAAAACCCAAAATTCCTATCTCAAAAAAATGAGCATATCATGTTCAGGTAGTCTAAACGAGCTATTAACATAATCATCTGAATCAACCAATTAACTCTAAACACCTGCAAAAGATTCCTGAGGCTTTTAAAAACTCCCAGCCTGGTTCATTACTCAAAACCGCAATCATGGGTAAGACTGCCGACCTGACTGCTGTCCAGAAGCCCATCATTGACACCATCAAGCAAGAGGGTAAGACACAGAAAGAAATCTCTGAGCGAATAGGCTGTTCCCAGAGTGCTGTATCAAGGCACCTCAGTGGGACGTCTGTGGGAAGGAAAAAGTGTGGCAGAAAACGCTGCACAACCAGAAGAGGTGACCAGACCCTGAGGAAGATTGTGGAGAAGGGCCGATTCCAGACCTTGGGGGACCTGTGGAAGCAGTGGACTGAGTTTGGAGTAGAAACATCCAGAGCCACTGTGCACAGGTGTGTGCAGGAAATGGGCTACAGGTGCCGCATTCCAAGCCACATTTGAACCAGAAACAGAGGCAGAAATGCCTGACCTGGGCTACAGAGAAGCAGCACTGGATTGTTGCTCAGTGGTCCAAAGTACTTTTTTCAGATGAAAGCAAATTTTGCATGTCATTCGGAAATCAAGGTGCCAGAGTCTGGAGGAAGACTGGGGAGAAGGAAATGCCAAAATGCCTGAAGTCCAGTGTCAAGTACCCACAGTCAGTGATGGTCTGGGGTGCCATGTCAGCTGCTGGTGTTGGTCCACTGTGTTTTATCAAGGGCAGGGTCAATGCAGCTAGCTATCAGGAGATTTTGCAGCACATCATGCTTCCATCTACTGAAAAGCTTTATGGAGATGAAAATTTCATTTTTCAGCACGACCTGGCACCTGCTCACAGTGCCAAAACCACTGCTAAATGGTTCACTGACCATGGTATTACTGTGCTCAATTGGCCTGCCAACTCTCCTGACCTGAACCCCATAGAGAATCTGTGGGATATTGTGAAGAGAAAGTTGAGAGACACCAGACCCAACACTGTGGATGAGCTTAAGGCCGCTATCGAAGCATCCTGGGCCTCCATAACACCTCAGCAGTGCCACAGGCTGATTGCCTCCATGCCACGCCACATTGAAGCAGTCATTTCTGCAAAAGGATTCCTGACCAAGTATTGAGTGCATAACTGAACATAATTATTTGATGGTTGACTTTTTTTGTATTAAAAACACTTTTTATTGGTCGGATGAAATATGCTATTTTTTTGAGATAGGGATTTTTGGTTTTTCTTTACTTTTTTGCCAAAATTATCAATATTAAAACAATAAAAGGCTCGAACTACTTCCGTTGTGTGTAATGAATCTAAAATATATGAAAGTCTAATGTTTATCAGTACATTACAGAAAATAATGAACTTTATCACAATATGCTAATTTTTTGAGAAGGACCTGTATAGTAATGAATGAGAAAAATTATGGAATCGGTGTATTTTCAAAGGATGTTCATCCATTTTTTCCCCGACAGATGGGACACAACCCTTTTTTGTTGAACATCTGAAAATGTGACTTTGGAAAGTAAACCTTCAATGGATTACATAATTTATTTTAATTAATGTCATATTTTTCAGGTTAATAAAGAAAAAAGATTAGAGACAATTCAGTGTTAAATAAAAACTTGAAGTAATTTTGCAGTCAGACTGACGTGGCATACCACACTTCAAATGACAGTCCTAAAAAATTTAAAAGGTTGTTTTTGCCCAAAAATATTTGAATGTCTGAGTGCAGAAATAAATACATATATGAACCTTTTGTTTATTGAAATCTCAGGCCTCTCTGGCTTCAGCTGAGGTTAGATTTAGAAATGCTCAGGAGTCCAATGAGAAGCTGGAGAGTGAGAACTCCGACCTGAAGGAGCAGGTGGAAAGACTGAAAGAAACGATGATGAAGACAGGGGAAGATCTGCAGGATAAACAGAGCATGCTCGATAAAGTACTGAAGGTCAGTGAGAAACAACCTGCATTGAGGCTCATTCATAATAAGAAGGATGTTTTAGTTGTCTGGTGGATTTCATGACAAATAAGGATCAGTTCTGACCCATAACTGTTTTAGGAGCGAGAGCAAAAGCAGCAGGATTACACAAACCTGAAGTCCGCGTATGAAGACGTGAAGGTAAGTTTTTATTCACTTAAAGCAAGAATTTGAATTAAAAGGAATTGAACCAGGAAAAGAATTTGCCGAACCAGGTAATCCTACTGTGAGGCTCGAGCCTATCTCAGTTACACTGGGCGAAAGCATCCAGAACAGCTCACCAGACCAATACACTCAACCTTTCTCACCACACTCATGTCTTGGGGCAATTTAGAACAATCAATAAGCCACATTGGCATCTGGTTGTGTGCAGTGAATGTCAATCCGGGTCAAAGGGCATGGCTACCGTAAACAGCAATAATGGTGGAATGCGATGTGGCTATTGAATACTTTGAGCATTGGAAGGTTGCGTTAAAGATTTTTGCAGAAAAAGGGAGAATATAATTGCAAGAAAAATAAATGAAAGGAATTATAGTAGTATAATGCTTATGCATTTAAGTGGGGCCGGTGGCATAGTGGTTAGGGTGCGGCACTCATGATCAGGAGGTTGTGTTCAAATCCCAGTTAGACCCCTACTGTGTTAAGACCCCTGGGCAAGGTGTTGTGCCTCTGTTCACCCAGCAATATAAATGGGTACCAGTAAAAATATACTGGGAAGGTAACCTTCGATGGACTTGCGGCCCATCCAGGAGGAGTTGAACTCCTAGTCGCTTCATGATACGGAAACCGGGGACAAGCACCGGCCTGATGAGGTTTTAAAAAAAAAAAAAAAAAAAAAAAGCTTATGCATTTATGCTACAAAAAGTACCTGTAATCAGGACGAGGAAAAGTAGATAGCAAAGTATGACTACAAGCCATTGCTGAAAATTGGCATTAGCAGTTGTCATGTGACAATTCCAACCTGTTTAAATGATCTGATTGTGCTGAAACAGAAAAAGAAGCAGCTGTTAAATGGCCTCTCTACATTTGGTTGGACATTAACAAATATTTGGTTTGTCATGATGAACAGCAGCTGTTGTCAAGGCTTGAAAATGGTTACGAAGAAGAAGCGTCAACAACAGAACGTCTGCACTGTTCATGCGTGCCGTTTGTTAATTTGGATGTGTGCTTTTCGGGTTCATTTATTGGCTTTAAAGTGAAGCTTTATACAGTACTTTATATAGTGGTATGAGGTGTAAACTTGTATATCTCTGTTTTTAATATAACTTGTATGTGTTTTGTGGATTTAGAGAAGGCTTTCAATCGTGTCCCTTATATATTGCTGCTCGAAACGATTAAATCTAACGTCCACATGCACATACTGAAAACAGTAGAGACGCACTGCAAAATAAAGAGAACAGACTGTTGGGAGTAAATTAAGACAATTTAAATGGAACGAATACTAGAATTTACGTTGAAAATGTAGGTCAGTGCTTCTGGTAGTGTTTAGGCCAGCCGAGGCCCTGAAGGCTCCTCACTGATAGTATGTTGACACTATACATTGCCCGAACATTTAGTCACAAATGCCCTTCTAAATTTGAGCATTTTGGAACCCTCGGCTGACCCTGAGCCAAGTACGAGCTGATAATAGGCAAACGTTTATGTACCCGTTCTAATTGATCATTCACATATTTGATTTTTTTTTTTTTTTTTTTTTTTACAAAAACCTAACCAAGAAATTGGACCCAAATACAAAAATCAGGTTTCTATGAAAGCCGAGCTGTATATCTTGGTTAAAAATAACAAACAGCAGCAGACTGTGTAAGCACTGTTTTCAAATCAGGGAAGTTCAACAAGATGGCCGACTTTGGTTTTGACTTTACCCACAAGGGGGCAGCACATTCTTTGGTATTCAGAACAAGTGATTTACACGTTTTGCACATACAGTATAAATGCCCACGCGCAAATTCGCATTAAATTTCCTTGGAATAATTCAAGTGTAAAAATACACCTACCCTACATGTGTTTTACGTACATCCTCCACGTGTACTTTTTGCTGGGTATATGTGCATGTATAGCTCTGTGTACTGTACTTTAGTTATTTTTTTGTTCACTGTTATAACTGCTACTAAACATGTAAACCCGCTGTTTGCTATCAATACGGCTTCTATAACTGCCCTAACACGTGAAGACTTACACACACAACTTCGGTTTCAAGACCACTCGCTTTATTAATACTTCCGGTTCCGTACATAAATGAACTCCAGCTTCTGCCGAAACCAAACATTCCGTTCATAACGACACGACATCCCTCCCTTTTCAGAGAAATGCAGTTAACACTTTGTCACATCAAATAAAACAACAAATAACTTAAATAGCTTAAACCATACTAAGATAAATATCAATTCTGGATATATATATATATATATATATGAACTAGCAAATCGAACCTCTAAACTATGAAATAATTTATAAACAAATACTTAAGGTTCTAAACATGCAAACTAACTCTCAGCATCATTGACTAGAAAGCATCAGCTTAATGAGGAATACTGATTAACTGCCTGACTAGTCAAGCATCACAAAGTCATCAAACTTCTTTGGGACAGACTTTTGTCCGTTCGATCTCCTGAGATTCATAGTCTCCGTTTGGCACCTTTCATTGTCCTCAACTTGGACACTGTCTGCATGCTCTGGTTCAGACCGATTTTCTGTCTGTGACTGAAACGGATTCACATGAGAACTGTTACGTTTATACTGAGCGCCTTCCTCATTCCGCACCGTCACCATGTTTCCTGTCTTGGAAACAACTTCAACTGGTGTCGGTAAGTAAGGCGTATCTACCTTACTCGTGTTCTCTTTTCAGTAGCACCTTATCTCCTGGGACGATCTGGGAGTGGATGGCATGGCGTTTTTCATCTGCATATAACTTTGACAGTCCTTTCTTTTCAGCATCTCGATCACGAACCTCGTAGTGGACAGATTCAGGCAACTTTGTTCTCATCTTCCTTCCAAACAACAGTTCCGCTGGGCTCCTCCCCGTCACAGTGTGAGGGGTTGCACGGTACTGACAAACATATACCTGCAAGGCATCTTTCCAGTTCTGTTTTGTTGCATGAGCAATCTTCAATCTCTTCACAAAAGACTGATTTTGTCTCTCCACCTCTCCATTCGCGTGGGACCAACGAGGGGTGACGCGATGGTGTTTAATGCCATTGTCCCTGAGATAGTCTCTCATTGTTTCTCATATAAACCGAGGACCATTGTCGGAGTGGGTCGACACAGGTAACCCATGTCTGGAGAACATGCTTTTGAAAGCATCTACAGTTTTCTGTGCAGTGGTTGATTACATGACCTTGTATTAATAATATCGACTGTAATAGTCAATAACAACTAGGATTGATTCACCTGTAGGTAGTGGCCCCAAGAAATCCATTGCTAAGTTTTCCCAAGGCTTTGAAGGGAGTGCTGTGGTCTGAATCGGTTCTGGAGGACTTGGCTTGCTTACCAACTGACAACCATGACATGTTTTACCGAACTTTTCCACATCCTTATCCATGTTCGGCCACCACACTTTAGATCTCAAATTCTGTTTCGTGCCCACAACACCAAGATGCCCTTCATATGCTAGTGACAAGACTCTGGGTTGCAAACACTTGGGAATTACTATGCGACTACCTCGCAGCACCATCTTCCCTACACGGCACAATTCAGAACTCACAATCACATACTGCTTCAATTCACAATGATTCCAATCACCGGAATCGATACACTGTCGCACAATTTCCAGCTCTCTCAACTTCCCGAGTTGTTACAGCCTGAGGCGTTGCGTTCACTGCAACAAACCTCACTTATTTCAGAACTACTTGAAACGGCTAGAGGTTTCACAAACCGTTCCTTCAACAATCTGGACAGTGGCTCAGCAATGTTGCTCTTTCCTGGTGCATAAACAAGTTTGAAGTCGTACTGTTGCAGACGCAGGACCCAACGCTCTATCCCAGCGCAAGGTTTCGATTTTGGTGAGTAGATTGCCTCCAAGACTTGTGGTCAAAAGATGGACCAGCTCAAAAGATAGCCCGTATATGTATTGATGAAACTTCTCACATGCCCAAACTAAGGCGAGAGCTTCTTTTTCAGTCTGCGAATACCTGTTTTCTACATCGCTGAGTGAACGACTTGCATATGAGATGATTCGCCAATTTGCATCGGTTTGTTTTTGTGCCAGGACCGCTCCGAGACCAACAGGACTGGCGTGTGCTATAACTTTGGTTTTCGTGGTTACTCTATAGTAGCTTAGGGTTTTGCTACTTGCAAGGGCTGCTTTGAGAGCCTTGAATGACTCAACTTGCTCCGTCCAGAACACAAACGGATGGTTCTTTCTCGTTAACTGTCTCAACGGTTCTGCCAATATGGAGAGTAGCCAGGACTGGACCGCGAACAGTAGTTTACAAGACCCAAGAAACTTCTAACTTCACTCACAGTTTCAGGCTGTCTGGCATTCACAACAGCTTCAACTTTTTCCTTCGTAACATCAATTCCCTGATCTGACAAATGGTGTCCCATAATGTTATACTGGACCTTTTAAATTCACACTTGTCAACATTTAGTGTCAAATTTGCTGCCGAAAGCCTCTGGACAACTTCTTCCAGTCGTTTGTCGTGCTCTTCTGTTGAAGGACCATGCACAACAATATCATCAGATATGTTTGCAACCCCAGGAATCCCTTGCAAGACCTTGTGAATTTCATGCTGATATATTTCAGTTGCAACATTTATCCCAAATAGCAGCCTTTTGTACCTGTATAGTCAACAGTGAGTCACAAAAGTGGTAATGCTGCGTGAATCAGGATGGAGTTCTAATTGGTGGAAGCCCCACTTCAGATCCAACTTTGAGAAAACTCTACTTTCACTCATGTCTTGCAGTACTTTGTCTACGGTCGGTATTGGGTGCCTCTCTCGCAGGATTGCTTCGTTGGCCCGTCTCATATCCAAGCACAACCTTATCTCACCTGAGGGTTTGGGTACAATGCCAACAGGATTCACCCATAGTGTCAGTTCTTCAACTGGCTCAATGATGTCTTTTGCAATGAGCTCTTGGACTTTGGCTTCAACCTTTTCACACAGCCTAAACGGGACGTGTTGCATTGGTTGAGCGATCAGCTTTATTTCAGGATTAATTTTTAGCTTGATCTGCCTACTTTTCATTTTTCCTAGTCTATGAAATACATCAGGGTACTTGTTCAGACAGTTGGGAATCTCTGGCAAGGAACGCACTGAGTTGATATTCAGTCCAATCTTTAGTGCGCCAAGTTTCATAGCGGTTTCCTTACTGAGAAGTGGTTCGGCACTGCCATCTATCACAGTGAACCAAGCATCTGTCCTGTAATTCCCAGCTACAATTTCTGCATTGAATGTTACTAGGGTTTTCAGTGGCGTTGAACTGGCATATGGAAACAACTGCCTACTTCCTTTCTTCGACACACATTTGATACTCTTCAACTTCAGGTAGTTCCATAAATCACGGTCGATGATCGCTGGCAGTTATCGCTGCCAGATTCAACAATAATGTCCATATCAACTCCGCCCACTGACACGGGAATGACTTCACTGCTATCACTCCTCACTCTGTTCATTCTGTGCACATTACTTCTCATGCGGAAAGCATACCTTTCACTCTCCTGATCTTCACGATCACTGTCCACCTTTTCAGCCTCCAAATGCTTTACATCACTACATCCATGTGGTTTCCTACCATTTTTCCTGCTACTAAGGCCACTTTTATCCCGTTTTTCTTTTATGCGGGGTTTTCTGGATGAGTCAGTGTAACACTTTGAAGCAAAGTGATCAAATCCTTTACACCTTTGACACTGTTGACCCCTTGCTGGACAGGTAGGATCTCTGCCATAGTGACCGACTTTTCCACAACGGAAACAGGCATTGTCATTTTGTCCTGTCTTCTGACTGCATTTGACCGATTTATGTTCCTTAATTCTTTGAACACGTTCGAATTGTCCCCTTTTAGGTTAATTTCTATCATCTGTTCTTCAACAGCTTCAAATGTTGCAGACATTTTCAACACTGAGCTTAATGAAAGTTCATCTCCCTTTTCCAGGAACTTGCGTCTCAACTGGTCAGACTTGCAGTTTTCCACCACCTGATCACGAATTTGGTAGTCAACATCATTGTAATCACAGCCCTCAGCTGCTGCACGTAATCTAGTGACATACTGAGACACAGTTTCATCAGTTTGCTTCATTTTTCTGAATATGTGGCGCTGATAAGTTATGTTTGGTTTCACAGTCAAGTGTGTCTTCAGAGCGGTTATTGCCTTAAAATATTCTTGAGACTCACCCCGGTCTGGCAGAGTTTTGAAAACACTTCTAAGTCCAGCTCCCGCTGTCTTCTTCTTCTTCTTTTCCTTTCGGCTGCTCCCTTCAGGGGTCGCCACAGCAAATCATCCGCCTCCACCTCACCCTGTCCTCGGCATCTTCTTTTCTGACTCCAGCGACTTTCATGTCTTCCTTCACCACATCCATAAATCTCTTCTTTGGTCTTCCTCTAGATCTTCTGCCTGGTAGTTCCAACCTCAGCATCCTACTGCCAATATACTCACTATCCCTCCTCTGTACATGTCCAAACCATCTCAATCTAGCCTCTCTGACTTTGTCTCCAAAACATCTTACATGGGCTGTCCCTCTGATATACTCATTTCTGATCCTATCCATCTGCTGTATACAGCAGTAATGCACGCCTCTGTGCCTGATTATCTGCCCTTCCTTCCACAACAAATACTGCTTTACTATCAGGGTATGCCTCAAATTCCTCTATCCATGCTTTCCAACGAATGCTAACAGCACTAGCATCGCCAGAGAGGTTAAATGCAGACATGCCACGAACATCACTTAGTTCTGCCATTTTCACTAAACTGTCATAGTTCTAATGTTTACGTCTTCTTCGTGAGATACTTATCCTGGTCGCCAATGTAAACCCGCTGTTTATCAATACGGCTTCTATAACTGCCCTAACACATGAAGACTCGCGCGCACACACACACACAACTTCGGTTTCAAGACCACCCGCTTTATTAATATTTCCAGTTCCGTACATAAATGAACTCCGGCTTCTGCCGAAACGAAACGTTCCGTTCATAACGACACGACAAAACGGACAGCTGCTAAACTGATTTCTTTGTTCCCACAACAAATGACGATCAATATCTCTGGTAACAAAAATATTTTAATATCTTTATAGAGATCATAAATGACATAAAATATAATAAGCTTTATTTATTGAAATCTCAGGTCTCTCTGGCTTCGGTTGAGGTGAGATTTAGAAATGCTCAGGAGTCCAATGAGAAGCTGGAGAGTGAGAACTCTGGCCTGAAGGAGCAGGTGGAAAGACTGAAAGAAACGATGATGAAGACCGGGGAAGATCTGCAGGATAAACAGAGCATGCTCGATAAAGTACTGAAGGTTAGTAAGAAACGACCGTTGCCTGGGGTCAGTGGCGTAGTGGTTAGGGTGCTGTGCTCATGATTGGGAGGTTGTGTGTTCGAATCCCAGTTAGACCCCCACTCTGCCAAGACCCCTGGGCAAGGTCCTAACCACAAGTGCACCTCTGTTCACCCAGCAGTATAAATGGGTACCAGTAAAATATACTGGGAAGGTAACTTTTGATGGACTAGCGTCCCATCCAGGAGGAGTTGAACTCCTGGTCGCTTCACGCTACAGAAACCGGAGATAAGCATCGGCCTGATCACCCACTGAGCTCGAGTGTAAAAAGCCCAACAAACTTTACCTTTAGTTTCCTGGTGAATTTCATGACGAATAAGGATCAGTTCTGAGCCCCCAACTGTGTTTTTTAGGAGCGAGAGGAAGCGCAGCAGGATTTCACAAACCTGAAGTCAGCGTATGAAGAAGTGAAGGTAAGTTTTTATTCTTTTTAAAGTTAAAAAAAAATAATTCAAACAAAAGAAGTTTCAGTGAGTACTTATCATCCTAATAACATACACACACACACACACACACACACACTAATTTTAGCTCCTTTCACGCATTCCTTCATTTTCTTCCCGGTTATTTAGAGGACGGGGTACATCCTGAACAGCTCACCAGCCCATTTCCCAGCCAACCATTCACACTTACCCTCACAGCGAGGGGAAATTTGGAACAGCCATTTAGTTTAATGTGCATGTTTTTGGACTGTGGGAGGAAACTAACACAAACATTTGAAGAACATGCAAACTCCACACAGAAACACCCTTGAGCCCAGGAATAGAAGGCAGGCAGACATGCAAACCCGTTAGCTAAAAAATACTGGGTGGTGCAGTGGTTATCTGAACCATCAAATAATTTTAGCTAACATATTTGAAATTTAGCTAACAGTGACTGGATGATCTCACGTCCCATATTCAAGTGACTGAAGTTTTCTCTTGCACAAAAATATTTGAATATCTCTGTAAAAGTCAATCTAGTAATTCTTATTTAATTCTCAGGTGTCTCTGACTATGGCGGAGGAGACCGTTAAAAATGCTCTGGAGTCCCAGAGGAAGCTAGAGAGCAAGAACTCTGACCTTAAGCATCAGGTGGTTCAGCTTCACCAAACAGTGGATGAGATGGAGGAACAGTTGCAAGATAAACAGATGGCACATGATGAAATGATATTGATGGTATTTATTTTTTTTCTTTCTTTGGCTAATGAATTGCACAACAAGCCTTGTCCTTCATTGACGAACACTAATCCAGTGCTAGTTTTGTTTTAAGCATAATTTTGTCAAGTTGGTGCACAAGAAGAGTTTTTTATGTAAACCACATGTATAGCAATAGGGGCAGTGGGGGGCAGTGGGGCACGCCCCACTATCACTGGGTTGTCACTGCTGTCCTCCCAGTGCAGCTAACTGGGTTATCAAAGGCCAGCCATGTCTTTCACTGTCTGTGGTGAAAAGAACCATTGCTGACTTTCGTCAAGAGTAGCTGCATAGCCATCAACGTGTTTCTGCCCTGCAATGGCCTGGCCAGCTGTCCAGGGTGTACCATGCGCTCAACCAGAGTCGGCTGAGTTGGGCACCAGCCTCCCTGTGACCCTAATTAGGATTACGCGGTTCAAAAAATGAATTAATTGAATGTATTGGAGTAATTTTTTTAAGAAAATATCTGCACACACTTGATATGCTTCCCAACTTCTAGGTAAAATCCTGCTGCACCACCACACGGACCTTTGCTCGACTTTTAACCTGACAACGCTAAACATATCATAGATTCTGTTTACAAATGCATGCTTTTACAAAATACAGTGGTACCTCACATTACGAAATTAATTCGTTCCAGAGCCTTCTTCTTAACCTGGATTTTTCGTTAAGCTGAACCGTATTTTACATGTAAAATGCGTGACTCGTTCCAAGGCCCCCTATACTACCCCCTAAATCCTTTAAAAATTATAAAAGCATACCTTTTTAAGACCTCCTTCTGCTTCAATATTGTGCCGATGGTCGACGGGTTTGGCCATATTCCTTTGTGATATCACTCGAGCCCATTTCTTCTCCTCACTCGCACTGAGAATCACACGTATGTGTGTGTGCGCGTGTGTAGATTCAGCTAGCTGCGTCATCCTCATAGCTAATTGGATCCCTGTCCAAGATGGCGTCAGGTGGACCTGTCCAAGATGGCGCTCGAGTGAAGGCGACATGAACGATAGCTCAGTTGTTAGCCAATGGGAGGCCAGCGGGGCGGGATGTTTGAACGTCATTGATGGGAAAGCAGCTTGGGCATTGTTTGAATGCTGCGTTTGAATTTTTAAGATGGTGCTGTCGTAACGTGAACTTGTTTCGTAACGTGAACTTGTCGCATTTGTTGAGACTTTCGTAAAATGAGGTACCACTGTATATACCATTAGGAAAGAACACAATATATCCCACTTCACATATGAACATGAATCACTTAAGCAAGAACCTTTTCCCATGTGTCTGTTTTAGGAACTGAACAAAAAGAAGGCGGCTTTCAGAAAGCTCAGGTCGAGCTATATCATCCTTAAGGTAAGCTTTACTGCTCAGGCAACAAAAATGTGAATTTAAAAAAAAATCACCGACTGATTTGCTGAACCACTTCACAAGACATTCAGGGCAGCACGGTGGCGAAGTGCTTAGCACTTCCACCTCACAGCAAGAAGGTCCTGGGTTCGATTCCCAGCCTGGGCGTTTCTGTGTGGAGTTTGCATGTTCTCCCCGTGCTTGCGTGGGTTTCCTCCCACAATCCAAAAACATGCACAGTAAGTTAATTGGCTGTTCCAAATGTCCCCTAGGTTTGAGTGGGAGTATCGATGGTTGGTTGTGTGAGTGTTGCCTTGTGAGCTGTCCAAGGTGTACCCCGCCCTCGCCCAGAGTCAGCCGAGCTGGGCACCAGCCTCCCCTTGACCTTAATTAGGATTAAGCCATTCAGAAAATGAATGAATGAACACAAGTCATTCATTCATTTGCCAAACTACTTAATCCTACTAAAGATGTGGGAGGCTGAAGCCTATCTCAGCCATCCTGAAGCAGCACAATATACCATTGCAGGGCAAATACATGCAACTATTTATATTAACTCCGAGGGGAAATTCGAAACAGCCAGTTAGCCTAAGGTGCATGTTTTTGGACTGTGGGAGGAAACCAGAGTACCCAGAAGAAACCAATGCAGGCATGGAGAGATGATGTGCCAAGCCTGGGACTTGAACTCAGGACCATCTTGTTGTGAGGAGGACGTGTTGACCACAATGTCACCATGCTGCCAATAAATAATCAATGAGTAATTATGAAGTAGTAGAACTATTGGTCATCTCAAATGCAAAAGAGAATCAAATCTATACCACACACACACACACACACACACACACACTAATTTACGAATATGATTCTGACTTTGCAGTCAGGGTTACCTTACATGCCTCAAATCAAGTGGCACCTTTGAAAAGTGAAGCTTAGTCTCACACAGATATATAAATACATAAATATCTGTGTGTATAAATAAGTCAATCTCATATAATATAACCTTTTCTAATTGGATTCTTCAGAATTCTTTTGACTCCACCTCTAAGCTGGAGAGCGAGAACTTTGACCTCAAAGAGCAGGTGGATCAACTTCAGAAATCATTACAGAAGATGGGGGATGATCTGCACAATAAACAGATGACAAATAATGAAGTAAAAGAGGTCAGTTGAGTAAAGAAGTTTTTAAGACATACTTGTCAGAATAATCCAGAATTTCTTTGTTGTTGTTGGTTGTATAGCAGTGCTTCTCGATTATGTTCTGTGGCGCCCCCCCGAGGAAGAAAAAAACATTTCACGTTAAATAGTATTATCTGTACAGTATAGTCTGTAAAATTGTTATTAGTACACCTCTGCATAACATTGTATCTTTCTTAACATTAAAAACAAAAAAGAAAGAAATATAGTTCAATTTACAATAAAGAAAAACTTCATTAACCTTGTTTTTAATCTGTAATAGAAAAGATTTAAAGTGCACAAATGTTCCTGAAATTTAAAAAAAAAAATCCTTATTTAAACTCATTCAACTCATGTAAATCTTAATATCTCCGTCTCTTTCCACCTTTCTCTTCATTCTTGTTAGAGATTTTAGTGTTGTTTCTTGAGGGGTTGTTTACTGCACTTCATATTGTTTGCTCGTGCGAAAAACCGCTACACCATACCATGACAATGAGAGCGCCACTGCCAACTAGTGGAGTTGAGGTGCAATTACACTTAATTCTCGTACACAATTCTAGAAAAGCATGTTCCCCGGCATCACACTGCGCCCCCCACTCCCCACCCCCACCTCTTATTATTTGAGAAGCACTGATGTATAGGAACAAATGTTGAACTTCTCAATCATTCACTCACTCTCTCATTTGCGGAACTGTTTAATCCCCAGGGTCGTGGGGAAATAACACTGGGCGAAGGCAGAGAATAACCTGAACAACTCACCAGACCATTGCACGGCCAACACGCACCTCTAGGGGCAATTTTAAATAGCCAATTACTTAAATGTGTAAACATTTGGAGGAATCCAGAGCCCATGCTGAACTTCTGAGTCCCATAAATTGTAGTGCTATTTTTTCTCTTTTTTAAAATCAAATTTAACACCTGTGTGGTTTCAGATGAATTTATTTTGTAAGAAAAACCTATACAGTAGTATAAACCTCCAAATACAATGGATTCAAATCTGCAGCACCACTCTTAAATGCAGGATCTTTTAATGTAGATTTTCATCACTTGTCATGCTTATTATACCGACCCGCACTTAGAAAGATTGAAAATTAGCTGATGTGTAATGAAACGTTACCCTCCAGCACCAAACCAGTTGGAAGTTGCAGGACCTTATTTTGAGATTAATCAATGCATTAGTGATCGTTTATTGATCTATTTTCAGATTCTCATGTAAAGCACTAGAAAACAGTTTTGACTTTATAATTTGTCATGTGGGGTTTTTTTTTTCAGCCGACTATATATACAGTAATTCAAAACCTGCATTTAATGGCCAATCATTGTGAATATCTAAAAATAATTAAAAGTATCACTTTACACTTTTCAAGAATCATGGATTCCCCCCACCATGTCCATTGTCAGAACTTAGCTTTAAATTCCTGCAGTCCAATCATTCTCATCTCATCTTCCTCCACTTGGCCCCTATAGCCCCTCCCACAGGTGGTGGATCCATGGGAGGGTGGACCCATGTTTCCTTTTCAGGCTGGGCCCGGCCAGGCTCCATGGCCAAAAGCCTCACCATCAGGCGCTTGCATTAGCGTGTTTCTGCCCTGCAATGGCCTGGCGAGTCGTCCAGGGTGTACTTTGCCCTTGCCCAGAGTCGACTGAGACGGGTACCAGCCTCCCTGTGACTGGTTGTATGTGTCTTTATCTTGTAGTACAGTATTCTGGTGAGCTGTGCAGGGTGTATCCTGCCTTTGTGGAGTGTCAGTTGAGATAGTCACCAACCTCTCTGTGACCCTAAGAGGATTAAATTTTCTTCTTTTCCTTTTGGCTTTTCCCTTCAGGGGTCGCCACAGCGAATCATCTGCCTCCATCTTACCCTATCCTTTGCATCTTCTTCTCTTACACCAACGACCTTCATGTCCTCCTTCACCACATCCATGAATCGTCTCTTTGGTCTTCCTCTAGGCCTTTTGCCTGGTAGTTCCAGCCTCAGCAGCCTATTACCAATATAGTCACTATCCCTCCTCTGTACATGTCCAAACCATCTCAATCTAGCCTCTCTGACTTTGTCTCCAAAACGTCTTACATGTGCAGTCCCTCTGATGTGCTCATTCCTAATGCTATCCATCCTCGTTACTCCCAAAGAGAACCTCAACATTTTCATCTCTGCTACCTCCAGCTCTGCCTCCTGTCTTTTCCCCAGGGCCACTGTTTCGAACCCATACAACATCGTTGGCCTCAACACCGTCTTGTACACTTTTCCTTTCATTCTTGCTGATACCCTCCTATCATACATCACACCGGACACTTTTCTCCAACCATTCCAACCTGCCTGCACACGCTTCTTGACCTCTTTTCCACACTCTCCATTGCTCTGGATTGTTGAGCCTAAGTACTTAAAATCCTCCACCTTTCTTATCTCTGCTCCCTGTAATCTCACCGTTCCTCTTGGGTCCTTGTCATTCATGCACATGTATTCTGTCTTACTGAGGCTAATCTTCATTCCCCTCCTTTTCAGGGCATACCTCCACCTCTCTAGATTTTCCTGCACTTGTTCTCTGCTCTCACTACAGATCACAATGTCATCTGCAAACATCATAGTCCATGGGGAATATTGTCTAACCTCGTCTGTCAGCCTGTCCATCACCATAGCAAACAAGAAGGGGCTGAGAGCTGACCCTTGATGCAGTCCCACCTCCACCTTGAACTCTTGTGTCACACCGACAGCACACCTCACCACTGTCTTACATCTCTCATACATGTCCTGCACCACTCTAACATACTTCTCTGCCACTCCAGACTTCCTCATGCAATACCACAGTTCTTCTCTTGGCACCCTGTCATATGCTTTCTCCAGATCCACAAAGGCACAATGCAGCTCCCTCTGACCTTCTCTGTACTTCTCCATTAACATCCTCATGGCAAACACTACATCTGTGGTGCTCTTTCTTGGCATGAAACCAAACTGTTGTTCACAAATGCTGACCTCTGCCCTTAGTCTAGCTTCCACTATTCTTTCCCATAACTTCATCGTATGGCTCATCAACTTTATCCCTCTGTAGTTGGCACAACTCTGCACGTCTCCCTTGTTCTTAAAAATGGGCACCAGCACACTTCTCCTCCATTCCTCTGGCATCCTCTCACTCTCTAAGACCTTGTTAAATGTTCTTGTCAGAAAATCTACTGCTACCTCTCCTAGACACTTCCATACCTCCACCGGATGTCATCAGGACCAACTGCCTTTCCATTCTTCATCCTCTTCAATGCCCTCCTCACTTCACCCTTACTAATCTTTGCTACTTCCTGGTCCTCAACAGTCACCTCTTCTACTCTCTTTTTTTTTTTCTCATTTTCCTCATTCATCAGCTCTTCAAAGTACTCTTTCCATCTTCCCAGCACACTTCTGTCATCAGTCAATACATTTCCCTCTCTGTCCTTTATCAATCTAACTTGCTGCACGTCCTTCACATCTCTATTTCTCTGCTGTGCCAACCTGTATAAATCATTTTCTCCCTCTTTACTTTCCAACCGAGCATACAAGTCATCAAACGCGCTCTGTTTGGCCTTTGACACTGCTACCTTTGCCTTACGCTGTGTCTCCCTGTACTCCTGTTTACTCTCTTCGGTTTTCTCAATGTCCCACTTCTTCTTAGCTAACCTCTTCCTTTGTACACACTCCTGCACTTCCTCATTCCACCACCAAGTCTCCTTATCTACTTTCCTTCCAGATGACACACCAAGTACTCTCCTACCTGTCTCCCTGATCACATTAGTTGTAGTTGTCCAGTCATCTGGAAGCACTTCCTGACCACACAAAGCCTGTTTCAACTCCTCTTTGAAGACAACCCGACACTCTTCCTTTTTCAACTTGCACCACTTTGTCTTCTGCTCTGCCTTTGCCTTCTTCACCTTCCTCACCATCAGCATCATCCTGCACACCACCATCCTATGCTGTTTGGCAACACTCTCACCCGCTACTACTTTGCAGTCACTGACTTCCTTTAAATTACATCACCTGCACAAGATGTGGTCTACCTGTGTGCTCCTACCTCCACTTTTATAAGTCACCCTATGCTCCTCTCTCTTCTGGAAGAAAGTATTCACCACAGCCATTTCCATCCTTTTTGCAAAATCTACCAACATATGTCCTTCTGCGTTCCTGTCCTGGATACCAAACCTACCCATCACTTCCTCGTCCCCTCTGTTTCCTGCACCAACATGTCCATTGAAGTCTTCCCCAATGACCACTCTTTCACCTCTGGGGGTACTCTGCATCACTTCATCTAACTCCCTCCAGAATCTCTCCTTCTCTTCTCGCTCACATCCTGTCTGTGGGGCATAAGCACTAACAACATTGACCATCACACCTTCAGTTTCTAACTTGAGACTCATCACTCTGTCTGATTCTCTTTTCACTTCTCGAACATTCCTGACAAACTCCTCCTTCAAGATGACTCCGACTCCATTTCTCTTCCCATCCACACCATGATAAAACAGCTTAAACCCTGCTCCTATGCTTCTAGCCTTGTTACCTTTCCACCTGGTCTCCTGGACACACAGTATGTCCACCTTCCTCCTCTGCATCATGTCAGCCAGCTCTCTACCTTTTCCTGTCATAGTTCCAACATTCAAAGTCCCTACTTTCAGTCCTAGACTCATGCCTTTCCTCTTCTATCTCTGGCAACGGACACGCCTCCCGCCTCTCCTTCTTCGACGTCTTCGACCAACAGTAGTCCAATTTCCATCAGCACCCTGTTGGTTGACAGCACTGGTGGCGGTCGTTGTTAACCCGGGCCTCGACCGATCCGGTATGTCATTCTTTCTTGTGATTCGCATAGTTTATTTGGCATTTGTTTTACGCCGGATGCCCTTCCTGACGCAACCCTCTGCATTTATCCGGGCTTGGGACCGGCGTGAGGGAGAGACACTGGTTTGTGCCCCCCCCGCCCACGGCTGCATTCCTAATAGGATTAAATGATTCAACAAATGTGTAAATAGTTAAAATATTTCTTCCAAATTTCATGATTATAGCTTTTTCAGAAATATTTGTTGCTAGGAAGTTTATTTTCATTCGTTCATTTTCTGAACCGCTCAATCCTAATTAGGGTCACGGGGAGGCTGGCACCCGTCTCAGCCGACTCTGGGCAAGGGCAAAGTACACCCTGGATGACTCGCCAGGCCATTGCAGGGCAGCAACACGCTGATGGCTTTGCAGCTACTCTTGTCGAAAGTCAGCAATGGTTCTTTTACATGAACCTCTCACCACAGACGGTGAGAGACATGGCCGGCCTTTGATAACCCAGTTAGCTGCACTGGGCGGTTTCTTGTGGAACGTGCAATTTTAAAGTTTTCTTTAGACATTATAGTTTTCTTTTTTACTTTATTTCAGTCAATACATGTGTGTCCTATTAATAAAGAGACATGTCATAAGAAAACTTATTTTATGCTCTTTTGGTTTTGCAATAATTCCCCCCCCCCCCCAATTTCCCCCCCGAATTTAGTCATAGCCAATTCCCACTCATCAGGTATTGCATTCCCTATCACACGATCTTCACCAACCAGAGAAGGGCAAAAGCATGTACATACCTCCTTTCTTGCATTTAATCCTAGCCATCCGCTTCTTTTCAAACCGCAGTGCATACATATTTGAGGGTGGTCTAACACACTCGTATGCCTTCCATCCCTACTGCACTTCAGAGCTCAGTCAGTTAGCTCCCATGGACTCCCAGTCACGAATGGCTGTGGCATTAACTCGGAGTCAAACTTTATGATCTCTTGGTTAATAGTCATGCATGTTGTCGATGCAATAACCCATTCTTGAAAAATTGAGCTATTTGTCTGGTCTGGTTTGGAGTGTCACAACTATTCATAATGCAGTGGTACCTCACCTTATGTAAGTCCCAACAAACGAAAAATCCAGGTTACGAAATGCATTTACCTAAAATGCCCGTCTCTGGATATGAAGCAAATTCACATTACAAAAGCGCCATCTCAAAATTTCAAACAATGCGTTGCTCTCCCATTGGCTATCTCCCAACATCCTGCCCCGCTGGCCTCCCATTGGCTAGGAGGGAGCTGCATCTCAATAAAATCCCATGACACAGCTCCCTCACATTGGCTATTATGGAGCTGCATCTCCATAATACCCATGATGCTTTTCGATCCATTGTTCTTTCACAGAGTTCTAACACGCATAAAGGACAGAATTACTGTTGTTTTGTGAGTTTTTCGAGTGTGCTCATTGCAACTTTGTTTTATGGCTCAGGCTTTTAACCTTACATAAACATTTCTAAGATTATAATTCTGCTAAGAAGACATGGTCGACATACTCGCTCACACACACACGTGTGTGTGATTCCCGGTGAAAGTGATTTTCGGTGCGAGTGAAAAGAAGTGAGCTCGTGGCATGTGGTTGAGTGATATCGCAAAAGAATATGCCCAAACCCCTCTCCCATGGGTACGATATTGAAGCAGAAGGAGGCCTTAAAAGGTATACTTTTATAATTTTTAAAGGGTTTAGGGGTAGTACTGGGGGCCTTGGAATGAATCAGGCCTTTTACATGTAAAATGCGGTTCAACTTACAAAAAGATCAGGTTACCAAACCACTTCTGGAACGGATTAATTTCGTAAGGTGAGGTACCACTGTATTATAATCATACAACCCAACCCCTGTGCAGCTAACTGGGTTATCAAAGGTCAGCCATGTCTCTCACTGTCTATGGTGAGAGGCTAATGTAAAAGAACCATTGCTGACTTTTGTAAAGAGTAGCTGCATAGCTGTCAGCGTGTTTCTGCCCCTTGCTAAAAAAGGGAAGGAAGGGCATCCGACGTAAAAAACGATGCCAAATCAAACATGTAAATCGGATGATTTGCTCTGGCGACCCCTGAAAAAGGGAAAAAGCCAAAAGAAAATGAAGAGGAAACTAATTATACAGCCCAACAAACCTTTACTGGGCAATGTGGCTGAAAGCGACCAATCTAGTGATTGGACAAAATGTCTTGATGTTTTGTAACACTGTCACAAAAATCCTAAAAAATATAGAAAATGGAAAGAACATGTGCTCAGTAAAGGGTTAATTATAAATTGATGTCTTTCTACAACTGCATAAACAATTTATAACATTCAGGAAAACCATAAAATGGCCCACTGTGGATGTGAACACTAATCACTCAAATAAGAACCTTTTCTGACCCATGAATGTTTTAGGAACTGGAAACAACAAAAGCAGATATGACGCTCACTTCAGAGTATGAAGACATGAAGGTATGTTTTCTTTACATGCAGTTATAGTTTGTATAAATGCTCAGGTGTTACTCAATCATCAACTACGACAGCTGAATACAGATTTAAAACTTTATTTGACATTTAAATTTACATCAAACAAAATGAGAGTTCTATGCAATATCTCAGAGCACAGCAGGAATAATAACAAAAATAGGCATGAAAAATTGCCATACTGGATCGGTCGAGGCCCAGGTTAACAATGACCGCCATCAGTGCTGTCAACCAACAGGGTGCTGATGGAAATCGGACTACTGTTGGTCAAAGAAGGAGAGGCGGGAGGCGTGTCTGTAGGCAGAGAGAGAAGAGGAAAGGCATGAGTCTAGGACTGAGAGTAGGGACTTTGACTGTGGGAACTATGCAAGGAAAAGATAGAGAGCTGGCTGTGGACAGAGTACAGAGGAGGGATAGTGAGTATATTGGCAGTAGGATGCTGAGGTTGGAACTATCAGGCAGAAGGCCTAGAGGAAGACGAAAGAAGAGATTTATGGATGTGGTGAAGGAAGACATGAAGGTCGTTGGAGTAAGACAAAAAGACGCAGAGGACAGGGTGAGATGGAGGCGGATGATTTGCTGTGGTGACCCCTGAAGGGAACAGCCAAAAGGAAAAGAAGAAGATATATATATATGTAAATTTTCCATGCCTATTTTTTTTATTTATATTGATGTTTGCAGATTGTGATTGTTGTGACAGTTTGGTTTCATGCCAAGAAAGAGCACCACAGATGCAGTGCTCGCTTTGAGGATGTTAATAGAGAAGTCCAGAGAAGGTCAGGGGGAGTTGCATTGTCCCTTTGTGGATCTGGAGAAAGCATATGATAGGGTGCCGAGAGAAGAACTGTGGTATTGCATGAGGAAGTCTGGAGTAGCAGAGAAGTATGTTAGAGTGGTGCAGGACATGTAATGAAATATGTAAGACAGTGGTGAGGTGTGCTGTCAGGATGACGAAGAGTTCAAGGTGGAGGTGGGACTGCATCAAGGGTCAGCTCTGAGCCTCTTCTTGTTTGCGATGGTGATGGACAGGCTGACAGACGAGGTTAGACAAGAATCTCTATGGACTATGATGTTTGCAGTTGACATTGTGATCTGTAGTGAGAGCAGAGAGCTTCTTCTTCTTCTTCTTCTTTTCCTTTCGGTTTTTCCCTTTAGGGGTCGCCACAGTGAATCATCTGCCTCCATCTCACCCTATCCTCTGCATCTTTTTCTCTTACGCCAACTGCCTTCATGTCCTCCTTCACCACGTCCATGAATCGTCTCTTTGGTCTTCCTCTAGGCCTTCTGCCTGGTAGTTCCAACCTCAGCATCCTACTGCCAATATACTCACTATCCCTCCTTTGTACATGTCCAAACCATCTCAATCTAGCCTCTCTGACTTTGTCTCCAAAACGTCTTGCATGTGCTGGCCCTCTGATGTGCTTGTTCCTGATCCTATCCATCCTCGTTACTCCCAGAAAGAACCTCAACATTTTCATCTCTGCTACCTCCAGCTCTGCCTCCTGTCTTTTCCCCAGGACCACTGTTTCTAAACCGTACAATATCGCTGGCCTCACCACTGTCTTGTACACTTTTCCTTTCATTTTTGCTGATACCTTCCTATCACACATCACACCGGACACTTTTCTCCAACCATTCCAACCAGCCTGCACACGCTTCACCTCTTTTCCACACTCTCCATTGCTCTGGATTGTTGAGACTAACATTTTCATCTCTGCTAACTTCTCTGCTCCCTGTAACCTCACTGTTCCTGTTGGGTCCTTGGCATTCATACACATGTATTCTGTCTTACTGAGGCTAACCTTCATTCCCCTCCTTTCCAGGGCAAACTTCCACCTCTCTAGATTTTCCTGCACTTGTTCTCTGCTCCCACTGCAGATCACAATGTCATCTGCAAACATAATAGTCCATGGAGATTCTTGTCTCACCTCGTCTGTCAGCCTGTATATCACCATCGCAAACAAGAACGGGCTCAGAGCTGACCCTTGATGCAGTCCCACCTCCACCTTGAACTCTTCTGTCACACCGATAGCACACCTCACCACTGTCTTACATCTCTCATACATGTCCTGCACCACTCTAACATACTTCTCTGCCACTCCAGACTTTCTCATGCAATACCACAGTTCCTCTCTCGGCACCCTGTCATATGCTTTCTCCAGATCCACAATGCACAATGCAGCTCCTTCTGACCTTCTCTGTAATTCTCTATTCACATCCTCAAGGCAAACACTGCATCTGTGGTGCTCTTTCTTGGCATGAAACCAAACTGTTGTTCACAAATGCTGACCTCTGCCCTTAGTCTTGCTTCCACTATTCCTTTCCAGCATTCATTAGCTAAAGAAGCATAACCGATATGTTGCTGATGTTGTAACAGAGTGACTCCCACAATTCAACTGACAGTCCTGAAGACTGAAGCTAGTTTTGCATATAAATTTTTAATGTATGTATAAATCAAAATATTTATTACTTTTTCCTTATTTCCTTTTCAGGTGTCTCTGTTTTCAATTGACGAGAACATTCAGAATGCCCTGGAGTGCAAGACAAAGCTGGAGAGTGAGAACGCCATCCTCAGAGAGCAGATAGAAAGCGTACAAGAATCAGTGCAGGAGGTGGAAGTAAATCATGAGACATTGGTAAGAGAGAAAAGACTTACATTAAACTCATTCACTGAACCATTTAATCCTACTGGGGTCACAGGTAGGCTAGAGCCTATCTCAGCAGACACTGGGCAAAGCTAGTTCATGGCAGGGCTAACGCACCCAAATATTCACACTCACACTGAAATTCAATTTGGAATAGCGACTTGGTCTAATGTACATGTCTTCGGACTGTGGGAGGAAACCAGAGTCCTTGGAGGAAACCCATGCAAGCACAAGGAGAACATGCAAATTCCACAAAGAAATTCTGGGTCAGGACCTTCTTGCTGTGAGGCAAACATGCTAACCACTGTGCCACCATGCTGCTCTGCATTAAGCTGCAATTTTTTTTTTTTCAAAACAATGCATAGAAACTTAAATTTAGTACCTCTAGTCATTTTAAAGACAAATAAATGGAAGCAAAAATGTTGTATTTTCAGAAGCTTTTGTGAAGTTTCTTACTGTAGATTATCTGAATTTATTTTTACAGAAACAGAAGAAAGGACTGCTGGCGTCGAGGGCACAATTTAATAAACATGAATATCATGACAGTGATCTGGAACAGATATGCTTACCTTTACTGAAACTAAATTTGTGCAGGAAATAAAACAGGAGAAAAAATAGGCTTTTTCTATTAGTGAGTTTTTCACATCAAGGAGAAAATATCAAACTGCATGATTACAATTCAGTGAATAGAAATATAAATGTTTAATTAGATATATAGTATCTCAATCTAACATTCTGGAAAGGTGTATGATTTTATATACATACACAGTACTGTGGATATGTTTTAGGTACATGCAAAGGAATGGTAGAACAAAGTGCCTTATATTTACATATAAATAATGACATTAAATTAATGATTTCTACATAGAAATTCTATAAAGTACAGTGAACAGTATTACTAAATATATATTCATAATAGTATGAAATTAGTTCAATATTAGATGTGATTGGATTTTTGTTTAAAAATAGAATAATATCAGGTACAGTTTCTGCAGTTTTACAAGTACAGTATCTTCTAGGTGTCTTACAGAACCAGCCACAGGTCTTCTGGAAATCTTCACTGTGACAGTTGATTCTTTATTTAATGTAAATATCACAGCAGCCTTTATTATAAGTGGTTTCTGAGATGTGTGTGTGTGTATATATATATGCTGTTTTCTTTACTGATATACTGTACTAATATTGTTTTATGTAACATTTCATTTTGTGCTGGAAAACTAATGTTTGGAAATGTAAAGTGTTTTTGTAATAACTTGCGAATATAAAAATTATAAAATAAAAATCTATAGCAAATTTAATACTAAAAAAAGAGGGTGCCTAAATTTTTTTTGCACAGTATTGTACATATTATACAAGTGTAACACACAGGTCTGACTTTCTTATTCTCTTATTTTTGCCTCCAACTTTTTTCAAATAATGATGATGGCTGTTTCTTCACATACAAAGATCAGGGAAGGGTTGATGAGCTGCAAGCCCGCTGGTGGCTGTAGAGGCCGATGCGTGATGCACAGGCTCTGTTGCAACGTGGGCAGGTAAAGGCTGCGGATGATGAAGCCGGGTTTTGAGACAGTTCCCTCTCCTCCTGATGTCTTTTTTCTCTCGCTGCTCCACTCCTCTAGATTTCGAACTCTTGGCTTCGGATCATGTATTGCCACTTGGTTCGGTCAGTGGCATCAATTTGCCAGGAACTGGGTGAGATTTTTGCCAGAGAAAAGTCTCTTTTTATCTGGTCTTTGTAACCATTTTTTTGGAGCACCGTGGTTTCGCTTTCCAGACTTGAGTTCCCTGAACAGTACAGCTTTTGGTATGCGAGAGTCCTCCATTCTCGTAACCTGCCATTGCAGCTGCTGTTTAAGCAGGATGGACTCAATACTGGGAAGTTGAGCTTCTAGAAAGTCTACCAAAGGATCTGTTTGCCTTCGAGAGCTGCTTGTCAAGGTCTTTGTCAATAGTTGCATCGTTTGACATCACACTACCAAGGTAGGTGAAGTGTTCGACTGCATTCAGAGTTGTGCCATCAATAGTGATGTGAGGAGAGGTGTAGTTTTGCAGAGGTGTGGGTTGGAACAGCACTTCAGTCTTTTTCAGGCTGATTGTAAGCCCAAAGGCCTTTGAGGCTTTAGAAAAGTGGTCAACAAGGTTTTGAAGAGCAGCTTCTGAGTGTGCAACAAGTGCACAATCATCAGCGAACAGCAGTTCTATGATGAGCTGCTTCATCGTCTTGGTGTGGGCAAACAGCTATCTAAGACTGAACACGCTGCCATCTGAGTGGAAGTGGATGTAGATTCCATCTGTGACGTCCTTCATTGCTTGGTGTACCATCATGCTGAAGAAGATGGAGAAGAGTGAGGGCGCAAGCACGCAGCCTTACTTGACAATGTTGGAGATTGGGAAGCTGTCTGAAAGGGTGCTATTGTGCTTCACCTGACCTTTCTGGCTGTCGTGGAGCTGGCGGATGATTGTGAGGAACTTTGGTGGGCAGTCCAGGTGGGAAAGTATCTTCTGTAGACTGTCCCTGCTCATGGTGTCAAATGCCTTAGTCAGATCGATGAAGGCAACAAAGAGGCCCATTGTCTGCTCTCTGCATTTCTCCTGGATTTGACAGAGTACAAAGATCATGTCAATGGTTCGTCTGTTGGCTCGGAAACCACACTGGCTTTCAGAGGTGAAATCGTCAATTAAGGAGAAAATGAGTCTGTTCAGGAGAATGCGGGCAAGCACTTTACCTGCTCTGGACAAGAGTGTAATACTATGGTAGTTTGAGCAGTCTGATTTCTCCCCTTGGTTTTTATACAGCTAGATGACGACTGCATCCTTGAGGTCCTGTGGAAGAATGCACTGTTCCCAACAGGAGTCGAACAGTTCCTCCATTCTGCAGACCACAACCTCCCCACCATGCTGGTAGATCTCGGCTGTGATCCCATACGATCCCGGGGACTTTCCAGGTTGACTAATAGCAGTTTTGATTTCTTTCACTGTGGGAGGCTCATCAAGCTCATACTTTGGCTCGATGATAGGGACCTTCCCGATGGAGGAGTCTGCCGCTTTACGTTGGTCGCTGAAGAGGCCTCCAAAGTGTTCAGCCCAGCGAGTCATGATCGACTCTTTATCAGTGTGATGAGTGGTTTTGTCTGCAGAAAGGAGTGGGGCTTGGGTTTAGTAGGAGGGGCCGTAGATGGCTTTCAAAGCTTCAAAGAAGGAGCGAGTGTCCCCAATGTCTGCATATAGTTGTCTTTTCTGCCATTGCTACCCACCTTTTACATGGTTCTTAGGCTGGCCTGGAAAGTGCTACAAGCTTTTCTGTATGCCACCTTTGCGGCATGATCAACAGGCTTGGATTCTTGTCCAAGGCAAGGTGGATGTAGCAGGAGCGTTTCTTGTCCAGGAGATCTTGGATGACTGGGTCAGGCTCATCGAATCAGTCTCTGTTCGATCTGACGGAGAAGCCGAGTGTTTCTGCTGCAATTTCTTGGACTGCAGTCTTGAAAACCTGCCATTGAGTGTTTGGGTCAGGGTTCGATGGGTGCTGCAGCCTTTCTGCAAGCTTGGCCTGAAAAATTGCTTCTAGCTCTGGCTGTTGGAGTCGGTGCACCTGGAGTTTACTGGTTTGTGGACCTTTCTTCTTGGGAGGCGGCTTGAAGGTGAATGTAAGCTTTGCACGCACAAGTCTGATCTGTATAACAGTCTGGACTGGGCATGATTCTGGTGTGCACAGCATCTCTGGTGTCACTCTGGCAAACTAAGATGTAGTCCAGTGGGTGCCAGTGCTTTGAACGAGGGTGACGCCATGTGGTTTTGAAGCGATCTTGTTTTTGGAACAGTGTGTTAGTGATGATTAACTGGAGTTGAGTGCAAAACTGCAGGAGCATGTGCCCATTGTCATTGCAGTTCCCAAGTCTGTGTTTGCCAAGGACTCCTTTCCACAGTTGGGATTCACTGCCCACCCTGGCATTGAAGTCACCGAGAATGATCAGCTTGTCCTTGGGATCTATACGTGTGATGACTGTGTGCAGATCACCATAGAAGGCCTCCTTGAAGCGTTGGGCTATAGACGCTGACGAGAGTGACAAACTTGTCCCCTTGGAGTGGTAGTCGAAGGGATATGATACGGTCAGAATGACCTGTTGTTAGCGATGACATTCTTTCCTCTCCCGCTCCAGAAAAGGGTGTAGCCTGCTCCATGTTCAACAGGTGATCCTTCCTCAGCAAAGCAAACCTCACTGAGGGCTGCAATGTCAATATCAAGCCTCGAGTTCTTTAGCCATGAGAGCAGAGCGTCTTTGTGGAGTATCATTGTTGTCTGAATCCAACAAGGTACGTACATTCCAGCTCGCAATTTTCATGTAATATTTTCATTGTTTAGCACTGCATAGGTAGATCGCCCGTTGGCAGCGGTGAGCCAACCGGGTAGGGTGAGGCAAGCGATTTTTGAGTCACCTTTTCTAGACCCATCTCCATGTGGAGCAAGCAGTGCTGTCCTTAAAAAGGGCTGCTTGGTCGTCTTATGTGAAACCGGATGATGCCGTTGTCTTGCTCGACAATAAAACGACCTATTACAACAGAACCACCTACATGCACGTTTGAGACTGCAGCTTCCAATGCCATCTTGCACTTGCTGTTGTCACCCCTCCCCCATCGCTGTAGGACTTTACTGCTCCCCTTCCCGCCTGCACTGGTTGCTTAAAGTGACAGTCAACCCGTGCCCAACCGGTTGTCACTCTCTAGGTCCAGGGACATTTCGCAGTAGCTCAGCGGGCTGAGATGGCTGTGCTGACCTCAGGACTGTAGAAGTTATATCAGAGTTTCCGTCTCAGATGCACTGTTTGCCAAGAATAACTAGATGTATCTGCCCGGGTTTGGAATTAGTGTTGTCCTTCACCTAGATGGGCTGCCCTCCTGGTTGACAAGCCCCATCTGCCCAGAGAAAACTGGTTTTAAGGCATCAGAGGCCTGCCTTCACCCTTCTCCTTGTCGGTGGAAATGGGTCTCGCCACACGGGAAGGCCAGGGAGCTGGGCTTTCGATGACAGAGGCTCCGTTGAAGCACGCCTTTTGGAAGCACTTTTAGGGAAGTAAGAGCTCAGCTTCACAACCCACCCCCGGCAGTGTCAGCCTTTGAGACCCTTTAAATAATAGTGCTGCACATATATGCGATTGGGATTCCTAAAATAATTATCAAAATGTTACGCATCATGAAATTTTACTTTTTCATAGCAGCACAGACCCTTGTATATTATTTTTGATGGACAAAATCCTTTTTTTTTCAATCTCTGCTGAGTACATCACACAGACATCTGTCTTATTATTTAAATACAGTATGTATTATATATAGGAGTGAATAAAAATAGTTATTTTGAATCAAGACAGTTATGACAAAATTTTTCTTTAAAGTTTTAGGTCATATTTTAAAGGCTCACAATGGAATATTAGGGCCAAGTTGGTAAAGTCCTGAAGACATTTTTAGATGGGCTTTTGCAACTCCTGACAGAAAATACATCAAAACTGGCTCACTTAACTGTACTGTGGAAAATCCTGAGTCGCGGTGGAAAAAAAAAATGACCCTTGTAATGATTAAGTGATTTTAAACCCTGTTTTTGATTTGACTTTTATAGAGACATTCAGGGTGATGCTTTCAGTCAGAGGCTCAGCATTTAAGTACTGCTGTAAACTTCAAGTACTGCTGTAGTTTCGTTGTCTGAACCTGCACAAATTCCTGTCTATTTTGAAGTAAAAATATATTCATGTCCAGGGGAAATTATGGGAGTAGGAGACAGTTAAAGTTCCAAGATAATTTTCTCTTTGTTCCCGCTCTGCTGATGACATCACCCACTCTCGCCCACAACATTCCAACATTATACACACCCATTATAAACACACATATCAACTGAAAAGCCTTACGAAACTTAAACAATGATTGAGAGGAAAAACTGTTCAAGTTATAAAAAAACATTTTGACTTTCGAAATGATGACGTTATTAGACGAGTTTCATGATTGTTCATCAAACTCTCCAGATTAATTTTCATAGTATTTTTTTGCCATGTATGTATTGCCATGGTAACCCAAAAGTAATAGCACAATGCATGGTGCCAAGACTCTCATTTAGTACTATGTATATTGCATGGGTGCACCTTACGGTTCGGGTCTAAATTGTAAAAGAAAAAGAAAGACATCCACTTTTCTAGGTCAATAGCTATCACATGAAGTAATAAACTCTTGAGCGCAGCCACATAATAAATAAAGAGAACTATTTTTAAGAAAGAAGTACTACGTGTTGTATTGCATCGCGCGTGCAGGCACATAAATATGTTTCTGTTCATCTTTTTTTTTTTTATTTCTTTTTCATCATTTGCATCATCCTCTTTTCTTCAGCTGATCCTGTTATTGCTTGCCACAGCAGATCATACTTATCATGCCAAGTACAAAAATCCTTCAGTATAAACCAAAATGTCAAATTATCTCTCACACACACACACACAAAAAAAATCCTGAATATCGAATGTGATCCGGATCATCTCCAAATACTAAAGATTTGTCCAAAGTCCCACCTGTGGCAGAAATGTAATCCTTGGCTGAGATAGGACTATAAATACTTATACATGCTCGAGTATTTGTATCCTCATCCTCCTCGTCCTATTGTTGTTGGTCCAAATTTCCACACCGATCTGCTTTGGTCAGTAAACAGTTTTTTTTTTTTTTTTCCATTTCATTCTGTTCTCCAAACAATACAGCATAGCTGGCCGCACTGTCTTGTTTATAGATGTTAATCATTAATCAAAACATAGAAGGTAGGGCTAGAAATTGCAGCGATAAAGGTGATGCAATTTTCTCAGGATGTCACAAGATTGGACAGAATTAGAAAAGAATATGTTAGAGAATCAGCACAAGTACAGGGATCCCTCACTTTCCGCAGTTAATTGGGACCGAGATCCCCCTGCGACCGTTGAATTCCGCGACATAAGATCGAACCCCCTGACTGACACATACGTACATGTATGTGTGTATATAATATCAATAAATACATATTCAACACTACAAATGCTTACAATAACAATTAAACATTCAAAAATAATGCCTAAGATGTAAATAAAATGTAAATACACACACATACAGATGCGTGCGCACAGATGTGCAACTCGCATAAAAATGTAAGTAGTTTTGATGGGGGGGGGGGAAATGGGTTGTTTTTTGTTTGTTTGGAGGGGTTTCATTATTAGCCTTGTTTTGTGGCATTTTCTTTAAAATTTTCCCCTATTCTTCCTTAATTTCCTTATTTTTTAATTCGGTAAATATTAAAAAAAAAAACGCACTGCAATGAAGCCGCATGAATTGAAGCGTGAAGTAGCGAGGGATCCCTGAAATGGTGTGACTGTTCAACAAAATCTTGTAAAAAAAAAAAAAAAAAAAAGGAAAAAAAACTCCATCCCGCCTGAACCTCATCATGTCTGCACAGGGATTTTATCTGGGCCAACCACCTTTTCATTTTTTATCCTTTTCATCCTTACTAATCCCTCGCACTTCCTGCTTTTCTATCCCACCATCCTCTCTCTCTCTCGTTCTCGTTCTCATTTTCTTCGTTCATCATCTTCTCAACTCTTTCCATTGTCCCAACACACTCTCCTTACTTATCAGCACTTATGAGCATCCATTTCACCATTGCTTGTGTCACGTGCTTTCCTGGTTGATGTCTCTGCCAGGCCAATGGTAATACGTGCATTCTTTTCAACTTCCTTTTTGCTCAGGTCCTCAAACAATTCATCTTTGCTTCTTCCTTACATTTTGCCACCTCGCTCTGCATCTCTTACTTTCACTCCACAAGTGTCCCTCTGCTGTTTTGCTAATTTCCTTCTACCTTGAAGTTTTTCTGAACTTCCTCTTTTCACCACCAAGTCTCCTTGTCCTTCTACATCATGTACATATTCAGACACATGGTTCTGCAGTCTGACAACAAGGACTGAAAGACTCGGAACGAGCTTTTACCCACAAAGTATAAGGCTTCTTAACCAAGCAATATTTTAATATCCAAACTAACTTTGAACAATTTAAATTTTTTCATGCTGTCAGTCATTCATTATCTGAACAGCTTAAACCTAATTAGGGTCGCGGAGAGGCTAGTGCCCATGTCAGCCAACTTTAGACGAGGGCTGAGTACACCCTGGACAGCTTTCCAAGCCATCGCAGGGCAGAAACACGCTGGTGCTGCTGCTTGTTAGTTATTGTTTACTGATTAGATTTACATTCTTTATTTTGTATTTTTGGTTACTCTAGTTTTATTTCTTTTCTATTTTTTGTGAAATGTATGCACAGTATGAAGACTAATTCAGAATAACATTACACTGCAGGTTGTAGGTGTATAATTGTTCAGTTCTTTTTTTGTAACCGCTTAATCCTAATTACGGTCGTGGGGAGGCTGGCACCCATTCCAGCCCGAGGACAGAGTACACCCTGGACAGCTCGCCAGGCCATCGCAGGGTGGAATAATAATAATAATAATAATAATAAATTTCTATAGCACCTAGACTCCATCTGGCTAGTTACTCACTGGCGCTGCAAAAGGGTAATGACGGAGGCTGAGAAGATTGTCAAATGTCATAAGCAGTTCTGAAGAGATGAGTTTTGATTTAGATTTTAAAGGAGGTTTCACAAATGTTGGTTTTAATGTCTAATGGTAGATTGTTCCATAGTCGAGCTGCTGCAATGGAGAACGCTCTCTCGCCGATCTTATTAGCACATACAGGCTGGGACCAGAGGGACTGTTCAGAAGATCTTAGGGTTCTGGATAGCTTGTAGACACTGATTAGTTCTTGAAGGTAAAGAGGGCTGTTGGCTGATATAGTGCTCAATGGGTTAGTAGGAGAATTTTATAGGAGATTCGCTGTTGGACTGGTAACCAATGCAGTGACCATAGAACTGGAGTGATGCGATCATTGCGACGTTGACGAGTGATGAGTCTTGCTGCGGAATTTTGTACTCTTTGGAGATGTGATATGGATTTTTGCGGAAGATTGACAAGAAGGGAGTTGCAGTAATCCAGTTGGCTAATGATTAGTGTTTGAACAAGAAGTTTGATAGTGTCGAAAGTCAACAGATATCTGATTTTGCCAATATTGTGAATGTGGAAGTAGCAGCTTCTACACAAAGAGTTGATGTGCTCATCCATCGACATGGTTGATTGGAAAACCAATCCAAGGTTTCTTGCCTTCTGTGTGGTGTCGACAGAGCATGCTCCAACACTAATCACAAGCTTTGGGTTTAATTTGTACAGCTGATGATGAGTGCCTAGTGTCAGAAACTCGGTTTTCTCATTTTAGCGCTTTAAGAAATTTGAACTCATCCAGGAGCGGATATCTGACAGACAGTTTGTATGGCTATTGGTTTGTATGGCTAATCCAACTTCCTCTGGGGAAATGGACAAGTACAGTTGGTTGTCGTCTGCATATAGATGAAAGTGAATTGAATGAGTCCTGATTATTTTGCCAAGCGGCAGGATGTAGACACTGAATAGCAATGGTCCCAAAACTCATCCTTGAGGGATCCCGAATTCAAGCTTGTGCATCTGTGAAACTGACTCACCAATCATCACAGACTGAGTACGGTCAGAAAAATAAAACTGGATCCATGAGAGAGCTGATCCAGAGATACCCATATTCTCAAGTCTATGAAGCAGAATACCATGGTCGATCGTGTCGAATGCTGATGAGAGGTCAAGCAAAACAAAGAGTGTGATGTTTTTTGTCCATGGCACCAACAATGTCATTGTAGACATGGACCAGAGCTGTCTCCGTGCTGTGGTTGGTCTTGTAGGCAGACTGAAAAGTTTCCTGAAAGTTGTTGACAGCAAGGTGAGATTTGATCCTGGAAGCAACTACTTTTTCAAGACACTTTGAGAGGAAGAGGAGATTAGAGACTGGTCTATAATTTTTGAGGATTTCAAAGTCAAGACTTGGCTTCTTCAAAAGAGGGATGATATGAGCGTACTTGAAATTGGACAGGGCACTGCCTGTTTCAAGTGATGTGTTGATGATGTCAAGGAAACAAGGTGACAATGCATCACTGCAAGATTTCACCAACCATGTAGGGACTGTTTCCAGGGAGGATGACTTTGAGGGAGAATCTTTAACTGTTTAATCTCTGCTACTGGAGCAGGTGTGAGGTGTTTCAGCTGCCTGCCTTTTCATCGTCTTGCAAGGCTGTTGCAGGTGGCAGAATGTTGGTTCTGACTAACTTTATCTTGTTGCTGAAGAATGTGGTGAATCTGTTGGCAAGTTCATGTTTGTCTGTATGAGAAGGAAGCTTTTGTTCCTTGGTACCATGGAGAAGCTTATTCAACAAACTGTGCAGCTCTTTGAAGTTATGTTTGTTTTCAGCGATGTTGTTCTGGACAAACGTTGCCTTTGCTGAAGCAAGAGCACAATTCAGTTTGTTACGAGCTTGTTTATACAGTTGCTGATGAACCTCAAGTTTACTTTTCTTCCACGATTTTTCAGCTTTTCATCGTTTAGTTTTCATTGTCCAAACATCATCATTATACCACTGAATATTTGGTCGGATGACAAAAGTTCTGTTTTTCTTTGATGCATGCTTATCAATGATCATAGTCAGACAATTTTTGAGCTGAGATAACTTTTCTTCAACGTTACTTTCCATGCAGTAATCAACATTATTCATTAGGTCCATAGCAAATTGAGACCTCAATGTTCCTGGTTTTCCTATAGGAAATGGATTTTAGTTGGTGGCCAGGTTTAACAGTATTAAGAACACAGTCATTTGATCAGCGATTAGGTCATCTTTAACATCAGAGATTTTAAGAAAGTTGTCAGTGTCACGAGTTATGACGAGATCAAGAGTATGGCCACACCTGTGCGTAGGCTCTGTAACTAACTGCTGAAGATTGTACACTGACAGCAACTCTTTGAAACACAGTGCTTGGGTATTTGAAGCAACATCAACATGAATGTTAGTCACCGAGGATCACTAAATGACCTTGCTCTGTGACAATTTTATCCAGAATATCATTTCATTCATGAAATCATCAAAAGAGACTTTACATTTCTTCGATGTAGGAGGCCGGTAGATACAAACCAGTCACAAAATGCTAGTTTTCAAATGAAAAGTTCCATGAAAAAAGTCAAAGGATTTGCTCGACTTGATATCAACAAGGGTAGCTTTAAGAGATTGCTTGAATATTGCAGCAACACCTCCCCCTTTTCGAAGAGGTCTGTTTGCTTGAAAAATGCCATAGCCACCTGGGAGAAGCTCAGCTACGACTGTCTTTCAGCCACGTCTCAGTGATTTCAAAAATGTCATAATCGTGATTCACAATTTGGTCATGTAAAGTCAATGCCTTATTTTGTACAGATTGTGCATTCAAAAGGAAAATGTTTGTGATCCAGACCTCTTGTTAGCGTCAAGTTTAGGATAACATTCAAGTTTACCTCCTCTTAATCCATGTTTAGTACAAGGTGCACTCGTAATTCCAAGTTGGTTTAGATGTCTCTACAGCCTGGGTTGTACATATCCAGTGATGTCTGTCTTCCTTTCGGCTTTTTCCCTTTTACTCGGGAGTTGCCACAGTGAATCATCTGATTCGCACGTTTGATTTGGCAGAGGTTTTTACGTCGGATGCCCTTCCTGTCACAACCCTTTTTAGCAAGAGACAGAAACACAATGACGGCTTTGCAGCTACTCTTTACGAAAGTCAGCAATGGTTCTTTTACATGCCTCTCACCATAGACAGTGAGAGACATGGCCTGCCTTTGATAACCCAGTGAGCTGCACTGGGGGGTGGGGGGTGGGGGGGGGGTTTATATTTTGGTTTAAACTCTTGCACTCTGTAGATGTATCAGTGTAGTAAGGTAAGCTGTCAATGTCAGTATCCACACAACCCATTGTTTCACAACAATAGGCAAGTCCTGGCTGGAGAGTGGGCCCAAGCCAGATTCAAAATCTCTCCATACAACAATCCAGAAAACTACCAAATGAAAAACCAAATATCATTTTCTCCAGAAAAATTGAAACCGCATGATAATTTGTCAGAAGTTCCAGCAAACTATAATTCACATGATGTCCGTATTTTGTGAAAAGGAGACAGGTTGAAATGACAAAAATATAGAGAGCCTGAAACACTGCTGTTAGCCTGTGCAAGCTTGGGCTTCTCGTCGAGGTGGCCATTTTGGATAAGCTCCACCCCTTCACCCCTGAGCAGAAGCATGATGGCCATGCAGCTACTCTTGTGGAAAGTCAGCAATGGTTCTTTTACATGAACCGCACACCATAAACAGTGAGAAACATGGCCAGCCTTTGAAAGCCCAGTTTGCTGCATTGGGGGGCGGCGGCAGTGACAACCTGTCGACAACGAGTGGGGCTCGAACCCCCAACCTTAGGATCAGTGATCCAGCACCTTTACCCCCAGGCCACTGCTGCCCCAGGTGTATAATTGTGCACATGATTAATACGAATATTGACTCTTGAATCTGTTGGAAGCATAAAAGCTACACATCCAGTTTAAAAACTAGTTTATGCCGCCTCAGCAAAAAGGATGAGTTTCTGAAACGAGCATTTCTTGAGCTCAGTCACAAGAACTGAAACCGAAACTAAACGATTTGAATATGTAGAGGTGGCTGTCTGTGTTCTTTTCCTCGAAATTGTACCTGATAATCAGCTGTTCAGTGAGTTTCAGTCATTCTTCAGCACACAAACAGGAAACTCTGCAACCTCAGTCAACATGGCAAGTAAGTATAATATAAAACCGTCTATATGACCTGGGATGGAGGTTTTATCTTCTGAAATCTGAAGAGTGTGTAAAGGCAACTATAATAAATCATGTTTCCAGGTTTTACTCACAGCAGTGGAGAGACTCCAGTGTTTTTTGATCTGGAAACTACTGGTCTCGGTAAGTGGAATGAACATAAAACACACATTTCTTGTAGTTTAATTATTATGATTAATGATTTATAACCCCCTTTTTTGTTTTGTATGAAGGCCAACATGATGTGTGGTTAATTATACTTCATATGAATATGTAATATTATTAATGATTCATGTTAATATGTTATTATTATTACAACTCAAGCTTAGAATAACAATTTATGAGGTCAGCTGGATGGTGGTGTAGTGGTTAGATGGTCCTAAGTTATAGTCCTGGACTTGGCATTTGCATGTTTTCCCCGTGTTTGTGTGGGTTTCCTCTGGGTACTCTGGTTTCTTCCCACAGTCCAAACACATGTACCTGTACATTAGGCTAATTGGCTGTTCCAGGTTGCCACTAGGTGCGAGTGTGAATGGTTGTTATTTCTGTGTAGGACTTGCAATGGTCTGGTAAACTGTTCAGGGTGTACACCGCCTTCGCCTGCCCCACTTTCAATGGGTTTTCACTGTTGGAAATCAATGCAGTTAACTGGGTAATCAAAAGCCAGCCAAGTCTGTCATGGTCTGTGGTGTGAGGCATGGAAAAGATGCCCTGAGATGGCCTGTCCAGCTGACCAGGGTGTAATCTGCCCTCGCCCGGAGTCGGCCGAGATGAGTGCCAGCCTCCCCGCGACCCTAATTAGGATTAAGCGGTTCAGAGAATGGATGGATAATTTTATTTATTTTAGAGCACATGGAATATGGTGAATATAATCAAAGATAAATAGCACAAGCGATGCAAAATGTTTTAGATATGAACTCCTGGGAGCTCAAAACTCTTCTCGTTAAGAAAAATGCATTTTCTTCTCTTTGTTAAAAGAATATATTTTTGAAATCCGGCCATTTGCTCGAGTGAGTCGCTGTAATAAATATTCACATGATCCAGTGTCACTGGATGTAATGATGGTGCAATTTACATCTTTTAAATTCCATACGTGACAAAATTGGGGGCTCGTCCAATAGAATCCATTTGGCATACGTAACAAAATCACGGGCTGAATTAATCAAATAAATACTGAGATTGATTTGTGTCAGTGGTAGATCGGCCTTCAGCTGCTATACTACAGTGTATGAAACCCGTGATTTCCATTTTTGACTTGTTTCAAGAATGACAATAGAACATCAGTAGGAGAAATAATGATCACACTGTGACGCATGTGTGGATTTCCCCCCCAAAATTACGACATGGAGGCACCACATTTTTCAAGTAGAGGGTTCTCTTAAATTACTGTATATTCATACAGAATCTTATTTCGACCAAAAATGTAGACAGCAGGTTTCATCAGTGCCTCGAGTCAATGTGAAAACAAACAAAAACATCTTTGAAATAATAACCAGTAAATGTATATTAAACTTGAATAATGTTTGAACCTTAAAATCTCATTCTAGACACATTTCGATGTGACATTGTTCAGATGTCTGCCATCAGCGGATCGAGAGTATTTAATGTCTACATTGTCCCTCGGATCCCTATGACTCACCAGGCATCCGATGTTACAGGCCTGACCACAGACAACCAGAATCTGCTCCTACATGGAAAGCGAGTGCCAACAGTTCCATTACAAGAGGCTCTTAATTCGTTCATCTCCTTCCTTAAGGCATTTAATAAACCGTTTCTGGTGGGACACAACTGTAAAAAGTTTGACTGTCCTGTCCTGCGGCGAATCCTGAATGAGTTTAAGCTGCTGGGGCTGTTTCAGGGTGTGGTCTCAGGTTGTCTGGACACATTCCTGCTCAGTAAAAGGATGTTTCCTAGACTCCGGGAGTATTCTCAGCCCTCCCTATTCAAGCATTTCTTGGGTACAAGCTATGGCGCACATAACGCCACTGAGGATGCGCGAGCTCTTCAACAGCTCTATTACGCATGGGCCCCGAACCCAGTGCATATAAATCTGCTCAAGTTTCGGTTTGCTTAAAGACTTCAGAGGAGAGTTGGGTCAATAACATTATCTACTGCTTCAGTTAACAACATGCTATAAAGTGAGGTCATAGTACACATCACTAGCTCTGGCAGGGAGGAAACATCAGGTTTGCTTCCCCCTTGGTCCTCTTGTTCTTAAACAAAAGATACAGGGATCCCTCACTTTCCACGGTTAATTGGGACCGAGATCCCCACACGACCAGCGAAAGCTGTGAAGTAGGATCACCCACCCCAACCCCCCTGACTGACGTATACGTACATGTATGTGTATATCACATTAATAAATACATATTAAATGCTATAACTTCTTATAATAACAAACATTCAAAAATAATGCATAATATGTAAATAAAAAATACACACACATACAGCTGTGCACGCACTCAGATGCACACCTTACAATTTAACTAGTTTTGATGGGAGGTTTTTTTTTTTTTTTAATAATTGGCCTTGTTTTGTGGCATTTTCCTTTAACTTTTCCCCCCAATTCTTCCTTAATTTCCTTATTTTTTAATTCGATGAATATTTAGAAAGAAAAAAATGCGATGCACTAAAGCCGCATGAATTGAAACGCGAAGTAGCGAGGGATCCCTGTATTTGCATTTTTAAACATGGGATTTTCCAAATATGATGAATTTGGAAAACCGCTAATACCACTCTCCTGAGATTAGTTTGGGACATAATGTCTGAAGTCACTAATTTAATATGTTGGAAGAATATTGAGACCCACCCCCCCCCATGACACACACACACTGGCAAATTTTAAGAACGTGTGTACGTACTCTATTTGTCTTTTTTTTTGCCATTGATTCATTGTAAAATGCACGTCATGTGACATTAAACAAAGCTTTCAAACAGTTTGGTTTGGTGGTTTTTTTTTTTTTATTTATTACAAACTTCACACTGTTTTATTTTCATTATTCTTTTGCCATAAGGAAGATTTATTACCACGATGTTAAATAGAAACAGAAGTTGAGTTTCAGATGAAAGTGTAACGAAATTGTTAATGCTGTTGGCAGTAAACAGGTTTCATAACTGCCAATCAGAATGACATCAAATTAAATTCCACTAAGAGTTAACTTGAGCAAAATCCAAACATAAACCGGTCAACAAATACAACAGGATCCCAAAATCAGGGGGTTTCTTGGTTCTTGGTTCGGTCGCTGTGGCCCCGTAGCATGGACTACAAAGAAATAGAAATCATGCAGAGGATGTTTTGTAAAATTTACAGAGCTCTAAAAAGTGGTAACTTCTCCCATATTATGGAGATTTTGAGATGCTGCAGAATAAGCAAGGTTCAGTTTGACCAGAATTTGATGAGCATTCACAGCCAAGAGCGCTGACATGCACTCACGGATGGTTACAGGGTAGAAATCATTGCTCTTCAGAACGTCACTTTTAAGGTCGAGTGGACTGATGCTCAAACCAGGAAACATTTAATCAGTCATTTCTACATCTTCTGCCAGTTTCTGGACCATCTTCTCCTCCAGCTTTTTGGTTTGTCCTACACAATGAGAAAGGGAGTGAATACACAGGGTTATAAGATAATTAATAGGGTTTCGGAGACATCTTTAAATTGCCTTACACTCAAACATTTCATTCAATGACTGACTTCATATGCAAACCCACATCATTCATCAAAAAGAACACACAAGTAGATGATTAAAAAAAATACTATTATTTAAAAATACTATTACTGGATCATAGATTCTTCAAATTGATCATCGAGAATAAACCGCAATAAATGACATGAAAGTGCCAAACTTGATTTTATATTTTAATTTCCTTTAGTGGGTGAGAGAGAGAGAGATTTCCTTTCGGCTTTTTCCCTTTATCAGGGGTCACCACAGCAAATGATTCGCATGTTAGATTTGGCATAGGTTTTTACATCGGATGAACTTCTCGTCACAACCCTTCAGGAAGGGGCGGAAACACGGTGACGGCTTTGCAGCTACTCTTGATGAAAGTCAGCAATGGCTCGTTTACATGAACCTCTCACCATAGACAGTGAGCGACATGGCCGGCCTTTGATAACCCAGTCAGCTGCACTGGGGGGCACGGATGGACAGTCACAACCTTATCTAGAGTGGGACTCGAACCCCCAACCTTAGGATCAGCAATCCAGTGCCCTTTACCACAAGGCCACCACAACGCACGCGCGAGCACGCACACGCGCGCACACACATACGCACGCGTGCACATACACACACGCGCGCACATACACGGCATCTGATACATTGGCAGGCCTTATTTAACGGCACTTTATTAAAATGTCGAACAATATGGGCCCAACTTAGTATCATGACACATTTTGTCTGGGAAAAAAAATAAAGTAAAACAAAACGAATATTTGTCTTTTTCTTCATTTTTCTTTCTCAAGACTTTATCTTTCCCTCAATCTATTTCTATGGAGCAACTGTGTGCACACAGTTTCATCTGGGGTCAACAATGCATTGTGATTCTGAAACCGTTTCCCGACTCCTTCATCCTCAAATTGAGCAGAGTTTGAGAAACAAATCAAGATTATTTCCCTCAGTCAATGCAGTGATTACTGTGCATCAAATCTTTAAAGAAGCCAGGGATTTAAACTGTATCCAGTGAGTCCTGCGGTTTGCATTTTCCCTGCATTGCTAAAGTTTCACTGAAAGCAGGAACATTATCTCCCAGTTTCCTTTTTTCATCACCTCCCACTTTCATTTACAGGAATCACAGTGAAGGGAGTGAGAAACAGAAACTTACCTCAAGCCTATTTGTTTACAGATTTGAAGAAATCCGTATAAATGATTTACTGGCAATTCACCAAACAATGAATAATTATGCAAATCATTCTGAATGCAAATCAATGTGTCTATTCACCATAGACTACACCACGAGCTTTAACATAAAAACCGAAACAATTTTGTTCGACTCCTAAGTTATTAATCTCTAACTAACCTTTTTGAAATAAAGGCAGCAATGGGTCATCTACTGTGTCTTTGTAGGGCACTGAAAGGAGGTGGAAGTGTAATCCACTCGTTCTTGAATATTTTTAATGACTCTGAGATTAAACTGGTTTGAAAAAAAATTTGAGGATGACTCCAGTATTACTGCATCTCTGTGTAGTGATAGACACTCCCCAACTTACGTTTTAGTTCGGTTCCGGATGGCCGAACGCAAGTTGAAAAAAAAAAAACGTAAATCATTGCTGTATGTTCCAGTGACCCATGACGTTCAAGCTGTACTATACATCCATAAATAGCATTACCGTATCTCATAAAACACCCCTAAATCAATTATTATAAACATAAAATTGTAAAATAATATCAAATATATCAAATAATACATTAATTCATTAATACATAAATAATACCAACATTAATTTCAAATAAATTAAATTCAAGCAAAATAATTTCAAATAGATAAATTTTAATCAAATTCACTCATCAAATATCAAATACAGTATCAAATATAACCAGTGCTGTAGTGGTGGGTACACGACATGCACCCACTTGTTTTAGTGGCCGAGTTGCGTGTACTGACTTAATTTGGTCTACTTTATAGTTGATCAACATAAATCTCCGCAACTGTGTAAATAAAAAGCGGCGATGAAGTGATAAATAATTTCAAAGCCAAAGCTGCACCCTCCCCGCGCTCCATGCACCTCCGCCCACTTTGCGGGCAGAGGTGCTGCGGTGCGCTTTGGTTGCTTTGCTGCTATTGTGTATTCACTTATTTTTTGATCACTACAGCACTGAATACAACCTTTAACATGCTCTGTGATGCGACCTTTCTGCTTATAAATGGTTCCGATGGTCGACGGAGCCATTTGGAAGAAACGTGCAACATTCACGTTTTTCACCAGCATCAATTTTCTTGATAATAGCCATCTTCGTTTCTAACGAGATGGCTTGCCGCTTTTTCTGATTACCACTAGTAGGCTTACGCTCCGACTAACCATATTTGCTTAGGGTTACGAAAGTCCGCAAAACAGTGTAAACACAAAGATCACAGAGTAGATGTCTTAACACAAGGGTAACACGCACTGAACTGGGAAGAAGGAGGGGCACGTTCAGGCTGTCGTTTGTAAACAATGGATGCAGCGTCATTACATCAGCATACTACGTAGGTATGTCTTGTACTACAGAGAGCACGCTAAACTCAAAATTTGACTTATCTTTTTTTTTTTTAAAACGTAAAATCGAAAAATACGTAAAACAAATGAACATAAGTCGGGGAGCGTCTGTAGTTGTTTGTAACTCAGTATTTAGGATAGTCTAATAAAAGACCTAAATAAAAGTATATCTGTCTATTCATGAAATAGACTTATTATTTTTTATTACTTCACTAACTGATTTCAACACAAATTTGTATCACCTGTCTTGTCAGTTTAATTATCCGTTTAACAGGTTCATGTTCCATGTTCCCGTTCATGTTGTTTAGCTCAATGAAAGTCTGTCTTTCTACTGGATTTAGATTGTGTATTTTTTTAATTCTGTGCTGAGTGGTGGTGTAGGTAGGTAAAGTCCGTGGGCTTTTTACACCCAAGACATAGCAGCTCATCAGACCGGTGCTTATCCCCGGTTTCTGTAGCGTGAAACAACTAGGAGTTCAACTCCTCCCGGATGGGACGCTAGTCCATGGCAGGTTACCTTCCTAGTATATTTTACTGGTACCCATTTATACTGCTGAGTGAACAGAGGCACACTTGTGGTTAAGACCTTGCCCAGGGGTCTTAGCACAGTGAGGGTCTCTGTGGGATTTGAACTCACAACCTCCCGATCATGATCGCAGCACCCTAACCACTACACCACTGGCCGCACTGAGTGGTAGTGTATGAGCCTTTATCTTCTGGGTTTCGGTTTCGTAAAAAATAATAAATGTACATTTTTATGGTTGTCTGACTGCATACAAGTCAGAGATGTACAACAGCCAGTCAGCATCTATTCAGTGACATTGGCAGCCTTATTGGATTTCCTATGGTGGGCCCGCACTGACACGGGTCAACCATCCAAATCCTGTGTCATGCTCCATGCCCATGAGGTTCTTTGCTCAGGAGCTCTGCTATGCTATATAAAAGATGTGTATACATACATTGTTTAATTTAAATGTGTAAACTGATAGCCCACATCACTCACCTGCATGTGACGCTCGGATGAGGTGGATATTTTTCTTGACTTCGTTAATGGCTTCAGCCTTCTCCAGCTCTTTGCCCTTCTTCAATCTTAAAAAAAGAGTTTATAAAGCATGTCAAAACTAAGATTTGTACACAGCAGGCTCAGACATTTCTGTTCACTATAATATAACACTGCTCACTTGTTATGCACCTTATTTTCTAACAATCAGTAAGGGTTTAAAAACCAGTTATGTTCAGACAGAACAGTCTCACCTGTTTATAATAAATCGCGCCTGTCGCTTCTGTTTGATGGCCTCTACCTTTTTCATGGCATTCACTGTAAAAAGAAAAACACAATTACTCCAAAATGCATTTTGCAAGCAATTTATCTGAATACACAAAAAATATGAACCGGATAGTTACAAACTGCAACAGGGTGATACCATAGTTTTCCTATAACCAAGTCCTGGAATGTTTTAGTCCTCAAACGCCACTGCAACTTTCATACATTATTGATTAACATCAACTTCATTATCATTTTTTATCAATATATTGTCTGTTTTCATAGTTAGTCTGTTTTATCTTTCATATTATTTGTTGGCACCAATACTAATTGGGGTGTGAGTCTGTAATTAACAAAACTGACAGTTTAAAATAATACTGGCCATCATTCAACCATCAGTGGGACAAAAACACGTCATCCTTAAAATACAAATACATTAATACGTACTGTAAATAGCCTAAATATTACATATATTTACCTAAAATTATTACATGGAAATAAAACAACAGCAGATTTTCTTGCATTAGACCTATGTGGATAATTATTAATCTGAAAACATGCACATTTAGGTTGTGCTTCCAAGATGTAGCCCAATTAATGACCAAAGATCAATCTATCTTACAGCATGTATACAAGTCATAATAAATACCAAATAGTTAGAGATGCTTGTGGTGAAACCACTACAAAAATGGGAAACATTTCTGTCAACACTAAAAAAAGAAAAAGATTTGTAAATATAGACAATTAGTATGTAGTACAAAAAAAAAAAAAAAAACTTTCCCCCCCAAAGAAGTGAACTTGTGTTTTACAGTGTGCTGTCAGACTCTGCTTGGGTCAGCTAATTGGGCGTTAAAGAGTGAAGTTTCAGTGAGCCCTCTGATGGACAAACTGTGCAAAAACACTCAGAACATTGAAAAAATCCAGCTTCACTTTCATTTGCTGAGCTGCTAAAGCTACCCACTAGGGGGCACCAATGTGCCTGAAATTAAAACATACATCCTTATTTAAACTCATTCGACTTATTTATGTCTTCATATCTCCGTCTCTCTCCACCTTTCTCTTCGTTCCTGTTAGAAATTTTTCCGTGTTGTTTACTGCACTTCATATCGTATGCTTGAGCGAAAAACTGCTACACCATAGCACAATAATCAGAGCGTCACTGCCAACTACTGGAAGTCTGTTGGGTTTTTACACCTGGCCAGTGGTTATCCCCGGTTTCTGTAGCGTGAAGCGACCAGGGGTTCAACTCCCCTGGATGGGACGCTAGTCCATCGCAGTACATTACCTTATACCTTCCCATATACCTTCCCAGTATATTTTTACTGGTACCCATTTATACTGCTGGGTGAACAGAGGCACACTTATGGTTGAGACCTTGCCCAGGGGTCTTAGCACAGTGAGGGTCTCAGTGGGATTTGAACTCACAACCTCCCGATCATGAGCGCAGCACCCTAACCACTACACCACCGGCCCCAACTACTGGAGAGGAGGTGCAATTACACTTAATTCTCATACTCTACTCCAGAAAAGCATGTTCCCCAGGGTCATACACGTTCCCCACAGCATCATAACGCACCCCACTATTTGAGAAGCACTGCACTAGGGATATGGGGAGGCTGAAGTTTGTCAGCTGAAACCGGGCAAAGGTAGTGCACATTCTGAATGATTTGCCAAACCATTGCAAGGCAACCTACACATACAGCCTCTCACATCCAACACATAGAAGCAATTTGGAACAGTACAGACCAATGCCCATGTCTTTGGATTGTCAGGGGAAATTGGAGCACCCAGGGAACCCATACAAGCACAGTTAGTAGATGCAAATTGCAAACAGAAACAATCGAGCCCGAGTCAAACTCGGGACCTTCTTGATGTGAGGCAGATGTGAAAGCAACAACAACAACATCTTGCCATCCATGATCCAACTTATTTATCTTAATTTCTTTCCATACAGGAGGCATCTAGTGTCTCACTTTTTGTCTTCTTGCTGTTGGGGGGGGGGGAAATCCTACTCTTCCACTATTACTCAGTGGAATCACACAAAACTTTGCAGGCTTATACTAGATGACATGACACATTACATAAGTAGGGAGATTTTGTTTTTTTAACTGAAAAAAAGAATTATTTGCATTACCAGCTATGTAGCCGGATCCCAATGTACCCGGTTGTTTCATGTTTTTTCATATGCGCCATGCTTTTTTTTTTTTTTTTTTAATGCAGCTATGTTGTTATTTACATGCTATTTTTGTAAAACTGTTATTTTCCCTGTCTCTATGACCCCAGCAACTACAAAAAATGTTTAATTACGAGAATTACTTTTTTCTGAACCAAATGCTGATGCGCAGCACGCAAAAGCCTGTTTCTAGATACTTTTTCCTGGTGCCATGGCCCCTGTATGACCCTAGAAACCACATCTGCCCCCTCTAAACTTTTTTCTTTATGGATGCCTATGCAGGTCTCCCAAGTGTCACATCGACAAGGTAGTGACTATTAACCCGGAGATCGCAAGTTCATTTAATGCCGCAGCCGTCCGCAGCTGCTAGTCCAAGGGAGCTAATTTTAACTGAACCAATCATCTGTGTTTGTGAGCTCATTTGTACGATGGGATAGATAGCGCTTTCTCCGAGTGTGTTAGACCATCCCCAAATATGCACACGCCGCAGTTCAAAAAGCAGCAGGTAGATAGCACGCATGTCACGGAGGGGCATGTGCTTGTTTTTCCCCCCTCCCTGATTGGTGATGATCGTGTGATAGAGAAAGCAATACCTGATGGGTGTGACTTGTATACAACTAAACCAGGGACAAAAATAAAAAGTAAAAAAATTATATAAAAACAAAAGTCTTTGTACACCACGCATTATCTCGACTTGTCTTATGCGAAGGCCCATTAGCAAATTGGTCAAAGGCAAGCTGCAGCAAAAAAATCACTGGGCGACAGCAGGGAACCCCTGAACAACTCGCAAGTTCATCACAAGGCCAAAACATATAAACAATCTCCAGCCAATTAGCCTAATGAGTAAGTATTTGGACTCTGGGAGAAAACAGGAGAACCCACGGGAAACGCCAGAGCTCAGGAATCGAACCCAGGACCCGTTTGTGAAACTCTACATGACCAGGCTGAACCCTTTCAGTTAATACTGTTGAGATGATGCTGTATCAGTTTAATATAAACATGGGTTTCAATTACAGTCAACATTACTGTCAGAGGTGCTGATGGAGAAAATTCATCAACACTTTCTGACCAATCAGCCTCGAGTCCAACAGCCTAGTGGAATATAGATTAATACTTACCCGTCTTGTTCCATAACTCCCTCTGGTATTTAATAGGAATATTTCTCCTCTTTTCAAACTCCAGTGAGTTATCCTGCACACACACACACACACACACATACACACACACTCACATTCAAGATCATCTTCAAAATATCGGTTTTAAATGCTAAAAACAGCAAGTAATGTGTGTGCGGTTTCTCATTCCCAGCCTGAAACATCATACCACTGTCAGTTCTTTTCCAGCAGCTTTTCTGAATGCTTTCGTCCACCTGGTCTTCCTTGGATTGCGCTTCTTCTTGAAGTTTTTGTGACATTTCGATCTGCAAAATTTAAATACCTACAAGAGAAACAAAGCCATATGCACATGAGGTGTACAGCGGTAGTTTCTTTCTTCCTCAGGATGAGTGGTGTGATAACTGCACCATTTAAATTGATTATATTTATTATAAATGTTTAAGAACAGATAATTCAGTGTCTTCCTTGCTTTCTTGGTAGAATTGCCATCTGATGAATCGGACTTCCACTTGGGGGCCATGGTAACGGTGTACAGTAAATTAATGTAAAATTGTATTGTAAAAGAGATGTTACTGCGATGGTATCTAGTCATTGAGTGTAGTGGTAGAATTGCTGTGAGTGTGAGATGCTGCACTGCCACAACTCTCTTACGCGTTGCACTACCAGACATATACAGTAAACTCATCATAGGCATCTGCTAGACGTGGTCATAAGTATGGGTGGTCGTAACGCTGATAGTGAGTGTGTGTGTGTGTCTGTCTTCCTTTTGGCTTTTTCCCTTTTACTCGGGAGTCGCCACAGCGAATCATCTGATTCGCACGTTTGATTTGGCAGAGGTTTTTACGTCGGATGCCCTTCCTGACACAACCCTTTTAGCAAGGGACAGAAACACGCTGACGACTTTGCAGCCTACTCTTTACGAAAGTCAGCAATGGTTCTTTTACATGCCTCTCACCATAGACAGTGAAAGACATGACACGCCTTTGATAACCCAGTTAGCTGCACTGGGGGGGACAGTGACAACCTTGTGGAGAGTGGGACTCGAACCCCCAACCTTTGGATCAGCGATCCAGCGCCCTATACCACTAGACCACCACGGCCCCACATATATATATATATATAGTGTGCAGCTGACTGGGTTATCAAAGGCGGGCCATGTCTCTCACCGTCTATGGTGAGAGGCATGTAAAAGAACCATTGCTGACTTTCGTAAAGAGTAGCTGTAAAGTCGTCAGCGTGTTTCTGTCCCTTGCTAAAAAGGGTTGTGACAGGAAGGCCATCCGACGTAAAAACCTCTGCCAAATCAAACGTGCGAATCAGATGATTCGCTGTGGTGACTCCCGAGTAAAAGGGAAAAAGCCGAAAGGAAGACAGACAGACATATATAAATAAAATGTATATACACACAGTCGGCCCCCAATTTACGAAATTAATCTGTTCCAGAGCCCTTTTCGCAAAGCAGGGATTTCGTAAGTAGGGGTCGCATCTTACATGTTAAACGCCTAATTCATTCCAAGGCTTCAGTCTTTGGACTGGATAAACCACATAAACCCTTTAAACATTTTATTAACATATTAAACCATTTTATTAACATATTTATTAATTAAACCATCATTAAACATTTTTTATTAACACACACACGCCCACAAGGCGTGAATTCAAAGCGCATTCCCTGCTTGACCATTTACTGAATTAAAACAACTTAAAAAACTAAACTAAAAACTTAAGCGTTATTCCTTCTCTCTCTCTCTTTCTCTCTCTCTCTCGGTCTTTCTCTCTCTCTCACGCGTGCACGTGAATTCAAAGCGCATTCCCTGCTTGACCATTTACTGAATTAAAACAACTTAAAAAACTAAACTAAAAACTTAAGCGTTATTCCTTCTCTCTCTCTCTTTCTCTCTCGGTCTTTCTCTCTCTCTCACGCGTGCACGTGAATTCAAAGCGCATTCCCTGCTTGACCATTTACTGAATTAAAACAACTTAAAAAACTAAACTAAAAACTTAAGCGTTATTCCTTCTCTCTCTCTCTCTCTCTCTCTCTCTCTCGGTCTTTCTCTCTCTCTCACGCGTGCACGTGAATTCAAAGCGCATTTCCTGCTTGACAAACTCAATTTTAATTTGATTCCTTGAGGGATGGGAAATCCAGATGAGCTCAAATGCACCCACATTTATTAAACACTGACTGGATTAAAACAACTTAAAAAACTAAACTAAAAACTAAAGAGTGAAACTTCCTTCTGTCTCTATCTGGGAGACCAGCGGGGCGGGATGTTGACAGACAGCCAATGAGAGCAACTCGCGCGTCCTATGAAATTTTGATTAGCGCGTTTGAATTTCCTTTCGTAAGAGGGGGTTGTTTCGTATCTCGGGGATGGAAACTCAGGAAAATGTTTTTCGTAATCTGGTTATTTCGTACACAGGGGTCTTCGTAAGTTGGGGGCCGACTGTGTGTGTGTGTGTGTGTGTGTGTGTATATATATATATATATATATATATATATATATATATATAATATCTGTAAACATAACAGATACCATGTGTACATTACATAACTTTCTGTATGTTGAATGCGTTATCTCACAGTTAAAACTGTAACAGATTCAGTTTCTGATTTAGAAAAGCTGAATGTCTTCCTTTCGGCTTTTTTCCCCTTTTACTCGGGAGTCGCCACAGTGAATCATCTGATTCGCACGTTTGATTTGGCAGAGGTGATGCCCTTCCTGCCACAACCCTTTTTAGCAAGAGACAGAAACACGCTGACGACTTTGCAGCTACTCTTTACGAAAGTCAGCAATGGTTCTTTTACATGCCTCACACCATAGACAGTGAGAGACACGGCCCGCCTTTGATAACCCAGTTAGCTGCACTGGGGGGGGGGGGGGGACACACGACAGTGACAACCCTGTGGAGAGTGGGACTCGAACCCCCAAACTTTGGATCAGTGATCCAGCGCCCTATACCACTAGACCACCACTGCCCCCACATTTAGAAAAGCTGAATAACGGTCTTAAAATCAAAATCAGTCTAGCATAGTATATGTGTCTAGCATATGTGGTTATGGCAAATTCATACACACCAAACAATACGAGGTTAATCATAAGCCTTTAGAATTAATAGATAGTTTAAAACCACCAAATGAACTTGCTGAATTTTGCTGATGTCGAGTTGAAAGGGTGAAAACCTTTTGGATAATCAAAGTAGTGTCGTGTGCAAATCAATTATGCAAATAAACAAGAGGCTTCATACAATCTGCTGATTGGTAGTTTGACTTAAATTTGGACAAATGATCAACAGTCTGTCATAAGCAAATAAAATAAAACTATTATTATTATTATTGTTATCGTGTCTGTTACATAATACAGTACTTTAGTTATCTCGAGCTACTCATGTCTATGTGTTAAATTCATTTTAAAATTAAACTGACAGGAAAAGTGAATCTCTATGCTGTGTTTTATTTACATCACAATACTGGTGGTTTTACGGCCGATTTCCTAAAACAGGCAGACATAAATTTAAAAATAAATAAATAAAATTGCTAAAAAGGTCATTATAATTTAATAATACTGCATTCGTAATATGCTTCCATGAGATGGAAGATTCGGCTCTTTTCAGTGAGTCGGTTCATTTTGCTCAATTCACCAGTAAGAACCGACTCTTCCATCTCCTACTCGGTTCATTGTTAGATTTCGTTTTAAACCGGACAATTTTGAATTATAAGGTCAAATAGTTATTTTTACTCGCATAATTATGGCTCAAAATTCGTTTAAATCTTTATCCTAAATATAGAGAACATTTAATGCGTTTCATATAATCCAGTCGAATAAATAACAAATCTGTAAATTACGAAGAATATGCGAGAATCCCTGAACAAAATGTTACTGTTTCTGATCTTCAAGACATTTTATGCCAAAAGACGCTTCTTCAATTCAAAAAAATCGATTCGTTTGCAAACGACCCAGTTGATTCGTGATAACACTAACAACTAAAAGTACAAGTGAACTAACGACACGAATGAGCCAACCAGATAAAATAACTAATTATGATGCATCATCACATCCACCACACTGGCACAGTACACAAGACGGACCAGCGCGAGACCAGTAGATAACGTAGCTAACGCGTGTTTACGTTCTTAGCCCCGTTAAGTATTCCAGTGTCACGAAAAGATGCAGTAAACGAACCAGTACCTTGCAGTCATTGCGAACAAACACCATCCCATGTCCAGGATAGATGGGTCCGGAACAAAAATAACACTTCTCAATACGCATTTTGAGTAAATAACTCCGTTATTATTCACCCATGTGTTTACTGTTCCGACACGGCTACTAAAAGGAAGTAGTTTTACGTCATATCCTGTTTTAAGTTTGTTAATGGTTGTATTATTTTTGTCGCCCTCTGTGAAGTTGGAGTGGAATCACAGTTTTCGCTTCAAAACATATTTCAGCATGATGGGTTTATGATCTTTTCCTTTCGGCTTTTCCCTTCAGGGGTCGCCACAGCGAATCATCTGCCTCCATCTCACCCTATCCTTTGCATCTTCTTCTCTTACACCAACGACCTTCATGTCCTCCTTCACCACATCCATGAATCGTCTCTTTGGTCTTCCTCTAGGCCTTCTGCCTGGTAGTTCCAGCCTCAGCATCCTATTACCAATATACTCACTTTCCCTCCTCTGTACATGTCCAAACCATCTCAATCTAGTCTCTCTGACTTTGTCTCCAAAACTTCAGACATGTGCTGTCCCTCTGATGTGCTCATTCCTGATCCTATCCATCCTCGTTACTCCCAAAGAGAACCTCAACATTTTCATCTCTGCTACCTCCAACTCTGCTTCCTGTCTTTTCCCCAGGGCCACTGTTTCTAAACCATACAACATCGCTGGCCTCAACACCATCTTGTACACTTTCCCTTTCATTTTTGCCAATGCCTTCCTATCATACCGGACACTTTTCTCCAACCATTCCAACCAGCCTGCACACGCTTCTTCATCTCTTTTCCACACTCCCCATTGCTCTGGATTGTTGAGCCTAAGTACTTAAAATCCTCCACCTTCCTTATCTCTGCTCCCTGTAACCTCACTGTTCCTCTTGGGTCCTTGTCATTCATACACATTGTCATTCTGTCTTACTGAGGCTAACCTTCATTCCTCTCCTTTCCAGGGCATACCTCCACCTCTCTAGATTTTCCTGCACTTGTTCTCTGCTCTCACTGCAGATCACAATGTCATCTGCAAACATCATAGTCCATGGGGAATCTTGTCTAACCTCGTCTGTCAACCTGTCCATCACCATACCAAACAAGAAGGGGCTCAGAGCTGACCCTTGATGCAGTCCCACCTCCACCTTGAACTCTTCTGTCACACCGACAGCACACCTCACCACTGTCTTACATCGCTCATACATGTCCTGCACCACTCTAACATACTTCTCTGCCACTCCAGACTTTCTCATACAATAACACAGTTCCTCTCTCGGCACCCTGTCATATTCTCCAGATCCACAAAGGCACAATGCAGCTCCTTCTGACCTTCTCTGTACTTCTCTATTAACATCCTCAAGGCAAACACTGCATCTGTGGTGCTCTTTCTTGGCATGAAACCAAACTGTTGTTCACAAATGCTGACCTCTGCCCTTAGTCTAGCTTCCACTTTTCTTTCCCATAACTTCATCGTATGGCTCATCAACTTGATCCCTCTGTAGTTGCCACAACTCTGCACGTCTCCCTTGTTCTTAAAAATGGGCACCAGCACACTTCTCTTCCATTCCTCTGGCATCCTCTCACTCTCTAAGACCCTGTTGAATGTTCTTGTCAGGAAAATCTACTGCTACCTCTCCTAGACACTTCCATACCTCCGCCAGTATGTCACCAGGACCAACTGCCTTTCCATTCTTCATCCTCTTCAATGCCCATATCACTTTACCCTTACCAATCTTTGCTACTTCCTGGTCCTCAACAGTCACCCCTTCTACTCTTTTTGCGCTCTCATTTTCCTCATTCATCAGCTCTTCAAAGTACTCTTTCCATCTTCCCAGCACACTTCTTTCATCAGTCAATACATTTTCCTCTCTGTCCGTCCTTAATCACTCTAACTTGCTGCACATCCTTCCCAACTCTACTTCTCTGCTGTGCCAACCTGTATAAATCATTTTCTCCCTCCTTACTTTCCAACCGAGCATACAAGTCATCATACGCCCTCTGTTTGGCCTTTGACACCGCTATCTTCGCCTTATGCTGTGTCTCCCTGTACTCCTGTTTACTCTCTTCGGTCCTCTCTATGTCCCACTTCTTCTTAGCTAACCTCTTCCTTTGTACACAATCCTGCACTTCCTCATTCCACCACCAAGTCTCCTTATCTCCTCTCCTTCCAGATGACACACGAAGTATTCTCCTACCCTGATCACATTAGCTGTAGTTGTCCACTCATCTGGAAGCACTTCCTGACCACCCAAAGCCTGTTTCAACTCCTCCTTGAAGACAACACGACACTCCTCCTTTTTCAGCTTCCACCACTTTGTCTTCTGCTCTGCCTTTGCCTTCTTCACCTTCCTCACCATCAGCGTCATCCTGCACACCACCATCCTATGCTGTCTGGCAACACTCTCACCCGCTACTACTTTGCAGTCACTGACTTCCTTCAAACTACATCGCCTACACAAGATGTAGTCTACCTGTGTGCTCCTACCTCCACTTTTATAAGTCCCCATATGCTCCTCTCTCTTCTGGAAGAAAAAGTATTTACCACAGCCATTTTCATCCTTTTTGCAAAATCTACCAACATCTGTCCTTCTGCGTTCCTGTCCTGGGTACCAAACCTGCCCATCACTTCCTCGTCCCCTCTGTTTCCTGCACCAACATGTCCATTGAAGTCTGCCCCAATGACTACTCTTTCATCTTTGGGGATATTCTTCATCCCTTCATCTAACTCATTCCAGAATCTCTCCTTCTCTTCTAGCTCACATCCTGCCTGTGGGGCATAATGTAATTAATAAAATAATAAAATGACATCATGCTAATCTCAGGAGTAGTAACGATAAATTTAAAATTCATGTTCTCACTCACTTGATCATTTGCTGAACCACTTAATCCTTCGGCCCATGAAGAGACTGAAGCCTATTTCAGCCAATACTGGCAGGCAGGGTACACCTTGAACAGTTCTCCAGACCATCACAAGGCAACACACACAGAAGCAATGTGGAACAGCCAATTAGCCCACTGTGTATGTCTTCAGACCATGGAAGAAAACTAGAGTACCCAAAAGGAATCCATTCAAGTACAGGGAGAACACACAAACCTTAAAGACCTGCATGATTTGTGCAATAAGTCAAAGGGGGAAAAAAGCCATATCAACTGATAGGATGTTTCACTATTACAGTATAACTGAGACTGCACTCAGTTTCAAAAAAAAAAAAAAAAAGTTATGCTGAAAATCAACTGTACCAATAATTCTGAAAAACATTCTGCAGTCAAAGATGTGTTGAGGATGCGATGGTTTGGCATTCCACTGATAAAAAAATCCAGTTACTTCACTTAAATACCACATGTATCGACAGAAAAAAGCATATTTATACATTTTTAGATTTAGTAATTTTTTATTTTATGAACACCTAAAATTATATGGAATTTTTAGTGTTCAGTGAATACTCTGATCATATAAACTTCAATACCACTGACCAGTTTAGACATAAGAAATGGTGGTACAGTATTGTAAATTAATCCTATACTGTAGATACTAATCAGAATCCCTTGTTGATTCTGCAGGAAATTGTATAGTAACCCAGAGATAGGTAACAGACACAGAGCCAAGGTCACGGCAATCCATTTCCAAGTCACCCAGGTTACACTAGGGTCTTTTAGCCTCCTTTACATCCAACTCGCCAACACTGGTGCAAATTTCAATCTTCTGCACAAACGCTTCAGAGCTCCAGGACCCAGTAGAGCCTTAATACCAAGCACTAAAAAGTAACTCTTTGCATGGCATGGCATGGCATGGCATGTCATGTCATGGCGGCAGTGGTGGTCTAGTGGTATAGGGTGCTGGATCGCTGATCCAAAGGTTGAGGGTTCGAGTCCCACTCTCCACAAGGTTGTCACTGTCCCCCCCAGTGCAGCTAACTGGGTTATCAAAGGCGGGCCATGTCTCTCACTGTCTATGGTGAGAGGCATGTAAAAGAACCATTGCTGACTTTCGTAAAGAGTAGCTGCAAAGTTGTCAGCGTATTTCTGTCCCTTGCTAAAAATGGTTGTGACAGGAAGGGCATCCGATGTAAAAACCTATGCCAAATCAGATGATTCGCTGTGGCGACTCCCGCGTAAAAGGGAAAAGCCGAAAGGAAGACAGACAGACTTTTAGTGTCATAGCAGATTTCATCCATCTATCCATCCATCTGCACTGACAGCAACAATAAAGAGGACATCCACAGGAAGGTTTTGTAAATATGTTTATTAAACTGCATTGTTCTGACCATCTTTAGCATGTATAACAGTAAAGCAGCAAATCTTTAAAATATTGTTGGTGAATGAGAGCTCGGAACACATTGGGTAAAAGCACACACAAAAAAAAAAAAAAAAAAAAAAAAAAAAAAAAAAAAATTTGATTCTGTACACACAAACTGCATTTTATAGCCGCAGGATTGTTGAAAGTAAAGAAACTTTATAAAAAGGTAAAGAACCAGAATGTTGATGACGAAGGGTTCACGCGGTGCCTGTACAAGACAAAATGACTCCATTTTCAGTAATGTGATTGAATGTTTATAGGGACAAGAATCACAGAATGTTTATTTGTGTCAGATTGGATTTGATGAAAGCAAAACCGGATGGGTCAAGTTTATATGAACAGTTTTAATTCAGCAGGTAAAGGAAAGAAACAGTGAAATCGTGTGCTATGACCTGTGGAAAGAGAAGCAGACAGAAGGACGCACCGAGTTGATCACTAAAATGGCCCGCCAAACTTGATCAGATGAAGCAAACAGAATGCAAATTGGTCTGTGTAGAAATATAAAAGTCCACATTTAGCCTTGTGGGGCCGGTGGCGTAGTGGTTAGGGTGCTGCACTCATGATCGGGAGGTTGTGAGTTCGAATCCCACCGAGACCCTCACTGTGCTAAGACCTATGGGCAAGGTCTCAACCACAAGTGTGCCTCTGTTCACCCAGCAGTATAAATGGGTACCAGTAAAAAAATATATACTGGGAAGGTAACCTGTATAGCGTAACTAGCGTCCCATTCAGGGGGAGTTGAACTCCTGGTTGCTTCACGCTATGGAAACTGGGAATAAGCACCGGCCTGAAGAGCTGTGAGACTCGGATGTAAAAACCCAACAGACTTACCTTACATCTAGCCTTATAAATAAATAGATAAAACAAGAACAAGCAGAAAATCAATCAAGAAATAAAGCAGAAGCATTTGGTTTTTGGAAAAGAATGTGGACACAATGTGCCGGAAGGACACAGATGGATGGACGCCACATCACCATGGCATGAGCTCATCGGTCCAACTACTGGATGAAATAATAATAAAAAAAAAATCACATTGGTATTAGGGGCAGTGCAGTGGTGGCCTAGTAGTATAGGGCACTGGATCGCGTTTCCTAAGGTTGGCGGTTCATGTCCCACTCTCCACAAGGTTGTCACTGTCCCCCCAGTACAGCTAACTGGGTTATCAAAGGCTGGCCATGTCTCTCACTGTGTACGGTGTGAGGTTCAAGTAAAAAAACCATTGCTGACTTTCAACAAGAGTAGCTACACAGCCGTCAGCGTGTATCCACCATGCGATAGCCTAGAGAGCTGTCCAGGGTGTACTGTGCCCTCGCCCGGAGTCGGCCGGGATGGGCGCCAGCCTCCCCGCGACCCTAATTAGGATTAAGCGGTTACAGAAAATGAACTGATGATGATGAACATGGTTACTGACTAAAGGATTGACAATACAGTGCAGTACTTCCTGACTGGTCTGTAGGTTTGTTTAGACGGGTCACACAAATAATTTACAAAAGGTCTAATTAATAACAGATAAAATACTAACCTACGGAAAAAAAAAAAAAAAAAAAAAAAAAAAAAACATTCATCCACCCCTGTGCTACCCGCTGAATTTATCCCATTAAAACTTTATCACAGTCACAGAGACTTCCATTGTTTGCATAACAAGCCCAGTATAGCCAAGCGTTGTCTGAAATGGACTGTTTTTTTTTGTTGTTGTTGTTGTTTTTTTTAAAGGAGACGATGCAGAAGTCATTAGATGATGCATTTTAATTCATTTATTAAACACTAATTAGTATACTAGGGTGACCACTACACTCTTTGGTATAGATTAATTCTCTATTGGACTGTAGGAGTGATTCTGTTGCACCTCTATCAAAAGGGTCGTCTCCAAACTCTCTGATTAAACTTTCACACAACGGAATATCGATGGCATCAGAAATTGCAGTTGGCAATTTAGCAGAGAGGCTTCTGGGAAGGGCGAGCTGGCACCTTTTTAAAAAAAAAAAAAAAAAAAAAAAAAACACAAGAAAGACATTGTACATTCCATATTATTATTTGGCATGTTTGTGTCCAACCCAGTTAAAGAAGTAAACAACTCTTTGGATAATAGCATCGGTCACCACTTCTGGTTCTACGGTCTACAAAGAAAAGTCATAAAGTAATGTACTACCTTCATATGAGACAAGAGACAAACGCTAAAGCTAACTTTTTGGCAAAACTGACGGGTTTAAGACAAACTGTATTCTTTGTGGCACTTACAATATACAGAAATATAATTATAGATCTTTGGCAGTTAGGGTTTTTTTTTTTTTTTTGGCAACATTCTACAACTTTCCTACAAACACTCATTCATTCTTCTTTGGATTAGAAATCGTATATATTCATATATTGCAGAAATGGCCCTGCACCTTAAGGTTCTAAAGCTTTCAAGGTTGGATACACACAAAACATAAGTGTGCGCATCTCACTTTTGGTTATTTTCCTTACTTATCACACACAAAAAAAAAACCCACAAGAGAGAAACTCTAAAGAAATAAGGATTACCAAAGCATACTGAACCTAAAACCTGCCATAGAAAACATATCCACACAAATTACAGTAGAGTCTCATTAATATGTGCGTGTCAGGGTCCGATGCACTTTAAGTGAGACCACATTTTAGCAAATTTGACTGGACTTCGCTAAAATGCAGGCATGAATGTGCTTGTACGAGGCAGTGGTGGCCTGGTGGTAAAGAGCGCTGGATCACTGATCCTAAGGTTGGTGGTTTGAGTCCCACTCTCCACAAGGTTGTCACTGTCCCCCCAGTGCAGCTAACTGGCTGGCCATGTCTCTCACTGTCTATGGTGAGAGGTTCATGTAAAAGAACCATTGCTGACTTTCGTAAAGAGTAGCTGCAAAGCAGTCAGTGTGTTTCTGTCCTTCGCTAAAGGGTTGTGTCAGGAAGGGCATCCGACGGAGAAAAAAAAAAAAAAAAACGTGTGAATCATTCGCTGTGGCGACCCCTGAAAAAGGGAAAAAGCCGAAAGGAAAAGAAGAATGCGCTTGTATGGGCATGAACGCTACCATGATTCAACCCTGAATGCCATCATATTGCTCTAATATACAGGGACCCCTCACTTTCCGTGGGTAATTGGGACCGAGATCCCCACGAGACCATCGAACTCTGTTAAGTAGGTTCCACCCCCCCCCCAACACCCCGACTGACGTACAGTATACGGACATGTATATGCGTATATAATATCAATAACTACATATTCAACGCTATAAATGTTTATAATAACAAACATTAAAAAAAAAAAAAAAAGATATAAATAAAACATAAATCCACACACATACATGATGGTATTGCATGAGAAGACGACACACACACATACATACATACATACATACGCGCGCGCGCAGATGTGGCAATGCAAGTAGTTTGTTTAGGGTTTTTTTTTTTTGCATAATTCGCCTTGTTTTGTGTCATTTTCCTTAATTTTGTCCCCTATTCTTCCTTAATTTCCTTATTTTTTAATTGGATGAATATGTATTTATTTATTTTTAAAAAAAATAAAACAATGCACTGAAGCCGCATGAATTGAAGCACGATGTAGTGAGGGATCCCTGTAATCAATTTCAGTGAAAAATTACAAAAAAACAAACAAACAAAAAAAAAACGCATCTTTAGTTCATCCCCTTGTTACAAATTTTAAGTAGAATGGGCGGGGCCTATATTAAGCAGAAGCAGATATTAATGAGATTCTATGTTAATTCCCAAACCCATCAACTTCGCAAAGAATTTCGAAGAAAACAGAACGAAATACTCAAGCTTTCATATCTTAAATAAGCGTACCGCCAAAAAAACGACCATAACTAAGATCCATTTTCACAAACAAAAAAGTCCAACCTTCCATAAACATAATATTTTAGCGGAAGGTCATACTAAAAATTAAGCAATACAAAATACGACCAAGAAAAATCAAATTGGAGTGAGGCATCATGGATCTTCTGGCAGTCTGTCCATAAGGATTTTGCTGCAAATAGTTCCCGTTATAACGACCTTGCGCCTGACTTACCTGAACCGGTTTCATGGAACACACAGGTAAATAAATAACGAGGGACACTGCAGC
>CM045742.1:15645000-16012500 GCA_024760905.1 Plotosus lineatus
CCAAGTTTAGTGTAAAAGGACATGAAGAGTACTGTAATAAAGTTTATCCTTTTGGTATCATTTGTTAAACATGCTACAGAACATAAAATCTCACAGAAACATGAACTTAGGTACTGCACTGGAATAATAATTGAAAAAGATTTTAATACAAGAGTTCAGAGAAAATCGTTGTTTCTCTGGAGAAAGTCTTATTTCTTCAGAAGAGACATCCAGCGTTTTCTATCGCTTCGCCAGAGAACACGCATAGCGTTTGAGTGGTTTCATAGAGCTTAACTGGTAATTAAAACACACACAAAAAAGAGACTCATTGACAACTTGTGCGTGAATGAGGGAAAAGGGGTGGGACATCAGCTCCACCAATCAGGAGAAAGGGGGGGCAGCCATTGACTGAATTTGAATCACGTGCCGGTTGCTCGAAAGTCAGTGAATACTCAAACCGTGGGTGCAAAATCACGAATAGTCAAGGGCCTACTGTACACAGATAAGTTGAACAGCCAATAAACCCCGATATGCATGCTTTTGGACTTCTGGGCTGAAGACTACCTGGAGGAAACCCAGGACAGCATGGTGAGAACATGCAAACTCCACACTTGAAATGACCGAGTCAAGCCCAAGACTCAAACAGGACCTTCTTGCAGTGGATGTTCTGACCACTACACTACTTTGCCTCCCAGAAGCCCATCTGTCTTACATGGTATCTTCGAAAAGGAACCTTGGTGTGTGCCATTTATGCAATAATTATTCAACTTATCTAACGTCAGTTATGGATAAATCAGCTTGTAGAACAATTAGTTGGTGGCTTTCCACAAATCAGAAACAAGAAAAATACTGGGAATAATAATATTAATAATAATAATAATAATAATAATAATAATAATGTCTGTTATCCCAAGAGATTGTGTCATTCTTGTATAGTATATACTAAATCTGTGCCCCTTGCATGAACTTGAAAATACACAGATTCATAAAAATTACAATTTAATCCAAACACAATGATGTGTGGGGCAGTGGTGGTCTAGTGGTATAAGGCGCTGGATCTCTAATCCAAAGGTTGGGGGTTCAAGTCCCACTCTCCACAAGGTTGTCACTGCCCCCCTTCCCAGTGCAGCTAACTGGGTTATCAAAGGACGGCCATGTCTCTCACTGTCTATGGTGTGAGGCATGTAAAAGAACCATTGCTGAGTTTCGACAAGAGTAGGCTGCAAAGCCGTTGGCGTGTTTCCGCCCTGCGATGGCCTGGCGAGCTGTCCAGGGTGTACTCTGCCCTCACCCTGAGTTGGCTGGGATGGGCGCCAGCCTCCCCGCGACCCTAATTAGGATGAAGCGGTTACAGAAAATGAACTGAACAATGATGTGTAAATTGACCTTGTTTTAGGACTATGATGGCTTCATATGTATATTTCCTCTTAATAAGAAAATTATACTGAGTCAGTTTTCAACTGCTCAGAAAAAATAGAGATATATGAATGTGGGATAATCAGCGTCATGCATTGGGCAACAGAAATACATTTACCTTCTATTTAAAACCACATTTTCAGCAATGGTAGTTTAACCAAAAACACACTTGGTGAAATATTAAAACAAAATTATTTTTCATGATCTCACCTTGGTGTCAACATAGTGATTTCCGATTATCGGTCCCAAAACCTCAGCGTCCTCTACATGCAGCTGATTGCGCTGTGATACACCAGTACGAATCATCTCAGTACTCATTAGTCCATTTATCTTTGAGGATGAGGAATTTCTACTGAGTGAAGGAGAAAGTACACAATGAATCTCTGTAATATTGCACACAATGTGTGTATAAAACATATTGCTATTAAGAAGCTTGTGCATGCTCTCACTGAAATACTTTTTTTATATAATCTGCAATAGCTATATAAAAAAAAAAAAAAAAAAAGTCAACATTTCCAGCATTTGGCAGACGCTCTTATCCAGAGTGACTTACAATTATCATTTTATACAACTTGAGCAATTTACTGTTAAAGAACTTGCTCAAGGGCCCAACAGTGGTGACAGAACCACTGACCTTCAGATTAATAACTCATTGCATTAACCACTAAGCCATTACTGCCCTAAACAGTTTTAAATATGGATGTTTTAGTGGTAGAAATCCAGTCAGGATACTCGACCCTGGATAAGCACAGGGAAAGCATGCAAGCCCACACAATCTCGCCCTTGACGAGCATGTCACCTGAACCCAGGATGTTCTTGCTGTGAGGCTAACAACTACACCACCATGTTGTGTATTGTGAATTTATAGAAAGACAGAAACATTACAATCTTAACAGTATTTCTGGTGAAGCTAAGAATTCAAATAAAGTACAGGGATCCCTCACTTTCCACAGTTAATTGGGACCGAGATCTCCGCGCGACCACCGAATTCCGCGAAGTAGGACCCCGCCCCCCCGACTTACGTATACGTGCATGTATGTGTATATAATATCAATAAATACATATTCAATGCTATGAATGCTTATAATAACAATTAAACATTAAAAAAAAAAAATGAATAAGATGTAAATAAAATATAACGAGGGATCCCTGTATATACATAAATACAGTATGTATATTTGATTTCATAGGTTTGTCTTATAGCGTACATAAAATACACACCTCATTTTGCTTTTCGTGATCAGGATGAAAATACAGGTAATGATGCAGGCCAATGCTATACACACACCAATCATAATGCCAGTCATTGATCTCTCATCGAAATGATATTGATCACCTGGAAAATGAAATATTCAGAAATGTAATTATGTTAGCTGTTAGTACAGATTCCACTGGTTAACACTGAGAAGCAAGACATCAGCAAAGGTAAGGAATACCCATCCCATAATAGGTATAAAACACTTTGTTTATCGATTGTTAAAATGAGATTCTGACAGAGACAGTACCTATCGTTTTAGTCTGGCTGTAGATATGGCGAGAACGAGTTGTCTCCTTCAGCACAAGAAGTTCCACTGCGATGGAGAAAGGCCCATCACCTGCTTGGTTTGAGGCGGCGATCTTTACCAGGTAAATATTACCAGGCTCCAGCTTCTCTAACAGAGCCATAGTATTGCCCCCTTAAAAAAAGTACCAGAGTCATCAGACTAGCACATTCTTGATTGATTGATTGATTGATTAACTGTTTGGGTTTTTACACTCGAGCCTAGCGACTCATCAGGCCGGTGCTTATCCCCGGTTTCCGTAGCGTGAAGCAATCAGGAGTTGAACTCCTCCTGGATGGGATGCTAGTCCATCGCAGGTTACCTTCCCAGTATATTTTTACTGGTACCCATTTATACTGCTGGGTGAACAGAGGCACACTTGTGGTTGAGACCTTGCCCAGGGGTCTTAGCACAGTGAGGGTCTCAGTGGGATTTGAACTCACAACCTCCCGGGCATGAGCCCAACACTCTAACCACTACACCACCGGCTACATGTTTACATGTTTAACGAGTCTCAAATCCTGCAATTGGGGCCATGGAGAGTCTAGACCCCATCTCAAATGACACTGAGTAAAGGTATGAAATACCTTGAAAAGCTCACCAGACCATCACATATATATTTTCAAATATTTTATTGGCCTTCTATATGGAGCCTTACAGCAAGAAGGTCCTAGTTTGAACTCTTGAGCTCTTGAGAGGGTTGCTGTGTGAAGTTTGAAAATGTCCCCCGAAGTTTGAGTTTCCTCCCAGAGTCCAAAAGACATGCACATCAGGCTAATTGGCTGTTCCAACTTTCCCAAGCTGAGAGTGTAAATGATTATGTATGTATTATCTCCGAAATAGTCTAGTGGGCAGTTCAGGGTGTACCCCGCCTTCATCCAGTGTCGCCTCAAATAGGCATCAGCTCTCAATGGCTCTAGTCGGACAAGCAGCTCATTACATGGGTCACCCAAAGAGGTGACTAGCACCTATATCAGTCTATTGCTCAATAAAACAATAAACAAGTACAGTGGTACCTCACTTTACGGAAGTCTCACCAAACGAAAAATGCAGGTTACGAAATGCATTTTCCTAAAAATTTTTGTCTCTGTATACAAAACAATTTCACGTTACGAAAGCGCCATCTTAAAAATTCAAACGCGTCATTCAAACATTCAAACAATGCACGAGCTGCTCTCCCATCAATGACGTTCAAACATCCCGCCCTGCTGGCCTCCCATTGGCTAACAACTGAGCTGTCGTTCATGTCGCCTTCACTCGAACACCATCTTGGACAGGTCCACCTGATGGCATCTTGGACAGGGATCCCATTGGTGAGGAGGGATGACGCCGCTACCTCCCATTGCCTATCTCCCAACATCCCGCCCTGCTGGCCTCTCATTGGCTAGAATGGATGACGCAGCTCCCTCTTATTGGCTATATCCTAACATCCCACCCCGCTGGCCTCCCATTGGCTAGGAGGGATGACGCAGCTCCCTCCCATTGGCTATTATGGAGCTGAATCTACCCTGATGCTTTTCGTGAAAAGAACAGAGTTATTGTTGTTTTATGCTTCATTTCTTGACTCAGGCTTTTAACCTTCCATAAACATTTGTAAGATTATAACTCTGCTAAGAAGACATGATCAACACACTCGTATACACACACACACACACACACACACGTATATACACACACACACACGTATACACACACACGTATACACACACACGTGTACACACGTATACACACACACACACACCCGTATACACACACACACACACCCGTATACACACACACACACACACACACACACACACACACACACACACACACACCTACACACACACACACACACACGTACACACACACACACACACACACACACACGTATACACACACACACGTATACACACACACACACGTGTGTTATTTCCGGTGCGAGTGAGAAGAAGAAACGGGCTCGAGTGATATCACAAAGGAATATGGCCAAACCATCTACCATCGGAACGATATTGAAGCAGAAGGAGGTCTTAAAAGGGATGCTTTTATAATTTTTGAAGAGTTTAGGGGGTAGTATTGGGTGCCTTGGAACAAATCACGCGTTTTGCATGTAAAATGCGGTTCAATTTATGAAAAATGCAGATTATGAAAAAGGCTCTGGAATGGATTAATTTCGTAAAGTGAGGTACCACTGTAAATAATAAAAGTACATAAAGAGAGAGGAACACCCCCCCACACACACACACATATATCGAACATTGGAAAACAAATAATTTGTAAAAAAGTACAGATCTGAAAAATATCTCTACCTCATACAGCCACCGAGCTTACAGGATTTTGCACTCATCTACAGTATTGGCAGTAAGACATCAGGTACAAACATTATTATCATTAAAACGTGATCAACATTAATAGAAAAAAACAAATAAATAGATGATTTACAGATGGTCATGGAGATTGCTCCAGAATGTGATGCCCGTCATAAAAGTAATGTTCTAAAAGTTTCTGTTCTGCAGTGAAAATCCTTTAAGGTGTTCAGTCACTAGAGAATATCCGATGTGCTTGATCTTCTTTTGATGTGCAGTGGTGGTCTAGTGGTATAGGGCGCTGGATCACTGATCCAAAGGTTGGGGGTTCGAGTCCCACTCTCCACAAGGTTGTCACTGTCGTCCCCCCGAGTGCAGCTAATTGGGTTATCAAAGGCCGGCCATGTCTCTCACTGTCTATGGTGTGAGGCTGTAAAAGAACTATTGCTGACTTTCGACAAGGGTAGCTGCAAAGCCGTCAGCGTGTTTCCGCCCTGCGATGGCCTGGCAAGCTGTCCAGGGTGTACTCTGCTCTCACCCAGAGTCAGCTGGGATGGGCGCCAGCCTCCCCGCGACCCTAATTAGGATTGAGCGGTTACAGAAAATGATGATTATGGTTTTAAAGGTTTTTAATGACTGTAGCCAGTTCCACTATATTTCCAAGAGATAACACCGCATGTCATGATGAGCTCCATTAAACAATAATGTGGTTTTGATGTAGTACATGTAGTATTTTGCATAATTCATACATAATATTTTGGTGACTGGACGTCAGCTGTTTGATATGTTTTGGACGCCCCTGCATGAGGAAAAATACATAAATTTTTTCTTGTGCAGTACAAACCTTCTTGCTGTAGGACCTTCCAGTCACCTGCTAACCATGCTCTCTGAGGGGTGTAGAGAATTGTATAGTGGCTCACAGACAGGTTGGGCTGATCTGGCTCCTTCCATGACACCAGTGCTGTATCTTCCGCTATCAGAGTTACTCTCACCCCCAGAGGAGGAGACAATGGTGCTGAAATACACCACAGCCGGAGCAGAAGACATAAAGAGATGAGATTATAATTCATTTTCGAATAGAATAGTGTTATCATTTTGTCTCACTCACTCGTCAAAAATGGGATTTTCACCCATGTTCGCCCTAATTTTAGTCGTATCCAATCCCCACCCATCAAGTATTACCTTCCCTATCGCACCACCACCAATCAGAGAGGGTTGAAAGCATGCGCATACCCCCAATGTGACATGCAATGCTAGCAACGTGGCTATTTTTGAACTGCAATGTATGTGTATTTTGAGGTGGTCCAACACACTTGTACAACTGAGTTCAAAGACACCCGTGATTGGCTATCAATCGCTATGAGTGACAAAGAGGTGAGCATATGCTCAGCCAATCAATTAGCTCCCATGGACTCCCGGTCACGGATGGCTGTGGTATTAAACTGGATTTGAACTTGCAATCTCTGGGTTAACAGTCACTCGCCTTGGTGATGCGCCACCCAGGTGTCGTCTCGCCAAATCACTTAATAGGGTCTTAATAGAGTGGCAAGGAGGCAGGAGCCCATCTCAGCCAAACACTGGACAAAGCAAGGAGAAAAACCATGCAGGCAAGGGGAGAACATGCAAATTCAACACAAAACACCAAGCCCGGGACTCAAACCCAGTACCTTCTTGCTGTGAGGCAGACATGCTAACCACTACGCCACCATTATGTCAAATTTGAGTTTAAGTCTCAGTGTTTAAGTCACTTCCTCAAGAGTACGCTGTATATTGGTCAGCGTGTTTCTGACCTGGAATAGCCTGGCAAGCTGTCCAGAGTGTTCTCTGCCCTCACCCAGAATTGACTGAGATGGATGACAGCCTCCCTGTGACCCTAATTTTGATTAAGCAGTTTAGAAAATGGATGAATGTTGAAGTCACCTTCCAGAAGAGTTCGCAGATATATGGGAGCACTCCATGGGCTGGACATGTGATCCATGTGTAAACATACAGCAAACTCATAGCGTGTATTAGACTTCAGTCCCTCCACCATCACAGTCTGTTCATTCCTAAACAAAATAAAACATAGCAAACTTTAATACATATTTACAAATTATAGTATTGTTTTGCTCATATTCCACACATAAGGACACAAGGAGAGGTATCATATAAGAAGTAATTACATGGACTGTATATTCACAAATAATACTTCTTATATTGAGGAAAAAACAAACAACAACAGAAGATTGACTCACGTTTGGAGATATCGTACAGCTGAAGCAATGTATGGAGCCACAGGGCCATAACGAACAGAATAGCTGACGGGTTTTCCAGAACTGAAGGCAGGTCGTCCCCAGGAGAGGGTAACACTCGAGGAGCTGTTGGTCTCACCATGGATGTGATCCGGGGTGGGTAGTGTGGCTAACCTTCTGTTTGGAGTAGCTAAAAAAATGTAAAAAGATGAATGAGTGCAGGTTTGGTAAGAAAATGAGCAATCATAAGAAAAATAAATAAATAAAAACACACCTTCACTATAAACTAAACATTTACAATAAATTGAACATGTTCTTATCTGAGTGTGTTTGGGATTTATATTCAGGGATACTTACAAGGACAGCCTGTAGTCGTGACAATCTGATGCGCTTGATAGCCATCGCCATGAACACTAAAAGCCAGAAGCTTGACATGATACTTTCTTCTTGGATCTATCACAAACACAGACATCATGAGGTTTATTCATTTTCAGGACTACTTTATATATTTTATAAACAATGAATAAAGAACTCCGAGTGTGAGATGGGAATCACGCTAGTGTATTCACAAAAAGGGCTATTTTGGTTTAATTATCTACCTAAAGCATGTTTTTGGGGTGTTTGGACCATATGTGTGCAATATTAGACACTGTTTATATCTTCTATTCTTTATCAAACTAAATATGGGCTGCACATCAGCATAGTGGTAGAAAGTCCACCTCACAGCAAGAAGGTCCTGAGTTTGAGCCCAATGCTCAGGTGTTTGTGTGGTTTTCAGGTTCTCCACCTGCTTGAGAGAGTTTTCTCTCGCAGTCCAAAGACATTCACATTAGGTCAACTGGCTGCTCTAAATTGACCCAAGATGTAAGCGTAAATTGTTCTGGACCCCCAATGTGACAATGTGACATACCCTGTGATGGTATGGCGAGCTGTTCAGTATGTACCCTACCTTCATGCAGTGTCAGCAGATTTGTACTATCTATAAAAAAAAAATGACTGTTGGCATGAACACACATTTATTGACTATTCATGTTGCACCAACTAGCACATATAATGTCATACCCTTGTTCTTGTTGAGGGCCTAATGTGAGGTTTATGCTAATACTACTAATAACGTTATTACGGTTATGACATCAGTGAAGAAATTTGAATTTAAAACATCCCGCTTCAGAGCCTCTTTCCATAAGTATTCAAATGTCTAGTATTGATAACATAAAAATATAGGTAATAACTTACTCTCACATGCTTACCAAGTGCGGACTCATGGACTGTTGGCAGACAGACACAATTTTCTGTGTCACGAAAATCGGCACGTCACCGTACCTTCCGCATAGTTCACACGAAAGGCAATGAAGGAAGCAATCTAGCAATTTTATTTATTGGCTTACTTACATATGTACCTACATATTTGCTTGCTTATAAAAATTTGCTTCAAAGCATACCTGTATGTAGACTTGCATCTACACAACATAATACTGTTCAAGTAAACTTTATTGATATCAATGCAGTCTAAACATGTTGGAGCCCGTGGTGTATACCACAACCCAGTTGTATAGAACCAATCCAATGATTGAGAGCTTCTGTATGATTGTACTGTGATCCGACCCCTCCATTCAAATTAGGTTTTGCAAAAAAAAAAAAATTTTTTTTTTTTTTAATTAATTATTTTTTTAAACATTTGCTCCTGTCATTTTTCTAAAGATCTCAATAATTTATCTAAATTTTAAATAAAAACTTCTCTTTTCACCACAAAAAAAAAAGTTTTGGTGCAGATCTTAAGGAGGAGTCATTCTCAGTGTGTGTAGTTTGGTGGCCTGAGAGACTTTCGGGGTCAGATGTGAGAGATCATGGGTCACTATCATAAGCGCTGTTCAGCTGCATGGATGGCCTGTCTCCCAGGATGCGGGACCTTAGGGGTAGAGGTCAGCCTGAGAAGAAACTTCATGTTCATGGACTTGAGCACGGCGTTAAGATAACTGCTTTGCTCCGAAGAACAGTAAGCCTTTCACACAAGGCAAATATGGCACAAACAGACGGAACTGCAAACTATAATTTCTATGAAACACACATCTCTAAAAGTGCAAAGAAAAGCATATTTTTGCAGTATAAATCTATTTTGTATAATTACTGTTCCTTTACTTCTTCAGATGGTCCTGACTTGATTTTTATTTAAAGATATTTTCTTAAACTACCCTCCCTCCTCCCTCTGTCACCAAGCGTTATCTGTCCATCTCTGACCAATTTCCCAGGCCTTTGTGTGCGCGCGTTACTATCCAGCTGGAGAGACAGGAAGGTCTTACAGACTTCTGCTACACCCAGAAGCTTAACACAATAGACAGCCATGACAGCGCAAAAGAAAAAAGGTAGGGGGAAAAAGGGAAGATACATCTGGGCGGTAACCTTTGACACTAAGAGGGGGTGGGCAGCTCACACAAAGCCAGAAGCAAGCTGACCAGAGAAAGCGTGTATAAAGCAGAACAGACCCAATGCCAAGTTTGGAGAAAGTTTATCAGAAAGATACCCGAGAATACCCAGTTGTAAAAAAAGCGTCCAAAAATACCAATATCAGAATACATGTATAAGAAACACAACAATTATACAGTGATACCTCTGCTCACGAACATAATTGGTTCCCAGAAAGTGTGTGTGAGGCGAAAAGTTCGTCTTCCGAACATTTATTTCCCATAAGAAACCATTAAAATGAGAATAATCCATTTCCAGGTCCCCATAAAACATAATTTTCGACTAAATAAGCCTTAAAACTACACAAAAATATACCTTATTTTATGTATAATAAATGTGCTATTGTATTGTAATTAAAGAAATAAACTGTACTGTATAATAAAGTCGTTTTATTTACCTTTGTGATGGTAGTTGATGGCTTGATGGAATGGAGTGGGAGGAGGAGGGAGGGAGGGACTTACTGTTTGGAAGGAGTGTTTGGAAACACCCTTAGCCACACACGCACCCTTAATAGCTTCCTTGTTCTTAAGGATGGGAGCAATGGTAGACTTAGCATACTGGTACTGGGACGCGGAGTCACACAAACGCACACCTCGTTCGTGTTTTTCAATGATCTCCGCCTGTGGTGGGGTCTTTTACGGTCCCATAATAGCAAAAGTATACTCAATATGGTCCAAAATGTCTAGCAAACACAAACCACTTCCGCACTCAAAGAAAGGGGGTGACGAACTGTGACGCCGTGAGCTTGCGCCAGCTTCTCGTGGCCGCCACCGTGGCGCTGTTCGACCGCGTGGTTTGATTCGTCCGCCGAAAACTAGTTCGTCAGCAGAGACAATATGCTCGCAAATTTAATGTTCTTAAGGCGAAAAGTTCGTGAGCTTAAGCGTTCGTCAGCGGAGGTTTTACTGTACACAGAAAGCTGAATATATTCTATTAGAACAGACAGGAAAACTCGAATTCATCTACTTGTACACATTTAGTATGCGGCAGCACAGCGTTTTAGTGGTTTGCATATCTGCCTCACACCAAGACGGTATTGGGTTTGAGGCTCATCTAGGGGGTTGCCTGATGTTTTACACGTTCTCTCATGCATAGGTTTCCTCCAGGTAATCCGCTTTCCTCCGACAATCCAAAGAAATACAAATTAGGAAAGTGGCTGTTCCAAATTACCCATATGTAAGAGTGTGAAAGGGTTTTTTTTTGTGTTTGTGTGTGTGTGTGTGTGTGTTGGCAAGCTGTCCATGTTGTAACCTGCCTTTGTATAAGGTCGGATAGTATAGATTTCAGCCTTGACTATCCCCAGTATGAGTAAACTCTTCCAGCAAATTAACACATTAACATTTTCATAGTGACAACCTTGTGGAGAGTGGGACTTGAACCGCCAACCTAAGGATCAGTGATCAAGCACCTTTTACCACCAGGCCACTTAAGCGTCTTTATGACCTAAAACACTCACCAAGTGCTGCAATAGTATGTTGGCAGTCCTGAGGGCGAAGTTGGATAGTTGTGGTTTCTGAGATGCCATCAGGATGCCAGGAGAGCTTGTATCCCTGGATGACAGCGTCTCCAGGTGCAGGATGCCATCGTGCAGTAACTGAAGTGCAGTTAAAGGGCTCCAACTCCAGATTAGGGGAAGAGGGCACTACAGATATAAACAGGGAGAATGGGGTCAACTTAATAAGCAGCCAATGAATCCTTTGCATACACATGTAAAAGAACAATGAAGCATAATTAAGGTCCTGGTCATTACTGTTTATACAATGGAAGCAAAAGCAATTGAAAAATACTAGACACATTTAATCTATAATCACATTTTTCTACATGATCATTCATTCATTCATCTTCATCCGTTTAATCTGGAATTGGGTCGCAGAGGCAACAGCCTAAGCAATGAGGCCCAGACGTCCCTCTCCCCAGCCATGTCCTTCAGTTCTTCCAGGGGAACACTAAGGTGTTACCAGACCAGCCGAAAGACATAAACCCTCGAGCATGTTCTAGGTCAACTCCAGGCTCTTCTCCCGGTTGGACATGTCCGAAACGCCACATCAAGGAGGTGTCCGGGAGGCATTCTAACCAAATACACGAGCCACCTCAACTGGCTCCTTTCAACACGAAGGAGCAGCGGCTCTATTCAGAGCTCCTTCCAGATGGCTGAGCTTCTCACTCTAAGGGAGAACCCCGTCACCCAGCGAAGGAAGCTTATTTCAGCCGCTTGTTTCCTCGATCTTGTTCTTTCAGTCACTACCAAAAGCTCCTGACCATAGGTGAGGGTTGGAACGTAGATCGACTGGTAAATTGAGAGCTTTGCCTTGTGGCACAGCTCTCTCTTCACCATGACGGATCGATACAGGTTCTACATTAGAGCATTTTCTTTTTAGGGCCATTTCTTCAGTGGTACAGGATGAGCAGGTAGTGGTACCCAAGCCTAGAGGGCCCTCTTGCAGTTGTGAGTGTAAAAATAACAAACATGTGAAATTATGTTCGTTATTATTATGACGAACAGAATTATACAGTATGTAATAATTTCACATATAAGTCGCTATAGAATACAAGTGGCACCTTCAGCATGAAAAAATGCGACTTGTCGTCTGGACAATATGGTACATACACAGAAACGCAAAAAAAAACTAACTTTAAAATGGAAAAATAAACAATTAAATTTTTAAGTGCGATAAGCATTAATTATTTTTCAGAAGGCAAGATGGATATTACTGAATAATCTCCAAGATGAAACATCAATCTAAGAAAAGTAAGTTCCAGTATGGCATCTTCAGGCTCCATCACCTAAATATCTGAAAATCAGCCAGGGGTCTGGGGGGCGCAGGCCCCCAGTCGGGTCCATGGTGAAACCCTGGTGTGGGGACAAGGGGGGGTGAAGCTCCCTGAAGCTCCTAGGTTTTAAGCATTTCAGAAGGGGAAAAGGCTATTTCATGACACTGAAAGAGCACTAGAAAGTTTAATTTCTAATCTCCATATAAACACTGTACCTCAACTTGTGGGTTTATCGTGTGGGATTCCAACACGAATCAAAGTGTCACAGTCACAAACCAAATAGACACTCTTATAGAAATGTCCTGCCTCACAACACTATTATCATCAACAGTCATTGTCTTTCAACACAATCTGGAAACAAACTGTACACATGACATGCTCTACATGACATAAGTTTTTTGAATTAATGTTTCTTTATCTTTAGTGCTTTAGCATGGCACTTTCTTTCTTCCTTTTGTGCAGCCTGAACGGTCCTTCTGGAGGCCGCCTTAGAAAGTTGGTTGTCCTTCTGGATGGTGAGGCTGAAACGTCATTTGAGGCTCAGATTCATAGTTTTACATTTCCAATATTAATGAGCTACTTACACGAGCACACACTCCCGCTGCTGTTTAGAAACACTGAATAACAATGCCTATTTACATCAGTTAATTACGAAAAACTGGCGAGTTAATGCGGCAATAATTTATTTATTCTAAACAGCAGAAAAATGGTTCAGTGGCCATAGAGTTGGCACATTTGATTCAGTCCACGGAATAAACACATGAACGTCCTACGCCTAAAACACGCATGCATTCACAATAATTTGAAAAATATAATCGGAAACTAGACAAGAAAATTATTCTCAAACATGCCTCAAAATTAACTACTCGCTCGGCGACAGGAACTGGTTATTTCACAGGGTCTTTTCTTTGTACGGACGTTTCTGGTCGAATGGCAAACAAAGGGTTAAGTCCGTAGGGCTCTGGAGTCTTTGCTTGAACACCAAATGTTCCGGCAATTGAACGCTACGGTTCCCTTTTCCATTCATTCCCACCTAAACTTGTTTTTCATGACTTTGTCTATTTCTTTGATTCGAGCAGAATCTTTTCTCTGGATCACCGACATGCTTTCGATAGCTGAACAGATCGGAAGTGGCGCGAATGTCTACGTACATGTTTCAACATCAGCGATTGGCTATTAGAAAGCCATCAGCCAATCAGCAGTAACGTTTCAAGAGAGGTCATTTTATGCAAAACTCGAAACGGAATAAAAGCGGAAAAGGTTATTTTGACATATTTCAGCGTTAAAAAATTGAATTTTTTTTTTTTTTTTTTTTGGGCCAATGAAAAAAATCGGAATTCCGTCAATTCGCGGAAAAATAACATGCCTGCATCTTTTAAACCTCAGGCAAAGTTTTTATTAAGGAGCCTTTTTAACCAAGAAGGAAAACAGAGGCCACTTTAACAGGTTCAGCATGCAGGTTTCTTTTTTAACATCTTCCAAATTTCAACAAAAATATTTGACATTTACTTTAGTTTAGAAAATCTGATCATTTCTGTATGTGTATACAAAGTTACTGTGCCGGAATTATTAGCTGAATCAAAGTACAAGATGATGAAAACGTTGATTTCTTTCTTTATTTATTTCTCTTCCTAAAAGTTTTTGAAAACCGAATTTTAAGCTTTGTTTCATTTCATGATACTGATGTAGCCTGTAGCCTAATAATGTTGTGCAAATCAACATTGATAACTCATTGTGTTTGTTGCAGTGACCTCTGATCTGGTCTGTCAGCGAGAAGCCGAGGGCCAACTCAGTCATGGGTCACTAAAAAAATGCTTAAGGCTGTGAATGGTCATGGAGAAGAATAGGGTGATTTCAAAAGCAGGCGGTGATGAGTGCAAAAAGAACGAAAAAGGGCCTCTTTTGCATTTTTTTCCATATTCAGCCGGACAGCTGAACTTTTGTTAGATTTGTTGTGGTATGTGCTGGTAGCTGAACTATCTGATATGTAGTCATGTTTGCATGCAATTAAGTGATATGGAATACAGAAGCTGTTTTCCATTCTAGTTCTGTGGATTCAGCACTTGTGCAAATTTTTCTAATTTTCCTGCTCACAGTACATTAAATACAGTTAATCAGCTAAGAATCAAGCATTTGGTATATACAGGGATCCCTCGCTACTTCGCGCGTCAGTGCATCGTGTTTTTGAAAAAAAAAATATATATATATTCATCGAATTAAAAAAAAAGGAAATTAAGGAAGACTAGGGGAAAAGTTAAGGAAAATGCCACAAAAACAAGGCCAATTATGCAGCAAAAAAACCCCACAACAACCCTTAAACAAACAAAACAAAAAAAAAACACCCAAAATCTCCCATCAAAATTAGTTGCATTGTTGTGAGGTGCGCACCTGCGTGCATGCCCGTCTGTATGTGTGTATTTATATTTTATTTACATCTTATGCATTATTTTTTTAATGTTTGGTATTATAAGCATTTATAACATTGCAAATGTATTTATTGATATTACAGACGCTCCCCGACTTACATTTTTAATTGGTTCCGGACGGCCCAACGTAAGTTGAAAGTGAACGCAAGTTGTTACAATGACACAAGGGTAACACTATATAACTGATATATATATATATATATATATATATATATATATATATATATATATATATATATATCCACACACAAACACACTCAGTCTGTAATTTTTGTAAACAATGAATGCAGCGTCATGATGTCAGCATACTACATAGGCACGTCTAAACTCAAAATTTGACTTTTTTTTGGTAAAAAAAATGTAAAATCGAAAAAATGTAAAACGGATACTTACGTTCGTAAGTCGGGGAGCATCTGTATATACATATATATATGTACGGATACGTCAGTTGGGGGGTTGGGGGGGGGGTGATCCTATTTCTCGGATTTCAATGGTCGCGTGGGGATCTCAGTCCCAATTAACCACAGAAAGTGAGGGATCCCTGTACTGCATAGGAATGCCACAAACTCATTAATTTTACCAGGGATAATGTGTGTTATCTGGGGTTCATCAATTTTCTCAACCTTGCAAACTCAGGAAAATTCTTCAGTCAAAGCCACAAAAATATACAGAGACTCGTGCAGATTTCTTTAAAAATTACATATTTTCTTTTCGGCTTTTTCCCGTTCTCGAGAGTTGCCACTGCAAATCATCTGACTCGCACATTTGATTCGGCATGGGTTTTTACGTCAGATGCCCTTCCTGTCACAACCCTTTTAGCAAGGGACAGAAACACACTGACGGCTTTGCAGCTACTCTTTACGAAAGTCAGCATTGGTTCTTTTACATGCCTCTTACCATAGACAGTGAGAGACATGGCCCGCCTTTGATAACCCAGTTAGCTGCACAGTGACAACCCTGTGGGGACTCGAACCCCAACCTTAGGATCAGCGATCCTGCGCCCTATCCACTAGACCATTCTTTAAAAACTACATCATTAAGCCAAAAATAACTGATGGGGTAACTTTGGTACAGTACTACATCAAAACCTTCATGGTTGTGTAAAAAAGGATTTGAGATGAGTTCTTTGGGCTCTTTTCAGGAACACTATTGTTTTAGCTTTGATATATAACATTACGCACTATGTATGTTATGCCTTCACCTATTGCTTTGGAGGTTTTGGGTGTTCGGTGAGAGCTCCAGGCTGATGGCTGGCTCCAGCCCATGCGGGTGGACACCTCAATACGTAGCAGGTAGATGGTGTCAGGCTGCAGGTCTTGAAGTAGGTACTGGGTGGAGTTCCCAGACAGCTCCACTGAGCTCACTTGGTCATTAGCAGCAGTGCGGATAGACAGGCGGTAAGCAGAGACATGTCCACGACTTAACTTGGCAGGAAGAGGCTGCCAGGATGCCAGGATGTCGGAAGGGCTGCAGCTAATGAGGTTGAGCTCAGGGGTACGCACAGGCACTAGGGAAAAATACAATATATTCGTGAGTAGGATTTGTAAATACTAGTTCGTTAGAAGTCTAAAATCCCTTTAAGGGATCAACATAAACAATACACATTAAACAGCATTAGGTGTTTGTTAAACCAAAATGCACCAAACATACAGTGAGACCATGATGCATTGTTATCCCAGTGTTAGGGATCCCAAGCAATACACTGAAAATTCCTTCACAAAATCATTCAAACAACAAGAACACATTGTGTGAGAGATGCGAAACACAAAACCTTTCAAGATTGGGCCAATTTTCAATATTCTTCCACTGAGGAAACCTTGAGCGGTAATACATTTCTGTCAATAACTCACCATCCTCCAGTGTGTGTCCAGTGACTTGCTCAGACATACGGCTGGCTCCCATGGGCATGTAGGCCACTATATAAAACGTGTAGTTACATGCCGACTCCAGATCATCCACGATGTAACTAGTCGTGTCATTTCCAATCACTGCTTGGTACTCTTCATTGTTCAGACCTGCACATACATGCAAGCAAAATTTTCTATCAATAATTCATTAAAAAAAAAAAAACCAATAAATCGTAATTTATGTTTACTTCGGAATTATTTAAATCAATACAAGCTAACTCAGGACAGTTATATTCAATACGGTGAAATACACAAGGCTGCAGAAAAACTGTTTATACGATATGATCACAAGCTACGGTGACAGGTTAATTACTGCCAGCTATTAAAATTGCAACCAATCTATAAGGTTCTTACAGTCATTATTACAATGCAAGTCTTAGAGGGTTACATATCACATACACTTAAATAAAAATTCTGAGTGCAATGACGTTAATGAAAGCTTGCGTGTCTTCAGTAATTATCAACAAAGGAAAGCTCTACCGACACAGCAATGAATTACTGCCTCCAGGAAAGACCAACTTCAGGTCGTCTTCTTTTCCTTTTGGTTTTTTCAGGGGTCGCCACAGTGAATCATCTGATTTGCATGTTTGATTTGGCATAGGTTTTTACTTCGGATGCCCTTCCTGACACAACAGAAACACGCTGACGGCTATGCAGCTCTTCTTTTACGAAAGTCTGCAATGGTTCTTGTACATGAACCTCTCACCATAGACAGTGAGAGACATGGCCGGCCTTTGATAACCCAGTTAGCTGCACCAGGGGGGGTGAGAAGCTTGTAGAGAGTGGGACTCGAACCCCCAACCTTAGGATCAGCGATCCAGTGCCCTCTACCACCAAGCCACCACTGCCCCAAAGACCAACTTCAGGTATAGATACATAATGTGCTGTTCCATGTTCAGCTTAAATTACATACTTTTTGAATAAGAAAATGCGAATGATATCTGCAAATACCGAGATATAACTACAGAAAGGTAAGAGAAATAAAGGCACAAATGTGAACGGTCTTTAAGAGTAACTGGAGCCCAGTCTCCATTTCAGAGTGGACAATAGCTAGACTGCCATTTTCTCCTGCCCTGACCTCCCGCTCATACGGTAACCCACACATGACTCATACTGCACATCACTTAGTTTCACATCACTAGGGTTTAAAAGGATTGAGCACAAATATTGCTAAAGTCGACCATTTTACTGAAAGCTTTTGTGATTAAAAGTAGATATCAGTATGAATATGTGTCTCTTCTAAACAGTATACAGGGCATTTGGGTAGATTATAGTAGTTTAAAAAAGTGCTGATACAGTGGTACCTCACCTTATGAAATTAAGCCGTTCCAGAGCTTTTTTTGTAACCTTCGTTTTTCGTAAGTTGAACCGCATTTTACATGTAAAACGCGTGATTCATTCCAAGGCTCCCAGTACTACCCCCTAAACTCTAAAAATGATAAAAGCATACCTTTTAAGACCTCCTTCTACTTCAATATCGTACCGATGGTCGACGGGTTTGGCCCTATTCCTTTGTGATATCACTCGAGGCCGTTTCTTCTCAAGCACGCGCGTGTGTGTGTTGAACATGTCTTCTTCGCAGAGTTATAATCTTACAAATGTTTATGGAAGGTTAAAAGCCTGAGTCAAGAAATAAACCATAAAACAACAGTAACTCTGTCCTTTACACGAAAAGCATCATTGTGGATTCAGCTCCATAATAGGCAATGGGAGGCAGCTGCGTCATCCCTCCTAGCCAATGGGATCCCTGTCCAAGATGGCATCAGGTGGACCTGTCCAATATGGCGCTTGAGTGAAGGCGACATGAACAACAGCTCAGTTGTTAGCCAATGGGAGGCCAGCAGGGTGAGATGTTTGAACGTCATTGAGGGGAGAGCAGCTCGTGCATTGTTGGAATGCTTGAATGGCGGGTTTGAATTTTTAAGATGGTGCTTTCGTAACGTGAACTTGTTTCGTATCCTGAGACAAAAATTTTAGGAAAATGCTTTTCGTAACCTGAATTTTTCGTTGGGTGAGACTTTCATAAGGTGAGGTACCACTGTATTTCATTAGTTTTCTTCTCAAAAGTGAAGCATATTCAAATTCTTGTCTTTTTTTAATAATGTTTTATTAAAAACTATTATTATTTGTGCAAAAATTCTGCGACAAGTCTATACAGAGATTAAAGCTGCAGTTCTGTCAATGGAAACAATTGATAGCTTCATGACATATGCTTGAGACTTAATTAAACAATAGCCAGGACATTAAATACCAACACATGTGCCAGAGAGAGAAGAGGAAAGGCGTGAGTCTAGGACTGAAAGTAGGAACTTTGAATGTTAGAACTATGACAGGAAAAGGTAGAGAGCTGGCTGACATGATGCAGAGGAGGAAGGTGGACATACTGTGTGTTCAGGAGACCAGGTGGAAAGGTAGCAAGGCTAGAAGCATAGGAGCAGGGTTTAAGCTGTTTTTTTCATGGTGCAGATGGGAAGAGAAATGGAGTCATCTTGAAGGAGGAGTTTGTCAGGAATGTTCTAGAAGTGAAAAGAGTGTCAGACAGAGTGATGAGTCTCAAGTTAGGAATTGAAGGTGTGATGTTCAATGTTGTTAGTGCTTATGCCCCACAGACAGGATGTGAGCGAGAAGAGAAGAAGAGATTGTGGAGTGAGTTAGATGAAGTGATGCAGAGTACCCCCAGAGGTGAAAGAGTGGTAATTGGGGCAGACTTCAATGGACATGTTGGTGCAGGAAACAGAGGGGACGAGGAAGTGATGGGTAGGTTTGGTATCCAGGACAGGAACGCAGGACAGATGTTGGTAGATTTTACAAAAAGGATGGAAATGGCTGTGGTGAATACTTTCTTCCAGAAGAGACAGGAACAAAGGGTGACTCATAAAAGCGGAGGTAGGAGCACACAGGTAGACTACATCTTGTGCAGGCGATGTAATTTAAAGGAAGTCAGTGACTGCAAAGTAGTAGCGGATGAGAGTGTTGCCAAACAGCATAGGATGGTGGTGAGCAGGATGATGCTGATGGTGAGGAAGGTGAAGAAGGCAAAGGCAGAGCAGAAGACAAAGTGGTGGAAGCTGAAAAAGGAAGAGTGTCGTGTTGTCTTCAAGGAGGAGTTGAAACAGGCTTTGGGTGGTCAGGAAGTGCTTCCAGATGACTGGACAACTACAGCTAAGGTGATCAGGGAGACAGGTAAGAGAATACTTGGTGTGTCATCTGGAAGGAAAGTAGATAAGGAGACTTGGTGGTGGAATGAGGAAGTGCAGGTGTGTGTACAAAGGAAGAGGTTAGCTAAGAAGAAGTGGGACATTGAGAAAACCGAAGAGAGTAAACAGGAGTACAGGGAGACACAGCTTAAGGCGAAGGTAGCAGTGTCAAAGACCAAACAGAGGGCGTATGATGACTTGTATGCTCGGTTGGAAAGTAAGGAGGGAGAAAATGATTTATACAGGTTGGCACAGCAGAGAAATAGAGATGGGAAGGATGTGCAGCAAGTTAGATTGATAAAAGGACAGAGAGGGAAATGTATTGACTGATGACAGAAGTGTGCTGGGAAGATGGAAAGAGTACTTTGAAGAGCTGATGAATGAGGAAAATGAGAGAGAAAAAAAAAAGAGTAGAAGAGGTGACTGTTGAGGACCAGGAAGTAGCAAAGATTAGTAAGGGTGAAGTGAGGAGGGCAGTGAAGAGGATGAAGAATGGAAAGGCAGTTGGTCCTGATGACATACCGGTAGAGGTATGGAAGTGTCTAGGAGAGGTAGCAGTAGATTTTCTGACAAGAACATTCAACAAGGTAATAGAGAGTGAGAGGATGCCAGAGGAATGGAGGAGAAGCGTGCTGGAGCCTATTTTTAAGAACAAGGGAGACGTGCAGAGTTGTGGCAACTACAGAGGGATCAAGTTGATGAGCCATACGATGAAGTTATGGGAAAGAAAAGTGGAAGCTAGACTAAGGGCAGAGGTCAGCATTTGTGAACAACAGTTTGGTTTCATGCCAAGAAAGAGCACCATAGATGCAGTGTTTGCCTTGAGGATGTTAATGGAGAAGTACAGAGAAGGTCAGACGGAGCTGCATTGACAGGCTGACAGACGAGGTTAGACAAGATTCCCCATGGACTATGATGTTTGCAGATGACATTGTGATCTGTAGTGAGAGCAGAGAACAAGTGCAGGAAAATCTAGAGAGGTGGAGGTATGCCCTGGAAAGGAGGGGAATGAAGATTAGCCTCAGTAAGACAAAATACATGTGCATGAATGACAAGGACCCAAGAGGAACGGTGAGGTTACAGGGAGCAGAGATAAGAAAGGTGGAGGATTTTAAGTACTTAGGCTCAACAATCCAGAGCAATGGAGAGTGTGGAAAAGAGGTGAAGAAGCGTGTGCAGGCAGGTTGGAATGGATGGAGAAAAGTGTCCGGTGTGATGTGTGATAGGAGGGTATCGGCAAGAATGAAAGGAAAAGTGTACAAGACGGTGTTGAGGCCAACGATGTTGTATGGTTTAGAAACAGTGGCCCTGGGGAAAAGACAGGAGGCAGAGCTGGAGGTAGAAGAGATGAAAATGTTAAGGTTCTCTTTGGGAGTAACGAGGATGGATAGGATTAGGAATGAGCACATCAGAGGGACAGCACATGTTAGATGGTTTGGAGACAAAGTCAGAGAGGCTAGATTGAGATGGTTTGGACATGTACAGAGGAGGGAAAGTGAGTATATTGGTAATAAGATGCTGAGGCTGGAACTACCAGGCAGAAGGCCTAGAGGAAGACCAAAGAGACGATTCATGGATGTGGTGAAGGAGGACATGAAGGTCGTTGGTGTAAGAGAAGAAGATGCAAAGGATAGGGTGAGATGGAGGCAGATGATTCGCTGTGTCGACCCCTGAAGGGAAAAGCCGAAAGGAAAAGAAGAAGACATGTCAGAAAATAATAATTTGCAGAAATCCCAAATATAAAAAGATACAACTCGGCTGCCTCGTACAGGGATGTCCAAGCTTAGCCACAAAGGGCCAGTGTGGGTGCAGGTTTTCACTTCAACCAAGCAGTGGACAGACTTTCTATCTGTTTCAAATCACAAAAAAAGGCTTGCACATCGTTTCAACTTTGAAGCCAAGCAGCAGCCATTTTGGTGAGATCACTTTATTGTTGAACTTTATACTCAAACGTGAAAAGACTTCGGGAAAAAAACTCTCAAAATTCCATCCAATATGCACATTTCATTTTAAAAACTTTCTTGGCCAAATTTTAGCTATGCAGACCCTTTTTTAATTACCTACAATTATCAGTGAAATTATTGGTAAAATTATATGATCAAGGTATTTTGACCATATACAGTATTATTTTCAGGGTTTTTGAATTGTGGTGGTTTTCAACAGCCCTATTTTTGAGATCTTAATACAAACTGGTCTCATCAAAATGGCTGCCACTTGACTTCAAAATTGAAACACCAATGTGCAAACCAGTACAGACGCTCCCCAGCTTACGAACATTCGTTTTGCGAACATCCAGAGATACGAACAGGGCTGTCCGAGGTCAAAAGTGAAATGAAATTGAAGAACAAGTAAAAATGGAAAATGAATAAAATCTATAGAAAGATATATCATAAATATAAGTATTACATATGATTAAACATCATCCTGAGGTACACTTAATATTCGATTAGGCTCCGACAGAGGTGCGTTTCTGACACGTGCTTTACACCATACTGGAAGAGAAGCAGAACGATTCATTTCTGAACTCGTGCCAAAATTTTCAAAGAAGAAACAAATTGACTCTAGTATTATAATGAACTGGATAAGAGTGAAACTCTGTAAATCTGACCAGATTAGCTGTGCTGTGCTTGAGAGGAACCAGGAGTTTAAACATGGGACATAATGATATTGATAATGTACAGAGTCTTCAATTTATAATTGAATAATTTTATATTTTTATCATTTTAATGTTTGTTATACCCATTACGGCACCCATGAAGCGATAGGAATGAACCAAACACACTTTTGAAATCGCACATACATTGCTCTCGCGAGTAAAATAATTGCAATAGTACAGTAGTGAGATGGTTTCAGTAAATGTGACGGGCTTGAAAGTAGGCGCTTGTTGCAAGTGACACACGGAGCTTGTGAGACGAACCGTGGTTTATCCGGACTTCTGATCTTTCAAGTGAGCAAGTGAAGGTTGAGTACTAAACAAGTAGGATAAGGATAAGCCGCACTTTCTCTCACAAGCTCCGTGTGTCACTTGCGACAAGCCTCTGCTTTCGGTGGAGCGTGTCACAAATCACGAAGAAGACGAGACTTCACTGCGAGAACTTCCTGTTTAACACTAAGCCTCTAATGAAATGTACATGTTCGTCGGAACATCGTATCACACAACTTCATCACGCTCGGTGGGGTCGGAGTTCAACCCTTACCCCTGCCCCCCTCCAAATTTTTTTTTTTTTAACAGATTAGGGGGTAATATAAAAAAATGGCCTCTGGAGGTCAGAAAAAGCGGATTTCTGCCAAAAAGTGGAAAAATCTCATGCCTGATCCATTCCCATCATCAAACCCGCCACTATATACCAGGAAATTAAAAATTTAAGTTAAAAAAAAAGTAAGTAATTGTCATATCTTTGAATGTTTCATACCAACTTTTATCAATCAATGGCTTGGTTTTGGTAAATCAAGATTTTTTAATCTTAATCTCAATATTATTAATCAGTAACAGAGGAAAACAGCAGCTCTCTTTTCATCTCTCCCCACCCTCCATTTTTTTTCTTACCTTCAGTCTTCATGTAGTGTATCGAATAGGCAATGACTTTATTTGCGTTGTACTGTGGCCTCTCCCATGCCAGCAAGATGGAAGAGCTCGAGATGGTCTCGGCATGAATGTTTTGGGGCGCACTGGGTCGGTCCTCTGACATGACTACAATCAGTCGCGCCATGGACAGAACCAAGCCCTGTGAGTTTTCAGCCTGGCACTGGTAAATTGCATCATCCTCTGGAATGATTTGGGTTATCACCAATTTACTGAAAAGATAAAGAACAAAATATCTTTCATGAGAATTTTTGTGTGGAGTTTGCACGTTCTCCCTGTGCTTTGGTGGGTTTCCTTTGGGTACTTCAGTTTCCTCTCCCAGTCCAAAAAACATGCACATTAGGCGAACTCGATGTTCCAAATTTCCCTTAGGTGTGAGTGTAAATGCTTATGTGTTAATACCCATAATTCTAGAGTAAACCATATGAGTAGATATTTTGACCGGCATGCAGTAGGCTTACCTGTTGTACATCTTAATCCTGCCATTGGAATGGATTGCTTCTCCGTTCTTCAGCCACTTAATTTGGGGAGATGGCATACCCTTCGCCTGACAATTAAAGCGAGCCGTACCTGCTCTGGGTCGAGTCTGACTCTCTGGTTTCTCTACCATTATTGGAGGCACTGTGAAATGACATTAATACACATTTAGGCTGTGACATACATAACCTTCTGGCCTCCTGAACAAAATGATTGAATGTTAACCAACAGCAGCACATTGATGAAGACAATCTGCTTACCAAGCACAGAGAGGTTTGCAGCAGCGATGGTGTAGTTACGTGTACGTGGTGTTGTTGCTCTACACAGGTAAACTCCACTATGATGGGCTTTTACACTGGAGATCACAAGGTTCCCATTTCCCACCACTCTAACCCCAAACACATCTATGGGCTTAGAGTCAGCCCTGCTCCAAGACACCAGGGGGCAAGGGTTGCCCTCTGCTACACACTCAAGAACAACAGTCTTGTGCAGGCTGGCACTGATGTTCTGTGGCCCTACAATGATCTGGGGCTTCATGAGGGGTTTGGCTCCAGATGCTTAAAGAAAAATGGTGGATTTTAATGACAGAAGTATTAACACAGTGATTTTGTATCAGTCAGTCTTTGTCTGTCTGTCTCGCAAACATTACTAATGTTGCATTTAATGTATCTTAGAAATTCAGTCAGATGTCCAAGCTGTGAATGACATCACACCCAGGTTGACATTGAGTATATACAGTGAGTCGTCGACTTACGACCTATGCGAGTTACATCTGATCGACTTTACGACCGCAAAAGTGGTGAAGCATGATTCATGGCAGTGCAGTGCGAGTGTCGCGTACGACAGTTGTTTGCGCTGCCAGCAGCGCCAGCATCTTAAAAGGCCAAGCAGGAGATGATGCAGCTTCACTTTCTAACTGCTCAGAGCAAATCTATTGATCTACTTTCAATGCCACGTCACTGTGGCGCGAAGCGGAGAGCCAATCCTTTCTGTGTGGGCGGGTCCGATACCTTGAAACTCTAATTTTATTGGACTCACACGCTGCAGTGTTTATGTGACAGGAAGCGCATCCCAAGTTTTGCCAATCAGCTGGTCTGCGGGTTTAAGTTTTTCCATGTCTGTCCATTTGTGTTTGCTTGCCAGCTGTGCTTGGCTTCGTGGAAATGAGCCAATCAAAATGAGGGAAATTTATTTCTTTACTCAAAAACAACACACGCAGTCTGTGGTTGTTGTTATAATCCAATAAAATTGGAGTTTGAAGATATCGGACCCACCCACACAGAAAGGATTGGCTCTCCGCTGCGTGTCACAGTCACATGGAACTGAAAATAGATGTATAGATTTAAATGCACGAGATTTATTCATCTGTTTTTGTTTGGCGTGAGTGTATTTGGATGGAAAGTTGACATACGACCAGATCGATTTACGACCGGTCTGCCGGAACCAAAAGCGGTCGGAAGTCAACGGCTCACTGTATGTAAGATTAAAAAATGCCAGCAATTTCCAGCCAGAGATGTAAATAACACACAATTGCTAATAAACAGTATGCTAATACAGCCTTCACTCTGTCAATGATCTGAGTAGCCATCTTGAATTTGGAGCTTGACATTAATGAGGATCCTGAGGTATCTGACATCAGGGATAGCTTCAATTGTTATTGCTACTTGGGGATTTGAAAATTCTGACTACCCAGTACAGTCATCCCTTGAATATCGCGGATAATGTAGACCAGACCTGGCCGCGATATTCGAAAAACCGCGAAGTAGGAATGCCCCTCTCATTTCTACCATGTTGTCTCATTTCTATATGTTTTCGCATCTATACAATACCAAGAAGTGCATATTAAATGTTACACAGTTATATGCATATGTAAATACTGTAATGTATGTAATATTTAAATAGAATTTATATATAAATACTTTAAGTACTGTACTCACCTCTGATAATAGCTCATCTCCGTGGTGCAAAACGTTCACAAACACTATAAGATCACAAGATCACAAAAAAAATCCCACGGGAATGTGCAAGGCAACAGCGTCACGCGACTAAGCCAATCAGCTTGCAAGATTGAGTTGAGTGGGTGGGAGGCAACAGCATCATGTGTCTAAGCCAATCAGTTTACGAGATTGAGTTGAGTGGGCGGTCCCTGCCTGAACTGAGGAGGAGGGGCACTTTAGTCTGTCGTTTGGAAACAATGGATGCAGCCTGTCTTGGGTCCCTGCCTTTCCGCTTGCTTACATGCGAGTTTCAGCACGAATTTTGAACTTTTTATGAATATTTTGTTTTATTTTATTTTTTATTAAAATACCGCGGTGTACCAAGACCACAATGCTCAAATCGCGATGTGGCAAGGGATGACTGTATATAGTTTATGGGATGCCAAAAATAAGTCTGCCTTGGTTGCAGTTGAACCCAACACCCCACCCTCAACATCACCACACACCTGGGTTGACAGTAAGTATAGCCTCCCTGCTTCTTAGCTGACCGGCAGTGTTGCTGGCAACACAGCAGTAGACCCCAGCATCCTCCAGTTTTACTTCATGGATCTGCAATACCCCGTTTGGCAACATGGTGATTCTGAAGAAACAATAACAAAATACCATTGGTTATGTAACTGTAGCTTTATCCAAACATAGTGCCATTTATCTGCACAATCATACAACACAACTGGCTGGCAGTTGAAGGCTCTGTACCTCTCTGTTTGCAGTGGAAGAACTTTTTGATTGACTTCCCATATGATCACGGCTGGTGGGTTTGCACTGATACTACAGACAAACCTAGCTACAGAGCCTTCCTTCACAACCACAGGAGAGGGTTGGTTCACAAAGGATGTGATACCTGAAAAATAGGACAAAAAATAAATAAATATATATATATTTTTTTAAAGCAAGAGAGAGAGTGAGAGACTTAAGTTTACAAGCATTCAGACACATGCACACATTTTTTGCTTGTCCCATGCCTCTGACAGTACTAAAAACATTTTTTATTAATTATCCTGTGTAGGGTCACCAATGTGGATTTGGCAGTAATTTAATAAAATGCTTCAGTATGCTATTATAAATATAAGGGGCAGTGGTGGTCTAGTGGTATAGGGCGCTGGATCGCTGATCCAAAGGTTGGGGGTTCCGTTCCCACTCTCCACAAGGTTGTCACTGTCCCCCCCCCCCCCCCCCAGTGCAGCTAACTGGGTTATCAAAGGCGGGCCATGTCTCTCACTGTCTATGGTGAGAGGTTCATGTAAAAGAACCATTGCTGACTTTCGTAAAGAGTAGGCTGCAAAGTCGTCAGCGTGTTTCTGTCCCTTGCTAAAAAGGGCTGTGACAGGAAGGGCATCCAACATAAAAACCTCTGCCAAATCAAACATGCGAATCAAGATGATTCGCTGTGGTGACTCCCAAGTAAAAGGGAAAAAGCCGAAAGGAAGACAAACAGATCCTGTTTAGGGTCATGGTGAGCCTGAAACCAACTTCACCAGAATCTGGCCAAAAGGCAGGGTGCAGCCTGAACAGCTCTTGCCAGACCAATGCAGGTGCAACACAGACAACCAACCATTCACTTTGGAATGAGCAATTAAGCATGTCTTTGGCCAGTGGGAGGAAACCAATGCACCCAGAGGAAACCCAGACATGGGTAAAACATTCAACACACAAATGCCCTCGCTAACCATGGAGCTAAAACCTAGGAACTTTCTGCTGTAAGGTGAGTGCACTAACCACTACACCACCACAGCCCCCTAAGAACATTATTACAATTCCTAATGTATCAAGAAAATTGGCAGAAACGTGCACGATGTATTGAATGTCATTCTATGACCATGTCATCTGGGGTTTCAGGAGGGATTTGGCTCCAGGCACTAAATGAGAACGAAATGACTACAAATAATTCAATTCAATGAATAACAGTGATAGTCAAGTCTGTTCATGTCTGTGTTTAAGGGTTTAAAATATTATACTGTATCTATAATTTCGCTCAGTTAAGAGTGTGTTTAAAAAAAAAAAAAAAAAAAAAAAAAAAAGGATGCAAACCTATACATAATTCAGTGGTTTTTACAGTGTCCTCTATGAAGCTCAATGGATCAATATACCAATGGCAGTGAATGATGGCTATTTATGGATCATTAATCAATAATTATCATCATAGACACTCGAAGTCAATTCATTCAGAATATCGACCGAAGTTAATTGCCCTGGTCACTGGGAGAGTCAATGCTTACAAACTAGAGTCCCGGATAGCAGGATCTCATTCCAAAACATAATATTGAAATCACCATGTTGTGGTTTAAAAAGGATCCAAATAACAGTTTAGTGTCTCACACAGTAACAGATTAAATTCAATGTAAATTATGTAAATTCAAACGCATGAAATTTGTGACACTGCGGATATTAATGATAATCACTGGCAGCCCTAAACATCCGTTTTCATTTATTTGTTCATCTCAAGGCTTAATCCTACAAGGTTGGCGCGGAAGATGGAGCTGACTATTGTGCATGCCTTTAAACTACGGGAGAAAACTGGAGTACCTGGAAAAACCCCACATAAATATAATATAAGCAAAGCATACAAATTTTACACAGGAATCCCCTTCAGGAGTCTGGGACTCAAGCCTAGGACCTTCTTGGTGTGAGGCAGATGTGCCAAGCACTACTGCAGTGTACCACCTTTTACAGTGTTACTTCACTTTTCCAACATGTTTTCTTTTTCTTCATCTCCAATGCTGACCCTAAACCTACACCTAACACCACCTTCCTCTTACCTCCCCTTAAAAATCTCTGCTCCCCTCTCTTTCCCTGTCCTACTTCAAGGAAAGGATGTTAAAGGAAATCAATGAGTGTTCATCTCTGGATGTAAAAATCCACCCTTGTAAATCATGCTGGACGACAATGAGGCATAAAAAACGGCCTTTGTTTACATGTGCCGCCTAACTATATTTAAGAAACATAACATACAACCCCATGCACCATTTTATATATACAGGAATTCCTCACTTTCCGCAGTTAATTGGGACGCAGCTCCCTCCCATTGGTTATCTCCCAACATCCCGCCCCGCTGGCCTCCCATTGGCTAGGAAGGGATGATGCTGTCATTCCAACTTTGTTCATGTTTGTCTGTCATTCCAACTGTATTTTATGGCTCAGGCTTTTACCCTTGCATAAACATTTGTGTAATTATAACTCTGCTAAGAAGACATGGTCAACACACACGCACGCACGCACACACGCACACACGCACGCACGCACACACGATTCCCGGTGAAAGTGATTCCCGGTGCCATGGTCATTGTAAGATTATAACTCTGCTAAGAAGATATGGTCAACATGAAGTAAGTACAGTAAAAGGTATGCTCTTATTTTTAAAGGGTAGTCTTGGGAGCCTTGGAACGAATCACGCGTTTTACATGTAAAATGCACCTCTATTTACGAAAAATCCAGATTCCGTAAAAGGTGCTGGAATGGATTAATTTCATTGGAAGAGGGCCGACCATAGTTTTGATGGGGAGGGTTTTGGGTTGTTGTTTTTTGCTTGTTTGTTTTTTTTTTTTTTTTTAAATAATTGGCCTTGTTTTGTGCCATTTTCCTTAACTTTTCCCCTATTCTTCAATTCGATGAATATTAAAAATAAAATTAAAAAAACCTGCGATGAACTGAAGCCACATGAATTGATGAGCGAAGTAGCGGGGGATCTTTGTATATACCATCAGTTAATGTTCACATTGGTGCTTAACTTGACCTGTGCCATGTTCACACAGGTCAATAACCTGCAGATTACCCTTCATTTCTCTGATCCGTGAAGTATTTTGAAGGATAATTTTTGATATTTTACGGGTATAAGAGCATTTATCATTGTGATAAGATTTTATCCTTCCTCAGGATCAGCTAGTCTATTTACACAGCTGCTGGTGAATATAAAGAGATGAATGCAGTGGGTTCCTCTCAAATTCTTCAAAGGCTTATACATAGATCAGAGTTAATGCCCAACTCTGATATTAAATTTCTAAGATTTAATTTAACACACTAAAATTATTAGTCGAGTTTTAATTTAATTTCTTTTCATTACACATTTCAGTGTTTATATAAAAATACGGCGGGAATACTAACTGTGGAAGAATGTAATAAACATCACAGACCAGAGCTTATTCCAGTTTGCTATAGTGAGAAGCAAGTTCAACTGCTCCAAGTGGCTCATCAGGGCCAGTGCTTATTTCTGGTTTCCGTAGCGTGAAGCGACCAGGAGTTCAACTTCTCCTGGATGGGACGCTAGTCTAATTGCAGGTTACCTTCCCAGGATTTTTACTGGTATCCATTTATACTGCTGGATGTACAGAGGCCACTGCGTGGTAAAGACCTTGCCCAGGGGTCTTAGCACCATAGTTGTCTGACAGGGATTTGAACTCACAACCTCTCGCTCATGAGCCCAGCACCTTAAATATAAATAAAGGGATGTCCCCAAATTTCCTCACCACTCTTTAAGCAGGTTTCTGTACGTGTGTGTGTGTGTGTGTGTGTGTGTATGTGTGTATAGCTGGTCAGTCCTTTGAGGTCAGCTATGTGATAAAGTGAGGATCAATGTCTAGGTCAAACAGCACAAAGGTTTCTTCTCAAAGGTCAGGGGTCACCTGAGCCCATCTGTCCACTCCATTTCAGCCAGAACTGGGACCCCCCCCACCTCCCACCCCTAACTGAGTGCATTCTGAATAATTAAATATTCTCCCTACACTTTGCTAATTTTATGCATTAAATTGAGGACATTTATAGGATCCTTAACTTAATATCCATTAGACGATATCATGAGCAGGTATAGTTGGTAAAGAATGTTTTATCATATGACATCATTACACTTACACAGCTACAGGGCGTGTATTCACAGTAAGACTGTATTAGAAAGTAACTCGAGTGACCACATGCTAGAGTTTTTTTAAGCAGATAGATAAACACACTTATATTTGTGGCCGACTTGTAAATAAGGCCAAGAATGATATAATAAAAACAGACATTTCCCTAAAAATACACCAAACACAACACACTTCCAGGAAAAACTATATTAAAGTAAAAAAAGATGAAGGCATTTCTTAACCGAATAAAACACTCTTCAAAAGTTGAGAGGAGTAGCAAAGTAAAGCAGCTGGTCAACCCAATAAAAGCCAGACATTGTGAGGATCACCAAGGCATCAATCAGGTAAGATTCAGGCAACAAGCCAGTGCATTGACGATCACCCTGAAATGGGACAAAGCCAGTCCCACAACCTTCTTGACCTATACTCCTGTCCCATGGGTCCTCACACAGGCTGCAAATAAAGCCAACTAATAGCCTACCCCATCCCCCAAAAACTGCCCATCCATGAGCTGGACTTGGCTGCACAAAGTTTGTAACCATGAAGATACTAAGGATGATGCAATTTGTTTGACTTCCACAATCAACATTTATAAAATGTACAATATAATAAGAAATAATGAACTGCTGGTTGATCCTATGTGGTATTTTGAATACGGGAATCATGTACTATAGTAGCTGTTAATAGGTCGATATCCAGCAAAATTAGGTAAAAGATAAGTCCGTTGGGCTTTTTACACTCGAGCCATCCAGCGTGGGGCCGGTGGCGTAGTGGTTAGGGTGCGGCACTCATGATCGGGAGGTTGTGTGTTCAAATCACAGTTAGACCTCCACTGTGCTAACCCCCACTGGGTGAGGTCTTAACCACAAGTGTGCCTCTGTTCACCCAGCAGTATAAATGGGTACCAGTAAAAAATATACTGGGAAGGTAACCTGCGATGGAACTCCCAGTTCACCTGTCCGATGAGCCAGCAAAATTAAACGCGAATAAAATATAATTCTAACACATAACTGAACATTGAATCACACCATGTGATCTAAAACAACAAATATATTAATGGGCACTGCTCTCAAGTGATCAGAGTTGCAGTCTGTCTATTTGACATCATCACTAGCCTAACTGAATAGGCACAGCAGCCCTGTGTCCACAGGTCTGTGGCCAAACAGCCTTATGACAATGTTTTCTATTCGGGGGGTCAAGATCGCAACACAAGGCTGAGGAGAAGGGCCTTTAAGAGATTCCTGTGTAGCCAATCAGAAACCAGCACGTGAGGCACAGGCCGGATGAAACTAAATACGACGACACGCAATCGTTTGCAGCTTGAGGGTATGAGAAGTGTGTGCGTGTGTTTGTGTACGAATGAAAAAGCCCTTAAAGATCATGAATTCTCTTCCTCATTCTTTCTCAGGTACCTAAAATCTTTATGATGCTCCTGATTAACTGACCATACAAAGGCTTAAGTGCCTTTCTAACTGATTACTGTACATAAAGTGGTAGGACCCTTTAAACTGAATAAACAATCAGCTTATAAATAAACAGAACGCTACAGCTGTAAATTTAATGTATGTCATGGAAATAAAGTGACACAAACATTGATGAGTCTGGATTTCTTTGACCATAACATCTCGCCCGTACTCACTTGAGATTGTAAGATGAGCTCTTTGGCTTAAGATAGCTCCGTATTTATTGCAAGCAAGGCACTGATAAAAGCCTTCGTCTGATTGTTCTACTCCGCTGCTTACTGACGGCAGATACAGGGATCCATTTGGTAGGAAATGAACGTGATCACTCTCTACAAGTGTCGCCCCATTTTTTCGCCATCGGACATCCACGGGTGGCTCTCCTTGGACCGAGCAGTCCATCAGTACATGATCGTTCTGGGGTACACTCAGGTCACTTGGTTCAGTCACAAAAGACAACTCACTGAAACAGAGAACAACTGCAAAAGAAACGGGACAGGACAGAAAAATGAGCTCAGACGCTCAAAGATCATCAACAAGCATCTGATAGGTTACCAGAGCTAGGACATTAAAGCATAATAATTTGTTTGGGGTGTTTATTAAAAAAAAAAAAAAAAAAAAAAAAAAGTTCAGTACAGCATATCACATTTAAGGACAAACTGAGAAGTCAGACTATTGTATATCAGAGTTTGATCCGAGTTGTACTTTTGATAGGATCCCACTGAGTTAGCCGATTATTTTCTTTACAATTGTGCATCGGATGCATTACTTTTCCCCCATTGCATGTCCATCTCACAGCAAGAAGATCTTGGGTTCGGGGCCAAAGCCCAGGAATTTCTTTATATTCTCCCTGTTTTTGAGTGGGTTTCCTCCGGGTATTCCATACCCGGATTCCATCCACAGTTGGCTGCGTGTGTTGACCCGGGTTCAGGGTGTACCTCGCCTTTGCTCAGTGTTGGCTGAGATAGGCTCCAGTCACCCTGAGACCATTTTAGGATTACACAGTATAGAAAATGAGTGAGGGAACATAATTCATGATGATGGTTATTGTTATTATTATTATTATTATTATTATTATTATTGATAATTCTACCATCACCACAAAACTGAAACTCAACCTCACACCTTGCTAACAACCAATAAAACTAGTAAACAGGACATTAATATATTTGTTATACCTGGAAGCGACAAAATCCAACACAACATCAGCAGCTGCTGACTTTTCTTCCCCGAAATGAGCTCCATTTATTTTAATTTCCGTTGCATTTTCTCCGTGTTGCTCGGAGAAACGCTTTGAGAGATGCGCGTCCGCAGCCTCCTTCTTTCAAAATAACTTCTCTCCCCCTCCACAGACTTTCTGCTCCACGTGCTCACGCCCTCCCACCTCACGCAATTACGTGATTGCGTCACTCAGCTCAGCTCTTATGAAGTCCCCCATTTCCCAACAGCCTTAAGCAGTACTGTACGTCTTAATTATTTTCTGTGACCCACCTCCCGAATTAAAATAATATATATAAATACTAATATATATATATATATATATATATATATATATATATATATATATATATATATACTAGTCCTCAGAAAATTAGCATATTGTGATAAAGTTCATTATTTTCTGTAATGTACTGATAAAAAAATAAACTTTCATATATTTTAGATTCATTGCACACCAACTTGAAATATTTCAGGTCTTTTTATTGTTATAATACTGATGATTTTGGCATACAGCTCATGAAACCCCAAAATTCCTATCTCAAAAAATTAGCATATCATGTTCAGGTAGTCTAAACGAGCTATTAACCTAATCATCTGAATCAACCAATTAACTCTAAACACCTGCAAAAGATTCCTGAGGATTTTAAAAACTCCCAGCCTGGTTCATTACTCAAAACCACAATCATGGGTAAGACTGCCGACCTGACTGCTGTCCAGAAGGCCATCATTGACACCATCAAGCAAGAGGGTAAGACACAGAAAGAAATCTGAGTGAATAGTCTGTTCCACTGCCATCATGCTTTGAAATGAAACCCAGGACCTTCATGCTGTGAAATGGTTGTGCTACCCAAATCTGCTCCAATGCTCTAAATTTGTGGCACGGTGTAGATCATGTCACTGTATATTCTGCTAATTATAACCTGCTATGGTGATGGACAGGCTAACAGACGAGGTTAGACAAGAATCTCCATGAACTATGATGTTTGCAGATGACATTGTGATCTGTAGTGAGAGCAGAGAACAAGTGGAGGACAATCTAGAGAGGTGGAGGTATGCCCTGGAAAGGAGAGGAATGAAGGTTAGCCTCAGTAAGACAGAATACATGTGTGTGAAGGACAAGGAACCAAGAGGAACGGTGAAGTGACAGGGAGCAGAGATAAAGAAGGTGGAGGATTTTAAGTACTTTGGCTCAACAATCCAGAGCAATGGAGAGTGTGGAAAAGAGGTGAAGAAACATGTGCAGGCAGATTGGAATGGTTGGAGAAAAGTGTCCGGTGTGATGTGTGATAGGAAGGTATCGGCAAGAATGAAAGGAAAAGTGTACGAGACGGTGTTGAGGCCAGCGATGTTGTATGGTGTAATAACAGTGGCGCTGAGGAAAAGACAGGAGGCAGAGCTGGAGGTAGCAGAGATGAAAATGTTGAGGTTCTCTTTGGGAGTAATGAGGATGGATAGGATCAGGAATGAGCACATCAGAGGGACAGCACATGTAAGAGGCTTTAGAGACAAAGTCAGAGAGGCTAGATTGAGATGGTTTGGACATGTACAGAGGACGGATAGTGAGTATATTGGTCGTAGGATGCTGAAGTTGGAACTACCAGGCAGGAGGCCAAGAGGAAGACCAAATTATGGATGTAGTGAAGGAGGACATGAAGGTAGTTGGAGTGAGAGTAGAAGATACAGAGGATAGGGTGAGATGGAGGCGGATGGTTTGCTGTGGTGACCCCTGAAGGGAAAAGCCGAAAGAAAAAGAAGATTCTGCTAATTATAACCAGAGCCATTGTTACCTAGTAAACAGATCACAATATTTACTGTGACTAAAACTGCTCTGAACATTTTTACGATTGAATAATTAGACAGATTTGGACAGGCCAATAGAGAGCCAATATATGCATATTTGTAAGGCTGCTTCACGAGAGTTGCACTGAGGCCCCTTGATACAGCCAGCCGAATACAAACATTGAATTTTCAGTAATTATGAAGGGCTATCGATGGCCACACATCAGCTGCTCAATAAACAGTCATATCGATCTAGCGAGTGGTATTGAGTGACCCTTCTCAGCCACTCACACACCACCCCCACTCTTCCTATTCAGGATGTGGACAATAGAACAGCTGTTAAATCAGCTGAGCATTATCATGATCGACCCATTTCCAACTCTCCCATGTACAGAGCACGCGTGGGTGGGGGGTCAGGGTGGACAACCTGAATGTATTCTATTACTTTAGGATACAGGGTAGGTCAGCGGCATCTGTGTGTAATGTATACTTTCGCTCTGCACAGCATTATATTGAATGTAGAATGCCAACTTTGAGAATTTAACGTAAATAAAAATATTTTGGCCGAAGATCAAGCTCTTCCAGGTGATTGAGTACAGGACAGTGGTGGCCCAGTGGTAAGGTGCTGGATTGCAGCGCCCAGAGATGGGGGTTCAAGTCCCACTGTCAACGGTTGTCACTGCTGTCCTCGTAGTGCAACTAACTAGGTTATCAAACGAAAGCCATGTCGCTCACTGTCTATGGTCTTCTTTTCCTTTCGGCTTTTCCCTTCAGGGGTCGCCACAGCGAATCATCTGCCTCCATCTCACCCTATCCTCTGCATCTTCTTCTCTTACTCCAACTACCTTCATGTCTTCCTTCACCACGTCCATGAATCGTCTCTTTGGTCTTCCTCTAGGCCTTCTGCCTGGTAGTTCCAATCTCAGCATCCTACTACCAATATACTCGTTATCCCTCCTCTGTACATGTCCAAACCATCTCAATCTAGCGCTCACTGTCTATGGTGAGAGGCTGTAAAGGAACCATTGCTGACTTTTGTCAAGAGTAGGCTGCAACACCCTCAGCATGTTTCTAGTGAGCTGTTCAGGGTGTATTCTGCCCTTGCCCAGAGTCGGCTGAGACAGGTGCCAGTCTCCCTACAACCCTAATTAGGATTAAGTGGTTACAAAAAATGAACTGAACCTCTTTTTAAATTTTTCTGTGTAGTCTTCTTCTTCTTCTTGTCCTTTCGGCTTTTCCCTTCAGGGGTCGCCACAGCGAATCATCTGCCTCCATCTCACCCTATCATCTGCATCTTTTTCTCTTACACCAACTGCCTTCATGTCCTCCTTCACCACATCCATGAATCGTCCCTTTGGTCTTCCTCTAGGCCTTCTGTCTTGTAGTTCCAACCTCAACATCCTACTACCAATATACTCACTATCCCTCCTCTATACATGTCCAAACCATCTCTCTTGATATGACTCGCATGTTTTATTTGGCATTTGTTTTACGCCGGATGCCCTTCCTGACGCAACCCTCTGCATTTATCCGGGCTTGGGACCGGCGTGAGGGAGAGACACTGGCTTGTGCCCCTCCCTCACGGCTGCATTAAACTTTTCTGTGTAGTATGTACTAAAAGTCTTTTTATGTCCTTGTTACAGTGGTACCTGCCAAGGTGTGGCATGTATTAGACAGAAGAAACTTCCTATGGGGCTGCCTCGCTACAGACAAGTTAGGGGACATTAATGTTATGGCTGATCTGTGTGTGTACACAGTTAAATCAGTTATTGATCAGAGTGGATTATTGATCCATTCTCTTCTCCCTCACAGCTGAGGGCTCTTCTGCCTCTTTACACATGACTGCTCTGCTAGCCACTCCACAAACACGCTTGTGAAGTTTGCAGAGGAGGACACCACTATGGAAGGCTTCAGATCAGACAATGATGAGATCCACTACAGAGAGTAGATTCAGTACCTGATAAACTGGTTCTCAACCAATGACCTCATTCTGAACACCAGCAGGACCAATTGGGTCACAGTGGACTACAGCACGCTTCTCTTCATATTCATGGGGAGGCAGTGGAGCATCTTCTTCTTTTCCTTTCGCCTTTTCCCTTCAGGGGTCACCACAGCAAATGATCTGCCTTCATCTCCCCCATCCTCTGCATCTTCTACTCTTACTCAAACTACCTTCATGTCCTCCTAACCACATCCATAAATCTTCTCTTTAGGCCTTCTGCCTGGTAGTTCCAACCTCAGCATCCTACTACCAATAAGCGTGTGGACTGTATCAAGTTCCTGGACATCCAAATTTCATCCAACCTCTCCTGGTCTGTCAACATCTCACACCCGGTGAAGAAGGCCCAACAATGGCATCTCTTCCACAGGAAGCTGAAACGTACTGGACTCTCTTCTCAGCAGCACAAGAACTTCTACATTGGTTCAATAGAAAATATTCTCTGTCTCTGTGCAACTGTGTGGTATGGCAGCTGCGGTGAATGGATGCTTTGGCCAACAGATGTTTTGGCCAGCAGATTTTCCAATGTAGGACATTTTGGCCAAATATGTTTTTGGACTGGTGTTTAGGTCTGATTTTTGTAGGTCTACTAAACATTAATGTTATTTAAAAAAAATGGAAACAACTTAAGTGTATATACATTTCATGAAGATTTATTACAATTACACATAGACAATTTGCAAACATTTACATATGTCTTTGAGAAACACTTTTCTTGTCAGTAGTCATTATATATATATATATATATAATTGATAATGTGCCAAGCAACATAGTCATTGTTCTAATATAATATATGTAATATAATATCAATTAACAAAAATCACATAACTTATCTCTCTCTCTATATATATATATATATATATAAAACAAAATCTACTGGCCAAAACATCCGTTGGACAAAACGTCCTACACTCGGCAGCTGCACTGCTCAGGTCAGAAAGGACTTGGCCTGAGTGGTGTGAACTACACAGGGGTTGTTGGCTGCCATCTACCAGATATCCTTGGGGCTTTTTACACCCGAGCCATAGTGGCTCATCAGGCCGGTGCTTATCCCCAGTTTCTGTAGCGTGAAGCGACGAGGAGTTGAACTCCTCCTGCATGGGACGCTAGTCCATCGCAAGTTACCTTCCCAGTATATTTTTACTGGTACCCATTTATACTGCTGGGTGAACAGAGGCACACTTCAAGTTTAGACCTTGCCCAGGGGTTTTAGCACAGTGGGGGTCTAACTGGGATTCGAACTCACAACCTCCCGATCATGAGCGTAGCACCCTAACCACTACACCACCGGCCCCAATAATTTTATACAGTAGGCCCCTGGTCCACCAGATATAGACAAAATATATGTTGTCCAGGTCTAGAAGACAACCACCCACATCGCTACGGATCCCACACACCCAGGAAATGTACTGTTTGAAACATCAAGATCAGCACAACCGGACTCAAAAACGGTTATAGGACCGCTCACAGGACAAATGCTCACAACCTTAATGAAAAAAAAACAGACATTTACTCACAATATAAAAAAAAATCTGATGTATTTTCTCAGCTTCTCACACCTTTGTAAAAACTTTCTCACCCAACGCTGATGTCTTTCACACTTCTTTCACCCCTTGTGTACCCATCAGTTTTTGGCATTATTGTGATAACAGTGTACATAAAGGTAATTAACAGTGATCATAATAAAGTTATTGTCTAAAATGTGGTTATGCATTTAATAATAAATAAATGATCCATGGATCATTTGCTTACCTATAATACATATATATGCCACAAAATATACAGTTAAAAACTCTTAAATGTGTCATATAAGTAGGACTCTGTGGGTCAGATATAGGACACAGATACCTAGATATTTTAATGCCAAAAGATCTTGCTCACAGCATTAATAATTATTATACACAAAGCCAAATACTGTAAAGCCGATAAAGGTATTTTACATTGATAATTATAAAGAAAAATGTGTGAAATGCGCTTATGCATTCAGTAATAAATAAAACTAATTGTGCAAAGTATGCTTGTGTATTTCAGAGATAATTTTGTATTAAAAAGTTTACATGATAATTTTCTATTATGCAGTATAATAAAAGTGTATAATGAGTTAATTTATCATTATGTATTTATAAGAATAAATAATTTTTATAACACATTGTGATCTTTTTGTATTATGCATTTATTCAAACAAAGAAAAAAAGATGTGAGCAAATGTCTGTCCTGTGAGCATTTGTCCACGCACCTCAAAAACAGCTGTTACCCCAGAGCAGTCAAAGTTTCCACCCCAGCCCCCTTGCAGTCTCTCTCTCTCACACACACACACACACACACACACATACACACACTCCTCCTCCAGACTCTTAGAGACATCAGTTATTTGTAAAGGGACATTAAATCCACAAACTCTATGGTCGTATTGTGCTGCTGCAATTTACCGAATTTATATTCCATTTTATTCACGTTGTTGTTGCCATTTATTTATTTCATTCCATTTCACAACACTTCAATATACATATTGTGTATCTCAGTGTTCATTTATCATTCATACATGGAGTTTACATTTCTATTTTGTGTTTTTACACAAAGTTTAGATGGGGAGGGGGGCAGTGGCGGTCTAGTGGATAGGATGCAGGATCGCTGATCCTAGGGTTCGGGGTTCGAGTCCCCACAGGGTTGTCACTGTCCCACTAGTGCAGCTAACTGGGTTATCAAAGGCGGGCCATGTCTCTCACTGTCTATGGTGAGAGGTTCATGTAAAAGAACCATTGCTGACTTTCGTAAAAGAGTAGGCTGCCCTAGGCTGCCCATGGCCTGGCGAGCTGTCCAAGGTCGGCTGGGATGGGTGCCAGCCTCCCCGTGACCCTAATTAGGATTAAGTGGTTACAGACAATGAACGTTTTGTCCAGTTCAGTTTAGTGTACAGAATTACTTGTGTTTGTATTCTGTGGTCGACAGCATTGATTGCAGCTTACCATCTCGTTTGCACCTTTTAATGCTGAAAGCCTCATATGGAATTTTATTACGTATAAACATAACAAGAAAGACTCTTGAATCTTTATCAGGACACTCCATGAAATCAATGCAGGCTCAGAGCTGTTAATACAATGACCCGGCTTTTGAATGGGAATATGACAACATTAACAGATTGCCAATTACCGCCAACAACATCAAACAACTATAACACGAATGCAAGAATAATTCAGAAATATAAAGCTAATAGTCGTAGGATAAGCATTAGACTTTATTAAAAATCATTCGTCCATTAGGTTTCCGTTCGTGACACAAGGCCAGCGAAGAGAAGGATAAATCAATAGGCTAATAGGTCAAAAGTAATTAACATATTCTGAAGACCATTGTGGCTGTGAAAGATGTCAAAATCCTCGTGCTTCTCTTACACTGGTGAAGTTTTGAATGAATTTGTAGCTCAACATACTCCCGGTATGGGGCAGTGGTGGTCTAGTGGTATAGGGCGCTGGATCGCTGATCCAAAGGTTGGGGGTTCGAGTCCCACTCTCCACAAGGTTGTCACTGTCCCCCCCAGTGGAGCTAACTGGGTTATCAAAGGCGGGCCATGTCTCTCACTGTCTATGGCATGAGGCATGTAAAAGAACCATTGCTGACTTTCGACAAGAGTAGGCTGCAAAGCCGTCAGTGTGTTTCCGCCCTGCGATGGCCTGGCGAGCTGTCCAGGGTGTACTCTGCCCTCGCCCGAAGTTGGCTGGGATGGGCACCAGCCTCCCCGCGACCCAAATTAGGATTAAGCGGGTACAGAAAATGAACTGAACATACTCCCGGTACATCTGAAAGCCTAGAATGTCTAGCTGCCTTCAGTCGTGAAAACTTTAAGTAAATCCCATGGAAACTCGCACTTAGTGACTCTTACCGAACCTCTTAAGCCTGTTAGGACCATTGGGAGGTTGGAGCTCAGTGGGCGAAAACAGGGTGCACTCTGAGCAGCTCTCCAGATCACGACAGGACAACACATACTCAACCATTCACGCTCACATGGACATCCAGGGCAATTTGGAACAGCCAATTAGCCTGTTGTGACAGGAACCCAGAGAGGCTAGAGGAAATCCTCACAAGAACAGGGACGTCAAACTCCACAAAGAAATGCCTGAGCTCAGGACCCAAACCCAGGAACTTCTTACTGTGAGATGGATGAGCTCACCTCAAGGTCACTGTGCCACATCCCATGGAAACGGTTTCTCCCACGGGAAGAGCTGTGTGGAGGCTGGTGTCCGTCTCAGTTGACTCTGGGTGAGGGTAGAGTACACCTTGGACAGCTTACCAGGCCATCGCAGGGCTTCTCCAACATATTTCAATAAATATTCCATCCTTTTTAATACATTTGAAAAAAAAACAAAAAAAAAACCCAAAGTAAATATATCATCTTTAGAAGCATGCACTGTATTGACTCGGCCATTTTGGAAAATTGTCCACCAGTTTTAAAATTACGATCACTTTTCATTCAGGTGCAAGATGCTAAAATCCCTTTTGTAAATCCCCCACACAATATTTCAGTGGTTTTTAAAACTAGGCTTGGTCCATTTCTTAAAGCAAACCTGTGGTAAGTTAGTGTTGCCAGCTATTTTAAAACAATCGTACATAACAGCAATGGTTTCTTCCGGCAACATCAGACCCTGCCCCGTTTTTAAAGTGCACACAAGTGTGAAGACTCTAGGCAAGCTCAGAAACATGCTGCCTTTCTGATTGGCTGTGCCGGCCTGGCAGTGACAAGAACTCATTGGATTATCTGCGCTACATCACTGACCCATGGAGCGTAAACACATTATAGACCAGTTCTGAGCTGCACAAACAGCAAGCACAGCAACCATGAAACATTTCTTTTTGTTCCTATACCAGCTAATGACATTAAAGCACATTTGGCAAAGCATTAGCGGAATAAGCTACTTTTTATTTCCCGTCACACACATCTCTGGCAGCATTCTCATCTTCTGAATCACTCGAAGATGACGTCTCACTGTCTACCAGAGACGGCAAACACACACAACTGTTGACGTCCTTTTTGGGTTAATAATGCAGTTCTGCTAGTAGTCCATAGAATCAAATGTCTTGTTTTGTGCTTTTTATGGTCTTTTATGTTGAAATAAGCATCTGTCGCATGTAAACGTATTACGCCATAAGGATGACCAATACTCTTTAAATGCTTATTTCTTCTTTCCTTTGTGGATTTACTTTGCTTCATCATCATCATCATCTTGTTAAGAATATCCACATCTGGTTCAATTTGAACTTTTATCCAAATGGTCTTATGGTTACTTTAAGCACCCTTTGTTAGAATGTAGAGTTTTTCATAAACTCAGTGACTGCATGCTGTCCAATTCCTGAGGTAGCACAGCAACCCCAAACTGTAACTTTCTACCAGCATATGCAGTTGGTATGAAGATCTTCTGCTCACTGGTGTACTGTGACTATGACCACTCACCCACTCATTTTCTAAAATACTCAAGTTGCAGGGAAATTGGAAACACCTAAAGGCAATTATGAACAGATACTTAACTAGCAGTTAGGGCAGTGGATCGCTGATCCAATGGTTGGGGGTTTGAGTCCCACTCTCCACAAGGTTGTCACTGTCCCCCCGGTGGGCCATGTCTCTCACTGTCTATGGTGAGAGGTTCATGTAAAAGAACCATTGCTGACTTTCGTAAAAGAGTAGGCTGCAAAGCCGTCAGCGTGTTTCTGTCCCTTGTTAAAAGGGTTGTGTCAGGAAGGGCATCCAACGTAAAAAAAAAAAAAAAAAAATGGCAAATCAAATGTGTGGATCAGATGATTCGCTGTGGCGACCCCTAAGAGAAAGGGGGAAAGCCGAAAGGATAGAAGAAGAAAAGCCTGGCACTCGTCTCAGCCGACTCTGGGAGAGGGCAGAATACACCCTGGACAGCTCACCAGGCCATCAGGACACTGACAGCTATGCAACTACTCTTTTTGAAAGTCATTCCTCTCACCATAGACAGTGAGGGTTATGGCTGGCCTTTGATAACCCAGTTAGCTGCACGACAGCCACTGACAATGGGGCTTGAACCCCCAACCTTGGGCTCAGTAATCCGAGCAATTTACCACCGGGCCACTATGATTTGGGAATCACAAGATTGGTACAGTACTGTATGTGGAAAGCTGTCTGTTGGAAGTCGACTGCCACCTGCTGGGCAGATATAGTAGTTCTTTCAACTTAAGAACATTGAACAACTAAACTAGTAATGTTTTATTTATTTATTTATTTTCATTTGGAAATCTATGTCCTGGTGAGCTGTCCAGGGTGTACCATGCCCTCATTCAGTCGGCTAAGATGGGCGCTAGCCTCCCCGTGACCCTAATTAGGATTAAGCATTTCAGAAAATGAATGAATGATTAAGTGATTGAATGAATATATGTCCTAATGACCATTTGGAAAGAAATAACTTACCTACCTGAGCACATTGGGGGTTGGTGGAGGTTAGTATTGGCCAATAATTTCTTTTTTCTCCACCATGTTACACACCTTCACACATACATATACATTACATGACTGACCTGTTTCCATTTCCATGATTATCAGGGACTGTTTTCATGATATTTTTTGACATTTCACAGTATTTTGTGTAAAATAAATCTGCGAGCTTCCATTAATGGGCCATACCTCACTTCCTGGGTCCTTTGAGCTTCCATCAAACAGACAAATGTTCGACAAATGTGTGTTTATTTAAAAGAAACAGCGTCTCATGGCAGTTCAGTGGCGCAGTGATTATAGCACATCCACCTCACAACAAGCAGGCCTGGGTTTGCCTCCCGGGTTCAGGTGTTTCTGTGTTCGGTTTGCAGGTCCTCCCCGTGCTTGCATGGGTTTCCTTCAGGTACTCTGATTTCCTCCCACAGTCCAAAAACATGCACAGTATGCGAAAATGCTGTTTCAAATCACCCCTAGGTGTGTAAACATTTGTAGGAGTATTGACCCTGCGAAGGCCTGGTGAGCTGTCGTGAGTGCACCCCTACCCTCTCCCAGCATTGACTGAGATGGGTGTCAGTGTCCCTTATTAGGATTACGTGGCTTATAAAAGAAATGAATGAGAAGCATCTCTTTTTCTCATTCACTCATTCACCAATATACTGGTACAGCTGTAGTCACTGTCACTGATCATATTCGGCAGATGTTGGGGTGTGAGTGTATTTTTACCTGTCCTCACGATGTGCTGTGTGAAAACTGATCGCTTCTTTGATCATAGACTTGCCAGTGAGAGTTTGCTCTTGCAGAACGATCTCAAGAAAACAAAAATATCAGTGCGGGATCCAAAATGCCTCTTCTTTTTGAGGATTCTCAATATGCTCCAAGTAAAATCACATGTTTAAGAGGAAGATGTTTGTGTTTCGTGTGATATTTAGAAGTAGACTGTTGGGATTTGGCAGAAATGGGAGTGCAGTGGCATTCCATTATTTATACACCCTTTCAGATATAAACCCTGCAGGATCTTGACTCTGTTGAAAGCCTCAGATGATCATTATCGGCATCAGTGTTGTCCGTGGTCCTGAACATTGTGGCTGGCGCATTCCTATGCTTGTGTCTTTACATTTAAATTACAGTAGTACCTCACCTTACGAAATTAATGCATTCCAGAGCTGAACCGCATTTTACATGTAAAACACGTGATTCATTCCAAGGCTCTCTATACTACCCCCTAAACCAGGGGTGTCAAACTCGTGCCACAAAGGGCCATGTGGCTGCAGGTTTTTGTTTCAACCAAGCAGCAGCACACCTGACTTGGCTCATTCAAACAACTGATAAGAGTTTTCAGGCATTTGATTGGTCAATCTGTGTGCTCTGTCCAGAGACTGACCAATCAAATGCCTGAAGACTCTTATCAGTTGTTTGAATGAGCCAAGTCAGGTGTGCTGATGCTTGGTTGAAACAAAAACCTGCAGCCACATGGCCCTTTGTGGCATGAGTTTGACACCCCTGCCCTAAACCCTTTAAAAATGATAAAAACATACCTTTTAAGACCTCATTCTGCTTCAATATCGTACCGATGGTAGACAGGTTTGGCCATATTCCTTTGTGATATCACTCAAACCCGTTTCTTCTTCTCACTCGCACTGGAAATCACACGTGTCTGTGTGTGCACGTGCTGACCATGTCTTCTTAGCAGAGTTATAATCTTACAAATGTTTATGGAAGGTTAAAAGCCTGAGTCAAGAAATAAACCATAAAACAACAGTAACTCTGTCCTTTACACAAAAAGCATCATGGTGGATTCAGCTCTATAATAGGCAATGGGATCCCTGTCCAAGATGGCGTCAGGTGGACTTGTCCAAGATGGCGCTTGAGTGAAGGCGACATGAACGACAGCTCAGTTGTTAGCCAATGGGAGGCCATTGATGGGAGAGCAGCTCGTGCATTGTTTGAATTTTTAAGATGGCGCTTTTGTAACGTGAACTTGTTTCATATCCTGAGACAAAAATTTTAGGAAAATGGTTTTCGTTTTTTCGCAAAGGTTTGTTTGGTGACTTTCCTACCACTGTATAGCATTTGGCTGGGGCCCTTATCCAGACCGCCTTCAAATTCATATTTCTAAACAATTGAACTAATCTACTTGGGAATTATTTTGAATATATGAAGTGCATCACATTAGCTTCAGGAATATTTTGCACCTTGAATATGTTGAGGTCCTCTCGGGTACGTGTCGCAATTCTGATTCACATTAAATGCCGGACTGAAGATGTAATAAAATGTAAATAGGTTTTTGGCGTGGTGAGTAAAGTCCCACATTTCAACCTTCGGGGCCTTAAGATATCCTTGGCTCACACATGCATACAGTAGGCCCTTGACCATTAACGGTTTAGCATTCGCTCCCCTGCATACTCATAGATACTCAAGTAACTGGCATGTGATTTAAATTTAGCCAATCGCGGAGAGCTTGTTTCTCCCTCACGCTGATTGGTTGCAGATGATGTGTACACTTTTTTTTTTTTTTCCTCCTTCGCACATGTTATTGTGACTATTTGAATTGTGATTCCCCCCTTTTTTTTTTTTTTTCCGTGTGCTTTTAATTATTATTTTAAGCCCGGTGATGTCAGTCAAACACACTGCATCTTCTCTACCTTCTGGTAAGGAGCCTAAGCGCTTTACTCATTAATAAATATTATCACAGTACAAAATTAAAAAGTTTTTAACTTAATCATTAATACATTTTACTGCATTATTACTAGATTAATTAGTAAGACTGTCTATAGAATGTACTTAGGAACCACATTTTAGCGCATGTGATATCATACATAGGGTTTTAAAACCACGTCAATAACTCGTGGATTTTCTTGATCCGCAGGAAGGGCCGGAACCAAACCATCATAAAAAACAGGGGCCTACTGTATTGAATTAAGAGCAGCTAGTATCTGCCACTGTTGGGCTCCTAATTAGGATTAAGTGGTTCACAAAATGAATGAATAAGTTTGGGGTTCAAGTCCCTTTACATCAAGATGCTATGCCCACAAGCTTCAACTGCTCACTATTAAGAAGATAAAAATTTAAGTCACCCTGAATAAGGGTGCCTGCCAAGAGCCATAAATGTAAAAAGTAAAATGTACCCCGCTAGTGAGAACACTACTTTTAGTCAGTGCGCTGTGGATCGAGATCTCAAGAAAGACACAGAGACACAGATGCAGGCTGAACCAAGTTTATTTAGGTCAGCAAGTGGTTATACGCTGGCAGGTTTTTGTACAAAAAGGAAATGGAGTAATTTGTGCAATGATGCACATCCAGTCCCTTGGTATATTTAACCTTCTATCTCTTCCAAATATCTGGGCTGGTGGTGTAGTGGTTAGGGTGCTGCGCATGATTGGGAGGTTGTGTGTTCGAATCCCAGTTTGACCCCCCCCCCCCACTGTGCTAACACCCCTGGTCAAAGTCTTAACCAGAAGTGTGCCTCTGTTCACCCAGCAGTATAAATGGGTACCAGTAAAATATACTGGGAAGGTAACCTGCGATGGACTAGCGTCCCACCCAGGAGGAGTTGTACTCCTGGCCGCTTCACGCTTGGGAAACCGGAAATAAGCCTGATGAACCACTTGGCTTGGGTGTAAAAAGCCCAACAGACTTTTCCTTTCAAATATTACAGTACTACAAAGGAACATCATGTGATATTTTGGAAACGTACTAACACAGACAGGAAACTGGTTCGTACGTCCACCTCTAACAAGAAGGGCCAGGGTTCAAGTCATGAACTCGGGCATTTCTGTGTGGAGTTTGCGTATTCTCCTTGAACTTGAGGGTTTCCTCCAGGCTCCTCCCAACAGTCCAAAGACATGCACATTAGGTTAACTGGCTGTGACAAATTGTTCCTTGTTGTGGATGCATGTGTTGTCCTAAAGTGATCTGGCGAGCTGTTCGGAGGGTATCCCTCCTTCACCTAGACTCGGCTAAGACAGGAATCAGCTTCCTTACGACCATAATAGTAGGAATGAGCAGCTCGGCGAGTGAGTGAGTGAGTTAGACAGGGAATTTATAACATTCATAAATTCAATGTAAGACAAATTCAGTGTAAGACTACAAAAGCTCCTATGACACACAGTTAATAGCAGCTATTAAAAGTTGTCTTCATGATCAAATCTACTCACACAACAAGACACAACCAGATTGTTTAGTGCGTGCATCATTTGTTCACCATAAGTAAACAGTCACTCTTGCCAACTGGCAAGTCACATAACTGATTAGTGATGTCACGGTAAACATTCCCATACAATGCACCAAAGTTGCCCATCTTCTCCAATGACCGAAGTGCTGTTGCGTACCTGTCAAAATACAAAGTGAGATGCACATATTAGTCTTAAATATAATACAGCAGTCTTAATAGAGCATTATTTATTCCGTTTATATTTTACTGATCCATGAATGATGTACAAAAAATGTTGACATCCACATATTACTCATTTACCAAACTGCCTAATCTTACTCGGGTTGCGGGGAGGCTGGAGCCTATCTTAGCCAACACTGACTGAAGACGTGGTACACCCTGCCAGACCACTGCATGCAGTCATATGTCATGGGGTGTGACCAAATTAATTTACGATCTTATCTCCTCTCAAAATCATACCAATAAAACGATGGCTGCACACTTTCAAGAAAAAAAGGTTGATGAAAAAGTTTTAATACTTAAAATTTTTAAAAATGTCTTACGATCAAATTTTTGTGCCTTAAATGAGGCAGAAATTAACTCTATGGGGTTAGCATGCAATACAACAAATGCCTTTGGTTCTTGTGGTGATGAAATGTAGCAAAATTTACACATTTTCAGCACACCCACACACAAAGAAGAACTACTGTACCGTATTTTCTGGACTACAAGTCGCACTTTTTTTTCACATTTTGGCCTAAGATGCAACTTATACTCCAGACCCATTTATATGCCAAATTATTACAGATAATTCTGTTCATCATAATAACAACAAATATAATGCCACATGTTTGTTATTTTTACACTCACAACCACAAGAGGGCACTCTAGGCTTGGGTTCCAGTACCTGCTCATCCTGTACCACTGAAGAAATGGCCCCTATAGAGGTTTTACAGCTGACGTCATGCATACATTATCCCAATACATGTTTTGTTATTGGTGTGAAAACAAACCATTCACTCCGGCCCCAACACAATAGCACAAGCTAGTTTAATACTGCATTTATTTATTAAACAAGTGCAAAATGGCACTTAACTGTGTTGCTGTCGGTTGTACAAATTATAGAGGAAAGAAACCAGGTGTTAAATATCATAGATTCCCTGCTAATAAGGTCCGACTAGAGAAATGGATTTCTGCTTTGAAAAGAGCTGATACCAACAACAAAAGGAACGATTGGTGACCGGGTCCTACCAGTCATGTGTGTAGCGAACATTTTGTTGGAGGCAAGTAATTTTTAATCAGTAGATATATTATTATTTATTGTCTTAACCACAGTTTGATTCTATATAACTGTATATCTGGTGTCCATTTATAAGCTGAGGGCAGCTAAAAATGCTTTTAGTCTTTATTATAACATGTACAGTATATATTACTATTAGGGGCAGTGGTGGTCTAGTGGTATAGGGCGCTGGATCGCTGATCTAAAGGTTGGGGGTTCGAGTCCCACTCTCCACAAGGTTGTCACTGTCCCCCCAGTGCAACTAACTGGGTTATTAAACGGATTTGGGAATCATCATTCGTTCATTTTATATGAACCACTTAATCCTAATTAGGGTCACAAAGAGCCTGGCACTCATCTCCCCCAGTGCAGTTAACTGGGTTATCAAAGGCGGGCCATGTCTCTCACTGTCTATGGTGAGAGGCATGTAAAAGAACCATTGCTGACTTTCGTAAAGAGTAGGCTGCAAAGTCGTCAGCGTGTTTCTGTCACTTGCTAAAAGGGTTGTGACAGGAAGGGCATCCGACGTAAAAACCTCTGCCAAATCAAACGTGCGAATCAGATGATTCACTGTGGCGACTCCCGAGTAAACGGGAAAAAGCCGAAAGGAAGACAGACAGTCTTTAATACGTGTTCTAACACACACAACAAACATGCTTTTCTTTGGTTTCCGCCTCACTTGTTTAATCCCACAATGCATTACAGAACCGGAATATACCAAGTTCCGGGGGGAGTAATCATTAATAATGATTGGTACACTCTCAGTCCTTCGAAACTTTTCAGTTTTTCGTGATTATAATCAGATGTGCAATTAATCAAATAATTTATAGATATCTGGGTATGTTAAACCAGGTATCCTGTCCATTGCTTCATCCATGCAGTTAACAAACAAAACGTATGGGTCATTTGTTAGCCCTGATAACCGTAGATTTTGAATATACTGTTGTTTATGATCGTTATCATAATTACCAGGGAGCTCAGAAAGCACTGGGATTGTATTACAGCTGTCAACATTCATATTTATATAATATACCACGCTAAAAACAAGCACCTCCAAAGTAAGTACACGATTGTTTTCACCTCAATATGCCAGCAGCTACTCGGCGGTCACGTGACTGCAAAACCTCTATAAGAAAATCCTATTCTGTGGATTACAAGCTGTAAGTAGTGAAATATGCAGCAGAAAATGGTAATCGAGCAGCACAAAGAAAGTTTGGAGTGAACCAGAAACTTGTGAGACACTTGAGAGACAAAATCCAAGTTACGAAAAACATTTTCCTAAATTTTTGTCCTCTTTTTACGAAAACAACCTCTTTGTACGAAAAGCGGCAAACGCGCCATTCACAAATTCTAACAATGTGAGTTGCTCTCTCATTGGCTGTCTCCCTGTACTTGGCGGATTTCGATGGTCACGTGGGGATCTCGGTCCCAATTAACGCGGAAAGTGAGGGATCCCTGTACAGTAGGCCCTTGACTATTTGCGATTTTGCACTCGTGCCTGCGCATGTTCGTAGATTGCTGAGTAACTGTCACGTGCTTCAAATTCAACCAATGGCTGTCCTCCTTCCTGCTGATTGGTTGAGATGTATATGCCCCTTTTTCCTCATTCGTGCACAAGTTGTCAATGAGCCTTTTTTTTAGTGTGTTTTAATTACCAGTTAAGCTCTATGTTGCCACTCAAATGCCGGTTAAGCGCCAGAAAAAGGTAATGACGGATGTCTCTTCTGAAGAAATAAGACGTTCTCCTGAAGAAACAACAGTTTCCTCTGAAGTGCCTGAAGAATAATCTGAACTGTTGTAAAGCACTGTAGTATTTTTGTATGTAGTAGTCTTTTTCAATTATCATTCCAGTACAGTACCTAAGTTAATGTTTAGAATGTTTCTGTGTATGATTTTATGTACTGTGGTGTAGCATGTTTATCCAATTTATTACACTTCATGTTCTTTTTGTTATGGTCTGTGTTTTGGGGGGACTTTGATTTTGGCAGCTGTGCCTCCAACTCTGTTTTCTCTTTGTTCTGGCTGAGGGGCGTGGCTCACACCTAAATTCACTCTTCTCATCTACTCCCAATAAACACAATAACGCTCATCTCAGTTAAAGCGCTCTGCTTAAGTGCTTCCCCTTTGAATAATAAATACACTCTGCCTCCTGCATTCTGGGTCAGGCTGAAAGCTCATTACGTCACACTTTTGTTCGTTATGTACAGTACAATAAATGTGAGGCGCTCCACCGAATGTAGGCGCTTGTCGCAAGTGACGTATGGTGCTTGTGAGACAAAGCTCGGCTTATTCAGACTTCCGATCTTTCAAGTGAGCAAGTGCACGTTGAATACTTGTTTAGTACTCAAACTTCACTTGCTCACTTGAAAGATCGGAAGTCCGGATAAGCCGCGCTTTGTCTCACAAGTCACTTGCGACAAGCACCTACATTCGGTGGAGTGCCTCACAAATAATGCAATTCCTCCCTCTAGTGGGTGTCTGATAAGCATTTTTAACCATTAATGTGTTATAAACATTATAGAGAATATATTTGTACATATTTTATTAATAAATATCACAGGACAAAATAAAAAAAAAATTCTTAATCATTACTACACTTTACTACATTAATACTGTATTAATGAGTAAGACTGTCTATAGAATGTGTTTAAGAAGCATATTTTACTTCCGGTTATCATTCGCGCATGTAATATGATACATGGGGTTTTACTTCTGGGTACAGAACTCGCGGATTATCTTGATTCGCAGGAGCGGCTGGAACCGGACCCGAGTGAATAACGAGGGCCTTCTGTACATGCAAGTCTGTGTCACACTGATCAAGATATGAACTCTTTCAAAGTTAACACTTGAATTGAAAGCAAACATTTTGAGGAAGGTACCTGCTGGCACCACATGGCAAAGTACTGGGGAAATTGGATTCATAACACAAAAGATTACAACTCGGAATTAAAGTCACCTGCTGAGCTAGCCACTTCACAAAATGTTCTTGGGGGGGCAGTGCTGGCCTGGTGATAAAGGTGCTGGATCGCTGATCCTAAGGTTGTGGGTTCAGGTCCCACTCTCAACAGGTTGTCACCCCCCCCCCGCCAGTGTAGCTAACTGGGTTATCAAAGGCTGGTGTAGTATAGAACATGGACCCAGGGGTCCTTATTACGCTGCAGAAAATGGATGTCCCCTATGGAAAATGGATACCCTCCAACTTTAGGAAAAGCTTACATTTATATATTTTTTAATAATTAGACAGTATATTATAAATATATTTTTTATATATAAAACAAAAATGTATTTGGGTATGTAACAGATGATACAATATCACAGAGATAATTATGACGAAATATCACACTGAATGGCACATGAGTCTTCTTATAGAGGAGGAGTTCCCAGTTGGAGCCAGGAGAAGAAGCCCAAGTTGAAGGCAGGATAGCCTCTGCCTTCAAGCTCTTTAACCTTCATCAAGAAGCTAGGTAGAACATCAACAGTGTCCAGGAGAAGCAGAAGGTCTACTTTGATGCTCAGCACCAGCCCCCCAGGTTGGAGACCTTGTGCAACTCAACAATGCCTGACAGAACCAGTGCAAGGGTGACAAGCTGGCACCACATTGGACAGGACCTCACGAAATCGAAGAGGTAAACCTTAATATGGTTAATATAATGCATTTCTCTTAATTTGAAGAGTTAAAAAAAAAAACCCAAAGATAAAAAAATCAGTATCTTTGATATATTGTATTTGTATTTACTTATTCATCATGCTCTAAAACAATTTTCTGCTGTTCAGGTCCGACCTAAGGGAACTTTCCGGCTAAAGGGGATGAAACAGCTGGCGAATGCCATAAGGATAAAGCCATACCTAACGGCTAAAAGGCAACTCAGCTCCCACAGCTCTCCAGTCATCAGATTCTATCAGCCCTCCATCTACACCACCACCACCAGCATCTGCTTCAGCCAGCCCTTCACCTTCTGCTGACTGCACTGAGACTGGTGGCAGTCTGAGCATGCCGGGGTCCTAAGGTTGAGGGTCTGGAAGAAGCTCCCACCATCACCAGCTGAGCAGATCATAAGTCATGAAGAGCCAGTCAACACCATTGCCCTGTGTGGTGATGGTAACTGTATTTTCTGGACCATCTCCTACTTCATCACAGGTGCCCAGACAAACCACAGCATTCACCGGACCCTCACCATCCAGTACATGAAGTAGAACACCACCATGTTCAGCAGCCTTGCAGCACAGGAAGATTATGCAGATGTCAGCAACATCACACAAGCCAGAAAGGTGGCAGTGTTATGCGCCACTGTCTGGCATAGTTTCAACTTGTGCTGCTTCAACAAAAGCCATGTTTGAACATTTTAAGCCTGTTCTAACCATGTATTTTTCTGCGCTCCGAGAACGCCTTGTGCAGTGCTTCTCAATTATTTTCTATAATGCCCCCTCTGGGAGGAGGAGGAGTTCAAATTATTGGAGCTGGTGGTGTAGTGGTTAGGGTGCTGTGCTCATGATTGGGAGGTTGTGTGTTCGAATCCCAGTTAGACCCCCACTGTGTTAAGACCCATGGGCAAGGTCTTGACCCAAAGTGTGCCTCTGTTCATTCAGCAGTATAAATGGGTACCAGTAAAAATATACTGGAAAGGTAACCTGCGATGGACTAGCGTCCATCCAAGAGGAGTTGAACTCCTGGTCGCTTCACATTAAGGCAGTGCTTCTCAATTATTTTCTGTTACGCCCCCCCTAGCAAGAAGAAAACAATTCGCGCCCCCCCACCACCCACTTTCCGCCGCAACTATAAATTATAACTTTTTTCTATAATATAGTTACAGGTATATCTCTTCATTATATTGTATCCTTGTTAACATAAATAAAACAAAAAGAAAGAGATATAGTTCAACTTACAAGAATAACTTTAACATTTTTTATTAGTCTGTAAAAGAAAGTGCATCAATTTGCCTTAAATTTAAAAATAATATCCTTGTTATATTTTTGACAAACTTACCACACCATTTGCTGCTGAAAATAAAATCAATAAATAATTAATTCAAATTGACTTCAGAAACATTAACTCAGGAGCACAATATATAAACACTTTAACCTACAAAACAAGAACAAATAGAACAATTTGTGCTGATTTTTTTTTCTCAAAATGAGGAAGCCAAGATTGGCTACAATGAGCACGTTTTGCAGCGCACAGCTGTCCGCTGCCAGCACTTTTAGACACAGCAAACATACCGGTCTTTGCTCGCCTCCCACTGTAGTCACGGTGAAGCCAAGCGCTACATATGCGTCATCATATTTGCGCGTCTTTGCTTTCGGGTGACTTTCTTTTGACTCGATATCTACGTTTCTCACCGCCTTTCTTTTCATCCCTGTTAAAAATTTCTTCATGTTGTGAGGGTGTGTGTACTGCACTACACATCGCCAGCTCGTAGCAAAACAAACCTACACCATAGAGTTAATACTCGCTGCGCACAATGGGCAATGAGGGCACCACTGCCAACTACTGGAGTGGATGTGCAATTACACTTTCTTGTAGTACGGCGGAAAAAAAGCATGTTCTCCTGGGTCACACGCGCCCCCCACTATTTGAGAAGCACTGCATTAAGGAAACCGGGGATAAGCACCGGCCTGATGAGCCACTAGGCTCGGGAGTAAAAAGCCCAATAGACTTTACTTAATGTACTACTACTACTTCTTTTACTTTCGGCTGTTCCCTTCATGGGTTGCCACAGCAAATGATCTGCCTCCATCTCTGCCTATCCTCTGCATCTTCTACTCTTACTCCAATGACCTTCATGTACGCCTTCACCACATCCATAAATCTTCTCTTTGGTCTTCCTCTGGGCCTTCTGCCTGGTAGTTCCAACCTCAGCATCCTACTACCAATATACTCACTATCCCTCCTCTGTACATGTCCAAACCATCTCAATCGAGCCTCTCTGACTTTGTCTCCAAAACATCTAACATGTGCTGTCCCTCTGATGTACTCGTTTCTGATCCTATCCATCCTCGTTACTCCCAAAGAGAACCTCAACATTTTCATCTCTGCTACCTCCAACTCTGACTCCTGTCTTTTCTCCAGGGCCACTGTCTCTAAACCATACAACATCGCTGGCCTCATCACCGTCTTGTACACTTTTCCCTTCATTCTTGCCGATACTCTCCTATCACACCAGACACTTTTCTCCATCTATTCCAACCTGCCTGTACGCGCTTCTTCACTTCTTTTCCACACTCTCCATTGCTCTGGATTGTTGAGCCCAAGTACTTAAAATCCTCCACCTTCTTTATCTCTGCCCCCTGTAACCTCACCTTTCCTCTTGGGTCCTTGTCATTCATACTTGTGTATTCTGTCTTACTGAGACTAACCTTCATTCCCCTCCTTTCCAGGGCATACCCCCACCTCTCTAGATTTTCCTCCACTTGTTCTCTGCTCTCACGACAGATCACGATGTCATCTGCAAACATCATAGTCTGTCAGCCTGCCCATCACCATAGCAAACAAGAAGGGGCTGAGAGCTGACCCTTGATGCAGTCCCAGCTCCACCTTGAACTCTTCTGTCACACCGACAGCACACACCTGGATCACTGACTACCTTACTAACCGTCCACAGTACGTGCGGCTACGCGGCTGTAAGTCAAAGGTGGCAGTCTGCAGCACGGGGGCACCGCGGGGCACCGTCCTCTCACCCTTCCTTTTCAGCATTTATACCTCGGACTTTAGCTATAGCACAGACAGCTGCCACCTCCAGAAGTTTTCGGACGACTCCGCCATCGTGGGCCGTGTGTCGGAGGGGAACGAGCTGGAGTACCGGTCGGTCATCGTTGACTTCGTGGACTGGTGTGAGCGCAACCACTTGTGCTTGAACACCAGGAAGAGGAAGGAGATGGTGGTCGACTTCAGAAGAGGAACACTAACACACACACACACACACACACACACACACACACACACAATCACTAGTGAACGTCCAGGGACAGGACATTGAGATAGTGAACAGTTTCAAATACCTGGGCGTTCACCTTAACAATAAACTGGACTGGTCCCACAACACCAACGCCCTGTACAAGAAGGGCCAGAGTCGCCTCCACCTTCTGAGGAGACTCAAGTCCTTCGGAGTATGCAGACCTCTGCTCAGGACATTTTATGACTCTGTGGTAGCCTCTGCAATCCTCTACGCTGCCATCTGCTGGGCCCCGGGCAGCACAGAGCGGGACAGAAAAAGACTGAACAAGCTGGTCAGGAGGGCCAGCTCTGTCCTCGGCTGCCCACTGGACTCTGTGGAGGAGGTGAGTGAGAGGAGGATGGCAGCAAAGCTCACATCCATCATGGTCAACAGCTCTCACCCATTTCACCAGACTGTAGAGAAGCTGAGTAGCTCCTTCAGTGGACGACTGAGACATCCTCAGTGCAGGAAGGAGCGCTACCGCAGGTCGTTCATTCCCACCGCTGTCAGACTGTACAACGCCACTTTGTAACTGTCTGTGAAAATACCGGTTATGTGCAATAAAAACCCCACGCACTTCAATCAACCACATCTACCCCACTGACTGTGAACATCAACCCATCTACTCTGCACTAAGATACATTACACTTTAATATAGGCCAGTCTATAAAGTCGTTCCCTTCTTTTCTTTTATTGTTTATTAATTTATACTATTTATTTATTTATTTACTTATATAATATATATGTATGTGTGTATGTTTGTATATGTATCTATTTTTGCACCCCCTACTGATGGTACCTCAAGAGCCTGTAACAGTGAATTTCTCCATTGTGAGATTAATAAAGCTGTATCTTATCTTATCTTATCTCACCACTGTCTTACATCTCTCATACATATCCTGCACCATTCTAACATACTTCTCGGTCACTCCAGACTTCCTCATACAATACCACAGTTCTTCTCTCGGCACCCTGTCATATGCTTTCTCCAGATCCACAAAGGCACAATGCCGCTCCTTCTGACCTTCTCTGTACTTCTCTATTAACATCCTCAAAGCAAACACTGCATCAGTGGTGCTCTTTCTTGGCATGAAACCAAACTGTTGTTCACAAATGCTGACTTCTGCCCTTAGTCTTGCTTCCACTATTCTTTCCCATAGCTTCATTGTATGGCTCATCAACTTTATGCCTTTGTAGTTGCCACAACTCTGTACATCTCCCCTTGTTCTTAAAAATGGGCACAAGCACACTTCTCCTCCATTCCTCTGGCATCTGCTCACTTTCGAAGACCTTGTTGAATATGCTTGTCAGAAAATCTACTGCTACCTCCCCTAGACACTTCCATACCTCAACTGGTATGTCATCAGGGCCAACTGCCTTTCCACTCTTCATCCTCTTCAATGCCCTCCTCACTTCTCCCTTACTAATCTTTGCTACTTCCTGCTCCTCAACGGTCACCCCTTCTACTCTTTTTTCTCTCTCATTTTCCTCATTCATCAGCTCTTCAAAGTACTCTTTCCATCTTCCCAGCACACTTCTTTCATCAGTCAATACATTTCCCTCTCTGTCCTTTATCACTCTAACTTGCTGCACGTCTTTCCCATCTCTATTTCTCTGTTGTGCTAACCTGTATAGATCATTCTCTCCCTCCTTACTGTTCAACCTATCATACAAGTCATCATATGCCCTCTGTTTGGCCTTTGACACCGCTACCTTCGCCTTACGCTGTGTCTCCCTGTACTCATGTTTACTCTCTTCGGTCCTCTCATTGTCCCACTTCTTGGCTAACCTCTTCTTTTGTACACACTCCTGCACTTCCTCATTCCACCACCAAGTTTCCTTATCTACTTTCCTTCCAGAGGACACACCAAGTACTCTCCTACCGGTCTCCCTGATCACATTGGCTGTGGTTGTCCAGTCATCTGGAAGCACTTCCTGACTACCCAAAGCCTGTTTCAACTCCTCCTTGAGGAAAACACGACACTCTTCCTTTTTCAGCTTCCACCACTTTGTCTTCTGCTCTGCCTTTGCCTTCTTCACCTTTCTCACCATCAGTGTCATCCTGCACACCACCATCCTATGCTGTTTGGCAACACTCTCACCCACTACTACTTTGCAGTCACTGACTTCCTTCAAATTACATCGCCTACACAAGATGTAGTCTACCTGTGTGCTCTTACCTCCGCTTTCATAAGGTCACCCTATGCTTCTGTTTCTTCTTGAAGAAAGTATTCACCACAGCCATTTCCATCCTTTTTGCAAAATCGATCAACATCTGTCCTTCTGTGTTCCTGTCCTGGATACCAAACCTGCCCATCAGTTCCTCGTCCCCTCTGTTGCCTGCACCAACATGTCCATTGAAGTCTGCTCCAATGACCACTCTTTCACCTCTGGGGTTACTTTGCATCACTTCATCTAACTCACTCCAGAATCTCTCCTTCTCTTCTGGCTCACATCCTGCCTATGGGGCATAAGCACTAACAACATTGACCATCACGCCTTCAATTTCTAACTTGAGACTCATCACTGTCTGACACTCTTTTCACTTCTAGAACATTCCTGACAAACCCCTCCTTCAAGATGACTCCTACTCCATTTCTCTTCCCATCCACACCATTATAAAACAGCTTAAACCCTGCTTCTAAGCTTCTAGCCTTGCTACCTTTCCACCTGGTCTCCTGAACACACAGTATGTCCACCTTCCTCCTCTGCATCATGTCAGCCAGCTCCCTATCTTTTCCTTGCATAGTTCCAACATTCAAAGTCCCTACTCTCAGTCCTAGGCTCACGCATTTCCTCTTCTCTCTCTGCCTACAGACACGCCTCCCGCCTCTCCTTCTTCGACCATCAGTAGTCCAATTTCCATCAGCACCCTGTTGGTTGACAGCACTGATGGCGGTCGTTGTTAACCTGGGCCTTGACCGATCCGGTATGAATTTTGTTTTGACCATTTGCATTTTTAATGTGGCAGAAGTTTTACGCCGGATGACCTTCCTGTCGCAACCCTCTGCATTTTTCCGGGCTTGGGACCGGCATAAGGGGGAGAGGCACTGGTTAGTGCCCCCCCCGCCTCATGGCTGCATTACATGTTTATTTTTAATATATTAGGTCAAATATACATGTTTGTGACAGGTTATGAGTTTGAGAGCGGGTTGGAATGGATTACAGAGATCCCGCGCTACTTCGTGCTTCAATTGCGGCTTCAGTGCATTGCTTTTTTTTTTTTTTAAATATTCATCGAATTAAAAAAAATAAGGAAATTAAGGAAGAATGGGGCGAAGTTACGGAAAATGCCGCAAAAACAAGACCAATTCTGCAAAAAAAAAAAAAAAAAAAAAAAAGCACACAACCCAAAACCTACCATCAAAACTACTTACAATTTGTGAGGCGCCCCACCGAAAGTAGGCACTTGTCGCACAGACCACTTTTGAGATAAAGGCCAGAACAGTAAAAGTGGTCCATTATCATCGGAATTCGGATTTTTGCATAAACTACTAAAACAAGTATTCAACTATCACCTGCTCACGTCAAATCTACTAAAACTCACTAAAAATGTATTTTTTTTTCTCCATTTTTCTGACGAGTGCCCTCATAAAACTAGATAAAAACAGTAGCAAACTTACTGGTTTTCGTTGCAATTATTCACCGAGTTCGGTACAAGACACACTATAATCCATACACCAAAAGAATGGCAGTGAAGTAGTCTCTCCATTTTAGATACTGTTTTGATATTAAAATGCCATTTCAGCGAATAAAATAAAGGTCATGAAGACAATATGCTCATAAACAATGCAGGCTAGTTGCTAAGGAAAATCTGAAATGATCACACTGATAGGTCAGCTCGGGCTTGCACATGTGCAGTGCCCGTCACGCGTTAACTTCCGGTTTACTTCCTGCTTCTGGTTTAACTGCGTGCTGAATTTATTTCCGTCTTTCTCTCAATAACAGTCATTAATTTTATTTATAAGATTGTGAATACACATAATTTCTAGAAAAGGAAAGTGAAATTTCATCTGTGATGTCTAGCAGCATTAGTATAGATGTTAAATTCGACACGAGACTTGGACTTTGAAGATGCCGGAATGCTTGGCGTTCTTGAAGATTATTTCGCCAGTGAGTATTTTTCTCTGAATGCAAAATTTGATTATGGAATTTTTTTGATTTGTGTTTAATCTTGTCTGGACATGCTGGATCGTGGTTTGTTCAGTTTTGTACGAAAATTGGTCAAGACCTGAAAAATACTGAAATGTTTCATACCTTTTACAGATGAACTGATGATGATGATAGCTGTGTTGATGAATATTTTGATGATGAGGAAGAGGCATCTGTTAATAAAAGTGTGCATGAGTGGTGTTTGTGAAGATGTGATCCTTTCTGCCGAGCAGGATATAGATTAAGATGATAATGAGGACAGAGTTGATGAAGTTTACTTGTATAAAGAGATCAGAGAGTTTTGTTATATAGTTTTCTTAATTTCAGTGTGAATGTTTGAATGTTTTTTTAATCAGTATCATTTGAGGGCATTTGAACCTTTATATAATGGTCGAAAAGATACATACTGATCTTATTGGAATAAACAGATATGAAAAAAAAAATAATAATTTTTTTTGTTTGTTTTTGGGGGATACCACAGTGACTGATGGGTTAAAAAACGGCGTGTCAAATTAAAATGAGGATGATTTCTCTTATCATCTCTTCCTAAAACTCTTCCTAGACATGTTTTCTAAATGTTTATATGGCCAAAGTGCATAAAAAATGTTTGGTTTCTAAGGACTAATGATGTTGGAATAAGTACAATCTTTGTGCTCATTTTTCTCCAAAACGTCTTTTGAAATTTTTAGTTGAATGCTGACAAGAAATGGCATAGCTCACTCAGTTTTCAAGGCATTGACAAACTTTTTGCTGCATTTTGCAGCTTTGGGCCTCCTCTTTATGACTGTGTAAATCTCATTTTTGGACAAGAGCCTACTTTCGGTGGAGTGTCTCACATTTTATGTGAAGTGCGCACCTCACATAAAAATGTATGTGTGTTTATTTATATTTTATTTAGATCTTATGCATTATTTTTCAATGTTTAATTGTTATTATAAGCATTTATAGCATTGAATATTATATACACATATACGGGGCAGTGGTAGCCTAGTGGTATGGGGCACAGGATCGCTGATCCTAAGGTTGGGGGTTCGATTCCCACTCTCAACAAGGTTGTCACTGTCCCCCCAGTGCAGCTAACTGGGTTATTAAAGGCGGGCCATGTCTCTCACTGTCTATGGTGAAAGGTTCATGTAAAAGAACCATTGCCGACTTTCGTAAAGAGTAGCTGCAAAGCCATCAGCGTGTTTCTGCCCCTTGCTAAAAGGTTATGTCAAGAAGGGCATCCGACATAAAAACCTATGCAAAATCAAATATGCGATGATTCACTGTGGCGACCCCTGAAAAAAAGGAAGAGCCAAAAGGAAAAGAAGAAGATACATGTACTTATAAGTCAGTCAGAGGGGTCGATCCTACTTCATGGAATTTGACGGTTGTGGTGGATCTCGGTTCCAATTAACCACGGAAAGTGAGGGATCCTGGTAATGGGTTTTCTGTTATTTCTCATGGGAATAACTTTCATCCAGCAAACTTTTCATCGTATGAGCTCGCCCTCTGAAGGGATTAAATTTATTAGACAAGGGACCACTATACAAATACATCTGATTTTCTCCTGGGGGTTCCCAAACAATACATCAGCAACAATTGATGGATTTAGGATTGACGTTTAGGTTTTTTTTTTTATTGAATACTTGTTAATAAGGGGGGGGAATCAGCATAGTGACTTTATAAGTGAAATCTATCTGAAACAGCACAGCACTGGGTGTGTTTGCATCCGTTTCTAAACAGCAGTGACCTCTGACACAAGTACGCTCAACTATTTCAGGCTAAAAACCAGACGTTGACTATTGCACCGGATACAGGGAAACATCGGATGAGAGCAACGCATCAGTAATGTCGCTACCTCGAGCTGTGATGCTGCCATTTGATGTTGTTGCCGCAATGCCTCCAGATGGAACATTCGCTGTCTTTGTTTTCTGATCCTGTCAGCCATTCGGCGTTGTTGTTTTTGCTCCTCAGACTCCAACATTCTTCGACTCCTTTTCCTGCTCCTTTCTACCATTTGACGTTGTTGTCTTTGTTCCTCCGACTCCAACATTCGTTGAGTCCTTTTTCTGCTCCTTTCTGCCATCTGACGCTCTTGTCTTTGCTCCTCCGACTCGAACATCCGCTGTCTTCTTTTCCTATTCCTGCCGGCTATCCGGCGTTGCTGTCTTTGCTCGTCTGTTTCAGACTCACGCGCTTTTCGTGCTCTCTCCCGCTGAGCGCGGAGCCGTTGTTGTCTCTGGGCTCCAGTTTCATTCAATCTTGCCTTTTTCATCCATTCCCTCTTTTCTTTCCTTCGCTGTTCAACGCTTTTGGACCGTGAACGAGGCATGAAGAGTTCGTGTCCTCTGTTACCAAAACAAACCACTTAAATATTATTATATAAACCACTTCCGAGTCGCTGGGGTCAGGTGACGTGCGAGCATCGACCATTGGAGAAGACCCCAATGACGTGGAGACCCCGTCAGAGTTACGAGTGCGCATGCGCGTCACCTACTTCCGGCGACGGATAAAACAAAATAATTTTTGTGCGAATATAACTGAACCGCTTCACACTCTACACGACCAGTACATATGTTTATGTGCATCATCTAGTTAGAATTTAACCTTTATAAAATTATATCATGTATATAATTTAAAATATTCAATGTAATTTAATTATAAATTCCTGTATACAGAGGTCTAATTTTTTCACTGAGATACAATTTAAAAAAAAAAAAAATCACTTCCTGTTGAAAGATGGGGATTTTCTTGTGACCTAACTCTGACCTTGACTTTCTGAAAACAAATATAGGAATTTCAGGCAATTTGAATGTCTTCAATACCTTTTATGTAGTCTGGGTAATAGTGGCCGAGTGATGCTGGATGACTTGATCTTAAGGTTGGGGGTTCAAACCCCATTCACCACAGATTGTCACCTTCCCCCAGTGCAGCTAACTGGGTTATCAAAGGCTGGCCATGTCTCTCACTGTCTATGGTGAGAGGTAAGTCTGTTGGGCTTGTTACATCCGAGCTATAGTGGCTCATCAGTCCGGTGTTTATCCCTCTTTTCCATAGCGTGAAGCACGCTAGTCTATCACAGGTTACATTCCCAGTATATTTTTACTGGTATGCATTCATACTGTTGGGTGAATAGAGGCACATATGTGGTTAAGACCTTGCCCAGGGATCTTAGCAAAGTGAGGGTCTAACTGGGAGTCGAACACACAACCTCCCAATCATGAGCGCAGCACCCTAACCACGACACCACCGGCGCCGATAATTTTATATAGTAGGCCCCCGGTCTACCAGATATAGACCCCAGGTCTATAGTCTATCTTACACTGGCCATGTCTCTCACTGCCTATGGTGAGAGGTTCATGTAAAAGAACCATTGCTGACTTTTGACAAGAGTGGGCTCCAAAGCCGTCAGCGTGTTTTCACCCTGCGATGGCCTGGCAAGCCGTCCAGGGTGTACTCTGCCCTCGCCCAGAGTTAGCTGGGATGGGCGCGAGCCTTCCCACGATCCTGATCCTAATTAGGATTAAGCGGTTACAGAAGATGAACTGAACTTTTTATGTAAAAAGTAGGAGTTGTTGAAGATCAATGTCCAAAAAAATGTCACCCATTGACCAATAGTTTTCTGAGTAGGTCCTTGAATAAAGGCATGTCAGAAGTGATTTTTTAGCCCTATCATCATGTTATTGACTGATTAGCCTTATTTAAAGCAACCCAGTCAGAAATAAATAGTTTAGTTAAATGTAGTTCATCATGTTTGGATCTGTTTTCCACTAAGATATCATTGATATGGTTAAACTGGTATTGAACTGGTACAAGCTTCCAGAGTCTTATTTTGTCACTTGGCAGACTTCAGAAGTAGTATAATCAGAATCGGAACACTTTATCGATCCTGGAGGAAATCGTGTGCACAAATGACTTGCTTACACCATATGCTGCAAATCTCGAGAGATAACTGTTCACCAGCATGAACCATATTCTCAGATCTTTATTTGGGACTACTTTTTTTTTTTTTTTTCCCATTCTTCAATCTCGGTTGGGTCTAAGAGCACTGTATTATGCCAATGTGTAAATGTGATATGGATTATAGCATGTCAATAGGGTAAATGATTCAATATCATGTACATCAGCCCTACCATCATAACAGGTTACAGCAAGATCAAAAATTTTGTGAGGTACTTGTATGTAAACACAAAATATACATAGCAACTTAAAAAAATTAGTAATGGTTGGTCTAAATGCTGAAGAACATGTAATATGCCTGTCTAAATAAAATAACAAGGAAAGAAAATATGATGTTTTGGGTCATTTCGATGGGCTGCTGGGGGAGAAATACTGTATTGGGGACAGATGCATAAAAGTGTACAGTACATGCCCGAGTAGCTCTGGTCTTGCTCTTTAAAAAATAGACTATTATAATGAATATATTCATATTATTAATGGAGTTACAGCCATTGGACACATATTTATACCATGGAGAAGCCGTACCTATATGTACTGTACGTGTATATCATTTCAGTTTATCTTCATTGACAGACTAGAAAAGCCCATGAGAAAAGCAATAATGACACTTGGGGGGTGAGCGAGAGAAATAAAAGGAAACACTAACTTCATAGCCTATCATTCACTTTCTGAACCGTTTAATCCTAGTTAGGCTTGCGGGGAGGCTGGTGCCCATCTTAGTCAACTCTGGGCAAGGCAGAGTACACCCTGGACAGATCGCCAAGCCAACGCGGGGCAGAAACAAGCTAACGACAAGCCTACTCTTTACAGACATCTGAGTGAGGAGTGTTTTATCAAAGCAAATTACAATAATAATAATAATAATAATAATAATAATAAAATAGTTAAATGAATATTAAGACAGAAAAGTAAAGCTTTTAATTATAATGAAATACTGTTAAATAAAGTGAATAAGACAGAAAAGTTGTTTAATATAAGAAAAAAAATGTGACAACACAAAGACATAATAGTAACTACATATTCTAATTGCTAACTTGATGAACATAACTGTTGCTCAACTGATTTTGTAACCAGGATTTCACATCTAAAGAGAAAAAGGAACATTTTATTTCGATTGTGCAAGAGTGGTGCAGATGTGCAGTGTGAGAGATGCACAGTTATGAGTTTTAATGGTGTCACTGAGAATGACTCAGACCAAAATCTTCTGATGGAGATCATTAGATCCCAGTTGACTGAAATGGGTGCCGGCCTCCCCACGAACCTAATTAGGATTAAGTTGTTCTGGCACAATGAATGAATAATAGAGTAGCCAACTCAAAAGTGCCAGTACAAATTGCCTTGTGGGTTGGACCCGGACCTCTGGCCAGCAATTGAACAGCCCAAAGACTCATATCTTTACATCATAAGAACATCAAGAAAAATTATCCAGAGTGACTTACATTTATCATTTTATCCGAACAGAAAATGAATGTTAAGGGCCTTGTTCAAGGGGCAAACAATGGTAGCATGGTGGAAGAAGGCTTGGGCCTCCAATCTTTGGATTAGTAATCCAGAGCCTTAACTACTGAAGTACCAGTGCCTACATGTCATCATCACCATCATCACCATCATCACCATCATCATCATCCATTCTGTAATAGTGTTTTATCTATCTATCTAGCTAATGCCTGAGACGTAGGACGAGCATTGGCGACCCTGGTTATCATCTTCATGGAGGTTTTCTCGGCAGGATTAGTGTAGTGGTTTGCCATTGCCTTCTGCAAGATGCGAACCTACGGACAATTTAGAACAGCCAATTGACCTACTGTGCATGTCTTTGGAATGTGGGCAGAAACTGGTGCAAACCCACGCAAGCACGGGGAGAACATGCAAACTCCACACAGAAATGCCCAGGCCGGGAATCAGTGTGCTAACCACTACGCCCCCGTACCGCCAGTGTTTTATAGATGCAACAAATCACAGCAAAGTAACTATTAAGTCAGAAATTATTAATTTTGAGTTCGTAGTTACATTTTGTTGCTGATATCCTAAGCTTTTAAATAATACAAGACTTTCTAATATATTTGTCAATATTTTTAGTCGCTAACAAACATCTGCATTTTAAGATTTTTAAGTATTCAACTTTGGAGAAAATCATGTTCAAAGCTCATCAAAGTATTGAATAATTTCCTACGTAATACCCACTTTGGGTCGACGCAAGTGTTTGTTACTTGGAAGCTCAGGAACAGGACCTCTTTTGCAAATCAACAGAGGGCAATGTGGTACACCAATGTACTAGATAACGCCAATGATGATCAAATATCAATGAACTCCAAGAGATACAAGAGAACCTACTTTCAAAGGACAAGATACAACGATTATTTAAAAATCTTTATTGGCTTTTAAAACCACTTAGAAAATCTCACCTGTGAGTACTTTCCATTGAAAAAAAGAGAAACATTGCTAAAATGCTTCGGCAATATTAACAAGCTACTGTACATTGAGCAGTACACCAGACAACAGCACAGAGAAAGGATCTAATAGACAAAGAAAACACTCCCCCCCCCATTATCAGACCAGTCAGAAACACAGCATTAGACTGAGAATGTTTGATGAAAATTTTGTATCAAAAAAGTACAGTTTAGATTTTCCTTCGTGAAATAAAAAAACGTAAATAATCAGTGCCTTGATAAATGTCAGAACATAGAAAAAAATATTTACAGTTTTCTTCACAAAGGCATTTTTTGTTAAAATTTTTTAAATCAAAATAAAATGTATGAAAAAAAAAAAAAAAAGAACACATTTGTGAACTAAAACACAGAACAATATTAACTTAGCAAACACATAGAGCTTATATTTAAAAGAACACTACAACTATTATTTTTCTTTCTCTGGTCAACACAACCAATCCCTTTTTTGTGGTGGGAGTGGTCACAACATGTACTACAATAGATAGTTCAACATACATGCGCACATACAATCACTGAAGAACTTAGTGAAGTAGTGTTCTCTTTAACTGACTTTTAATAAGGTTAAATTTGTTTGCTTTTTTTTTTTATCTTTCTTATTCTCATGGATGAGAATGAGTAAAATGTGTATCTCATTGAGATTAGTGCACATTGCTACACAAGGCAATAATTCATTCTAATTTTCCACATCATATGCATTTCCCCTTTTGTAATTTACCTTTGAAAAAGAAAATCAGATTTCTGCTAGCTTCACTTGTTCCATTTTGTACTTTAAATGTCTCACAAAGGCATGGTTACAAAAAAAAATGGAAAATCTTTAGTGCAAGAAAGTGAACTTCCCATGTTTGCTGAATCATAAACCATTGAATTTCCAGTGCCTGCCACTCCAGAGTTCTCTGCGCAATACATTTGACTGTCACAATAAAATGAACATTTAATATATGACTATTTTATATATATATATATATATATATATATATATATATATATATATATATATATATATATATATATATATATATATATATATCATGCTTAATTCCTCTCTCAATGTACACACCACATCTGCAAAGCAGACACCAACAGACTCTAAGGAAAATGGCACATCAAGCTAGAGACCAAACATTACTTGCACTACACAGAAAGCCAAAAACATGACACACATTATATCGTGCTGGCTATAGATTTCATATGAGCAATGTAATATTTCTTTTGTTTTTTCAAGGGTACTCAGACCTATCTAAAATCATCACTTTAAGACAGGTGTATTGATAAAAACAATGTTAATTTTTACATATGGGGCATTAATAGTGTCTACAAGTAGTCAAATTAAGCTTTCATGAATCCATTAATGACTTCAGACAACATGCTTACCATCCATAGTTACCTGTACATCACATACATTTGCCATATACATACTATACACAAATATGATCCCATCTGAAAAGCATGTACTATAAAACCCTGTTTTCTTCACCAACATGTCCAACCAATTTTCTTCAACAAAATTCTTTTCATTTTGGAGATGAATATAACTAATCTCAACTGCTTGTTTTCCCAAAAGCTGTTCTTTGGTTTGGAATTAGACTAAAAATCAGTGCATGCCTAGTCGGTTGGACATGATATAGCCTTAGATAGCATCTGGCCATGAAAATACTCTTTCAATATGATATGATCATTTCCTTATCTGTTAACTGGAACAAAATGTGAAGAAAAGCTACACTGAATGTTAAAATATACTAAGAATAATGGATTTAAAGGATGTGTTTAAAAACAAGAGGCTAAGCTTTTTCCTTTTTAAATGCAGCAATGCTCTAAAGAATTGGTCTGTAACTTAAAGCTTAAGCCCGAAGACTTTGAATATAAGGCAGAGTAATCCCCTTCATTTAATAGTCAACCTTTTTAGACAGTGTAAATACAGAAGAAAAAAGTAATTCTCATCAATATCCTTCCATTTAACAGTATAATTAATATGGCCTATTGATTTTTTTCAAATTTCTATTTATTAGACAGAACATACTTACAGAAAATGATATGACAGATGCCAGTTACTTTTATTGAGCACCTGTTAGCACCTAAATATTTTAATTTGACTGAGAGATACACAAGAGTGATGAAATACTTCAATCAAGATGAAAATTCAGTAAACTCATTAGCAGTGTAACTTACCAACATACATACTTGCAAAGCTCGACAATGCATATGCAAGTTTCTTAAAACTCAGTGATTCATCATGCAATATATTGCATTTAGTTTCACATCACTTATGATTCATGGGAACATTACATTTAAAATGTATTAACAGATGTTAAAGTAGAAAAAGTTTGTATTAAAATGTATGTAACAGGGTAATATAAACTTGTATCATCATTAAAAACTATGCACATTTGGGTGAAAGTATGTATAGACTAAAGAAAGAAATAGTAAACTATAGACAGAAATGCCAGGATGAAAAGACTGGAATGAACTGGCAAAAAAAGCACAATCCTATAAATGAAAACTTCAGGTTGGACTGGCACTTCCCACTGGACTGACTAATGTACCCAGTGTGTTGATGCAGTGGACAAATCACATTAAAAACATAAAGGACAGCCACAAAACAGAACAATAAACAAAAACCATAAATAGCGACATACAGCAACAACCACAACAAATACAAAAGAAACAACATTAACCCAACATTTCCACTGTTGGCTGGTCTTTGTTCTCCAACCAGTCAAATCCAGCAGAATTCACAGTGTCACTGCATATCTGCTGAAACAACGGGTCGTTCTTCAGCTCCTCCAGTGTGGTGTCTTCATATTGGTCCTGTTGCTGACTTGGATCAAACAAAAGGTTGGGATCCAATGTGTTCAGGTCATTGATGCTACCAGAAAGGTCAGAGGTCAAACGTATTTCACTTGAAAAGTCAGATGCTACTGCACTGAGTTCTGATGCCACCTGCCCAACCAATTGTGAGCTAGGATTGAGGCCATCATCCCCCAAGAGATCCTTGACAGTACTGTTAAAGTCCAGCTGCTCCCGCTGCTGTTGCTCCTCATCCTGCTGCGAGGTTTGAGACAGCAGTTGCTGTTGGCTGAGGTCTGGATCGTGTTGTAGCTGCTGTTGGTCTTGTAGCTGCAATTGTAAATGTTGGTCTTGTAATTCCAACTGTTGGTCTTGGAGTTGCAATGGTTGTTCCTGAAGTTGCAACTGTTGATCTTGCAAAAGTTGTTGCTCCTGTAGTTGAAGCTGTTGCTCTTGTTGCAGTCCAGAGCCTGATTGTGCTTGGTCATCATTAGAAAAAGTAATTGATTCCTCTCCAGTGCTTATGAGGAAACCAGGCTTTTGAAAGTCAAACTGTGAAGGGTTTGAGCCGACAGACAGCTGTTGACCGTGATGGCTAGTGCCTTCTGTGTAGGCCTGTGTAGTCTCCAAAATTTGTGTCAGATTCATCCGGGCTGTGTACTTGGAAGGCATATTATTGACACCTAGCCCACGTACTGCATCATCCCCTTCTGCATCCATTTTGCTCAAGAGCACACTGGTGATCTTAGCACTATTACTCTGCTGTCCCGGTTGAGCAATTGGTAACAGCTCAGACTGCATCATGATATTTAGTGGCACTGACTGGCTCCTTTGGGCCATACTGTTGGAAGTGACCACTGAATGACTGTTTGAAAGAATGCTAAGAACCTCTGAGGTTATGGGAGAATTGAATGGTGAGACAGCAGACCTTGGGGTAGGGTTGGTTTGAGCAGATGTACCACTTAAATTGCGCTGACGAACAGCAGGACTCACACTGCGACACCTAAAGGTTCCACCTCCATTCCCAGATGTACAACCTGCAACTTTGTTGTCTAATGGTGCAGGCACAGCAAAACTTTCTTGTTTGTTCTCCACTGCCGGCTGCTGTCCTTGTACAGGTGACACAGCTGTTAATCGACTCATATGCCCATCTGGGTGCCTGGACTGAGACTGAAAAGACTGCCCTGGTTTAGCAAATGCATGTGGTTTACGAAAGTGGTCCTCCACCAGGTCCTGATAGCTTGGAAGAATTCCAATAGCATTACTGTTCGACACTGATGGAGAACTTGAAGTGCTATTATATCTATTGTTGATCCAATCCAGCTTGGCTTTGTCTGGGTGAGTGGCCATTGGTCTCTGCATGGGCTTGACCGGGCTACTGGACACAACACTGCCATCATGATAACCTGGTATATTGGAGGTAATGGGGGTAAATGCAAAGGGATTACGGCATTCAACAGGACTTGGTGGGACACTACTGCTGCAATTAGACAGTGGGGTGCTGATAGGTGTATGTCGGCTACCCAGAATCCCATCGACTGGGGTAATAGGCGCCACTCTACAGCAAGGACTTTCCCTGGTTAAGTTGTGACCCCCTGGCAATATTTCAGAGGTAGGGGTTGGAGTTGGCGTTGGTGTAGGAGTTGGCGTGGGGGTAGGAGTGTGTACTGGAGTGGTGCTACTATGTGCTGAGTGGTAGAACTGAGTGCCAGTTTGGTGAGATGAAAGAATGGTGCTTTGAGCTGACTGGTTTTGTAAGGGTATATCAAGAGAACTTAGGTAAGGCTGTAGACTGCTATTCAATTTCATTTGCTCCTCCATCTGCACCAACTCTTCTACGATGCTGTCTTGTGTCATGTCATCATCGTTGAAGGGGAAATAGTCTATGCTGGCTTGAGCTCCATCAAAGTCAACAATATCTTGCTGTAGATTCAACTGAGCAGATGCTTCAGGAGGTTGGGCAATCAAGGGCAAGTGGCTAACAGTTACCTGCTTTTGTTCTGTCTGTATTTGTTGAGAATAGTCTTGTAAGGAGCTCTTCAGTTCACTCACAGCAGATGCCTCCTGAGAAATGGCAATGGTAACTTGTTGCTGGCTCACAATTTGTTGCAATAAAGTTTGATCAGATGTGCTATTACAAGTGCCTATCCCCGTAGAGCTTATACCAGTCAGGCTTATTGCAGCAATGCTGTCCCCATGCTCAACCTGTGAAGGGCTCTGAGAACTTACAATAGTCTGAGAAGCGTTTCCTATGGGTCTATCAGAAAGTGCCAGAATTTGTGTTGGAAGGGAGTTCTGTTTCAGAGTGACTTTACATGGTGCACTTTCTGGTCTCGCAGGAGTTCCTGGCCTTTGTATCTTTTTTGTGGCTATTACAAGACTAGGTCTAGGATTGTTGCTGGCATCCAATGACTGCTGGGATATGAACACCCTCTTAACTGGGATCGCATGTGACTCTAGAACAGAAGCAGAGCGTTTTCGAGGACTTTTCAATCCAAAACCAGCATCTTTTGGTGACTGGCCAGTGGGGGAAGCTGTGTAATTGGATCCAATGTCAGCATTCTGATTCATAACAGTCAGATACAAAGTACTCTCCTGATGATCACTGCTGTTATTGCTAATTGGGACAGCTGCCCCTATGATTGTACTTGGTGTTGCAGAGTCACTTTTGGCTCGAGTAACACTTTCAGGCACTGGGGATGCCTTGACAAGAAGAGAAGGTTCACTGGAAGCCCTATATTTAGTGGCCCTCTCGTTCTTTTGCCCAATATTGTTTCCTGGTGCAGTGCTCTGTTTTTCCACACCAGAAAATGAGTTACTTTCATTCACAGCTTCAGACATTTCCTTAACTTCACTGATGGAAGAGAAGGATGGAATTGGGGTTGTGGCAGGACGGCATGCTCTTCCTGCTCCGGATGAATGCTGAGTAGTTGCGCTACCATTCTGAGATTGCTGGATTTGGTTACAATCTTCCTGGGAAACAGTGCTACTGGTGCCAGCTGAAGCAGGTCGTAATGGCGTTGGAGTGTTGCTACCACCATTATTGTTGGGTGTTAACGATATAGCTGTCATCTTGACGACATTAACCGAGCTGACATGTGGAGTGGGCATCACCGTTTTTATAGGGCTATTAGTAATAAGAAGTGTTGGGGGAGAGCGGAGAGTGATGCCACTTGTGGCAGAGGGTTTTGGGAGAATCTGGGCATATCTATGCCGGGCTAACCTGTCTCCAACAGGACTGGCAGGAATATTCTGTGGAGTTTTAGGGGACGGCTTAACAGGTTGGGTTACCACTTGAAAATTCATTGGTAAAACTTTTCCCTCTGTTGTCGCAACTGGACTTGGAGAAGTCATCAGCTGTCTGTTTCGCTGAACCTAAAAAAAAAGCAAGTAGGTACTAAACATGGAATCGCAGCAGTCACAGCATGAATACAATTTAAAAGTCCCTGTGAAGCAGATATCAACTTAAAATTTGACTTCAGATAATAAGTCCCCTTTCACACAAACGCATTCTAGCTATCTCTAGGATCTACTAGTGCACTGGCATTGAAGTTTAGCTTGACTTAAGCTTCTGAGCTTTATTTCAGCTTCCGTGTACTCTTCGACTCTAAGGACATTATCCGCAAGTCTATCTGTTTTAGTTTAAATGTGCTTTGTTTCTTTAGTGTGAGACTGGGCAGAAGTTTGAGAGACCTTTCTGTTTATTCAGTGTTTGTTTTTCTATTTTTATAATAAACTCTCACTGCCTGCTTGCTGCGTCTGCATTTTCTCCAATTGCAAAACGAGGATAAATTATACATTATATATGTACAATTATATATTTTTATACATAATATAAACTATATATTATATACAGACGCTCCCCGACTTATGTTTTCAATTGGTTCCAGACGGCCGAACGTAAGTTGAAAGTGAACGTAAGTTGTTACAGTGACGCTCATACTGTACTATACATCCATAAATACCATTACCGTATCTCATAAAACACCCCTAAATCAATTATTATAAACATAACATTGTAAAATAATATCAAATATATCAAATAATATCAACATTAATTTCAAATAAGTCACTTATTTATACCGAGTCACTTTACATGAAGCTTAAAACAGCCAATCAACACTTACAATATGTGAGGCACTCAAAACCGAAAGTAGTGTACTTGCTTGTGCGTTATACGGACTTCCGGTCTTTCAAGTGAGCAAGGGCGCCGTTGAACTTGTTTAGAATTCAGCCTGCACTGATGTGAATCACCAGCAGAGCGGAGAGTTGTCTTTCTTTTCTGGATTCGGATTTTCATTCATTTTACAACTCTCTTTGCTTAACTGAGTATGCATGGTAGATTGCGCCAAATCGAGCAGATAGTTAATTCATCTCTGTGTATGAGACTTGCACCTAATCTAGTAGGCTTACGCTTCTGACCAACCATATTTGCTTAGGGTTACAAAAGTCCGCAAAACAGTGTAAACACAAAGACCACAGAGAGGACGTCTTAACACAAGGGTAACATGCTATATAACTGATATATATATATATATATATATATATATATATATATATATATATATATATATATATATATATATATATATATATATATAAAACTGAACTGAGAAGAGGGAAGGGCACGTTCAGTCTGTCGTTTGTAAACAATGGATGCATCGTCATTACATCATTACATCAGTGTACCAGGTAGGTACGTCTAAACTCAAAATTTTTTGAAAAAAAACAAAAAAAAACAAAAAAACAAACAAAAACGTAACATAAAAAAAAAACAAAAAAAAAACGTAAAATGGATGAACGTAAGTTGCAGAGTGTCTGTATATCTAATTATTTTACAGAACCTTTTCTATGTGGTAGCTCTACATCTTTAACGGGTAAATAACCCAATATATATATATATATAGTATTATGTCTAATCAGATGATACGGCTTCATACTTAACTTTATTCATAAACTAGACACTTTGCCTTTGTATCTGTCTCATCATTTATTCATTTATTGAAGGTCAAGGTGGGGGTAAAGGTGAAACATTTTAAAATTGATAGGCTGTATATTTCAACTCAATAAAGGTAATTTGATTGCGAGCCATAACCTTGACCTTGAAACCAGTGACCTGGCCACACCTAATATTATATATGCAAGGACAATCATATAGAAAATAAGTGTTAACCAACCTTGTTCCTCAAGTGAGGAAAAAGTCAGAGTCACAGTGGCGTAATGTTGTATGTGTAAGCCCAAGCATTAAATGGCCTGAAAACTAAGGTTTTGATTGTACTTGAAAGAAAAACAATTATTAGAATACATTTTCAATATGGCTGGCTTACTCATAAAGCATTAGATCACCGTGTTCAAGGTCAAGGTCACAGTAACCTATTGTAGGTATGCAACACACCACATTACCACCCTACAAATATCCACTAAGTTTGAAGCAGGCGCCCCCAACAAATCGCACCACATTACCACCTTACAAATATCCACTAAATTGGAGGCATGTGCCCCCAACAAATCGGATGTTACAGCCTACACAAAACAGGGACTCTCAGACATTCCGGTGGACCAACGAACAGACTAACCACTACAACACATCTGCATTGCATGGCCTTGATTAGAATATCATTTATCCATCAAGAAAACAGGTTGCTCTTTCCATTAATTTAGTAACAATAAATCTTGTGCTAAATTTAATTGATCTATTTTTTTTATGATCATGTTCATATTTCATGTGGCCCTGTGATCTTGAAATAAGGCAACACAGATTCAATAGGTTTGAAGACCTTTATACGAAGTAACTGGTATGAATTTGAAATTGATACAAAAAAGTATTCTCTAAATTGTTCAAGGGCATTGTTGATTAATTGACTTCTGTTACCTTGAAAAATAGGTCAAGATGACTTTCGATAAGCAAATTGGGTGTGTTGTTGGTCAATCAATTCAACAATCAAATAAGATTTGTACATGTAAGATTTGTACATTTCTACATGCAAATTTGTAGTCACTTTTGAACTCTATAACCTTGAAACCTAGGTCAAGGTGAAATAGTTTTTACAAGGTTAACAGGCTTGTCCATAAGCATATCTAGTATAAAGAGCAATCCTCTGATATACTTTGCACATCTGTTTTAGATGACCCCTTGCATATTTCATATGGTTTCTGTGAAGTTAAAATTAGATCAAGGTGACCCAGTTTCAAGAGGCTGAAAGATCTCGATATTAAGTATAACAGATATGAATTGGAAACTGATCTGACAAAATCTGCATCCTCCAGAGTGTTGAAAGGCTTTTTTTTACTTAATTGACCTCTGTCACCATGAAAAATAGGTTAAGGTGACCCAAGTTCGATAGGTTAGTAGGATATGCCATGGAGAGTATTCAACACAAGTACTTTATAAAACAAATCCATAAAGAACAGGCAGTGTTAGCATGTTAAGAATTGCTTGCCGCAGTGCATAAGGCAATGGTGGACAGCCTGTGGAAAAAACTGTATACCCTACATTTCATGGTGGACACAATTAGCCTGCAGTTATCCATCATAGACACAAATTTTCCGGAAACTGTACGTATAACTGAAATTAAGTCGGACGTTGTATGGATTATTTTATTTAATTACTCAGACAGTTAAAAATGACACAAACTTTAGAAGTATCTAATTACCGTATTCGACATGATAAGTGCCCAGGGCGCTTTAAAAATTGGAGTGGGTGGGCGCTTATTAAAATGCTACCAGCAGAGTGGAATGGTAATTGCTTATTATCATCAAGGTGGAAAACATCAATAATAACAGAACAATAAAAGAGTTTCACTGGTATTTGTTATTCATTTTGTAGTATCAACCATACTACTTACATGAAAGCTGAAAGTAAACAGAAAACAGCATAATTTTTTAAATAAAAGACCCCTTACTTTTCCCCTCCCAGTGCTGTTCCTTTAAATATTTTCCCGGAAGTTAAATCGAACCAATCAACACAAATGTCAACTTTAGCACATGGCATATTGAACCAATCAACACGAATATAAAAAAAAGCACATGGCCAGGAACGTCATTAAATTTATGAAGTTCGTGAGCAGGAGAATTGGGTGAAAAATACTCATCATCACTTTCTGATAGGTCCATATCTGGCTCATCATTCCATTCATTCAGAGCATACCAGTTTTGCTGTAGCAGTTTCTAATGGTTCATTGGTTGTTGGACATTTACCAACGGAAACAGCAAAATATTTTCCTATTTTTTAAAGCACGGCGAAGCAATCAAATGTTTTGTTTCTGATGAGCATGATAGACATTCCCCAGTGGCAGGGCCTCTTGAAATATTGTGTAAACTCACTTTTACAGGCAGTGAACGCCACATTTTACTGTTACAAAACACAGGGGGGAGCCCTTATTGGAGCAGGACGCTTATTACGTCAAATACGGTATTTATATTTTTTATGATGCATGTCATACATTTGTCTACAATTACCAATTTAATGAGCAATCGAAAATCAGAAGTCAGATTACACCAGAATGTGTTTGTTACGCTACTTCCGGTAGATCTAAAAGTCTGTATGGAGGATTATTATGGATCACGAATATTTGTAAACATAACTGCCATTTTAATAACATCTACTAAACAAGGTTTAAAGAAGTATATATCCTCTACATAGAAAAAGTTATTATAAGCAGGAGTCACGTGGAGATTACATGTAGCACGTGTCAGAAAATTTAAATTACAGAAATACCAAAACATCAAAAGGTACAAATAAACTGCTAAGTCTGATTAAGAAATGTCAAATAGTTTTTGAGTTCTGGGCCAAAATTAAAAGGATTATAGATGGCCAAATGAACTGACAGACATACTGGTGACTATCTTCCTTTGCTTTATATGCCCCTAGGATTAAATTCCCCTAGACAGTAAATTATTATTATTTTTTTTAAAGTGAGAAACAACATTTAATGGAGATCAGTAATTTTACTGGATACTCAACAAAAATCTCCAAAATAGTGACAATTTCTAAAGCTACAGAATATAGATGGAAATGTTCCAAAAATCTCACTTCAAAATGAACAGTAAATTGGACAAATTGGAGCAAGGAAAGATTATGAGACTGGCATCAGTATGTTAAAGAAATTAATAATTACCGTGATAGGGCTTGGTACTGCTGTCACCACAATACCTATTGCAGGCTGTGAAGACAACAAAGCTGGACTTCCAGAGGTGATACTTGACCCAGGGCCTGGTGTGCCAGCTTCAGCTCTTCTGGCTTGAGCGTCACCTGGCAATGGAGACGTAAGTTTCTGTTCTTGCTGTTTTTTCTGAATCTTTCGCTGTAGCTGCTGCTTGGTATCAACAGAGGGTGAAGGGAGCGTCTTCATTTGGGGCTGGAAGGAGTTGCTGTCTCCAGTTGGCACAAATGCAGAAGCAGGGGTGGGCGTTTTAACACCTAGTAGAATCCACAAAGGACATAAAAAAAATTGACAAAACAAACATGGTTTAAAAATACATAAACATCCCACATTTCTAGATGCAGATCATCAGACTGACTAGTCCTTGCCTGTTGGGGTTCCAGTCATAACAGTTAGTGCGGCCATGGATTTTGTGCCAATATAGTGGCTGTTCAGTAAAAAGCGCGCTAAATCCTCCACACTGTCAAACTGGCGGCTCAGAACCTTCTGTGCCCATTCACACACTAGGCCACAGGCTGCAGAACGCATCTCATCTTCAGCACTGGGAGACTGACCGGTTGGCTCCAACAGCTCACACTAAGAAAACCAAGAATTTGTTAATTTTGGCAGCTTATTCAGTATTTTTTTGTCAACACTGTACAAAGTTTCAATTTTTAATAAATTAGTGTATATAAATCTTTAATAAGCATGGGTACAACTATACACCCAAGAAACAATTTTTAAAAATGTATTAAAAAATTGAAATTACTCCTGAAAATACATCTTAAACTTTCTGAATAATAAACAAGGTGTATTTTCTCTGTATAGAACAAACAAAAAAAAGGCTAAAATGGAAGAATATTAATTAAGAGTTCACACAGTGAACCGAGTGGCGGATCGACAAGGTGTGTGACTATTAACCCAGAGATCGCAAGTTCAAATCCAGGTTACTGCCACAGCCATCCGTGAAAGGGTGAATCCATGGGAGCTAATTGGCCGGGGCCTTACAGGAGGTAGGGATGCATTATGTTCACTTTTCTGTCACTCACGGCAATCGTCATGGGGGTCTGTGAGCTCATTTGTAAGAGGGGCATCTCGCGCTTTCCCTCCGAGCGTCTTAGACCATCCTCAAAATACGCAACTGGAAAAGAGTCGGATGGCTTGCGTTTCACATTATGGAAGAGGTGTGTGCATGCTTTCGCCCCTCCCTGTTCAGTGGTGGTTATGTGATAGGGAAGGTAAATGATGGGAGGTGGGAACTGGATATGAGTAAATTATGGAGAAATTGGGGAGGGGTCCTAAATAAATAAAAAACAAGAGTGCACACACAATGTACTCCATATTCACCATGTCTTAACAATAAATTAATAAATCTTGCCCAAAATCTGATTGAATAAAAATGTTAAGACCCAGGAAAACATTTGAGTGGAATAAAAATGAGATTAGTAGTAGAACAAGACAGAGTGAACTGGAAAAAATAGAGCTATTAAAAGTGGAAAAAATTCTACATTTCTGCAAGTTATTTCCAAGGCACTCTGGACAGCAGCCTGGGGCTGGAATTGTTTAAATTCTGGTTGTGTGAAGTAATAAATACAACTTAACTGGTAAAGCTATGTTCATCTAGAACATATAGTGCATGTTACGGCACCTTCTACATCTTAACAGATTTTTTTTTCTTTTATTTTCTCTCTTTTCTATTTTAAGTACTTAGGCTCAACAATCCAGAGCAATGGAAAGTGTGGAAAAGAGGTGAAGAAGCGTGTGCAGGCAGGTTGGAATGGTTGGAGAAAAGTGTCCGGTGTGATGTGTGATAGGAGGGTATCGGCAAGAATGAAAGAAAAAGTGTACGAGACGGTGTTGACGCTAACGATGTTGTATGGGTTAGAAACAGTGGCCCTGGGGAAAAGACAGGAGGCAGAGTTGGAGGTAGCAGAGATGAAAATGTTGAGGTTCTCTTTGGGAGTAACGAGGATGGATAGGATTAGGAATGAGCACATCAGAGGGACAGCACATGTAAGACGTTTTGGAGACAAAGTCAGAGAGGCTAGATTGAGATGGTTTGGACATGTACAGAGGAGGGATAGTGAGTATATTGGTAATAGGATGCTGAGGCTGGAACTACCAGGCAAAAGGCCTAGAGGAAGACCAAAGAGACGATTCATGGATGTGGTGAAGGAGGACATGAAGGTCGTTGGTGTAAGAGAAGAAGATGCAAAGGATAGGGTGAGATGGAGGCAGATGATTCGCTGTGGCGACCCCTGAAGGGAAAAGCCGAAAGGAAAAGAGGAAGATTTTCTCTCTTTTCTTTTTTTTTTTTTTTTTTTTGGTCAAACCCATCTGATGTTGAATGAAATGTAATGTGACCCATCACTTAAAATTAGTTTTACACACTTGCCTTAGAGGCAGATATCTGTGGGTAGGCTGTTCTAATTAGATAATATAAAATAAACCACCTATCATTAGACAGTGATATTTGTATTCAAGGCAACACAAGAAAAATTATTGTACTACCTGCAACTACTAGTGTTATTTGGTTCCTTCACCTGACTCCCAAAGCTTTCAGAGTGTGTAATTTGTCTCTGTCTTCGGTGTTTTGTGGAATACACTATGAATGAACTAGCAGCATTGTTGATTGTATGATGTACATGATTACGGCGACATGGTGGCGTAACGGGTAAATGTCCGCCTCAAAGAAAGAAGGTTCTAGTCCCAGGCTTGGCGAGGTTGTTTCTCTCAAGAGTTCACATGTTGTCCCAACACGTGTTAGCCAGTTTCCGTCCACAGTCTAAAGACATGCACATTAGGCTAATTGGCTATTTCAAATTGTCCCTATGTGTGAGTGTAAATGGTTGTGTGTATGTGTGTGTGTGTGTGTGTGTGTATGTTGCAGTGAGTGGTCTGGTGAGCATTACACTGCACCTTTGCCCACGGTAGGCTCCAGTCTCCCTGTACCACGAATATGATTAAGTGCTTTGGCAAATGAAGGAGTGATATACTGTATATGATTATTCTCCTTTCATGTATCCTTCAACTAATTTTAGCTTGCAGCTTCCCATATATAACAAGAACAGTCAGGATGCAAACCTCCATCAAGTCGAGCAATCCTCCATATGAACTTTTTGATTAACTGTTTGAGTTTTTACACCCGAGCCTAGCAGCTCATCAGGCCGGTGCTTATCCCCGGTTTCTGTAGTGTGAAGCAATCAGGAGTTGAACTCCTCCTGGATGGGATGCTAGTCCATCGCAGGTTACCTTCCCAGTATAGGGGGTCTTAGCACAGTGAGGGTCTCAGTGGGATTTGAACTCACAACCTCCTGATCATGAGCCCAACACTCTAACCACTACACCACCAGCTCCCATATGAACTAAATTGTCAAAAAAGTATGCTCTCAAAACAATGTTAAAAAAATTATTTAAAAATTCCTGGATCCAGAATTGCATAACCTTTTGGCAGCTGTAATAACTATATGTACACACTCTGTAGTAAGTCCTATTCTATTAAATTGTTCTCTGTAAGCCCTACATTTCCAAAGTTCTTACAATGATATTAGACCAACTAACGAGTTGTGTGTTAATGACTGTTGTACAATATTACCCGACCAATGAATTCTAATAAGTGTTGGCACTTAACATCGTTTTTTTAGATAATGTATTTACATAAGAAAATCTCCAAATGCTAATTAACACTTACCCCATCTCCCGATTTATGCAAGTCCAGGTTGGGCAAAGATGGCATGTGCACAAAAGCTTTTTTCCTCAATCCACTGTAACAATATGTGGGACGCTGTTAAGTTTCATACCATAAATACCATGTTTTTGATTAAATATCTTCACACAAACCTGTAAAAACATTTGGAGGCTCCAGAGATGCACAGAAGATATACACATAATTGTCATTTTTAAAACTGTAAAGGATATTTAGATTTTCCTCGCATTCCCAGTCGACGTGCTTTCATATTTGGAAAGACGTTTTTCATGATCTTTCCAAAATCAGCAGCACTTAGAGGATGGTAGCCAAGATTGTCACAATAGCTCCTGTAATAGAAACCCACAAATAATGAAATAAATAAATAAATAAGAGGCCAAATAAATAAAAAAAAAAAAAAAAAAAAGAAATTTTGTTGAGGACAAATCACCCATTTATGCACAATTTGTTTCCTGAAAAAAAACATAAAATCAAGAATGGATGGAGAGGCAGGTTTATTCTTCACATTCAGAATTCCAAGCACATTTTGTCAGTTGAATTTCAAGTTCAAGATTCATGTTTTGGCTGAACCAAAAGAAATTTCCCAGTTTCTCATCAATGCCGGCACTGGTATAATGCTTCAGACAACGTAAATATAACACAGAACAGATTCCTTGTTAGATACTGTGACTGTGATTCCAAGAACGGTTTAGTTCTGTTTGAAATGCTTACATTTTATGAAGGTTTTTGGAACTGCAAGACTGTTGAGTTTAAGTTTAATGCGTAGTAAATATACATGTTAATTTATTCTCACTTCTCCTCAACAAATTGCTGGAAGTCAATGGAGGTCACATCAAATTGACGAAAGACACCTCACAGTCACTTTACCTACATTAAGCTTGAAGCTTGAAAAGGCTTCAACAGTCACCTCCTTCTTTCTTCTTTTCCTTTCGGCTGTCCCTTCAGGGGTCGGCACAGTGAATCATGTGCCTCCATCTCACCCTATCCTCTGCATCTTCTTCTCTTACACCAACTACCTTCATGTCCTCCTTCACCACATCCATAAATCTTCTCTTTGGTCTTCCTCTAGGCCTTCTGCCTGGTAGTTCCAACCTCAGCATCCTACTACCAATATACTCACTATCCATCCTCTGTACATGTCCAAACCATCTCAATCTAGCCTCTCTGACTTAATGGAAGTAATAAATTGGAAAGTAATAAATTACATCAGAGCATCTCTATAAATAACACTGACTTTGTACTGCCTTATTTACAGCCATAAACTACTAATTAACAGTTAAACTTCAAACAGTAATTTGTCACTTCACATCATGTTTGTTCCTTCTCTTTATAAGTAAAAAAAAAAAAAAAGACGTTTACAAATTTGAGTTCAATACACTTGCACTACAGTGTACAGAATTCCTATATTATATCCTCAGATATCAAATTTAACAAATTCAATGGCTTCCTGGCAAAACTCCTGTCCAGTTCGTGTCCATTTATGGGTCACTATAAATCAAATTATCGTATCAACCACCCATTCGCAACATCTTCTAAAAAACGAAAGTACAGTCAGCCCTATACTTACGAAATTAATTTGTTCCAGCGCCTTTTTTCGTAACCTGGAGTTTTCGTAAGTAAAGGTGCATTTTACATGTAAAACGAGTGATTCGTTCCAAGGCTTCCAAGACAACCCCATAAACCCTTTAAAAATTATAAAAGTACACCAATTTTGTATGAAATATGTATGAAATATGTGTTAAAAGTAAAAGAAAATTATTTACCTTTTTTAAAATCTCTCGAACCACCATGTGACGCTTTAAAGTCCGGGGGTTGCTGATCCCACCCCCACCCCCCTTCACGAGGTCCTTAAATATGTCGGTTGCTTTTTCCGAAATAATCGCCTTCATCACTGTATCTCCGCTTTTAAGGTCTCCTTCTGCTTCAACATCGTCCCGATTGTTGAGGGGTTTCGGCCATACTCCTTTGCGATTTCGCTCAACCGCATCACACTTTCGTTTTTTTTAATTATCTCCTGCTTCACTTCGATTGATAACGGAGCCCGCTTCTTCTTTTCGGTATCACCGGGAATCACTTTGTTGGGGTCCATGATGGATAGCCAAATATAACGCTGCAATGATCACTCTCAAAAACACTCATGAGCCAACAGTCCAACTCTCTATTCAACTCCCCTTCACGCGTGTGACAAAGAGGAAGTATGGGTACAGGAATGTGTACAGTTCAGCTCCCTCCTGGATAATGGAAGGCCAGCGGAGCGGGATGTTGGGAGACAGCCAATGAGAGAGCAACTCGCGCATTGTCTGAATGTTTGAATGGCGCGTTTGAATGTTTGAATGGCGCGTTTGGCGCTTTTCGTAAGAAGAGGTTGTTTCGTATAAAGAGGACGAAAATTTAGGAAAATGTTTTTCATAACCTGGATTTTTCGTATTCAGAGGTTTTCGTAAGTAGAGGGCCGACTGTATTTGGATTTACATGACCAAAAAAATCTTAATCTGAAAATTTCAGCAAGATCAAATACTTATTGATGATTTGACAGCCATTTGAATTTTGAAGGTGACTTTTGTTGCCACAATTGAAAAATGATGTTTTTAATGGTCTATAAATACTAAACTATTTATTTCAGGTTCATGAAAATACACATAATGCAGAAAGCCTATTCATATTCAGGGTGAGATGAACCTTTAAAGAGTCAACAGGTCAGTTTAGTTTCAATTACTTGACAAATTTGGTCCCTAAGTCACCATCCACCACAGTGTGCACCATGCGGCTCATCAAAATCTTGCACATTTTCATTGAATTTCAAGTAGCCCTATCTCTAGCGTTATAGGTTATAGGGATATATTTGAAGTCTCATAATCCTGCGATGAATAGTTTGACATTTAAAGAGCCTTGAATGTGGCATTTTAGCTTGTGGTAACAAAAATCACCTCATAATTCCTCAAAATCAGGTACATAACGTTCATCAGGTGTCATAACATTACAATAAGTGTAAAATGACCTCATAAATGAATTTACACTTACTTGTACTCATCATACACCTCTTGTTTTGGCAGTGAGGTCTCAGGATGTTCCTCTAAGTGATTTCGAATCCAGTTAAATGCGTACATCTGTTGGGTCCGACTGGATGACATGGAATTCTGGTCACTGGAAAAGAATTGGGGGGAATCAACAATTTTCCATAGTCCACCATTAAAGATTTTGCCTTTGCTTGTAGGTCTCGTTTATATGTCATGATAACACTGTTTTTAATTTGTTTCTGACTTGTATAAAGTTGTAAAATTTTACTACCATGTTGCAGGACTTGTAGACCCCCTCTGATTTTCAGTCCTATTGGACATCATGGTGAGAATTAGGGATTGCAGTGATGAATAGATATGGGGAAACAAATGACAAAACACAGGATGCTGGGTATTGCAGTGCCAAAAAATTTGCAAAATATTGTTTTTAGTGGCATGATAAACACAAAGATACATAAAGTAATGGAAAAAGCATATGAACAATTACACAGAAATCACGACATTCATGACGGATGGTATTCATTCGATGGATGCACACAAGGAAAGCAAAACAAAAGCAATGATCAATACAACAACATGAGAAAGACAATGAACATAAGCGAAATGTAAGACTAAAAGAAAAAGGGGGAATGAATGATACAAGTAGTGCAATAATACTATTTACCAACTTCAGTAGTGATCATTATTTCTAGTATGAACATACCTCTTGTCATTACCACTGCTGGGACCAGAAGGCAACTTAAGGTAGAGGTAGAGTTTTTCAATGTCTGTAAACTTCTCAACATCTTGCTGTTTGAGAAAGACATAAACAGAAAAACAAAAAAGAAGTGAGATCAATAATCTATATAGCTTCTCTCATTATTTTTCTCATTGAACCGTTAGAAAAATGTTCATCTTATAATTTTAAAATAATAATAATTTCTGAATGTAAGCCTCATAAATTCTAAATTTTTGGTAACCATTTTCTCACTCGTGAATAAAACAGTATGGTAACCTATACAGGTATGGAAGTTTTGCAGTCACGTGACCGCCGAGTAGCTGCCGCCATATTGGGGTGAAAACAAACGTGTACTTACTTTGGAGATGCCTGTTTTTAGTGTGGTAGATTATATAAATACGAATGTTGACAGCCGCAATACAATCCCTGAATCCATACATTTATTTGGCGGTAATGATGTTCCATTGTGACTTGTGTATGACAGTAAAACTTAAAACTTGCTTTTCCTGACACTCTATGTCTGTTGACAGTTTAGCAGAACAACAGATTAGGGGGATAAACCTTCTCTGTGCTGGGTGGTCTTGGCGTACAGAGCTCTATAACACTTTCTAGAGGGGAGGAGTTCAAACATTTGTGACAGAGATGTGAGAGGACTGCAAACATGCTAACCTTTCCTTTTTCTGTTTGTTGTTGACTAAAGTCCAGGCTGTATAGTGGAGTGACTGAGATTTTTAATGCAGTACTTCAATGAGAGCAACTATAGCATCCATTCTGGAGAGTTCATATTCCATTGAAATATATTTTATCTCTTACCTCATAGCATGAGATTTTTTTTTCGTTTTGTTTTTTGAGAAATGAATGGTAAAGCTGAATTTGGATTGGAAAGTGACTGCAAGGGCGAGGGCTGGGGGGGTGCACAGGGTGCATGTGCTGGACAAGAAATTATGTGTATTCACAATCTTATAAATAAACTTAGTGACTGTTATTGAAGAGAAAGTCGGAGATAAGTTCCGCATGACTAGAGTCAGGAAGTAAACCGGAACTTAACGTGTAATGGGCACTGCGCATGTGCACGCCCGAGCTGACCAATCAACAAACATAATGTTATCAGTAAGCAATAGTACCGTGTTTCCCTGAAAATAAGACCTAACCACAAAATAAAACCTAGCATGATTTTATAAGATGATTGTAATATTGGCCCTCCCCTTAAAATAAGCCCTAGTTGAGAGCGTGATGTTACAGTGTCACGTGACTTATGTTTACACGCCATATTGGACGGCATGATCCGGACGGCGCGCGCTCACGCAACATTGCTAAACAGTTTAAAATATCGTGTTGTGCTGTTGGCTGTGCAAATAGACAGAGGAGTAAAGCCTGCACTGTCATTTTATCATTTTCCATCTGACCCGGAGAGAAAAGCCAAGTGGATCGCAGCGGGAAATAGGAAAGACTGGAATCCTACAGAATACAGTAGAATATGCACGAAACACTTTGTATCAGGTAAATATACATTTTATATATATATATATATATATATATATATATATATATATATATATATATATATATAAAATAATATATATATATATACATACAGTAAAACCTCCGCTGACGAACGCTTAAGCTCACGAACTTTTCGCCTCAAGAACATTAAATTTGCGAGCATATAGTCTCTGCTGACGAACTAGTTTTCGGCAGACGAATCAAACCACGCGGTCGAACAGCGCCACGGTGGCGGCCACGAGAAGCTGACACACGCTCATGGCGTCACAGTTCGTCACCCCCTTTCTTTGAGTGCGGAAGTGGTTTGTGTTTGATAGACATTTTGGACCATATTGAGTGTACTTTTGCTATTATGGGACCGAAAAAAACCCCACCAAAGGCGGAGATCATTGAAAAACACGAATGAGGTGTGCGTTTGTGTGACTTAGCGTCCCAGTACCAGTACGCTAAGTCTACCATTGCTACCATCCTTAAGAACAAGGAAGCTATTAAGGGTGCGTGTGTGGCTAAGGGTGTTTCCAAACAGTAGGCGTTTCCAAACTCTCCTTCCAAACAGTAAGTCCCTCCCTCCCTCCTCCTCCCACTCCATTCCATCAAGCCATCAACTACCATCACAAAGGTAAATAAAACGACTTTATTATACAGTACAGTTTATTTCTTTAATTACAATACAATAGCACATTTATTATACATAAAATAAGGTATATTTTGTGTAGTTTTAAGGCTTATTTAGTAGAAAATTATGTTTTATGGGGACCTGGGAACGGATTATTCTCATTTTAATGGTTTCTTATGGGAAATAAATGTTCGGAAGACAAAAGCTGACTTGTAAGCTTTTAACTCTTTGCCAGTAAATGGAGATGGGCCGTGGACAAGATATGTACAAAGATCCAAGTAGGCAAAAGCAGGAAGGGAAGAACGGTCGCATTCTAACACATTCCAATAAACATCGACTGCGGCGTTAGACATAGCTCGGCAATCCCCAGCTGCTTTATTTTACTTAGATACCTCGTCCTCTGGTCAATGCAGCCGTGGGGGGGGGGGGGGGCACAAACCAGTGTCTCTCCCTCACGCCGGTCCCAAGCCCGGATAAATGCAGAGGGTTGCGTCAGGAAGGGCATCCGGCGTAAAACAAATGCCAAATAAACTATGCGAATCACAAGAAAGAATCACATACCGGATCAGTCGAGGCCCGGGTTAACAACGACCGCCATCAGTGCCGTCAACCAACAGGGTGCTGATGGAAATTGGACTACTGTTGGTCGAAGACGTCGAAGAAGGAGAGGCGGGAGGCGTGTCCGTTGCCAGAGAGAGAAGAGGAGAGGCATGAGTCTAGGACTGAAAGTAGGGACTTTGAATGTTGGAACTATGACAGGAAAAGGTAGAGAGCTGGCTGACATGATGCAGAGGAGGAAGGTGGACATACTGTGTGTTCAGGAGACCAGGTGGAAAGGTCGCAAGGCTAGAAGCATAGGAGCAGGGTTTAAACTGTTTTATCATGGTGTGAATGGGAAGAGAAATGGAGTCGGAGTCATCTTGAAGGAGGAGTTTGCCAGGAATGTTCTAGAAGTGAAAAGAGTGTCAGACAGAGTGATGAGTCTTAAGTTAGAAATTAAAGGTGTGATGGTCAATGTTGTTAGTGCTTATGCCCCACAGACAGGATGTGAGCCAGAAGAGAAGGAGAGATTCTGGAGGAAGTTAGATGAAGTGATGCAGAGTACCCCCAGAGGTGAAAGAGTGGTCATTGGGGCAGACTTCAATGGACATGTTGGTGCAGGAAACAGAGGGGACGAGGAAGTGATGGGTAGGTTTGGTATCCAGGACAGGAATGCAGAAGGACAGATGTTGGTAGATTTTGCAAAAAGGATGGAAATGGCTGTGGTGAATACTTTCTTCCAGAAGAGAGAGGAGCATAGGGTGACTTATAAAAGTTGAGGTAGGAGCACACAGATAGACTACATCTTGTGCAGGCGATGTAATTTAAAGGAAGTCAGTGACTGCAAAGTAGTAGCGGGTGAGATTGTTGCCAAACAGCATAGGATGGTGGTGTGCAGGATGATGCTGATGGTGAGGAAGGTGAAGAAGGCAAAGGCAGAGCAGAAGACAAAGTGGTGGAATTTGAAAAAGGAAGAGTGTCGGGTTGTCTTCAAGGAGGAGTTGAAACAGGCTTTGGGTGGTCAGGAAGTGCTTCCAGATGACTGGACAACTATAGCTAATGTGATCAGGGAGACAGGTAGGAGAATACTTGGTGTGTCATCTGGAAGGAGAGGAGATAAGGAGACTTGGTGGTGGAATGAGGAAGTGCAGGAGTGTGTACAAAGGAAGAGATTAGCTAAGAAGAAGTGGGACATTGAGAAAACCGAAGAGAGTAAACAGGAGTACAGGGAGACACAGCGTAAGGCAAAGGTAGCAGTGTCAAAGGCCAAACAGAGCGCGTTTGATGACTTGTATGCTCGGTTGGAAAGTAAGGAGGGAGAAAATGATTTATACAGGTTGGCACAGCAGAGAAATAGAGAAGGGAAGGACGTGCAGCAAGTTAGATTGATAAAGGACAGAGAGGGAAATGTATTGACTGATGACAGAAGTGTGCTGGGAAGCTGGAAAGAGTACTTTAAAGAGCTAATGAATGAGGAAAATGAGAGAGAAAAAAGAGTAGAAGAGGTTACTGTTGAGGACCAGGAAGTAGCAAAGATTAGTAAGGGTGAAGTGAGGAGGGCATTGAAGAGGATGAAGAATGGAAAGGCAGTTGGTCCTGATGACATACCGGTGGAGGTATGGAAGTGTCTAGGAGAGGTAGCAGTAGATTTTCTGACAAGAACATTTAACAAGGTCTTAGAGAGTGAGAGGATGCCAGAGGAATGGAGGAGACGTGTGCTGGTGCCCATTTTTAAGAACAAGGGAGACGTGCAGAGTTGTGGCAACTACAGAGGGATAAAGTTGATGAGCCATACGATGAAGTTAAGGGAAAGAATAGTGGAAGCTAGACTAAGGGCAGAAGTCAGCATTTGTGAACAACAGTTTGGTTTCATGCCAAGAAAGAGCACCACAGATGCAGTGTTTGCCTTGAGGATGTTAATGGAGAAGTACAGAGAAGGTCAGAGGGAGCTGCATTGTGACTTTGTGGATCTGGAGAAAGCATATGACAGGGTGCCGAGAGAAGAACTGTGGTATTGCATGAGGAAGTCTGGAGTGGCAGAGAAGTATGTTAGAGTGGTGCAGGACATGTATGAGAGATGTAAGACAGTGGTGAGGTGTGCTGTCGGTGTGACACAAGAGTTCAAGGTGGAGGTGGGACTGCATCAAGGGTCAGCTCTCAGCCCCTTCTCGTTTGCTATGGTGATGGACAGGCTGACAGACGAGGTTAGACAAGATTCCCCATGGACTATGATGTTTGCAGATGACATTGTGATCTGTAGTGAGAGCGGAGAACAAGTGCAGGAAAATCTAGAGAGGTGGAGGTATGCCCTGGAAAGGAGGGGAATGAAGATTAGCCTCAGTAAGACAGAATACATGTGCATGAATGACAAGGACCAAAGAGGAACGGTGAGATTACAGGGAGCAGAGATAATGAAGGTGGAGGATTTTAAGTACTTAGGCTCAACAATCCAGAGCAATGGAGAGTGTGGAAAAGAGGTCAAGAAGCGTGTGCAGGCAGGTTGGAATGGTTGGAGAAAAGTGTCCGTGTGATGTGTGATAGGAGGGTATCGGCAGAAATGAAAGGAAAAGTGTACAAGACGGTGTTGAGGCCAACGATGTTGTATGGGTTAGAAACAGTGGCCCTGGAGAAAAGACAGGAGGCAGAGTTGGAGGTAGCAGAGATGAAAATGTTGAGGTTCTCTTTGGGAGTAACGAGGATGGATAGGATTAGGAATGAGCACATCAGAGGGACAGCACATGTAAGACGTTTTGGAGACAAAGTCAGAGAGGCTAGATTGAGATGGTTTGGACATGTACAGAGGAGGGATAGTGAGTATATTGGTAATAGGATGCTGAGGCTGGAACTACCAGGCAAAAGGCCTAGAGGAAGACCAAAGAGACGATTCATGGATGTGGTGAAGGAGGACATGAAGGTCGTTGGTGTAAGAGAAGAAGATGCAAAGGATAGGGTGAGATGGAGGCAGATGATTCGCTGTGGCGACCCCTGAAGGGAAAAGCCGAAAGGAAAAGAAGAAGAAGAAGAAGAAAGACCTCGTCCTCTGGTTACCTGTCAGATGATTGACAACGTCTGACAATATTATAGTGTCATTGCTTTTGCCTTCGACACTCTCGCATATTTTGCTTTCGCTGTCATTATCGGTTGTTGTTGAAGCCATGCTTAGTGAATTGTGTGTGTGTGTGTGTGTGTGTGTGTGTGTGTGTGTGTGTGTGTGTGTGTGTGTGTGTGTGTTCTGGATCATGCTTGCCGTCCAAGATGGTGCATGAAAGTCTTGGGGTCACGTGACTGCAAATTGGTGTCAAGTGTGATATTGGGGTCACATGCCCCTTGGACTCGAGTTCCGGTCAACCAAGATGTGCACCCCCCACAGCCCAGACACAGCCTTTGGACTGTGTTTGGCCTTATTTGAAGCTAGGCACATGGCTTTGTACATTCTCTAAGGAATTGTTTTGCTATTGTTCATGGTGCAGATTTAAAATAGGAAAAATTTTCAAAAAGAAATCGGTTTGAAAGTTCAAAAAGTTTAAATGAAGTATTTTCACGAGCGTTTGCTTACAGCAGCATCAGCTATCTTACAATGTTCGTAAAATCCTTGCACAAAATTTCATTCATTTTCTGTCGCCGCTTAATCCTAATTAGGGTCACGGGGAGGCTGGCGCCCATCCCAGCTGACTCCAGACGAGGGCAGAGTGACCCCCTGGACAGTTCCCCCGGGCCATCGCAGGGCAGAAACACGCTGACAGCTATGTAGCTACTCTTGTCAAAAGTCATCAATGGTTGTTTTACATGCCTCACCCCATAAACAGTGAGAGACATCGGCTTTTGATAACCAAGTCAGCGGCACCGGGGGACAGTGACACCCCGTTGAGAGTGGGGCTGAACCACCAACCTGAGGATCAGTGATCCAGCACCTTATAGCACCAGGCCACCGCTGCCCCACACAAAATTTTAGCAGTTAAAAATATTGTAGAAATCCATCCACAGACCTATCTCATAATCTAACCCCCCCTGCCACCGCCACCGCCAGGTGGCAGTAATGAGAATTTTATAGTGTATATTTTTGTATTTCTCCTGTGGCAGACTGGACTGGTGATCTCTGCACTTTTGTAAAGTTATAAATTACTACAGTGTGTCTTGAGCATACTCATTCAGAGTAAGTATATGCCACACTGACACAAAAAATGGTGCAATTGTGTGTTTGCATGCTAACACAACATTTTATTATACACTACAAGGAAATAAAAGGAACAGAAAATACGAGAGAGATCGAGTTATTTTTACATTTAAAGTGTTATAATGACACCGCCTGCTCAAGTAAATGTGACAAACTGTAAATGTCTGTCATTTTGATTCAAGCATTATCAGAATCATGACTTTTATTCTGTAGATGGTGAACCAATCAGATTTCTCCAATAAGATATATTTTCAATTTATTAGATACATTACTTTTCATAGGCGGCAAGGTGATGTAGTTGTTAGCACGTCTGCCTCACAGCAAGAAGTTCCTGGGTTTGATGCCCAGCCTGGGCGTTTATGTATGGAGTTTGCACGGTCTCCCCATATTTGCGTGAGTTTCTTTGGGTACTCATGTTTCCTCCCAGAGTCCAAAAACATGTAAGTTACTTGGTTGTTCCAAATCGCTGTAGGTGTGCGTGTGAGTATGAATGATTGTATGAGTGTTGGCCTTGTGATGGCATAGGGAGCTGTCCAAAGTGTACCACGCCCTCGCCCGGAGTCGTCTGAGATTGGCTCCAGCCCCCCCCCAACCCTAATTAGAAATAAGCAGTTCAGAAAATGAATGAATGAGGATTACTTTTCATAAATGATGCTGGTTAAAAAAAAATCCTTGAAAATACAGTATTGCTTTCATTGTGAGCACAAAATTATCACATAAATCAGGTATTAATAAGATTTCAAAATCTCATAATATTCGCCACCCACCCAGCATTACCCACTATTGCTCCTTTATCATTCAGCACAGGCACTGCACACTATTTCTTGCTGTCAATAAGTGAATCAGAATATTATTAACCCAGGTATGTTGATGTTACAGAGAACCTTGCAGGGTACAGGATCCTGGGGACTAGAGTTAAGTACATTTACTCCATACGGCTGCTCGCCTGTTTCAGTCGTAAGTTATACCCCCATTTCACTGGACTACGGCGTGCAAGGATCGTAGCAGAAAGACGAGGAACGCATTCTACGGTAGAGCTTCAGCATTTTTACATGGAAAATGGGTGAAAATCCTACGGAAAAGTAGAAATTCTTATACCCCCATTTCACTGGACTACGACATGCAAGGATCATGTAGCGGAAAGGTGTGGAACGCAGTCTACAGAAGAGCTTTGGTATGTTTACATGGAAAATGGGTGAAAATCCTACGGAAAAGTGGAAATTCTTACACTCTCGGAACGTTCATGTGTGGAACAGGTACGGCAAAGTATGCCAAAGTGACCCCACGGAACACTCATGGAATTTTTTTCTGTGAACGTGCTTTTGAACATGTTCGAAAGCACGTTCACGGAATATTTTGGCCTGCCGGAAGCATACGGAAGTGGAGTAAGACTTGAGGAATAACTACGGAATCAAACGGAATGACACGGAAGATGAGGGAATAGTTGCGGAACGTTTGCGGATGACAACATTTTTGCTTCCGTAAGTCTGCCGTGCTCCAGGGAAACGGGGGCATTAAGTAACTGTTGACCATGTAGTCTGCGTTGTCGCTCCGCTGACCCATTTATTTGAATGTCGGTCATGTGATATTTTACTGTTGTGTCCTCTTCTTCTTTAGTCTCTTGCCTCAAGGAACCATGTCACTAACAAGAGGTCTTCGGCGTGCTAGCATCCATATCTTGTGTACTTGTGATTTATCCATGATATTCTGTAGCCACATTCTAGGTTGTCTTCCACAAGCTCTTTTTCCAGGCATTTTTCCACTAAGTCAAAAATGTTCCCTTTTATATTTTGTAATGACATGGCACAGAAGACCAGTCCGATGATGAGCAGTCCGAGGTAATCTCAGTCTAGTATTTCTGTAATACCGTAGTTCTGCTGTTTCGTTGCTTTCCCTAGATTTGTTTGACATTGTCGAGAACTCGCAACCGTAAAAGAGAGTGGACCAAAAAAAAACATCTGAGGAGTCAGAGGTTAAGTGTCATACTGAGCCTACGGTCAATAAAGTTTGTTTCCTATCTTATTGAACACTATTTTTGAGATCTGAATTCGTCCCTCAATTTCCTTTTCAGATCTTCCATCTGAGGTGACTAAAGCTCCTAAAGAGTTGAAGGATGAGACTTGATCAATGTTGTTATTGCATTTTAAATTGCATGTAGGAGGTTGATTTCTAAACAAGATCAACGTCCTACATGCAATTTAAAATGCAATAACAACAACATTGATGAAGTTTAGCTTTCATGGTTTTTATCAACAGACCAAGTTGTACACTGGCCTTGTTTACTGTATTCAAAAGGATGTTATTCCTATTTCTGAAGATGCTAGGAGGACAGTATCATCAGCATAATGCACGTTTTTGACCTTGTGAGCACTGATTCAGACCCCTTCATCAATGTCTTGGCGGGTACGCAATATGAATTTGGAGTAGCGGTTGAATAAGTCAGGTGATATCACCCATCCTTGTCGGACTCCACATTTGACTCTGAGTATGATTGGTATGTAAAACTGCATCCGGTGATGGAGGTTATGTTAGCCTTGGAGTAATGTGGAGTACCCCATAACCATGAAACCTCCCAGATTCACTCTGGGCCAGAGTGATAGTACCTTCTACAAGCCTCGACAATTGACGTGGCCCAACAGTCGGTCCTGCAACCGGTCAGTGGTCTTTCGAAACCCGCGAACAACAAAACAGTAGCGTACATATTTCACTTCCGTAATACAGTGCGTGATACCGCGCTCTGCCAAAAATGGGTTCGTATTTCGTAAACAAAAACAAAAAAGGCCGACACGCCATGGATACACGCCAAAACGCTCAGAACATATTCGTTTAAAGACAGCTTCCAAATATTAAACATCAATGATGCTGGCTATGTTACTAAAATAAGATGCAAGATTTGCTGCAAGATATAGCGTACAAATTAGGGAAGAAGCTTTTCTACATTTATTAATTAATACTTTCTGAATAATCAAAATAATGTTATAGCGACAAAATGGAGTTGAATGTATTAATGTTAGTAATTAGTCCATATTCCGCTTCAGCTATTTCAACATTGAACTTGGTACTACTGGTGTTTGACATTTATGCTGAGTGATGAAACTTTGCATGTTCAGGTATTAAAACCATTCTGGCAGTTTTATGAGAGCAGTGATTATTATTTGTATTAAAATTAAATGTTTCAAAATAATTAGTTGTGTTGTCAATAATTTAATCCTTTAATATTAGAAAATTCAACAAGACACAAGACATTATACATATATCTACTGAGTTTAAAAGCACAAATTTAATTGATTCAATAACATGTTTGTTTAATAATTTACTTGGACTTCAGGGAACCATTTTGTGCAATCTGTGGGTTACACAACTCATTTTCAGCTGAACAAGCGTTGGGTTACCAGAGTCATTTACCCGTGAACCATAAACTGGTCCCCCCAAATTTTTGAAATGTCGAGACCTGTTCCAGGGCCCCAGTTATGGGTCAAATAACAACTGCGTAAAAAGTCTGGTCACTTTACCGTAATAAGTCATCCCAGCAAACTATGGAAATGGTTGTGGAAACTGTACAATTATTATACATATAAACAAATTGACATTTTATAATTTTAACCATGATGAAGGAGGAACAGACATCATCAGCTACCAGAGGAATAAAATGTGCTGGTATCCAACATAAACAAATTCTGAGTTGCTGTGTGCTGGTTGCCATGTAAACCATGACAGCAAGAACGCGGGTCAATTTCGGGATGCTAGCAACGCGTCTTTTCAACACGAGCTCCACCTCGCCTCGCTTTGATTGGCTTGTGTGAATGGATTCATTTTAGCTCTTCCTATTCCATTTGTCTCTTTGTTGCTAAGGGAAACCACAGCTCACAAATGGGTCGAGAACTGTCAACCAATGAGCAGTAAAAAAAAAATAAATAAAACACCTGACGAGCCTGGTCAAAACACCCTATCTATCTGAAAAGACTGACGGATGAATAATTTACTGCCTTCATTGCTGTTGTCTTAGTAGCAGGCTTTCATGGATTCATGTGAACAATGAGGATGAATGGAGAAGATCCATGAGCACATCAGGCTTTGAGATTTATGATCTGTACTTCTATTGCCTGTATCTATATTTTTTTGTCAGGCAGGATGACGGCTCCCCTTTACAGTCAATTATCTATCCATCATTGTCAGGTGGTCTTTGTAAAATATCTAGATGGGAAAAGATTAGATGATACAAAGACACTCCAGCTGTTTGAATGCAGATGTGTGGTCATTGCTTGTACAAATTTTAAATAATCATCCAAGCATGTTTATCTGATTAACAATATTATTAAACTAGCTTCATAATTTAGTGGTACCTCACGTTATGAAATTAATCCGTTCCAGCGGCTTTTTCGTAACATGCATTTTTCGTACGTTGACCCGCATTTTACATGTAAAACGCGTGATTCGTTCCAAGGCTCCCAATACTACCCCATAAACCCTTTAAAAATTATAAAAGTACACCAATTTTGTATGAAATATGTGTTAAAAGTAAAAGAAAATTATTTACCTTTTTTTAAATCTTTCGAACCACCCATGCGACGCTTTAAAGTCTGGGGGTTGCTGGTCCCACCCCCACCCCCCTTCACGAGGTCCTTAAATATGGCGGTTGCTTTTTCCGAAATAATCTCCTCCGTCACTGTATCTCCGCTTTTAATGCCTCCTTCAGCTTCAATATCGTCCCGATTGTAGAGGGGTTTTGGCCACACGCCTTTGCGATTTCACTCAACCAAATCCCACTTTCATATTTGTTTATCATCTCCTGTTTTACTTTTATTGACAACGGAGCCTGTTTCTTCTTTTCAGTCTCACCGGGAATCACTTTCTTGGGGCTTATGATTAAGAACGAAAAATAATGCTACAATAAGCACACTCAAAAAACTCACGAAACTCACGAACCAACAGTACAACTCTCCTTCATGGAGAGTGTCCTTCGTGTGTCGAACAATGGGTCGAAAGCACACAAAAAGTAATGGGTACAGTACTGTCTTATGGAGATTCAGCTCCCTCCTAGCCAATGGGAGGCCAGCTGGGCGGGGTGTTGGGAGACAACCAATGGGAAAGCAACTCGCGCATTGTTTGAATGTTTGAATGGCGCGTTTGAATTTTTAAGATGGCGCCTTCGTAACGTGAACTTGTTTCGGATCCAGAGACAAAAATTTTAGGAAAATGCGTTTCGTAACCTGAATTTTTTGTTTGGTGAGACTTTCGTAAAGTGAGGTACCACTGTATCTTTGTTTTTCAATTCAGTGTGTGGACAGCTGTTTTAGCATTGTATTTTTATCAGTGTAATTATTTATTATAGGGAAAAGTGTCAGTTTCCCAATGTAAACCACACAGAGTCTGGCTTTGATTAGTTAAGTAAAGATCAGTAAGGACTAAAATGAAAAAGTCAGCATGAGTCGCTTGGCAGAGCATCAGAAGATATGTTGTGATGTTAATGACCCATTGAGTTTAGTCAGACTATCTGGGTTTTTTTTGTTTGCTTGTTTTTTACTCTCCTCATTCTTTCATTTAAGGCGGCTAAAGGGTGCGGGGCTAGCATTTCAGCAACTGTAAACTTAAACAGGATTCACAACTGAACAAAATAAAATATCCTACCCAAGATCCACCATTGTCTATAGAATGTGTTTAAGAAGCATATTTTAGCGCATGTAATAGATACATAGTATTTTACTTCCGGCTGCTCATTCGCGCATGTGATGTGATACATGGGGTTTTACTTCTGGGTACAGAACTTGCGGATTCTCTCGATTCGCGGGAGGGCTCGGAACAGAACCCCCGAGAATGTCGAAGGCCTACTGTAAATATAAAAAAAAAAGAAAAAAGAGAAAAACCCACCACGCCACCACTATATACAATCTAACCTAGTTAGGCTAGCATACTTTCATCCGGCAAAGCAACTTGAAACAAAAACAATAATTTAATGATTTAAATGAACACAGAAATTAACAAGAGAAAGGTGGTGCAAAGAAACCCTACTGTTAACCTTTCATGTTTGCACTGAGTCAGGAAACACATGGGAGACTTATTTATTTCCTCCTGGGCTGAAGTCGATGCTAAATCTGGGATTAAAGCCCCCCTTTAATCAGCAGTGGAGAAACAAAACGCAGAGTCTTCTTGATGTCGAGGAGCTGCAGGACTTACTAATATGCAACCTGTAAATATATTGTACATTTACTACTGCTCTCTCTCTCTCTCTCTCTCTCTCTCTCTCTCTCTCTCTCTGTTCCAAACACCATGCTTATTCCATCTCTCTCACATTTCACCACACACACTCAACATGCACGTGTACAATCACAAGCTGTACAGACCTTTAAAGGAGCCGTAATACTCTTATAACAAAAGGCTCCGACACCCAATTATGAGCTGTGGATTGTTATTAGCTGTTCAACAGAAAATCTGAATGGGCGGGTCACACAGAAATTGATACTGGCCAGGAAGATAGCTTTGGATATGGATTTATTTAAGTGTACTGTAATTTTTATATTTTCTGAAAGAGCTAATACTTTTATAAACAAACTTAAAAGCCGATTATATACTTGAGAGTTAGTTTTCTTAATAAAAATTAAATGCGCTATGGTGCTGAACACGGTATCGAACCCATAGTGGTGTATACGACAGCTCATTGCACGGCTCATCTAAATAAATGATACACCACTCTGATTGGTCAATTGCAGCATTTAGTGGGCGGTTATTTTTTCATGACAGTTGTGAACCTGGGTGTCAGATCCCCGATTCCCATAGATTCGCAATTAACACTAGCTCTCTTTATATTATCCCCAAACTGATTTTTTCCCGCTCAACTAAGAATACAGGATTTCATTTAAAATTTTAATAATTATTTTGTCCTTTAATTCACTACCATTAACAGTCCGTAAAGTCACCGCCAGAATTATTGGCATCCTTCAAAAGGTTGAATAAAGCAAACATTATATGAAGCAACCTACTTGTTGATGCAGCACAGGGTTACATCTGCTATGAAAGATTATGTACAGTCAGGGTGCGTGTAATGCTTGATTTACAATTAGGAAGTGGTTAGAAATTTAGTGAAGCTAAGATAGAGGTACTTGAGGCTAAGACCAGTATTTTTTGAAAACCTACAAACTGGCAAATGTGATTGTGAAATGGAGGTACTTCACATATACCACCAGTCTAAAGTTTAAGAACACATTGGGTTTTTCAGTATTCCCAGTGTACTCAGAAATAAAATCATTTAATATAAATATATTACATACACACATATATATATATATATATATATGTGTGTGTGTGTGTGTGTGTGTGTATACAGGGAGTCCTCGATTTACGCCAGTCCCGCCTTACGCCCTTTCGTGGTTACGAATGAGCCCCCATAAAAATATAAAAAATAATATTACGTGCCATTACGTCTTACGTGGTTACGTAAACAAACACAAACTAGTTTCGAGCGCGCGAGGCGGAAGAATATGCTGTGTTGTGGTTGTGGGCCGAGGAAAACGGCGTCGCCTCCCTTCGCTCAGTCTTGGTACTGTAATATTACGCGTCATTACGTCTTACGCGGTTACGTAAACAAACGCAAACAAGTTTCGGGCGAGCAAGACACAGCAAGCGTTGGCAACTTTTGAGGCTCAGGATCCCAACTTGGAAAGGTTCACTAGGGTTTCCAGAGGCATCATGGATTTGATGCAATGCTACAAGGAGATCTTGGATGAGAAGATGTTGCTCTCTGTCCAGTCGAACCTGGAGCAGTATTTTAAGAAGGTAGAGAGGCCTGCAACAGATCCTGTACCCTCTACCTCAGCTGCATCTACTACTCCAGGCTCACCTGCCCCAGCTTCTCCAGCACAATAAGCCTGTCTCTCCCTCCCGCACTGTATTTCATTCTTGTGGTGAGGAATTGTTTTCTCTTTTTTTCATACTTTTTTATGTCATTAACTGTTACATTTTATTATAGCACTGTACGTACAGGACTTTTCAGTAGATTTCATGTTATGTTCCGATTTGCACTGAAAATCGGGTTACATCGCGTCTTAAAAACGGATCAGCGTCGTAAACCGAGGACTCCCTGTATATATGTCCACACACACTTATAAAGTAGCCACTTTCAATGACAGAAATCAAATGTTGTTCGTGCAGTTCTTCCCACGACTGATGCAGAAGTTTCTACAAATGTGTTGCACTTGGTTGCTTTACCTTCACCCTTCACTTCATATCAAACAACTGTGTTCTATAAAAGTCCACAATCAGGTAGAGAACTGAACGGTTATCCGAGCTCACCTGCAGGCTGTAATGGAGATATTTAATTGTAGCCAAGTTTAAAATATGGGCGGGCAGTGGTGGCTGGTGGTAAAGGTGCTGGCTCACTGATACTATGGTTGGGGATTCAAGACCCACTTTCAACAGGTTGTCCCTGACCCCCTATTGCAGATAACTGGGTTATCAAAGCCGGCCATGTCTCTCACTGTCTATGGTGAGAGGTTCATGTAAAAAAAAACATTGCTGACTTTCGACAAGAGTAGCTGCAAAGCCATCAGCGTGTTTTCGCCCTGCGATGGCCTGGCGAGCTGTCCAGGGTGTACTCTGCCCTCACTCTGAGTCGGCTGGGATGAGCGCGAGCCTCCCCGTGACCCTAATTATGATTAAGCAGTTACAGAAGATGAATGGAATGAAGACATTAGCAAGTTTTGTTTAACCACTTCCAGAGTCAAAACCTAATCTGGGAATAGAAGTGATAGTGCATGCGCAGACGAAATCTACCTGACAGAATCTACCTGATTTTATGTATTTTTTTAACAATAAGATTGTCACTTTTTATGTCGCCTAAGTGCACAAGTCACATTAAAACAGATGAAAAGAAGATTTATTTTACTGTTCAGATGAGACATGCATAGAAGTTTACACTCTGGTTTCAAATACGTACAAGGGTTATGACATCACATTGCTTTGATCTCGCAACATAAGCAGTAATCACTCTCCCCCTTTAATAGCAACTATTTTGTTTGAGCTTATATAAATGGAAAAAATGTGCAGAGTGAAGAATATAGAGAACTGTAATTTTCTTTTTTGTTTCCTGACATGAATTCTGCACATACAACACTTCAGGAATAGTGTAGCAAAGAAGCAATGGAAAACCACCACTCAATTCATTATTGTTTTCATATAATATACAGTGGTACCTCTCCTTACGAAATTAATCCGTTCCAGAGCTTTTTCGTAATCTCAATTTTTCGTAAGTTGAACCGTATTTTACATGTAAAACGCGTGATTCGTTCCAAGGCTCCCAATACTACCCCCTAAACCCTTTAAAAATTATAAAAGCATACCTTTTAAGACCGCCTTCTGCTTCAACATCGTACCAGTGGGCGACAGGTTTGCCCATATTCCTTTGTGGTATCACTCAAGCCCGTTTCTTCTTCTCACTCGCACTGGAAATCACACGCGTGTGTGTGCGTGTGTGTGTGTGTGCGCGCGCGTGTTGACCATGTCTTAGCGGAGTTATAATCTTACAAATGTTTATCGAAGGTTAAAAGCCTGAGTCAAGAAATAAAGCATAAAACAACAGTAACTCTGTCCTTTACATGAAGAGCATCATGGTGGATTCAGCTCTATAATAGGCAATGGGAGGTAGCTGCCTCATCTCTCCTAGGCAATGGGATCCCTGTCCAAGATGGCGTCAGGTGGACCGGTCCAAGATGGCGCTCGAGTGAAGACGACATGAACAACAGCTCAGTTGTTACCCAATGGGAGGGCAGCAGGGTGGAATGTTTGGACGTCATTAATGGGAGAGCAGGTCGTGCATTGTTTGAATGTTTGAATGGCGCGTTTGAATGTTTGAATTGTGCGTTTGAATTTTTAAGATGGCGCTTTCGTAACGTGAACTTGTTTCGTATCCTGAGACAAAAATTTTTAGGAAAATGCTTTTCGTAACCTGAATTTTTTGTTTGGTGAGACTTTCGTAACGTGAGGTACCACTGTAATTGCAATGGTGAAAAAATGCCTTTTCAGGCATCGGCCTGTTTTCCCGCAATATACCTGACCATAATTGTGCGCACCTGACAGATCTGATCATGGTCTTGAGTCTTCATTTTTAATTCATGATTAGATGATCAGGTGAGCATGATTGTGGTTGGAGTCAAAGTCCTGATGAAGGCATATCTCCAGGAACAGTGTTGGGCAGCCCTGATACACACTAAATCTCCTACAGACAATTAAAGGCATCAATACGCAGCTCTCATACATCTTTACACGCCTGCGCGCACATGTACATGGACTTCACCTCCATCCATCACAAAAACCAAAACAATTTCCTTTTAGTGTGGATTTTAGTTCATATTCCTGTGGAGTACAGGGATCCCTCACTTTCACACATTGTGACCGAGATCCCCACGAGACCACCAAATTCCGGGAAGTAGGATCACCCACCCAACCCCACCCCCGACTGATGTATACATACATATGTGTATATAATCATTATCAATAAATACATATTCAATGCTGTAAATGCTTCTAATAACAAATAAACATTCAAAAATAATGAATGTATAAGATGTAAATAAAATATAAATACACACACTCAGATGCGCACCTCAAAGAATGTAACTAGTTTTGATGGGAGGTGGTCTTTTTTTGCATAGTTGGGTCTTATTTTGTGTCATTTTCCTTAATCTTCCCTCCTATTCTTCCTTAATTTGCTTTTTTTTTTAATCTGATGAATAAAAAAAAAAAACGCGATGCACTGAAGCTTGAAGTAGCGAGGGATCCCTGTATATACAAACATATTTATACAGCTCAGGCTTGGTGGATGTCTCTGAATTTATTAGGTCACTATTGGATTCAGTAACATATATAAATGTTAATTAGGCAGTGAACATGACACCAAACTTGAATTTGAATTAAAAAAAAAGTTGGGTTTTTTTTTTGTAGTATTGCTTAAATTATATGTCTCTGTTTTGTGATTACTTGTTATTCTGCATGTCTTTTCACATTTTATGTGGCATTAAAATATAAGTAAAATGTAAAATTATTCAAAACAGAAATACTCATTTCGGATGACCCTACAGACCTTTACATACTGAAGACAAGAAATTACGATATTTATTAGAGAGAGTGAGAGAGAGCGAGAGAGAGTGAGAGCAAGTGAGAGAGAGAGAGAGAGAGAGAGAGAGAGAGAGAGAGAGAGAGAGAGAGAGAGAGAGAGAGAGAGAGAGAGAGAGAGCTGTGTGGGAAACTTTCCCCACACAGAGGAAGCACAGAATTTGACATTTTTTATTGTATAGTGCTCATTTCTGGCTGACACTGTCAATGGTGTCCAGAGAGAATTAAAGGTTTGGGTGCACCAATTTTTGTAACAGAAATGATAGCAAGGAGAGTTACATAATCTCCTTCAACAAGATGATTAATAATCTGCTCAAACATGTTTCATGCTTTTTTTTTTTTTTGGCTTCGTTATTTGTTCCCAGCAAAACCCTCATTTCATTGGTCAGAATGATGCCGAGGTATTTTTTCTGAATTTTGTTCTCGGTGTATAGGTTCATGAAAGCACATGCATTTGATGACTGATGTGACTTTTTCATCCAACAATTTACACCTTGAATCTAAAATAGAAAAGATGATGTAGAGTCATGTGTTGAGCGGTTGATTGATATTAATAACACTGTAAAAAAACATTAGATCTGATTTTAAAGTAAAATCCTTGGTAGTGATAAAAAAAGGTTGTGAGGTAAAGGCAATACAGGGATCCCTCGTTACTTCGCGCTTCAATTCATGCGGCTTCAGTGCATCGTGTTTTTTTTTTTTTTTTTTAAATATTTATCGAATTAAAAAATAAGGAAATTAAGAAAGAATAGCAGAAAAGTTAAGGAAAATGCCACAAAAACAAGGCCAATTATGCAAAAAACCCAAACAAACACAAAACAAAAAACAACCCAAAACCTCCCATCAAAACTGGTTATATTTTTGTGAGGTGCGCATCCGAGTGCGTACGCGATTGTCTGTATATATGTGTATTTATATTTTATTTACATCTTATGCATTACTTTTTAATGTTTAATTGTTCGTAAAAGCATTTATAGCATTGAATATGTATTTATTGATATTATATACACATATACATGTACGTATACGTCAGTCAGACAGGGGTTGGGTGGGACCTACTTCGCGGATTTCAGTGGTCTCGGGGGGGGGGGGGGGGATCTCGGTCCCAATTAACCGTAGAAAGTGAGGGATCCCGATAATTATTCAAAGCTTTGAGAAACCTCTCTGGATATACATCCAAGTAGAAACTATCAGTCTACATGTGAAGAGACAGTCAAACCATGCTTTATGGACACAGCTCATACAGTAGTGCAGGCTTACAGAGTTCAATTGTTTTTTTTTCCAATGTCATCTTGATCAACTATGATTTAATTGAAGTGTATAGTAAGAAGTGATATCAACTAGCAAACAGGGCGGCATCCGCCTCACAGCAACAAGCTCCTGGGTTCAAGTCAAGGGTGTTTCTGTGTGGAGTTTGCATGTTCTCCATGTGCATGTGTGGATTCTCTCCAGGTACTCTGGTTTCCTCCCACAATCTAAAGACATGCATATTTGGCTAATTGGCTTTCCAAATTGTCCCTAGTTGTGGGTGTGAATGGTTGTGCATAATTTGCTCTGTGATGGTCTGATGAACTGTTCACCAGAGTCGGCTGAGATAGGCTCCAACCTCCCTGCGGCCATAGTAAGACTAAGTGGTTTGGGCCAATGAGAGCGGGTGAGAAAACACATAGCAGTTACTTACCAAAATGCTGTCCACTTTTGATTGTACAGATTTGCTGAAAGACAAAATGACACAAAATGCTCATTAAGATTGAACAGGAAATAAAAATAGTTAATTGCTTAAAGCTTTGGGTTTCTCATCTGAAATCTTTAAAACCGTCAGTAGACTTGCGATACATTTTATACAGCTTTACAAGAACACGAGTTGATTAGGTACGCTGAATCCGCTACAGTGCTATCAGAGACTGTTGGTAACTCTTGCTTCAGGTTCTTTCTGCAGGTTTTCTTTTTGTCTGAAACAGTCAAATTTTGTGTAGACCTGAGCACTACACCTTTTCATCCTTTTAAACATCTCATTTCAGATTAAATCCCTTTTCACTGTGAAAATAACCCACCACCTTTTTGGAAAGGCTATTTTAAAGCATGGCTGTGGGGATCGGCAATCGTTCAGCCATCAGAGCATTAGCAAAGTCAAGTACTAATTTCAGGCGACGAGGATTGGAATGATTCTAGTACGTCACAAATCCCAGATTTGGGCCACCTGAGTTCTTCCTTTCTTACCCAAAACCATGTCTTCATGTGTCACCCCCACCACCAATAAAATCCTAACACTGCTGCATCGATAGTGGGGACAATTCCATGGTTAGATCAACATATTGGTATTTCCATTCCAGCCATGCATGATGTGTGCATCACAAAAATATCCCATTGCCTTCCTATTATTTTTCAAAGAATTATAATACTTCCATATTTGGCAAGCTGTGTTGCCTTTTAAAACTCTGCTGGTTTTACTTAAATACAACATCGGCATTTTTACTGGCACATCTGCAATTGGGAAAAGACACATATCAGGGTGACGTCAAGCGTCCATATATTTATGATCAAATGTTGTGTTTTACATTATGCTCTTTACTGACATAAAAACTGCATGACTATTTTATACTGATGCAACAAATAAAGTACAAATAAACACTTAATATATGTCAGACAGATAGACAGTCAGTCAGTCAGAGAGGAAGACAGATAGATGAGCAGACAGTCAGACAAACTTATAGATAGATAGATAGATAGATAGATAGATAGATAGATAGATAGATACAGACAGGCAGAAAGACAGACAGTTAGATAGATAGACAGACAGACAGTTAGATAGACAGACAGACAGACAGATAGCTAGATAGATACAGACAAACAGTCAGATAGATAGGTAGATAAGATAGATAGATAGATAGATAGATAGATAGAGGCAGACAGTTAGATAGATATAGATAGACAGACAGACAGATAGATACAGTCAGATAGATAGATAGATAGATACAGACATGCAGACAGACAGATAGTTAGATAGACAGACAGACAGATAGATAGCTAGATAGATGGATAGATACAGTCAGATAGATTGATAGATACATATTGACAAACAGTCAGATAGATAGATACAGACATGCAGACAGACAAACAGTTAGATAGATAGACAGACAAACAGATAGATACAGTCAGATAGATAGATAGATAGATAGAGACAAACAGTCAGAGAGATAGAGAGATAGAGAGATAGTCAGATAGATAGATAGATACAGACATGCAGACAGATAGTTAGATAGATAGACAGACAGTTAGATAGACAGACAGACAGACAGATAGATACAGTCAGATAGATCGATAGATACATATTGACAAACAGTCAGATAGATAGATAGATAGATAGATAGATACAGACATGCAGACAGACAAACAGTTAGATAGATAGACAGACAGACAGATAGATACAGTCAGATAGATAGATAGATAGATAGAGACAAACAGTCAGAGAGATAGATAGATAGATAGAAAGATAGATAGATAGATAGATAGATAGATACAGACACACAGAGACACAGAGAGATAGATATAGATAGATCGACAGACAGACAGACTTTTAGAGATAGTCAGACAATCAGATAAATCCAGACAGACACAGTCAGACAGACAGATACAGACAGACAGATGGACAGATCAATGGACAGACAGTCTGATACGTAGCCCGATTGATAGATAGCCGGATGGATAGACAAACAGAAAGTCAAATCCATGGTAGGATAGACAGATATATAAACAGATAGACAGTCGGATAGATCCAATCGAAATGAATAGATAATCCCCACCCGTGCCAACCAGAATCGATGAAGGCCAAACAACACCTCTCGCTAAATAGCTCAGTCGCGCTGCTGACTGAGAATCAGCTGTACGAACCCGGATAGGGCTCGGAATGCAGCTTTTATTTCTGTAGTTTAATTGAATGGTGGATGATTTAAATATAGGTCAGTGCTGACGGTTGGTGTTTTGCTGCTCGCGGGCGCGTGCCCGCGCGTGCCCGTTTCGAACCGCTATGAGACGAGGCTAAAGCTAGCTGAAGCTGCAACGCCGCGAGCCTCCTCGCCTTTAATGAAATGCGGGCTTTTAAAGGGGATGTTAGCGGCATAAACCTGTCAACATGATCGGCAGAGACGAGCGCGTTCATCAAGCTAACTGTGGCTAAGCTAAAACCGAAGAAACAGACACACCGGAGCGCGCCCCCTCCCCCCTCCTTCCCTCCTCGCGCTCACCAGATCGAGTTCTTGATCTTGTCGTAGTGCAGCGCGGTAGCGGCCTCGGTTCCCTGCTGTAGCCCTGACAGCGCGCTGGGGAGAGACGCCGGTCCGGAGAGAGCACCCTGCTGCAGCTGGCCAGGTTGCTGTTGTTGATCATCGGCCATCACGGTGAGATTGATGCAGGGAGTAGGAGGCGGTGGTGGAAGAGGAGGAGGAGGAGGAAGGGTGCGAGCTTTAACGTGTAGGCCTCATCGGAGACCTCAGCACGAGAGACGAGCAGCAGCAGCAGCAGCACTCCGGGAGCGCATACCGACCGAGCTGTTTGCCCGTCCGAAATCAGGCGCTTCTTTCCCGGAGTAAGAGTTTCATGACCCGATGCTTGGCTTGTTTTCAAAGCATGAGGAGGAGGGGGCGGGCGCGGGGGGGAGGGGGGGTGAAAAAGCGACTGTTCCTCTCCACTGCAGCACAACAGCACGGCGGCTGCCGCCACGGACACTGAGAGCTGCAGCGGCCAGGCAGAGACTGCGCATGCGCACTGCGGGCGTGAGAGCGTTTCTGATGGAAAGCATGTTGACGAGGAAATTTTTCATGTTTATAAGCGAGTAATAAATGAGTATACCTCGGAAGTGTGTGTTTTTTTTTAATTGGTCTTCTTTTTTTAATGGAAAACGTTGGGATTTTTTTAGATAGTGTAAAAAAGAGAGACAATTTTATATATATATATATATATATATATATATATATATATATATATATATATAAAATGCATTTTAATGTCTCGGATCCAAAATATGTAATTAAAAAAAGGGAATATTACCCCTTGAAGTTCTTGTTTAGTCTGAGCTACAATTCTCAATGACTCTTTTATTGACTAATTTGTTTTTTCTCTACTTGTATTTCAGCACTTATTATAAAGGTCGAATGAATGAATGAAAGCTGTAGCGTGTGTACACCTGGGAAGGATGTCTGTGCCTTACCATTTTATAAAGAAATACAATTAAAGAAAAAAAGAAGAAAAGAAACAACATGTCCAGATCAGTCGTGTGTTTTGTAGTTGTTGTTGTAATATCAATAGGACCGCTAGTGGGCGACATGACTCCCATGCACTCGGGTTGAATCTAACAGGGTTGCAGATTGGTTGGAGCCCATCTCAGCTAACTCTGGACGAATGAGAGGGTTTTTTGTTTTTACTTGTTGTTGGTGTTTTTTTAATGGCCGATCACTATATAGACAGCAAGAGTGGAAAAATAAGACACCGATTTTTTGGGGATCCACATGCTCATAGCTGTATACAGTACACACTTGGAGCAAGCAGTGACAGTACTATTCTCACACTGTAAAATGAAAAAACAAACAAACACTCAAATCCTATTTTATTCAGATTTCTTGTGTGTTTTCACACGGTATCCAGCTGAATTAGAAAGGAATCTCTCCTCATAGACACATTTGATGACTTATTCTCTAAACAAGTTCCACTGAGCAGACTGATAAAGTTGCCTTTGATGAGAAAAAAAGGAAAAACACCTAATTCTTAAAAAATAATTGAAATGTTGTGCAACAAGCCTAGATTTAATGCACGAGTCAGCTGGTTAGCATGCTCACAAGATGGTAAACTTAAGCAGCTGTGACAGAAGACAGTATTTCTGTTTGTTGCACTTACATGTGACGCATACTGTATACTGGGTTCGATTCCTGGGCTCAGGCATTGCTGCATGTTCTGCCCTTGCTTGTGTGGGTTTCTTCCTGGTACTGGTCTCCTCCAACAGATCAAAGACATGCACATTCCGCTAATTGGCTGTTCCAAAATGCCCGAGGTGTGAGTGAGAGTGTAAATGGTTGTGTATGTGATGGCCTTTTGATGGCCTGGCGACTTGTTTGGGGGGGGGATAGCCTTTGTCTAGTGTCTGCTGAGATAGGCATCAGTCTCCCCACGACCTTAGTAAGATCAAGCGGAACCAAATACTGTCCCAAAATATGAAGAATGTTACACAGTGTGCAATAAGTACTTTTTCAAACTGTAACTGAGTTTCACAGATGAGATTCAATCTTTCTGTACACTTGTTATCTAAAAAAGTTGGTTTGGGGGGTTTAATGGCCTTTATGAATGTTTTCAAGCTCTTGCTGTGAACTGATTTATTCTGACAGTCAAACCGGTATATTTTTGCCTGGTTAATCAAATATTGAAAATATTTTCATGTATTATTAACACTTATTCAAATGACATTGTGATGTCATTTCTTTTGGCATCTGATTTTTCAGATTCAGTCAAATGATATCCAGATTAAAAGATACTGCTGTGTGCAGATTATTAATTAAATCAGAATTATAACTGGTGTTGCCAAACCATTTTTATTTCTATACTGTCCTCAGAAAGTTGAAATTTTAAGACCTTTTAATCCAGGGATCACCAACGTGGTGCCCGTGGGCACCAGGTAGCCCGCAAGGACACTATAAGTTGCCCGCGGACCTGTTCACTGCTAGTTTTAGGACAGGCCCACAGCTCCATAGCGCCACTCTCCATTGAGCTGCATCTAATTTTTTTGAATATATTTTAAATCAAATCAATATCTTCACATAGATAAATATCATTAATTATTAATGATAACATATAATTAAAGGTAAATTGAGCAAATTTGTAATTTCAGAGGTGTGTTTTGACCTGGTAGCCCTTCGCATTAATTGGTACCCAAGAAGTAGCTCTCGGTTTCAAAAAGGTCGGTGACCCCTGTTTTAATCTAATCTTCAGAAGATTACCTCCAACTATATAAATCCTGGTGGTACATAAATGACCCGGAGGGTCCTTACTGACTGAATGTGATTTTAATCGCACAGACTTGTATACAGTACAGGGATCCCTCACTTTCTGCGATTAATTGGGACCGAGATCCCCCGCGACCGTCGAATTCCGCAAAGTAGGATCAAGCCCCTGACCAACGTAGACATACACGTACACGTATATGTGTCTATCATATCAACAAATACATATCCAATGCAGTAAATACTTATAATAACAATTAATCATTCAAAAATAATGCATAAGATGTAAATAAAATATAAATATACACACACATACATTTTCATGTGGGGTGCGCATCTGAGTGTGTGCACGGGCATCAGATGCCCGTGCACACACTCAGATGCGCACCTCACATGAAAATGTAAGTAGTTTTGATGGTGGGGTTTTGCATTGTTTTTTGTTTTGTGCTTGTTTAGGTTGTTTTTGCATAATTGGCCTTGTTTTGCTGCATTTTCCTGAACTTTTTCCCCTATTCTTACTTAAATTCCTTATTTTTTTAATTCGATGAATATTTAAAAAAAAAAAAACACAGTGCACTGAAGCCGCATGGATTGAAGCGCGACATAGCAAGGGATCCTTGTATAAGTAGCAATTGGAAAGACACCCACACTGGCATATATGATGTGATATTTGTTTTTATAAATAAGTAATTACACTTTCAACACAGTTTCAGTCCAAAGTGGTACTGCCAGCTACAAAAAGTTGATAAATCCACTGTTTAAGCAGATTATATTGATTCAAACAATCATGTGACCACCTTTGGCCATTCAGTGTAATATATATATATATATATATATATATATATATATATATATATATATATATGTATGTATGTATGTATGTATATATATATATATATGTATATATATATATATATATATATATATGTATGTATGTATATATATATATATATATATATATATATATATATATATATATATATATATATATATATATATATATATATATATATATATATATATATATATATATATATATATATATATATATATATATATATATATATATATATATATATATATATATATATATATATATATATATATGTATATATGTGTGTGTATGTGTATATATATATATATATATATATATATATATATATGTGTATATATATATATACCAATACACGTACATTTAAAATATACAATGCAATTGAGAATGTGAACAACAACAACAACTGGGAGGATCATGACTTCACCTGCAAATACTGTATATAAATCAAAAGCAATCTTATCTAATGGATGCCAGGTCACATCACGTCACGTTTGTTTCCCCTGTAGGAAGTTAACTATAAGCGGGAGATTTACTATTATCTCTGGGATGTTATAGGAGCTTAGATATGGAACATAATTGAAAGATTTTTATCAGAATTTTATAATATTTTTAAGATTTTTGCATATAAACCCGACAGCCAGTTAGATTTATATTTAGGATATTTTTAAGCACGGAAAGCCAAAAGACAATCTGTAATATTGTGGACATGTGATGTTAATTTTATTAATATTGTATTTATATATATTTGTTTTATGATTGTTAAAGACATTATTTGGGTGAGGTGTTGTGTTCTGCTGCTCCCCTGGCAGTATTCACTGTTGTCTCAAGGCATCCTTTCTACTGATTCGTGTTTACTCAGGTCACCAATTCAGCAAGCGCAGGTCAGCAGACAGTAAATCAGGGATTAAGTCTTGGTGTAATACCACACTGAAGAAAAAACCCATTAGAAAGACGCAGAGGGGTATATTGTAAAGCATATAAATAACCTCAGCCTTGCTTCCCCCACATAAGCATGTGCTGGTTTACCTGAAGCTGTCTGAGTTGGGATTCTATAGAGGAAGTAGGTCAGAGCGAGAAACAGGGCAGTACTTAATGTCTGTGAGAACAGATATACGTTTTGGTTATTCTCCACTGACTTGAGCAAACGGTTGCAAAAATAAAGTTGATTGTTAACGCTCTTAGAATGTAAAGTACAGGAATACCTCGACTTAAGTCGTTTCGAGTTAAGTCATTCTCGATTATACTTTGGTTTTCAAAAACTATATAATCATATTATAATATACATATACCTCACTTTCTGCGGTTAATTGGGACCGAGATCCTCCCGCGACGTAATTCCGTGAAGTAGGATAAACCCCCCTGACTGATGTATACATGTATATGTTTATATAATATCAATAAATACATACTCAACACTATAAATACCCCCAGTGCAGCTAACTGGGTTATCAAAGGCCGGCCATGTCTTCCACCGTCTATGGTGTGAGGCATGTAAAAGAACCATTGCTGACTTTCGACAAGAGTAGGCTGCAAAGCCGTCAGTGTGTTTCCGCCCTGCGATGGCCTGGCGAGCTGTCCAGGGTGTACTCTGCCCTCGCCCGAAGTTGGCTGGGATGGGCACCAGCCTCCCCGCAACCCAAACTAGGATTAAGCGGGTACAGAAAATGAACTGAACTGAACACTATAAATACTTATAAGAACAATTAAACATTAAAAAATAATGCATAAGATGTAAATAAAATATAAATACACACACATACAGATGCGTGCGCACGAGCATACACAGATGCGCATCTCACGTAAAAATGTAAGTAGTTTTGATGGGGGATTTGGGTTAGGTTTTTTTTTTTGGTTTCTATTTTTTGTATAATTGGCCTTGTTTTGTGGCATTTTCTTTAACTTCCCCCCTGTTCTTCCTTAATTTGCTTATTTTTTTAATTCAATTACTATTTTAAAAAAAATGCGATGCACTGAAGCTGCATGAATTGAAGCGTGAAGTAGCGAGGGATTCCTGTATTATCCTTCATTCCCTCTGCTATCAGACTGTACAACGCCATTTTGTAACTGTCTGTGAAAAAAAAAAACGGTTATGTGCAATAAAAACCTTGTGCACTTTAATCAACCACATCTACCCCACTGACTATGAACCATATCAACCCATCTACTCTGCCCTCAGATACATATACACTTGAATATAGGCCAGTCTACAAAGTTGTTCTTTTCTTTTTCTTTTTTATTGTATATTACTTTATACTATTTATGTATCTATTTATTTATTTACTTATATAATATATATGTATGTGTGTATGTATGTATGTATATGTATTATTGTATAGGTCTCTATTTGGCACCCCTGACTGATGGTACCTCAAGAGCCTGTAACAGTGAATTTCTCCATTGTGAGATTAATAAAGCTGTATCTATCTATCTATCTATCTATCTATCTATCTATCTATCTATCTATTATATTATATATGTTTAGTGTATATATGTATAGGGTTCCCTTGCTACTTTGCGCTTCAATTCATCCACCTTCAATGCATCACGGGTTTTTGTAAAAATCATTCATTTCTGTAACCGCTTAATCCTAATTAGGGTTGTGGGGAGGCTGGCGCCCATCCCAGCCGACTCCGAGTGAGGGCGGAGTACACCCTAGACAGCTCGCCAGGTCATCGCAGGGTGGAAACACGCTGACGGCTTTGCAGCCTACTCTTGTCGAAAGTCAGCAATGATTCTTTTACATGCCTCACACCATAGACAGTGAGAGACATGGCCCGCCTTTGATAACCCAGTTAGCTGCACTGGGGGGTGGGGGTGGGGGGAGGGCAGTGACAACCTTGTGGAGAGTGGGACTCGAACCCCCAACCTTAGGATCAGCGATCCAGCACCTTATACCATTAGACCACCACTGCCCCTTTTAATATTTTTAAAAATATTAATTGAAATTTAAAAATTAAGGAAATTAAGGAAGAATAAGGGGAAAAGTTAAGGAAAATGCAGCCAAAGAAGGCCAATTATGCAAAAATAAATAAATTAATTAAAAAAAAAAAAAAAACCAAAAAAACCCCCCAAACAAACAAAAACAAAAAACAACAACCAAAAACCCTCCCATCAAAACTACTTACATTTTTATGTGAGGTGCGAATCTGAGTGCGTGCACGCACACGCATCTGTATGTGTGTATTTATATTTTATTTACATTTTATGCATTATTTTTGAATATTTAATTGTTATTATAAGCATTTATAGCATTGAATATGTATTTATTGATATTGTATACACATATACATGTATACATGTATGTATATGTTAGTCGGGGGGGGGTGTGTGTGTGTGTGTGTGTTTTGATTCTACTTCGCGGACGAGGGGGAGGGGTGTGTCTCGGCCCCAATTAACCGCAGAAAGTGAGGGATCCCTGTATACATGTTTAGCCTTTGACAACGGTACACATGGGGGTGTAGTGGGTAGCATGTCCCTCTCACAGTAAGAAGGCCCTGGGTTTGAGCCCTATGATCAGTTCGCGCATCTCTGTGTGGAGTCGACATATTCTTCCTGTGCTTGCTTGGCTATGATTCTACTGCATCTACTACATTAGTAGACACTGTATTGTAGGGGGGGCGGGGGGTTCAGAAGTTGGCTTGTACTGGACTGTAATCCTATTTTTGACCTTAGACATAAAGCACCTGGGGCACACACACACACACTGGATGAGATGTTTTGTAGAAAGATATGAATGTCAAATTCCTTCTATGCTACAACATATACAAAGATCAACTAATATCTCCTCGACTTTTTACTCATAGTCAAATTAAATGCAAAGACAAGCTGACCAAAGATCCTGAAATCACACCCCTCATACTGCATAGCATGGTTTTTCCCATTGCTGCAGCAACCACCCCCACACATGCTTGGAGAAGTGGTTCAGCCTTGGTTTGCATTAGTGATGTGGGAGTAGATGAGAAGACAGTCTGAGACTTCTATGAGGAGAGCATCAGGCTGGTTGTGCACCTGTAGGAGTGTGTGTGTGTGAAAGGACAGCATTGGAAGACTTTGGTGATCTGAGGACAGCTTATCACAGTCATGTTTTGTGCATATCCTGGCTCAGGGTCAGGCAGCAACTCACTTATGTATCATTATAGCAATGGGAAGGAGGTGAGTTGGAAGATTTCGATGAGATGATCAAGACTCAGTCTTTGCATGTTTAATTGATTAGTGATGTATTTTATTGGGTGATATGTGCCATAATGATTCTTATGGTCAGCAGGTTTCAGCACACACTATACCTCCATGTACCTGCCTATGATTGTGTGTTTATGTGTATGTGTATGTGTGTGTGTGTATGATTGCATATGATTACTGCACAAGTGTGAGGTCTGTCTTAGCACATGACCAACCAGCAAATAGCGTGCTTCCAAGTCAGTAATGCGTTTCACCTACTTTGGATATTCCTAAATAGCAGCGCTCATCTTAACTGTTGCTCGAAGATTAAAGCCTGTGACATGCCGGACTTGCTTCAATCCAGGTTCTTCTTATTTGTTCACGTGGAATAGCTTCAAAAGTTATGAACCAATCCTGTCTTAAAAGTGCAAGTCCAGCTGTGGTAGACTCAGCCATGAAGCACAATGCCCTGGTTGGTATGTGGCTGAAAACTCTGGCAGATGTTTCCCCCAGTGCTCTCCACCCCATTACAGCAGTGCACAGCCCCCTTCTTTGATGTGCGCAAATGGTAAGTGCCGCCAGACGGGCATGGATGACACAGAGCAAAGAGGAAAAATGAGTTGCATATGTGTGGGGTTGATTTGGCTTTGAACAGAAATTTTGGGCCAGCTAGTCAAGAAAGCTTTGATGAATAGTTTTATTGAATCCAGGTTTTGGATTTTTTTTTTTTTAATGCCATGAGACTGTTATTTTGTGTTATAAAGTGCATTCCTGTGCAGTGCAACTTCGTTTTTACTGAAAACGGATTTTTGTTTTGTTTTGTTTTGGTTTTTTTCGGTGGTGTTTTCACTGGCACCCACATATGCTTGCTTCGCTTCGTGGCTTTTCGGAACCCACTGCTCGACTGCTTTGATGATCGTATTATGCAGCACTTTGATATGTGATCATATTTCCCAGTCTTGGCCTTGCCATGAGATCTTTCTTGTCCTTCTTGGCCTCCGTGTTAGGCACCATGCTTACATCCGTACCCCAAAGGGGCAAAGAGGTCATGCCATGGGGTGTTAAGGTTATTAACGGGTCACTTGGTCAGCCATTGCCGACTGGAGACAAGTGAGTCGATCCTGCACCATATGCTGTGCACTGTGGGTTCGACCCGGGCTTAACCGATCCAGCCAATCATCGCAAGATTTTTTTTTTTTTTTCAGGATTGAAGCCAATCAAGGGCAGCGCTGTGCTCTCTTGATCAGATGTCTATATGAATGGGACAAGAGTAATCCCCCATGACCTGAGGGTGATTCTTAACATAGAAGGCTGTTGCCCTGGCAGTGCACGTGTCATTCTGTAGGTTTTGTAGGGGTGGGGTTGGAGGTGGTGATTGGTTGAGAGGGTCTCCTGCTCAGCTTCGGTATTGACTGAGAGAAGAAGAAAAAAGGAGAGGAGGGAAGTGCAAGCGAAGCTTAAGGCAGGTGCAAAGCAGTTCTGTGAGTGGGTGGATGTTTGTAGGAAACAAATTTAAAAAAAAATGTGTTCTATTAATGATTCATGCGTATGCTTGTATTTATAATTTGCTCATACAGTAACAACAACAACAATAATAATGTACTTTTCTTTTTGAGTCAAAATCTGACTATGCTTTGTACAAAAGACAAACGAATAAAACAATTACATATTAAAAAAGAAGAGTGGATCAACTGAGCAGCAATTAATTCATATCACAGATCACAGACACAGGCGCTGTTGAATACAGTACCAGGATCAGGACAATTTGAACTGATAGGTCTTTAATCTGGATTTAAAAACGTCTATAATTACAAAAGTGATTTTAAATCTGAACTTTTTTTCAGGATACCTGGAGATTCTACTAAAAAAAGAGCAAATAATATACATAGATGTAATACTGTATAACCTATCTATACCCTAAAGTAGAGCGTATATCCATGTCATTAGCAGGCTGTGCGAATCGATTGGTTGCTGTCTCATCTATAATCACTCCATTACTTTCCTCTTTATTACTTTTTCCATATTATCATTCCATTTCCTTTCCACTGATGATGCTTCCCATTTCACTATTTGTTTTTGTTCTTTAATCATCAGGTGTACTCTCCATCTCCAAACACTGAAGAGCTGAAAAGAGACTCTGCTTCATACTCATCATTTAAACTTCCCAGCACAGGCTTCACAAACCCATTTTTTGGTAAACTTACCCTTAATTATTATAATACCCCACAGTGATGACTAATAATTTTCAGACAGTCTTGTTGTTTACATCTGTGTGGGTGCACAAAGGCTGCTATTGCTTTGCTTTAATTTAAAAAATGTTGTGTGTGTGTGTGTGTGTGTGTGTGTGTGTGTGTGTGTGTGTGTGTGTGTGGGTGGGTGGGTGTGTATGTGGAACACAGAACTCTGATGTCGGAAAGTGTTTTACTCTCAAGGATCTCTTGAGAGGCAGAAGGAAATAGGATAGCCTCTATTCATCAGTGCTGTTATCATAACACACACACACACACACACACACACACACACACACACACACACACACACACACACACACACACACACACACATGCACACATCCCTATCTTTGGTGGGGACACTCACCATGGATTCGGTGAAATAATACATTCTTTAGTCCCTTAATCTAACTTTAGTAAACACTTCAGTAAATTGCCGAATCCAAACCTAAACCTAATTCTAACCATCCATCCATCAAACCGCTTAATCCTACAAGGGTAACAGTGAAGGAAGGGTGAAGGCAGGGAGAAACTTAAACAGCTCACCAGGACAAAACACACACACACACACACACACACACACACACACACACACACACACACACACACACACACACACACACACACACACATCCATACATACGCACACGAACACACACACACACACACACACACACACATCCACGCACACGCACACACACACACACACACACGCACACACACATCCACGCACACACACCCACACACACACACACACACACACACACACACACACACACACGCGCGCACACATCCACTCACACACATCCACGTATACACACACACACACACACACACATACACACACACACACACACACACACACACACAAACACACAAAAATTCACACGCGCACACACACATACACACACATAAACACACCTAGGGTCAATTTTAAATAGCTATTTAGCATGCTGTGCATGTTCTTGGACTGATGGAAACCAGAGTACCCGGAGAAAACCCACACAGTCACACGGAGAACATGTGCACTCCCCACAGAAGTGCCCGAGCCAGGGAACCAAACCCAATACCTTCTTGCTGTGAGGCGAACGTTCTAACCGCTACACCACTGTGCCTAATTTCAACATGAACCCTGAGAGTTAAAAACAAAAACCTCCTAACCCACAAACATCACCAAAATAGCTTTTTTGTAAAAATAAATAAATAAATATATAAAAAAAAGTAAAAAAAAGAAAGAAATACAGTGTTCTGGTCCCCAATAAGTAGCAAGTATGTGCGCGTGCACATGCACACACACACACACACACACACACACACACACACACACACACACACACACACACACACACACACACGGGCTATGTTTTTGCAGCTGTTTTTGAAGCAAGGTCCATATAAAAGTAAAAAAAAAAACATGTTACAGCCAAACCAACATTTTCTTATTCTTGGAAACAAGGTTCTGTGAATTGAATCCCTCCTATTAACTCTGATTTTTATTAAGCTTTCGACTCATATGGCATGCTGTGCATTATAGCCAAACATAATATGACAGAGCTCACTTCTTTTAATCCTGAGCCAAAGAAATTCTGCACTTCTAATACAATTGTACCGTGTCTTCACATTGAATTTCATATGAATAAAAATAACGAAAAACTAATAACGCTTTATGTTGTCTCTGCCTTCTGCTTTATTTACCTGTGGATTAAAAAAAAAAACAAAAAACAAAACTGTGCACTTGTTCACTTTAAGCATATTTTGTCATTTTTCTGTCAGATGGAACAAACAGCTCTACAGACCCCTGGAGCTCTGCCAACGGGATCAGTCCATCAGGTCATGGAGTCATACTGGGATCCTCATCATCTAGCCAATCACTGTCTGGGAACAATGGCAACCTGCCAGCACGTGACCGTTTTGTAAGACATGACTTTAAAATGCAATTGTCTCGGGCCAGCGAGAAGAATATAGATTGGTGGAAATGGTAGATTAACCTTAAACAAAAACCAGAGCACAGATGTCATTCTGATACAAAGAGACCTCGAAAAACTTTAGGTTAGCACCTGCTCTGATCTCGTCATCAGAAATGCAGAAGTCGATATTAGTGGATAATTGCTCAGATAATTGGTGTTTTCATGCTATGTTGAATAATTTTGCACCTTTTTCAAATCATTTCTAAATAATTTTTTCCCTTTCTTTAGAACATACTACCAAATTCCGCACCATCGGAAATCAACAAGTGTCTTCCACCAGTGTCCTCTTTCCATAGAGGATGCGCCGGTGCGTCCCTCGTGGTTTCTTCAGCCCATACTACACACTGCAGTTTCACAGATCAAAACATTGGTGAGCCATCACAGTAGTCCAACAGACTGAGCTGTAGCTATTGATATCATGTTGTGTTATATTATGTTGCGTATTTATGTCATTTCAGTGGTTCAGGGGAACACTGTTGGCGGCGTACACACTGGAGATACTCTTGGGAAAGGCCTGACTTCTGTAAGCACTCACATACCACAACAGCAAATTTAACCACAGTATGATTATAGTATATAATATCATCTAGGGATGGAAGCTGAGCATGAAAGGGACTCGTGCCAAAGTAATGTTTGTTTTTGTGGAGTGATACTGCTGTTAAAAGAGTGAAATTAGCCCTATGGCTCAGTTCCTGTGCCGTCGCTTACGGCTGACTGGACGTAACCGGACCATGAAGTGTTGCGAGGCTCTTACTGATGAATGTATTGGAATATTATGGTTGTCTTTATTTTAACTTTAATGGTTTCTTTCATGTGTCATGAAGAGTTATGTAAAGCTGAAAATGAAATGCTTTTACATCATAGGTTTAAAATATTGTATATCAACAGTGCTTTCTCTTCTGGCACGCAACTACTTCGGTGTCATAATTATCAGGATTTATGAAGCGATTTTTGTTTATGACTGTTACTTTATTTCCAGCAAAATACTCTGGGGACTTATAAGTAAAAAGTTCAACAAATGAAAGGTTGTACTTATGAGGTTGAAGAATTTATGCCACAGATCACTCTCGCGCTCACTCACTCACTTGCGGAACCGCTCAAGCCTATTACAGGTCAGGGAGAGGCTGGAGCAAAAGGGGGACACCCTAAAGAGCTCGCCAGATCATTGCAAAGCTAACATACGTATAATTATTCACACTCATTGGACTAATGTGCTTTTTTTTTTTTTGGACTGTGGGAGGAAGCCAGAGTGTCTGGAGGAAACCCGTGCAAGCATGGAGAGAGAGAGAACATGCAAAGTTCAGATAGAAATGCCAGAGCATGGACTTGAACCCGGGACTTTCTGATAGCTGGAAGTGCTAAACACTATGTCACCTTGCCATCCATTATTTATGCTTTATTTATGCAAATACATCAATGAATATATGAGATAGTCGAAAGCGGATATAATATTATGAATAATATGTTTCCAATATTTCCGATCTGGGCAGTGGTGGCCTGGTGGTTAAGGTGCTGGATCACTGATCCTAAGGTTGGCGGTTCAAGCCCCACTCTCAACAGGTTGTCCCCGTCGTCGTCACCCCCCGTGCAGCTAACTGGGTTATCAAAGGCCGGCCATGTCTCTCACTGTCTATGGTGTGAGGTTCATGCAAAAGAACCATTGCTGACTTTCGAGAACATTATCTGCATAGCTGTCAGCATGTTGCTGCCCTGTGGTAGCCTGGTGAGCCATCCAGAGTGTACTCGGCCCTCGCCCGGAGTCGGTTGGGATGGGCGCCAGCCTCGCTGCAACCCTAATTAGGGTTAAGCGGTGAGAGAAAATGAATTAATGTACTGTATTTCTGGCCTCGGACAAGAAGATCGGCAAAAGAAAATAATATCGAATAAAAATAGTATCACGTCAGAAACGTGATTGGGCTCATATTAAGAAAAAAAAAAAATTCACCCCGCCCACCGCTCCACAAGCAACTACTGTATAAATAGTATTACAGTATTTGTCTGTAAAATTGTTATTAATACACCTCTGCATCTTATTAACATTAAAAACTTCATTAACATTGTTTTTTAATCTGTAACTGAAAAGATTTAAAGTGCATCAATGTGTCTGAAAAAAAAAAAAAATCCTTATTTAAACTCATTGAACTTATTTATTTAATATCTTAATAACTCCGTCTCTCTCCACCGTTCTCTTTGTTCCTGTTAGAAATTTTGAGGGGATGTTTATTGCACTTCACATCATTTGTTTGTGCGAAAAACCGCTACACCATAGCGCGACAATGAGAGCGCCACTGCCAACTACTGGAGTGCAGGTGCAATTACACTTAATTCTCATCCACTATTCCAGAAAAGCATGTTCCCGAGGGTCATACGCGCTCCCCCGGCATTACACCGCGCCCCCCGCGACATCATACCAGGCGCCCCGCACTATTTGACAAGCACTATTGTACAGGGTTCCCTCACTTTCCACGGTTAATTTGGACCGAGATCCCCAGCGACCACTGAATTCCGCGAAGTAGGATCACCCCCAACCCCCCCCTGACACGTTTTCGTACATGTTTCTGAGTATATAACATCGTAAATACATATTCAATGCTATAAATGCTTATACGAACAATTAAACATTAAAAAATAATGCACAAGGTGTGAATACAATATAAATACACACATATACAGACGCACATGCTCACGCATGCAGATGTATATATATATATATATATATATATATATATATATATATATGAATATGAATAGATATATACTAGTATATGAATGGTTGTAGAAAAGTATCTGGTGTGATGTGTGATAGGAGAGTATCGGCAAGAATGAAAGGAAAAGTGTACAAGACGATATTGAGGCCAGCGATGTTGTATGGTTTAGAAACAGTGGCTCTGGGGAAAAGATAGAAGGCAGAGCTGGAGGTAGCGGAGATGAAAATGTTGAGGTTCTCTTTGGGAGTAACGAGGATGGATAGGATCAGGAATGAGTACATCAGAGGGACAGCACATGTAAGACGTTTTAGAGACAAAGTCAGAGAGGCTAGATTGAGATGGTTTGGACATGTACAGAGGAGGGATAGTGAGTATATTGGTCGTAGGATGCTGAGGTTGGAACTACCAGGCAGAAGACCTAGAGGAAGACCAAAGAGATTTATGGATGTGGTGAAGGAGGACATGAAGGTAGTTGGAGTAAGAGTAGAAGATGCAGAGTACATCAGTTGTGTGTATATATATAAATGTATGGATGTATGTATAGTACAGTATATGATATTTTTGCTAACTTTATTTTTCCTTTTGCTCTGCCAGATTTACTCTCCTGATCACACCAATAGCAGTTTTCCATCTAGTTCATCCACTCCAGGGAGATCAGTATCGCCTCTGGCTGCTTCTACTGTTTCAGCAGGTTGAAGACTTATTTTTTTTTGCCTTTCACCAATTCACAGCTCAAACATAAAAGTTTAATGTACCATTTTGTAAAACACATAGACTACTTCTATAAACGCAAGTAGTGGAGTCCAGTGAGTGCAAACTGTTCAGCATACACTCAATATCAAAAGTATGTGGACACTTGACCATCTCACCTATGTAGATCCTTCTCAAACTGTCATTATAACAAGATCAACTAAAAACAAACCCTTAATATTAAAATATAGAGCTAGTATTGCAACCTGTGTGCCTAATCCAGTCGTAGTCCTGTCACTGTGCTTGGGTCTAACATTGCTGGAAAAGTGATTACAGAGCCAAGTCACTCTATACAGACATATATTGATTTGTCTCTGTAGTGACTTTCTAGCCTATACAAGAACAAATCATTTTTTACCCTGGATATATTTAGTGCCACCTTCTCCTTTTTTATTTTGGATTCCCCTCATTTTTCTGCATAATTAATCGTATCCAATTCTCACCCATCAAGTATTGCCTTCATTATCACATGGCCACCACCAATCAGAGAGTTGCGAAAGCATGCATACGATCCATCTGTAACATGCAATGCTAGCCACCTGCCTCTTTTCAAAGTGCGGCACATGCGTATTTGGGGGCGGTCTAATACACTTGGAGGGAAAGCGCTATCCGCCACCTCATACTTATAAGCTCATAGACACCCCTGATTGACTGGCAATTGCTGTGGGTAACAGGGAAGTGAGCATATACCATACTTCCCTCCCGTGAGAGCTCGGCCAACCAGCTCCCATGGACTCTCGGTCACAAATGGCACTTTTTTCTTTACATTTGTGGTGTTGGTGTGGACAGTGGGCCTTAAAAGTCATACTTCTCTGTTATTAGCGATCAGAATCACATACACTTTGGCAGACTTGGTTTTGTGCACAGCAACCAGAATTATGATGTCATAACCGAAAAACCAACTTCTCAATGATGCGTGAACAGACTCGGACCAAATTTGGCAATATTTTATTATGCATCACGGTGAAGTATGACACAATTCTGCATGGTCAGGTTCTTCCCCTTTTGCCTCAGATATAGAATCATGATGTCACAGTCATGACATTTTAAAAAAAATTTAAACCCTTTTCCTTCATTACAAATGATCAGAACTGCACAAAACTGCAAAATTATACTGGATGACTTAATGAACAATTCTGTCAAAGTACATTATCAGAACTGATTTGTTGTCATTTCCAGCTTTGGAGCCAGATCCGAATGTGTCCGGTGTGTCGCTCACTTGAGCTTGTAGAAGTTGAATAAACTCTGACCCAGTACTAATCCCAGCCCAGAACTAGCATCTAGTTCACACTGTTGAAAAAGGACTAGCCAATGCCCCAAATGCACAAACTAAGGTCCATGAAAACATGGTTCGCAGTGATATAAAAGAACCTGAGTGTCTCATACAGAGCCCTGATGTTAATCCTAATGACCTCCATTGGGGTGATTTGTAATTGAGGAACATCAATGGCTGATCTCGTTACTGTTTTTATGGCTGAATTGGCAAATACGAACATCCACCCTCCAAAATCTAGTGGAAAACCATCTCAGAGATTGGAGATTATTATAACAGTAAAAGGGAGACTGTGTTTGTGGTTTCGTGATGGATACACGATGATGGTCAGGTGCTTTTGGCCATATAGTGCAGACAAAAAGCATTGGCTGATATTAATACTGGAGTTGGTTCTTATTTATTTATTTATTTATTTATGAATTTATTTATTTCAGGACCAAACCAATGGCCTCGATCAGGTGAACAGATAGTGCCATCCAATTATGAGACCTCAATGCAGCCGGTGGTAAATTCTGTTAAATATATTATTAGTTTATTCAGGAATAACTTCCCAAAAGCTTTGCCGTATAAATGGTGAAGCTAGCATTTTTTTTTAAACCAACCTCTCTAGCTGTTAAGATCATCTTAAATTTTTAATAAATGGTAAATTTGTGTTGTATATATTTGAATGTTGTAAATGCATTTTGATTTCAGGTGGAGGATCGAGTGGACAGATTAGAAGATGTCATTAATATTCTACGAAACCATGCAGTTGGTGGGACCAATGTTAACCTGGCCAGTGACATGCGGAGTCTACTCGGACTCACACAGCAAGCACCAATCACAATGAGATCAAACTGCCCCATCACTGGACTGGTGACCAATGGATTACCAACAGATGTAAGACCTTGTTTTGAAGAACAGACATCCATAACACATCACAAATCACAATCTGTTACAGCGAAGAGGAGATTCAAGATTAGAAATGTATCATAAAATTACATTTTTACAATTTAAAATTTTTATTTGTTAAAAGTACTTTTAGCAGGGCTTATTTCTAGTCATTTTAGATTATTAATTTATAATTAGTAATTTTTTCCCCAAGTAATAACAGCAATACTCAGAGAATACAACCCTCCATCTAGCCTGGTGGAAAAAAAAAAGTACACAGCACTCCCTGCTGGGCTTAGCATAAAACTACACTTTCAAAAATTCATACTCTTTCACAATGTTAAAGAATTTTTGAAATATTTCCTGGATTCCTGGATCCATAATTTGTTCTAGATCATCTCCAGAATCTAATGGCATCTTTTCTGTCAGCCTCTGGTTGCAACTGCAGAAAATCTGGCACATAATTTTTGCATACCCATCTAATCTTGAAAGCTAAGCAGGGCCAGGCCTGATTAGTACTTGTCCGTGAAACCACCTGGAAATTGCAGCTACTGTGGAGGATTAAGGAAAGACCTAGCAGCCCACCCTGTAAAAAAAAAAGTCTGCAAAGAAATTGGCAAGAGTCGACTTTGACTGAAGGCACAAGAACTGAATCATTCCGAGAGCACAAGCCTCCATCCGGGTGAAAAATATTGGTGAGTATTACAGCACTCCCTGCTGGACTTGTTGTAAAACAACAGAATTTGATTCGGATCACCACCAAAATCAAACAGGAGGTTACATGATCCATACTCTGCCCCTCCAAGAAGTTCATTAATATCTTGTTCATAACGTTTTGTGTAAGGTTGCTAACAAACAACAAAGAGAACAATGCTGACAAAAACATTTCATCCTTGTGGCAGATAACAATACCCGTGATTAAAAAAAAAAAAACCCTGGAAACTGTAAAGAAACCCCTGGAAACTTCAACATAAAAGTTGGGGCAGCCATAGGTGAAGTCTGTCGGGCTTTTTACACCCGAGCCATAGTGGCTCATCAGCTGGTGCTTATCTCCAGTTTCCATAGCGTGAAGCGATTCGTCCTGGATGGGACGCTCGTCCATCACAGGTTATCTTCCCAGTATATTTTTACTGGTACCCATTTATACTGCTGGGTGAACCGAGGCACATTTGTGGTTAAGACCTTGCCCAGGGATCTTAGCACAGTGGGGGTCTAGCTGGGATTTGAACACACAACCTCTTGATCATGAGCACAGCACCCTAACCACTATGCCACCGGCCCCACTGGGGCAGCCATAGCCTAATGATTAAAGAAGCTGCTTTGAGGTTGCTGGTTTGGTTGCTGAACCAGCAGGAAAAATATGTGGCGGCAGTGGTGGCGGAGTGACCTCCGTATTCATGGATGAAGTTCCCTTGAGCAAGGCACATAATCCCCAGCTGTTCTCCAGGTGCCCACATAGTGTGTGGCAGCCCACTGCTATGAGTGTGTGTGTGTGTGTGTGTGCTTACTGTTTGTGTGTTGGTTCTCACTTTGGATGAGTTAAATGCAGGGACAATAATTTCTCTAGTGGAATTACAGTAATTCACTGTATCAAAAAAGAAAAAAAAATATTAAAGTCAGGGTTGGTAATTTGGAATGCTAGCAAATTTTTAAATTAGCATCTCTTCAGGAAATTGAATCCCATTAAATTCTCCCCTGCCCTTAGAGGTCCTTCCAAAACCACGCCTCTTCCACATGCACAAGCACCACCCTGACTGTAGTTCATGCATGGTAGGGTCTCACACACGTGTGGGGATGCAAGAGCATCTGATCAGATGTTTCCCAGTGGACTGTGAGGCAGTGATTGGTCTGTGGTTTTACACGATTATAGTGGCCACTCATGATGGATTCTTTCAGAGCTTTATCGGATCTCATAAGTTATTGATTGCTGTCTGGGTATAAAGACCATCACACCTAATATAAGAATTGTGTACAGTATACAGCTAAAAATGTACCAACCCCAGTTTTAAGTAAAAGAGAATCAGATACTAATGTTTAATATAATTGGCCAATAAGTGTTTGAATAGGTTCTGATATAAGCGCAGTATGTTGTAATTATTTTTATTTTTTTTTGTACATCTTGGTTATTCCTTCATTCATTCATTCATTTTCTGAACCGGTTAATCTTAACTAGGGTCACCGGGAGGCTGGCGCTTATCTCATTTGACTGTGGGTGAGGGCAGGGTACACCCGGATCAGCTCGCCAGGCCATCGCAGGGCCATCTCGGTCATGTGTGCATTAAATAAGACAGCATTTGTTGTTCTTCAATAATAATCTGATCAATAATAATAATAATAATAATCTGATAAATAAATGTTTTCCTCATAATTACAGCTGGAAAGATAAAAATACTTACAGGCTTGTAGTTGCTGAAAGATATTATAGCTTGAAAATTCTTTAAATGTAATTTTATTTAATGAAAAAAAAATCCATTATCCAACAACTGGAAGATCCCATATGGATGACACTGGATATACAGGTATACCTCGGCTTAAGTGGTTTCGAATTAAATCGTTCTCGATTATACGGCGGTTTTCAAAAAAGTATAGACAAATTAAAAAATAAAAATAAAAATAAGGTTTAATAAATGAAGTTTAATAAATAAAGTTTAAAAAAATAGATCTTATTTGTTATGGTCTGTGCTGGCTGGAGGCGTTAACTCTCTTCATTCATTGCAAGCGCTGGCGAGGGGCATGGCTACAACCTGCAGGCGAGGTCCAGAGAGCACACCTGTTTCCATTCACCAATCAGCAATCAGCGAGCTATAAATAGGAGTGGCACGCTTCCCGCCGACATCAGAACATTGTCCTTCCCAATGATTCCGTTTCCCTGCTATCTCTCTGACTCCTGGTATCCTGCTTCGTGCTCGACCAGTTTTCATCGATTAATTACTTCCAGTGATTTAGATTTTCCAAAGTGCAAAATAAAATCGTTGAATCTTCTTACATGGTCTCCTGCATCTTTGGGTCCGACACATATGCTCCAGGCGCAACATTATTAACCATATTAACTATATTGAAAATTGCATTCATGAATAAAATACAGAACTAGGAATGGTTATTTTCTGTTTAGTCTAGACAAGTAAATTTGGCATAGCCTAGCCTAGGCTAGCATAGAGACAAGCTAATCCGATTTAAGTTGTTTTTTCGACTTAAGTCGTCTCTCCTGGAACCAATCAACGATGTTGGGTGAGGTACACCTGTATAGTGAGATGACTGTGCGGAAGTGTATTAACTATGAACCTACTGCATATTAGAGTTTTGACATGAGCACAGGACAGTCTTCTTGATTGCAGCAACAGATCTCATTGTAGGTACAAATGAGCTTAGCTTCTAAAGTGAAGGTGAAATAAAAGTTAACTCTTCATGGTATTTTATGTGGGACCATCTACAAATCCAGAAGACATCAGGATGAATCAGCCGGATTAGAGTACAGGTGTTAAACTCAAGGCCCGCAGATCAAATCCAGCCCTCCAAAATATTTTTTTTATGTGTCCTCCACGAGGATTTTAAATACTATGATTATCATACATTCTTTCTATCAACCATTACAGTGCCATTAAAATTAATTCATCATTCTATTTCAAATAAACAGTCAATAACGAATCAAAAAGATAGGAAGCCTACTAATTGCTGTCAAGTGTTGTCAGAACAAGGAACAGAGAATGAATACATCATTTTGCCATTCAGATTTAATTTCTTTCCCTTTTTAAATAGATGTTTAGTAATTTTTCAGCCCTTTGTGACCTAGAAATTTTGTGGTATGACCTGTCACTGAAAATGAGTTTGATAACCCTGGTCTTGAGGTTAAGAGAAAACAATTTAAGAGAATTTAACTCAGTAGGTTCTTCTTTTTCTTTTCTTTTCTTTTCTTTTCTTTTTCATAATTTTTTACAGGTGTCTGCGGCAGACCCAGGTGAAGCTGCTCATTTGGGCACCAACTCTTCTGCTTCTCCCTCCTCTTCTGATCTGAGTAATCAGGAAGACAGCTTCAGAGGTTTCCACTGACCCTTCTTCTAATCTAATCTCACTCACTCACTCACTCACTCCTTTTCCAGACTAATTAATCCTATTAGGGTCAGGGAGAGGCTGGATCCTATCTCAGCCTACACTGGGTGAAGGCAGAGTACACCCAAACATCTCACCACACCATCACAGGACACACAACTATTCACACTATCATCGACACCTTGGGGCAACTTGGAACAGTCAATCAGCCTAATGTGTATGTGTTTGGACTGTGGGAAGAAACCAGAGTACCTGGAGGAAACCCACACAAGTACGGAGAGAATTCCACATAGAAACGCCTGTGCCAGGGTGATCTGAACTTTATTTCTGCATTCATAAGCTGAATATACTGCATACTCCCATAGAAAATTATTTATTGTATTCTGTTCTCTTTTCTCTTCCTTCGTAAACCGCACTAATCTTCACAATTTCATTGTTTCTCTCAGCTCTTACGGCAGGGCTGCTCTCCAGTGTGTCATCAGGTACGCTGGAGGTAAAAACAGAGCCATCTGATGTGGAAGACTTTAGACTGCACCGGACCCACCCAAGGAACCTATCTCATCCTCTTCATTCTAGCCGTATGTCTTACTCTTCCTCCAGTGGTCTGCACTCTGATGAAGAGAGTGACATCAGAGAGCCGGGAGCACTCAGCAACGATCCTGTCAACCGAAACAGGTAATCATGTCCCATCATCTTCACCAAATTTAAAGAAAATAGGATTGTAATGCAGTCTGATAAAGAAAAATCTCTTAAAATACCAATATTGGTCACCAGAGGGCATATGGGCACCTGTGAATGTTTAGCATTGATATTTCAGTTTCTTCTGGGTTGACTGGGCTTCTCCGCTCTCCCATGGCAGTCGATTGATTAGTTATTTCGTTAATATCCAGTGTTCATGCTCAGCATACTTGAGGATTCGGATGCACCTTAACCCTGTTCAGAGATGAATGAATAAATGAATGAATGAACATTACTCTGAGAACATGTAAGGAGCCACATGCATGAGTTTCATTAATAAAATCAACAAATATAAAAAAACAATGTTAAATAGGCCAGAGTCAAAATGTATATCAGTTCAGTTCATTTTCTGTAACTGCTTAATCTTAATTAGGGTCGCGGGGAGGCTAGCACCCATCTCAGCCGACTCTGGGCGACGGCAGAGTACACCCTGGACAGCTCGACAGGCCATCCAAGGGCGGAAACACGCTGACGGCTTTGCAGCTACTCTTTTCGAAAGTCAGCATTGGTTCTTTTACATGATCCTCACACTATAGACAGTGAGAGACATGGCCCACCTTTGATAACCCAGTAAGCTGCACTGGGGGGACAGTGACGACCCTGTGAAGAGTGGGACTCGAACCTCCAACCTTAGGATCAGCGATCCAGCCCCCTATCTTTTTCCTGTTCTCGAGAGTCGCCACAGCGAATCATCTGATTCGCACATTTGATTTGGTACGGGTTTTTACGTCGGATGCCCTTCGTGTCACAACCCTTTAGCAAGAGACAGAAACACGTTGACGGCTTTGCAGCCTACGCTTTACAAAAGTCAGCAATGGTTCTTTTACATGCCTCTCACCATAGACAGTGAGAGACATGGCCCGCCTTTGATAACCCAGTTAGCTGCACTGGGGGGACCGTGACAACCCAGTGGGGACTCAAACTCCCAACCGTAGGATCAGCGGTCCTGCGCCCTATCCACTCGAAATTTTTCCACGTTGTTTCTTGAGGGGTTGTTCACTGCACTTCACATCGTTTGCTCCTGCGAAAAACCGCTACACCATAGTGCGGCAATGAGGGCGCTACTGCCAACTACTGGAGTGGAGGTGCAATTACACTTAATTTTCAGACACTATTCCAAAAAAGCATGTTTCCCAGGGTCATACGCCGCCCCCTCCTCTCCTGGCACACCCAACTATTTGAGGAGTACTGCCGTAGCAGGAAGCGACCAGGAGTTCAACTCCTCCTGGATGGGACGCTGGTCCATTGCAGGTTACCTTCCCAGTATATTTTTACTGGTACCCATTTATACTGCTTGGTGAACAGAGGCACACTTGGAGTTAGTTAAGACCTTGCCCAGGGGTCTTAGCACAGTGGGAGTCTAACTGGGATTTGAACACACAACCTCCCGATCATGAGTGCAGCATCCTAACCACCACGCCAGCGGCCGCACGAATTACCTCATTTATTACTATTATTAATTTATTATATACATGCAAATAAAAGGCCTCTATACTGTGTTTCTCTCCCTGTAACTAAAGCCTTTGCACAATACTGTCGAAAAAAATCTTAACAGAAATGTAGGGAAGATTGAAATGCTTGACTACAGATATAGGACAGTTTACCTGACTATTAATGCTGTATAACAAACATTTGAAAAAAAAAAAAAAAAGCGGGTGGTGAGCACATCCGCCTCACAGCAAGAAGGAGTTTAAGTCCTGGGCTTAGGTGTGGGTTTGGCGGTATCCTTCCATACTTACATGGGCTTAGTCTGGGTACATGGGTTTCAAGTCCAAAGACATGCATATTAGGCTGCATGGCTGTTTCAAGTTGCCCCTAGGTTCAGTTCATTTTCTGTAATCACTTCATCCTAATTAGGGTCGCGGGGAGGCTGGTGCCCATCCCAGCCAACTCAGGGCGAGGGCAGAGTACACCCTGGACAGCTCGCCAGGCCATCGCAGGGCGGAAACATGCTGACGACTTTGCAGCCTACTCTTGTCGAACGTCAGCAATAGTTCTTTTACATGCCTCACACCATAGACAGTGAGAGACATGGCCGGCCTTTGATAACCCAGTTAGCTGCACTGGGAGGACAGTGACAACCTTGTGGAGAGTGGGACTCGAACCCCCAACCTTTGGATCAGCGATCCGGCGCCTTATACCACTAGACCACCACTGCCCTTGCCCCTAGGTGTGAATGTGAATTGTTTTGGGTAAGGTTTGGCCCTGTGATGGTCTGGCAATATGGTCTGGTCAGTATATCCCCTGTCTTTCCCAACTGCCAGATGAAATGGACACCGGCTCCCCTGTGACCCTGATACTGTAGTAGGATTAAGTATTTCAGTGAGTGAGTGAGTGAGTGAAAAAAAATAACAGTAGAATTCTGGCGTGTTTGTTTTTGATGTGTTTGTAGCATCCTTGACAATGACGACCTGTCTCCGGAGCAGAAGGCTGAGAGGGAGAGGGAGAGAAGGTTGGCAAACAATGCTCGTGAACGTCTGCGTGTGAGGGACATCAACGAGGCGTTTAAAGAACTTGGCCGCATGTGCCAAATACATTTAAAAAGCGACAAACCCCAAACCAAACTACTCATCCTGCACCAGGCTGTTGCAGTCATCCTCAGCCTGGAGCAACAGGTCCGAGGTAGGGACACTTCTATATTCAGCCCTGTGTTAGGAAATTTTTAAAACGCTAAAAAAATCGGATTAAAGAATTAAAATAAATACAGTAAAATGTTGATTAATGAAAGAATGTAAAGAATGGGATATATTTATGATTGCTGCGTTTTCCTCAGGCTTGAATTTGAGAAGTACTTTTAATTAAATTTATGTTTGAACTTGTTTATTCGGATGTAATATTTGTGAAAGCAGGCGAATAATCTGCATCGTCTATTATTCTCAGAGCGAAATCTGAATCCTAAGACTGCATGCTTGAGGAGGAGAGAAGAGGAGAAGATATCAGCAATGACTCTGGATCCCCAGTCCATGCAAACAGTCATTCATACAATACAGCCTGACCAAGTCACCGGCCATCACTGACACAGTCTCTGTGCGTGTGTATGTCCACCTCTCTGTGTGTGTGTGTGTGTGTGTGTGTGTGTGTGTCTGTGGAATGAGAGATTGTTGTTTAATATCCAGGAATACTGTGTATTTTACCTTATTTTTGCTCTCCTGTATGGCACTTTTATAGCAAATAGCTTCATCTCTGACCTTAAGCTGCCACTCTTTCCAAAATGGGGGTGGGGGGTGGGGGTTGAGCTGGGGTGGATTCACTGTTTATATGTACACAGATACCTGACTAACCCGTTTTCTCATTTGCACATTGCTTCCTGGAGAGCCATTGTCATCAGTTATTTTAGCATTTTCCTCCAACAATTCTATTTAATTTTATACTGTTCCTGTCATATTAAACTGTTCGTGTTATTATCATTATTGTGACTTTCAGTGCAGTAGATGAGATTCCTATTGTTTCACTCTGTCTTTAATTGCAGTCCGATTCTAAGGAAACTGAATTTTATTTTAGAAATAGAATTAGTTTTAAATTTACACACTACATGAGAAACAAAATGAAATGTGGAACCTGATATTAATTTTTTTTTTTTTTACAAATAAATGTAAACTTTTCTCTTTTTCTACATTAAAATTAAAATACAGTTTTCTTTGTGTGTACTTTCTTACATCATATTTATATATATATATATATATATATATATATATATATATATATATATATATATATATATATATATATATATATATATATATATATATATATATATATATATATATATATATATATATATATATATATATATATATATATATATATATATATATATATATATACATATACTAGTCCTTCTATGGGGCAGTGGTGGTCTAGTGGTATAGGGCACTGGATCGCTGATCCAAAGGTTGGGGGTTCGAGTCCCACTCTCCACAAGGTTGTCACTGTCCCCCCCAGTGCGGCTAACTGGGTTATCAAAGGCGGGCCATGTCTCTCACTGTCTATGGTGAGAGGTTCATGTAAAAGAACCATTGCTGACTTTCGTAAAGAGTAGCTGCAAAGTCATCAGCATGTTTCTGTCCCTTGCTAAAAGGGTTGTGACAGGAAGGGCATCCGACGTAAAAACCTCTGCCAAATCAAACGTGCGAATCAGATAATTCGCTGTGGGGACTCCCGAGTAAAAGGGAAAAAGCTGAAAGGATGACAGAATACTAGTCCTTCTCAAAAAATTAGCATATTGTGATAAAGTTCATTATTTTCTGTAATGTACTGATAAAAATTAAACTTTCATATATTTTAAATTCATTGCACCCCAACTGAAATATTTCAGTTCTTTTATTGTTTTAATACTGATGATTTTGGCATACAGCTCATGAAAACCAAAAATTCCTATCTCAAAAAATTAGCATATCTCATCCGACCAATAAAAAAAAAGTGTTTTTAATACAAAAAAAGTCAACCTTCAAATAATTATGTTCAGTTATGCACTCAATACTTGGTCGGGAATCCTTTTGCAGAAATGACTGCTTCAATGTGGCGTGGCATGGAGACAATCAGCCTGTGGCACTGCTGAGGTGTTATGGAGGCCCAGGATGCTTCGATAGCGGCCTTAAGCTCATCCACAGTGTTGGGTCTGGTGTCTCTCAACCTTCTCTTCACAATATCCCACAGATTCTCTATGGGGTTCAGGTCAGGAGAGTTGGCAGGCCAATTGAGCACAGTAATACCATGGTCAGTAAACCATTTAGCAGTGGTTGTGGCACTGTGAGCAGGTGCCAGGTCGTGCTGAAAAATGAAATCTTCATCTCCATAAAGCTTTTCAGCAGATGGAAGCATGAAGTGCTCCAAAATCTCCTGGTCGCTAGCTGCATTGACCCTGCCCTTGATAAAACACAGTGGACCAACACCAACAGCTCACATGGCACCCCAGACCATCACTGACTGTGGGTACTTGACACTGGACTTCAGGCATTTTGGCATTTCCTTCTCCCCAGTCTTCCTCCAGACTCTGGCACCTTAATTTCCGAATGACATGCAAAATTTGCTTTCATCTGAAAAAAGTACTTTGGACCACTGAGCAACAGTCCAGTGCTGCTTCTCTGTAGCCCAGGTCAGGCGCTTCTGCCGCTGTTTCTGGTTCAAAAGTGGGTTGACCTGGGGAATGCGGCACCTGTAGCCCAGTCCACTGCTTCCACAGGTCCCCCAAGGTCTGGAATCGGCCCTTCTCCACAATCTTCCTCAGGGTCCGGTCACCTCTTCTGGTTGTGCAGCGTTTTCTGCCACACTTTTTCCTTCCCACAGACGTCCCACTGAGGTCCCTTGATACAGCACTCTGGGAAAAGCCTATTCGCTCAGAGATTTCTTTCTGTGTCTTACCCTCTTGCTTGAGGGTGTCAATGATGGCCTTCTGGACAGCAGTCAGGTCGGCAGTCTTACCCATGATTGCGGTTTTGAGTAATGAACCAGGCTGGGAGTTTTTAAAAGTCTCAGGAATCTTTTGCAGATGTTTAGAGTTAATTGGTTGATTCAGATGATTAGGTTAATAGCTCGTTTAGAGTACCTTTTCATGATATGCTAATTTTTTGAGATAGGAATTTTGGGTTTTCATGAGCTGTATGCCAAAATCATCAGTATTAAAGTTGTTTTATATATATATATATATAGGCAGTGGTGGCCTAAGGTTGCTCCTAAGGTTGGGGGTTCGAGTCCCACTCTCCACAAGGTTGCCTGTGCAGCTGACTGGATTATCAAAGGCCGGCCATGTCTCGCACTGTCTATGGTGAGGTAATGTAAAGGTAAAGTCCTTTGGGCTTTTTACCCCCGAGCCATAGAGGCTCATCAGGCCGGTGCTTATCCCCGGTTTCCATAGCATGAAGCACCTAGGAGTTCAACTCCTCCTGGATCGGACACTAAGTCCATCGCAGGTAACCTTCCAAGTATATTTTTACTAGTACCCATTTATACTGCTGGGTGAACAAAGGCACATTTGGAGTTAAGACCTTGCCCAATGGAGGTCTAACTGGGATTTAAACACACAACCTCCCGATCATGAGCCCAGCACCCCAACCACTACACCACCTGCCCCAACTGTCTATGGTGAGAGTTTCATGTAAAAGAATCATTGCTGACTTTCGTAAAGAGTAGCTGCATAGCCGTCAGCATGTTTCTGTCCCTTGGTAAGCGCTGTGTCAGGAAGGACATCCGATGTAAAAACCTATGCCAAATCAAACATGCGAATCAGATGATTTACTGTGGTGACCCCTGAAAATTATATATATATATATATATATATATATATATATATATATATATATATATATATATATATATATACAGTAAAACCTCCGCTGACGAACGCTTAAGCTCACGAACTTTTCGCCTCAAGAACATTAAATTTGCGAGCATATAGTCTCTGCTGACGAACTAGTTTTCGGCGGACGAACCAAACCACGCGGTCGAACAGCGCCACGGTGGCGGCCACGAGAAGCTGACGCACGCTCACGGCGTCACAGTTCGGCACCCCCTTTCTTTGAATGCGGACGTGGTTTGTGTTTGCTAGACATTTTGGACCATATTGAGTGTACTTTTGCTATTATGGGACCGAAAAAGACCCCACCACAGGCGGAGACCATTGAAAAACACGAACGAGGTGTGCGTTTGTGTGACTCAGCGTCCCAGTACCAGTACGCTAAGTCTACCATTGCTCCCATCCTTAAGAACAAGGAAGCTATTAAGGGTGCGTGTGTGGCTAAGGGTGTTTCCAAACAGTAGGCGTTTCCAAACTCTCCTTCCAAACAGTAAGCCCCTCCCTCCCTCCTCCTCCCACTCCATTCCATCAAGCCGTCAACTACCATCACAAAGGTAAATAAAACGACTTTATTATACAGTACAGTTTATTTCTTTAATTACAATACAATAGCACATTTATTATACATAAAATAAGGTATATTTTTGTGTAGTTTTAAGGCTTATTTAGTAGAAAATTATGTTTTATGGGGACCTGGGAACGGATTATTCTCATTTTAATGGTTTCTTATGGGAAATAAATGTTCGGAAGACGAATTTTTCGCCTTACACACACTTTCTGGGAACCAATTATGTTCGTGAGCTGAGGTATCACTGTATATACATACACACATGTGTGTGAACGACAAGGACCCAACAGGAACGGTGAGGTTACAGGGAGCAGAGATAAGGAAGGTGGAGGATTTTAAGTACTTAGGCTCAACAGTCCAGGCCTAGAGGAAGACCAAAGAAGAGATGTGGTGAAGGAAGACATGAAGGTCGTTGGAGTAAGAGAAGAAGATGCAGAGGACAGGGTGAGATGAAGGTGGATGATTTGCTGTGGCGACCCCTGAAGGGAACAGTGGAAAGGAAAAGAAGAAGGACTTGAACCCCCAACTTTTGGATCAGCAATCCAGTACCCTTTGCCACTAGGCCACCACTGGCCCTAGGATTGAACAGCTTTTGTTTAAAGAAACAAAACAAAACAAAAAATCATATATTTACAGTATATGTGTGTGTGCGCGCATCTTCTTTTTTTCCTTTCGGCTGTTCCCTTCAGGGGTCACAACAGCGAATCATCTACCTCCATCTCACCCTATCCTCTGCATCTTCTTCTCTTACACCAACTACCTTCAGGCCTTCTGCCTGGTAATTCCAACCTCAGCATCCTACTACCAATATACTCACTATCCCTCCTCTGTTCATCTCCAAACCATTTCAATCCAGCCTCTCTGACTTTGTCTCCAAAACGTCTTTCATGTGCTGTCCCTCTGATGTACTCATTCCTGATCCTATCCATCCTCGTTACTCCCAAAGAGAACCTCAACATTTTCATCTCTGCTACCTCCAGCTCTGCCTCCTGTCTTTTCCCCAGGGCCACTGTTTCTAAACCATACAACATCACTGGCCTCAATATCGTCTTGTACACTTTTCTTTTCATTCTTGCCGATACCTTCCTATCACACATCACACCGGACACTTTTCTCCAACCATTCCAACCTGCCTGCACACGCTTCTTCACCTCTTTTCCACACTCTCCATTGCTCTGGATTGTTGAGCCTAAGTACTTAAAATCCTCCACCTTCCTTATCTCTCCTCTCTGTAACCTCACCGTTCCTGTTGGGGCCTTGTCATTCATACACATGTATTCTGTTTTACTGAGGCTAACCTTCATTCCTCTCCTTTCCAGGCATACCTCCACCTCTCTAGATTTTCCTGCACTTGTTCTCTGCTCTCACTGCAGACCACAATGTCATCTGAAAACATCATAGTCCATGGGGAATCTTGTCTGTCAGCCTGTCCGTCACCATCGCAAACAAGAAGGGGCTCAGAGCTGACCCTTGATGCAGTCCCACCTCCACCTTGAATTCTTCTGTCACACCGACAGCACACCTCACCACTGTCTTACATCTCTTATACATGTCCTGCACCACTCTAACATACTTCTCTGCCACTTCAGACTTCCTCGTGCAATACCACATTCCTCTCTTGGCACCCAGTCATATGCTTTCTCCAGATCCACAAAGGCACAATGCAGCTCTTTCTGACCTTCTCTGTACTTCTCTATTTACATCCTCAAGGCAAACACTGCATCTGTGGTGCTCTTTCTTGGCATGAAGCCAAACTATTGTTCACAAATGCTGACCTCTGCCCTTAGTCTAGCTTCAACTATTCTTTCCCATAACTTCATTGTATGGCTCATCAACTTCATCCCTTTGTAGATGCCACAACTCTGCATGTCTCCCTTGTTCTTAAAAATGGGCACCATCACACTTCTCTCCATGCCTCTGGTATCCTCTCACTCTCTAAGACCTTGTTGAATGTTCTTGTCAGGAAATCTACTGCTACCTCTCCTAGACTCTTCCATACCTCCACCGCTATGTCATCAGGACCAACTGCCTTTCCACTCTTCATGCTCTTCAATGCCCTCCTCAATTCACCCTTACTAATCTTTGCTACTTCCTGGTCCTCAACAGTCACCTCTTCTACTCTTTTTTCTCTCATTTTCCTCATTCATCAGCTCTTCAAAGTACTCTTTCCATCTTCCCAGCACACTTCTGTCATCAGTCAATACATTTCCCTCTCTGTCCTTTATCAATTTAACTTGCTGCACGTCCTTCCCATCTCTATTTCTCTGCCTGCTGTGCCAACCTGTATAAATCATTTTCTCCCTCTTTAGTTTCCAACCGAGCATACAAGTCATCATACGCCCTCTGTTTGGCCTTTGACACTGCTTCCTTCGCTGTGTCTCCCTGTACTCCTGTTTACTCTCTTCAGTCCTCTCTATGTCCCACTTCTTCTTAGCTAACCTCTTCCTTTGTACACACTCCTGCACGTCCTCATTCCACCGCCAAGTCTCCTTATCTCCTCTCCTTCCAGATGACACACCAAGTATTCTCCTACCTGTCTCCCTGATCACATTATCTATAGTCGTCCAATCATCTGGAAGCACTTCCTGACCACCTAAAGCCATTTTCAACTCCTTCTTGAAGATAACACAACACTCTTCCTTTTTCAGCTTCCACCACTTTGTCTTCTGCTCTGCCTTTGCCGTCTTCACCTTCGTCACCATAAGCGTCATCCTGCACACCACCATCCTATGCTGTTTGGCAACACTCTCACCCGCTACTACTTTGCAGTCACTGACTTCCTTCAAATTACATCGCCTACACAAGATGTCGTCTACCTGTGTGCTCCAACCTCCGCTTTTATAAGTCACCTGATGCTCCTGTCTCTTCACATTCTAACTGTAACACACTAAACACATTCTAACTGTAAGGTTCTGTAATAACAATGTTGTTCTAATCTTAACTAAACATGATAATGAATTGTCTAGCCCATCCCTGAAGTTTAAAATGTTACACTGCTTTCATACAAGTGATCTGTTGTCAGGGTAACATTTTGAAGATTTGTCAATCTTGTATGCACAAGACACAAGTTCCCATAATGTATATCATTCAATTTCAAGGTGAGGCCATGCTTTGCAGTCAGGGTTAGGGTTAGTGCAAGTCTCCAGGAAATGAATGTAAGTTTAAGTATTGTCGCCTGAAGTTATGTAAACGAGACTGTGTGTGTGTGTGTGTGTGTGTGTGTGTGTGTGTGTGTGCATGCGCGCACGCCTGAGGGAGTGTGTCTGGCTAAGTTACAAGGGTGTGTGAGGGAGTACTGTGTGTGTGTGTGTGTGAAAGAGAGGAGGGGTATGTGTGTGTCTGTGTGTGTGTGTGTGAGAGAGAGAGAGGGGGTGTATGTGTGTGAGTGCATGCAAAAGAGAGGGGAAGAGAAAGAGAAAAAGAGAGAGAAAGAGGGGTAAGTGTGTGTATGCGTGTTAGCATAAGAGAGGAAAAGTGTGTGAGGGAGTGTGCATGTGTGTGAAAGAGACAGACAGAGAGAGAGAGAGAGAGAGAGAGAGAGAGAGAGAGAGGAGAGAGAGAGAGAGAGAGAAAGAGAGAGAGGGTGTGCATATGTGGTGATAGGAACTGTGGTGAAGATCAGATCCAGTTCAGTGAGCTGCGCCTCTTTCTATATCTCAGTATAAACTTGGAGGAGTGTCATATCTCCAGAGGAGGAGGTTGACTGAAGCTTCAGATCGCTCGACGTTACCACCACAGGCTGGTTCACATCACTAAACCACCGTTCTCACTCCTTCCCCAAAATCTTTTTCAGTTTGGAAGCTGAAGCGGGTAAGTCGACCTTCTTTTCTCTGCGTTCAGTCAAAACCCATCTAGTTTAATAAAACCTCCGATGTTTATCGCCTGGAAGCCTGTCCTTCAAACCAACCATGCAGGATCTATTCAACAGGTCATCCAGTACTGTCAGGATGAATTCATTAGTGATGAATCAGTGTTAATATCTAATAGTGTGAGTTACAGTACAGTTAGGAAATGCAGACACTCTCCTGACCTTGTTACTTATATCAACAAACTTCTATACATTCAAAAATGATAGTAGGAGGATTTATAACAACTTTACATTATTAAATAAATCTTAGATTTGAGGATTAAGCTGGGATAGTTCTATACCCTGTCTCCTGCTTGTGAGGTCACCTTGTGGTTTAATGTTTTGCTTATGTATGCACATGATCTAAAGGTTGGTCATTATCATCTTCACACAAATTGAGATCAGTGCTCCTGAGGACTGAAGTCGTTCTACAGACGGCCACAACAGCACACTGTTAAAATACAAAAGTGTTTATTGTATTCCTGCAGCTCAAGAGTTGTTTTATTTTGTGAGCTCAGTTCGGCGTAAGCGCAGCTAGGAGACCTACACTATTGTTTCAAAAGCTGACGTAAAAGAAACGTAGTCATCATTCAGTGTTATTCAGCGTCAGCATGTTTAAAAGCATTAAAAGTGCATTGTGTGATGTTTTGGGCGATCTAAATTAGGTATATCATCAATAAATACATTTTCAATAAGCTATAATCATATAATCTTTCATTGAATCATTCTCGAAACCGCTTAATCCCAGTTAAGGTCATGGAGAGGCTGGTGCCCATCTCAGCCGACTCTGGGCATGGGCAGAGTTGAACCAGGACATGGTAGAAACGGCTATGCAGCCTACTCTTGATGAAAGTCAGCAATGGTCCTTTTACATGCTCTATGGATAGTGAGAGACACAGCCGGCCTTTGGTAACCCAGTTGGCTGCACCGGGGGGGGGCAGCAGTGACAACCCGATCTTGGTATCGGTAATCCAACACCTTATCAGTGGGCCACCATTGCCCCTTATATTCTACATGAGGAGTGGGTCCCCCTCTCATGGAGGCCGCCATCTTGCACAGTAAGAACCATACAGGCGACAGTTGGTTGCCACTAGATACGGCTAAATCTTACACACTGTACCCTTAAACATAAAACAAAGCAATGCAGGACTCCCAAGTGACACATTCACAAGCTGCATGGCTATAGCTATCCCTGACCAGGAGATAACTGGCTGAGCTCTGACAGGAGGGAGGGCTCATTTACCTGTCACTCAGAGCAATCACCAGCTAATTTTCGGTAGCGGTAGTAGGTGCGCGCTATACTTTCGATTGTGTTAGTCTGCGCCCGAATTCTCATGTGGATGGCAGCATCATGTGTCTCAGAGAGGGCATGTGCATGCCTACGCCTCCCTGGTAGGTGGTGGTTATATATAATAGAGAGGGAACTCTTTACGGAATGGAGTTTCGATATGACTAAAATTAGGGGATAAAAATTTGAGGAAGAAAAAAATAAACAAACAAACAAAAAAAATCAGGCAAAGCGATGTCTAGAGAGCCCTGTGATTGTTTTTCAGCATCTTTTGGATAGTGGAAGACCTCACACACAGACACAATGGACCTGCATGGAAACAGCAGACATCAAGATGGGTACCAGTATCTGGCTTCTGGTAATGAATATGACCAAATTCCAGCAGTACGTGGAGATATAGCAGGATCTTTTGGAGTGAAGGTACAGGTGCAGGGTATACAGGGCCGTCCCTTTGTGGTACTAAATGGGCAAAATCAGTCCTCACAATTACTTGGCTACCCAGATGTGTTTTTTATGGATCAGCCCAGCCAAGAGTATGTTTCAACCATGAATGGCCAAGGTTTAAGCATCCAGAGGCCTTTAGTAGATTACAGATCAGCGAGGCAGATGCAGATGTCTACTAATACCCCATCCTCTCCTTTGCTAAACTATCAGAGACACCCTGCACTTCTCAGACCCTATGATCCCAGAAGTAACAACCTGGACCTACATGATTCTACCAATCTTGTCAAGGCTAAATCAAACTCTGACTTATATCAGGTCAATACAACAGCAATTCCTGTTTATGCATCCAATATAACGGTAAAGAGAGCCAAAATCCCCCTGCCTTGTACAGGGAGAGGACAAACTGAAGATAATATAGATTCTGGAGAGTTGTCAGCAGAAAGTGTACCTTGTCGCCAATCACACATCATCTGTAGGCTCTCAGTCCCATACTCTGGAGAGGACAATGGACAGTCCTCAAGTAGGGTTGGGAGAGGTAGACATAGAAACCTGGTGGATCCTCAGGAGAGGAAACGCTCACAAAGTGCAGGTGCATCTAGTTCTGGTCATTCTTCCCAGAGAAGCCCAGTATCATTAGGACTGCCAAGGATGGGAGAAGGGCCAGCTCCACCAGCGTCACCTGTTGGCTTCATGATTCAAACTGACAGCCTTTCAAAGCTGAGAACAGGAGAGAGTATTTATGCAACAGATATAAGGACTCAAACTGCAGCCGAGTTTGAAGGACAAAGGAATGAATGGATGCTACCAAGAAGAGATAATCGTAGAATTAATAGAAGAAACTCATCCAGATATCTTGAGCAAAATGGTGGTCATTCAAGTCCTGAAAGAGAAGTCCAGGTAAAGTCTTGACTTGGTAATATATTTTTTGTTATTCATATCCTGACTATATTTCTTGTGTTTTTGCATCATTTAACTTGTGCAAACATAAAGTAGTTTATTCACCTTACTATTAAATAATGAAACATATATGGATCTTTTCCATCCTGTATGGAAAACAGTGCCTGTGAATTTATCTATATGTCTAAGGTTACTCCTGATATTTTGAAAGGACAGCAGGAGCTTGTGGACCCGACTTATGAAGATGTGACTAAACTAGCATTATTCAACTACCTCAAAGATGGGTATGGAACATTAAAAACATTAGAAATCACATTGGTCACATTACTTTGTATTAGTGAGATCATTTCTATATCATCATGTGGACATTTTGTGAAAATATCTTACTGTTAAACTGTTGTTAAACTTTGTGTGAATCGTTTGATAATAAGTATTAATGATTTCGTAGCGAGAATTTCCAGCTAGGTCTGTCACAATACCATTTTTAAAATGGTATTTTGTCCTCAAAACAATAAAAAATGTTTAAAAAAAAAAAAAAAGAAAAAGTACAGTAATCTCAAATTTAATAATAGCTTGCATGAACACATTTTTTATGTTTCTATGAAAACAAACTGTTTCCCTTTTTCTGTATAAATAAGAAAATATCATGCTGAGTTTTCCTCTGTCACGCGGAACTAATTTGGATATGAATACATAGCGTGGTACTCTTTTCGTTCGTATATATTGGAACAGATTCTTTTTTGATGTTCGTAAACTGAATCGGATTTACAGTACATCCAATCTTCAGACTTTGCTCTCTTAACCCTTAATGGCCAGCGTTATAATTGCCCATATTTTACTACTATTGATTTTACCTTTAAATTTTACCTTAAAAAACTGCTTACCCTGCGCTGTATAGTGTCATTTTCTTTTTCCAACACAAACTGTATGACCTTTCCGTTACTTTTTTTATTTTGACGTACTGTATTAACACATTGGACCTAAAATAACACAAAAAACCCCACACAAAATCCAGGTAGAAAAATAGTTGTATTTTTTTTTTTTTTTACTGCGAAAAACACAAACATGTTTAATGAATCGAGAATGTAAATATAAATTGTAAATTTAAAGAGCAAAATGGCAGCTTTTTAAACTGGCTAGTATAACCCATCAAACAGGTTTTAGTACCTTGCAGCTTCAGAAATGTAAGTAAAAACCACCTGATAATGAAAATATAAGTATGATCATGTGTAACAGGAGAGTTTGGAAGGCTTATCTTTTATTTCACTTTAAGATTTTCTTTTGCCACAGCTATAAATATAATAATATTATTATAAATTAATTATAAAATTTTTAATTATAAAAATGAGATTTTTATAACCTGGTGTCCTTTACAAACACTGGGCCAAATTCCCTTTCGGTGATAACAGAGAAAGAGGTGCTCAAACACTATTTAAATGCTAATTTATGTTGTTGCACATTAATCTATAGGAGCGATGAAGGAAATGACGTCATCAAGCAGAAGGTAGATCTACTTTTTGAGAAGATCCAGATGTTAAGGTCATGTGCTATCCAGAATGCGGAGGAGGTAAGGGATCTTTCTGTCACTGGCAGATTAGTGGTTTTTAATACAAACATGATGAGTAATATTTGTATGATATCTTTGGCTTCGTGCTTTGTTATAAATTAAAAACTCTGTTTTCTTTGTGATGCAAAATAAGTACAGTACTGCATGAAAATATTCTTTTTGTTCTTCTGCTCTCAGCGCCTGAATGATTAAAATGCTTTTTATGTTAATATAAATTTAATCACCATCATCATTATTGCCGTTTTTTCATCTGTGGTCAAGATAGCAATCAGTCCACCATGGCATTGCCCAGGTCCATTATTTTTATTCTGGTATCCTCCGAGATGACTTAGGGATAAGTTATTTGACATTTGTTCAACTGCTTCCATAAGAAGAGTCTTGAAATTAGCTTGCTCTTGGCACAAAAACTGACCTGCAGCTGTGTGCAATGCTGACTCAGGCAGATACTTGATCTTGGTAGAGATTTGTAGATCACATCAAGAGTTGGGTGTGTGAATGTCTCCAGGACAGATCCTAAACTCGATGTAGTAGGTCAGGATAGCAACTGTTGAGGTGTTTTTGAAGGTGCACTGTGAGGGTTAAATGTCTATGAGTGCTTCAACAATTTTGGCATGTTGGCGTGCAAATTGCTGGCCATATTGCTGTACACCTTCCACGCTTGGGCTTTCTGGGTAACAAAGTCTTTTTCCAGAATCCATGATCGTAGAACTGAGGGACTTGAAATCATTGACCTGATTAAGACAACCTTCAGATTTGGAGGTCAAGGCGGCATGTGGTTCAGTAGAAATTAATTCTGTCTTTGTAGAATTCCATTTCAGGCATGCACACTCAGCAGCACTTTCTCGGGCATGGCAATGTCCTCTCCAAAAAAAAAAAAAAAAAAAAAAAAAAAAAAGAAAATCTGCAATGTACTGTCCTGGGTGCCTGCGACTTATATGAGGCTTTATCAACAGGTCTTTGATGTTGTTGATGTCAAGGAAGGAAATTTATATGTCATGTACAATGACATACTGTGTAAAAAGTATATGGACATCATCACTTTGGAAAGATTTCCACCTAGATATTCATATTAGCTAAGTTGGTAGAGATACCTCACAGATGTACACTGACTCGCTTGAAGTTTCTTTGAAACATCAGTTGCTTTACAGTGGGGATTGTTTTCAATAGTCCTCTTGACACTATATGGACACCTGCCAGAGGAACCCGGGTTAACTTGTGTGAGATGCTGTTGATTCCTTGTCTTAACTGGTGAACTGTACAATCACTCCAATGACTGGTACAAGAGGAATCCCTAGGTTTCCTGCAATCTGACGCTGAATAAATCCACCTTCTGATTGACCCAAAATATGCCCTTTGAAAATCAGATGACCCTTTAGTTTCCGATGTTCACAGCATAAGTAGTTACAATACAATTTTTACAATTATACGTACTATAATTTAAATAAATTACCATATTCGACGTGATAAGCGCTCAGGGAGCTTTAAAAAAGTGGAGTGGGTGGGCGCTTATTAAAATGTTACAAGCGGAGTGGAATGGTAAGTGCTTATTACCATCGAGCTGGAAAACATGAATAGTAACAGACCAATAAAAGAGTTTTACTGGTATTTGTGTTATTCATTTTGTGGTATGAACCAATCTACTTGCATGACATCTGAAAATAAATTGAAAACAGCATAAATTAAAAAAAGACCACACACTTTTCCCTAAAGGTGCTGTTCTTTTAAACATTTTCCTGGAAGTAAAATCAAACCAGTTAACACAAATGTCAACTTTAGCACATGGCACCTTAAACCAGTCAACACAAACATAAACAAAAGCACATGGCCAGGAACGTCTTTAAATTTATGAAGTTAGTGAGCTGGAGAATCGGGTGGAAAAATACTCGTCATCACTTTCTGATAGGTCCATATCTGGCTCATTGCGCCATTCATTCAGAGCATCCGATAGTTTTGCTGGAGCACTTTCTATTGGTTCATCAGTTGTTGAACAGTTACCAAGAGAACACAGCAAAATATTTTCCTGTTTTTTAAAGTACGGCGGAACAATCAAATGTGTTGTTCCTGATGAACATTATAGACATTCCCCAGTGGCCGGGGGTCTTGAAATATCGTGTAAACTCACTTTTACAAGCAGTGAACGCCTCATTTTACCGTTGCAGAGACTGATCGAATATAATTGGTAAGTTTGATCTACCAGTTTGCTCCCAGTACACATGGGTGGTTATTAGATGTAAGACAAAAAATAAATAAATAAATAAATAAATAAAAATAAATAAATTAATTAATTAATTAATTAATTAATTAATACAAATAAAAAAACAAAACAAAAACAAAACAACAACAACAACAACAAAAAAAACACACTGGGGGGTGGGCGCTTATTGGAGCAGGGCGCTTATTACGTCAAATATGTTATATATATTTACTTTTATATGTTTCATTAGTTTTGTATCATTATAAATTATAGTAATTGAGTTTCAGTATTGCTTTAGCTGTCTGATTCAGAGGGCAAAGTAAAGGATCTCCAGGAGAGAAAAGAAGCACTGGAGAACCAGGTCGCTCAGCTCAAGCAGCAGCTGGAGGAAGAGATTAAGGTGATATTATACTCATGACTGACACTATATCTTAATGTACATTTCTAGCATTCAGCAGGCACTCTTATCCTGAGCAACTTATAGTTATCATTTTTAATACAACTAAGCAATTGAGAGTTAAGGGCCTCGCTCATGGGCCCAACAATGTGGGTAGTAGAGATTGAACCCTTGACTTTCAGATCAGTAACCTGTTGCCTTAACCATAAAGCCACCATTGCCCCAACAAAGTAGTATTTAAAACATTATTCTTCATGAAGGGACAGTGGCAAGGTGGTGGATTACTGATCCCAAGGTCAGGGGTTCAAGACCAACTGTCAAGGGTTTGTCACTGCTGTCCCTCCAGTGCAGCTAACTGGGTTATTAACGGCTGGTCATATTTCTCACTGTCTCACTCTCTATTTGTCGACAGTATATCTTTCGTCAAGAGTAGGCTGTTTAAATGTTTGTGTGTTTCTGCCCTACAATGGCCTGGCGTGCGGTCTAGGGTGTACTCTGCCCTCACTCCGAGTCGGCTGAGATGGGTGCCAGCATCCGAGTAACTTTTATTAGGATTAAGCAGTTGAGAAAATGAATAAAATCTTGGGGGAAAAAACAACTGTAATAATAATAATAATAATAATAATAATAATAATAATAATAATAATAAAGCGTCGAAATAGTTCTCTTGGGGAATCCTGAAGCCTTACAATTGGTTTGTTGTTATCACTTCAATTTCTTGATAAAATTCTTATTGCATCCTGACCTTTGCACAAAACTGCAGCTGAAACTGTAGTTTGAAATACTGGAACACATTTTATTCTCACCTTCACAGAACAGAGAGAGTCTGACAGAGGTGAGTGGGAAGAATTCAGAGGAACTGAAGACTTTACAGGAGAAGTTAAGTAGGAGTGAGCAGGAACAAGTCTCACTCCGCCAGCAACTTACTGACATGGAAAAGGAGTTGCAAGCCTCAATAGAAACGTAAGTTAGTTTTATACTACAGATGCAACAGTCAAGGTTTTTAAGATTGAAGAGTTACAGAATTACAAAACTCTCCTGTGTGGCGGTACAATGGTGGCGTGTTTGTCATGTTTACTCTTACAGCAGGAAGGCCCTGGGTTTTGAGACCGATGCTCAGAAAAGATGTTTCTGTGTGGAGTTTGCATGTTCTCCCAGTGCTTGTATGATTTCCTCCCGGTACTCTGATTTCCTCCCACAGTCCAAAAACATGCACATTAGGTGAAATGTCTGTTTCGAATTGCCCTTAGGTGTGAATGTGAACGTGAATGGTTGTGTGTATTGACCCTGTAATGGACTGGCAAGCTGTTTAAGGTGTACCTCACCTTCACCCAGAGTCTGCTGAGATAGACTTCAGTCTCCCTCCAATGTTACTACAGCAAATTAATGAATAAATGAATAAAAGATACTCCACAATTAATTAATTGTACAGTAACTAAGCATATCATGACCTAATTATTATAATTTGAGTAAACATAGATGCCCTGAAATGATTTGTGAACTGTTTAAGGTGTACCTCACCTTCACCCAAAGTCGGCTGAGATGGGCGTAAGCCTCCCTGTGACCCAAAGCAGGGTTAAGCGGCATGGAAAATGAATGAATAAATGAATCAATGAACATTGATAGTACAGTATTCGTGTGTGTGTGTGTGTGTGTGTGTGTGTGTGTGTGTGTGTGTGTGTGTGTGTGTGTGTGTGTGTGTGTGTGTGTGGTGTAGAGTTTTGCAGATTAAAAGAGAGCGAGAACAGAGTTTGGTAGAGGCAAAGAATCTGCAGCAGCAGCTCTCAGATATGCATGATGAACTGGATAACACTAAGAGTACAGAGTTTAAAGAGAAAGACAGCATCCTCCAGGTGAGAAATGCTCCTGAAGCTACAGGTTCATATTATTATTATTATTATTATTATTATTATTATTATTATTATTATTATTATTATATTGTTAATTCGATTGCACATACAGTACTGAACAATAAAAATAAGTTTAAACTCACAATCCTCTGTCATCTGGAAGGGAGATATGAAATTAACTTAACTTGACACATCAGAATAAGAAACTCTCTCTCTCTCTCTCTCTATATATATATATATATATATATATATATATATATATATATATATAGTGTCTGTCTTCCTTTCGGCTTTTTCCCTTTTACTCGGGAGTCGCCACAGCGAACCATCTGATTCGCACGTTTGATTTGGCAGAGGTTTTTACGTCGGATGCCCTTCCTGTCACAACCCTTTTAGCAAGGGACAGAAACACGCTGACGACTTTGCAGCTACTCTTTACGAAAGTCAGCAATGGTTCTTTTACATGCATCTCACCATAGACAGTGAGAGACATGGCCCGCCTTTGATAACCCAGTTAGCTGCACTGGGGGGGACAGTGACAACCTTGTGGAGAGTGGGACTCGAACCCCCAACCTTTGGATCAGCGATCCAGCGCCCTATACCACTAGACCACCACTGCCCCTACTATATATATATATATATATATAGTGTAAAAGGAAGAAAATTCACTGGAAGAAAAAAAAATGAAAAACTATCAAGATTAAAGATTATTGTTTTCACCATAATTTTATTAACAAATTCTGTTACAGCTTTTTTTTTTAATTAATTTTTTGTCTTTAATTCTAGGACATTGCAATATATATATATATATATAAATATACATATATATATATATATATATATATATATATATATATATATGTATATAGAGGATTTTCTGAGTAGATCCTTCCGTAGGAGAGTGCTCAATACTTTTTGGTAGAGCAAATAACAATAAAAATAAAAGGACAGGACAAAGACTTTCTATTGAAACTCCATTTATCACTACAGATCTGTTTCGAGGGGTGCTGAAACCATCCTCTCTCTTCAGGTGATTATAGAAGAAGATTCAGAAGATTATAGAAGTTCTTCTATAATCACCTGAAGAGAGAGAGGATGGTTTCACCACCCCTCGAAACAGATCTGTAGTGATAAATGGAGTTTCAATAGAAAGTCTTTGTCCTGTCCTTTTATTTTTATTTTTATATATATATATATATATATATATATATATATATATATATATATATATATATATATATATATATATATATATATATATATATATATATTTTTTTAATCGAGACCCAGAAAGGTCTTTCCTAGGTATAATCACTGTATACACTGACATACTTAAATCTGTGAAATTGATTTTTCATCTCAAAGCTGGTAAATTTATTGCTTTATTGTTGCAAGAATATGTATTTAAAGTTTTGTTTGGAATATATAATATATTCCTTATATAATCTATATATCTTCTTTTCTTTCTCTCATATCTAGGAGCTTGCTAATTTACGCACAGAGATCCAGGAACTTCAGCAGGTACATGAGGAACAGGAGGATGTCCTTTGTTGGAAGGAGAGAGAGCTTGTAGCCATAAAGGGTGCACTCAAGGAAGAGATATCAGCCCACGCCAAAGAGGTGGAAACACTGAGGGAGCAGCACAAAGAAGAGGTTCAGAAGCTTCTTAAGGCCGGAGAAGAGGTTCATTAATATTAAATTAATACTTATTATTAGAAACATCGATATAATTGTAAATTAATAAGACCCATTTAATGTTATGAAGAAGTATGACAATCCTATATACGACCCATAGGAAACCAATATGCTTCTCTCAGACACATAACTCGCTGGTTGCCATTTTGACTTCTTTAATTAACAAATTTGACAAATTCTTCAGTTTTTCCCTAATTATGGGATGTCCCTTGTACTATGCAGACTACTTAGTTATGCTCTAATAGGAGTCAGTGTACTTGTTCATTTCACAGTCCATCCCTTTGTCTCTTTGTCCCTGTATCTGTCATGATTTGCTGCCAATGTATCACATGACCTACACATTCTGTGATGGTGTTGCAGTGAAAGGCAGCAGTCCCACTCTCGGTGGAATTGTTACCTACTGATTGACCTACAAACTCTGTGATGTCCACCATTGGACATCGCTTCGGGAGAGCGTCACACACTACTCCAATTTGTCGCTTAAGCATATTTTCAGCTATTTTACAATAGACAAACGTTCATAAAAATAGATTGGTAATTTTTGATCGTGAAGATTTTCATTGGGTCACAGCATTTCGAAGTCATAAGCACATCCGCCTAAAAGTAAGAAGGTCATGGGTTCGAGTACCAGGCCTGGTGAGCCATTCCAATTCTGATTCTGATTTCTGTGTGGAGTTTGTATGTTCTCCGCATGTTTACATCCAGAAACTCTGATTTCCTCCCACAGACCAAAGACATACATATGAGGCTACTTGGGTGTTCCAAATTAACTCCGAGGTGTAAGTATGAATGGGAATGGTTGTGTATGTTGCCCTGCGATGGTCTGACGAGCTGCTTAATTCGAAAAGGATTTTGGCAAATGTGTGAGTGAACGTGAGAGATGGTAACCAATAGCAATCCCTGTAGACTGCTTTTACCACTACTCTATCACTTAAAGGGCACATGTGGCGAATTTGTATTACTAGATCTTTAAAACAACCGTGCATGGCATCAGCAGTTCCGTCAACAACATCATTATTTGCTTGTTGTCAAGTACTGTATATGGGAGTGCTGCCACTCTACTATTACAACTGGGCATGTACAGCAACATGTTGCCTTCTTCACTGGCTGTTCCATCCCCGGTAGTGACATAAATACGTTGTCTTTTCCTATTGGCTGAGCTGGTTGGCAGGAAAAAATGGTTGTTCTGCATTGGGTTTGACCCCCACTAGTAATCCACATCGATAGCAGATCAGTTTGAAGTGGCCTTTCACAGACTACAGAAGTGTATCCAAAAGGAAACGTTTTCAGACTATGGCCGGCGTTGATATTATGCTTTCCGTGATTTCTGTGCTTGTTTGTACTCTGCCATTTTACTGGCAGTACAGCTCAGCACTGGACAGTAATAGGTTATCTCAGACTGGTGTCCAGCCAAAATGACAAACAAATTTGATTGAGAATAACCAATTTGGCAAATGAGTGAGTGAGTGAGTTTGTGGGTAGAACCCAGTTTTATGCAGGAAGGTAGGTAAGTCTGTTGGGTTTTTACACCCGAGCCTAGTGGCTCATCAGGCCGGTGCTTATCCCCGGTTTCCGTAGCGTGAAGCAACCAGGAGTTCAACTCCTCCTGGATGGGACGCTAGTCCATCGCAGGTTACCTTCCCAGTATATTTTACTGGTACCCATTTATACTGCTGGGTGAACAGAGGCACACCTGCAGTTGAGACCTTGCCCAGGGGTCTTAGCACAGTGGAGGGTCTCAGTGGGATTCGAACTCACAACCTCCTGATCATGAGCCCAGCGCGCGAACCATTATACCACTGGCCCCAAAATGCTTTATGCAGGAAAGCACATTTTAAGGTTTCACAAAAACATCCCTTTCATTAATAAAAAATATTTTCAATGATAAATGAAAAGGTCAGAAAGGAAAATAAAAAGATATTTTTTTTCTCCTGAGATTTTTTGGGCTGTACTCTTTGGCTTTGAGTTAGCATGTTATCAATAAGCTACATTTCTCCCACACAGAATTTGGCAACTTTGGCTGAGAAGAAAAAGAACATGGAGGTTGAGCAGAATAAGAGTCACACCCAGGTTCAGGAACTCAGCCGGGCTAAACAGCAGCTCATCGGCCAGGTTTGTAGTCTGGAAACCCAAATCACTTCCCTCAACAACTTCATCCAGCAATCAACGAATCAGGAGAAACAGCTCCGAGAGCACTTGGACAAGCTGATGGTAAGGATTACCCCGTACATAAGAAGGACATTCAGGATAATTAGAGGAACATTGTAATGAGGGAAAGGCCGAGTAATGGATAATGTTACGAACACATTTCTTTCAAACACAGTACACTCATACAAACGTATGCGTACATTTGTAATCTCAAGCCAAGCTTTTTATTATGAACAATATTGTAGATTTGTCATTGTAGTGTTTATCATGAATACCGTGAATAGGAGGAGAAGCAGAGACTTGAGGAGGAGTTTTCTGAGGTGAGACAGCAGGAAGAGGACATGTGTGGCGTGAACCGGGCTCTGACTCGTCACTTAGAGGACACACAGGTCAGAGAATCAGATTTATATAACAGAAAGTAAAATACTAAATATTATCTTAATACAAATAAGTAGGCAAAAAAATTGTAATACAGATTCAAGATCAGCAACACGGTGGAGAAGTGGTTAGTGCGTCCACCTCGCAGCAAGAAGGTCCTGGGTTCGAGTCTCTGGCTTGGATGTTGGCTGCTCCAGATTGCCCCATGTGGGGTTGTGAGAACGGTTGCATGTGTGTTGGCCCTGTGATGGCCTGGCGAACTATTATGGGTATATACTGCCTTTGCCCAATGCCGGCTGACACAGGCTTCAACCTTCCCACGACCACAGTGGGATTAAACCAGGGGTTCCAAACTCATGCCATAAAGTGCCATGTGGCTGCAGGTTTTCGTTTCAACCAAGCAGCAGCACATCTGACTCGGCTCATTTAAATAACTGATCTGAGTCTTCAGGCGGTTGATTGGTCAATCTGTGTCCTCTGTAAAGAGACTGACCAATCAGCTTCCTGAAGACCGATCAGTTGTTTAAATGAGCCGAGTCAGGTGTGCTGCTGCTTGGTTGAAACAAAAACCTGCAGCCACATGGCCCTTTATGGCGTGAGTTTGACACCCCTGGATTAAACGGTTCAGTAAATGGCTGATTATTGACGAAGATTCAAGTTCCTTATTTGGCCGTAGAACTATTACCAGTAAATATATTATCAATAATGTTTCGTATTTATTGCAGAGAAAGGAAGTGATCAGATTGGTTCACTCTCTTCGAATAATGTCCATTATTATTCATTCAAGAGATTTTCTCATTTCTGATTGGTGGAAAGTCATCAAATATTTTTTGGTATTGCAACATTGCTGTGGAACAACTGAGTTATTGTGTCACTGTCCTTATATATTGCCAAACATAGATTGAGAAGTCACACTATTGACTGTGTTTATGCTTATAGAGTGAGTTGACAAAGTTGAACCAGGAGCATCGCCAGCTCAAAGAGAAATTGAAGGAGGAGGAAAAACAGATGGAGGAGCTCCGAAATAGCAAAAAGGACCTAGAGGAGGAGAGGAGCAAGCAGGATAGAGCCTTTGAGTCCCTACAAGAGGAGGTAGGAGTAGATCGAAGTAGACAGAAGACAGATATAGAAAAATATCCCTACGATTTTATTTCAGTGCAATTTAAAGACCAAAGTAGTGTATTTTTATTTATTTATTTATTTTTTTGGTAATAGAAATATTATGTATTTCTCCATCTCCTACTTTCTGTCTTTTATTGAGTGTAGATAAATAAAGTGCTGGTGAGCTCAGAGAGAGAGACTCAAAGACTGCAAGATCAGGTGGATGAGGCCAGGGAGCAGTGCTCAAAGGAGCTCAGTGCACTGCACGCCCAGCTCCACCACACGCAGAGCAAGCTGGAGAAACACTCATGCATCTCAGAGGAGTACCAGAAAGAGGTGTTGAAAAGATGTGTGCACACTCGCACATATATACTAATACTTTATATAGAGACAGAAACAACATATTAACAATGTGTGGGAATATAACTTATATTACTTAGTGTGTTATGTTTTGTGTGTGTGTGTGTGTGTGTGTGTGTGTGTGTGTGTGTGTGTGTGTGTGTGTGTGTGTGTGTGTGTGTGTGTGTGTGTGTGTGCGCTTGTGTGTGTGCGTGCACGTGCAGCTGTCTGGGCTAGAGGCTGAGTTGGCTCAGTGTGAGGCAGAGTTGGATAAGGCTGAGCAAAAGTGTAAACAGCTGGAGATGAGAGTGGAGGAGCTGCAGGAATGCAGCAAAAATACAGAGGATGACCGAGACCGACAAATCAAACTTATGGAGGTGAATATATACACATATGTATATATAAATATGCGCACACACACACACACACACACACACACACACACACACACACACACACACACACACACACACACACACACACACACACACACACTCACACACACACACACACACACACACACACAAACATTAGGACCGCACCCTTCCATACAAAGTATATGAGGCTTCAGTGAACATTTAGATGGTGAGTATGAAAATGATGAAGCACATGTAATCGAGCAGTATTTGTAATAATAATTATTATAGTTGTAGGAATAGTCATAGTAGTAATAGTAATAGTATTAGTGGATATCAGTACTAATAGCGGTAATTCAGGTAGTAATACTGTAGTAATAGTAATAGTAGATGTGGCAGTACTAATAGTAGTAGTAATAGTAATAATATTAGTGGATATGTCAGTAGTAATAGTAGTAGTTCAGGTAGCAATAGTAATAGTAGATGTAGCAGTAGTAATAGAAGTAGTAATAGTATTAGTGGATATGTCAGTACTAATAGTGGTAATTCAGGTAGTAATACTGTAGTAATAGTAATAGTAATGGTAAATGTGGCAGTAGTAATAGTAGTAGTAATAGTATTAGTGAATATGACAGTAGTAATAGTGGTAGTTCAGGTAGAAATAGTAATAGTAATAGTAATAGTAGATGTGGCAGTAGTAATAGTAGTAGTAATAGTAATAGTATTAGTAGATATGTCAGTATTAATGGTAGTAGTTCATGGAAGCCATAGTAATAGTAGATGTGGCAGTAGTAATAGAAGTAGTAATAGTAATAGAATTAGTGGATATGACAGTAGTAATAGTGGTAGTTCAGGTAGAAATAGTAATAGTAATAGTAAAAGTATGTTGTGGCAGTAGTAATAGTAGTAGTAATAGTATTAGTGGATATGTCAGTACTAATAGTAGTACTTCAGGTAGTAATACTGTAGTAATAGTAATTAGTAGATGTGGCAGTAGTAATAGTAGTAGTAATAGTAATAGTATTAGTGGATATGTCAGTACTAATAGTGGTAATTCAGGTAGTAATACTGTAGTAATAGTAATAGTAGATGTGGCAATACTAATAGTAGGAGTAATAGTAATAGTATTAGTGGATATGTCAGTAGTAATAGTAGTAGTTCAGGTAGGAATAGTAATAGTAGATGTGGCAGTAGTAATAGTAGTAGTAATAGTAATAGTATTAGTGGATATGTCAGTAGTAATAGTGGTAGTTCAGGTAGTAATAGTAATAGTAATAGTAAATGTGGCAGTAGTAATAGTAGTAGTAATAGTAATAGTATTAGTGGATATATGTCAGTAGTAATAGTGGTAGTTCAGGTAGTACTAGTAATAGTAATAGTAATAGTAATAGTAATAGTAATAGGAGGTGTGGCAGTAGTAATAGTAGTAGTAATAGTATTAGTGGATATGTCAGTAGTAATAGTGGTAGTTCAGGTAGTAATAGTAATAGTAATAGTAATAGTATTAGTGGATATGTCAGTAGTAATAGTGGTAGTTCAAGTAGTAATAGTAATAGTAATAGGAGGTGTGGCAGTAGTAATAGTAGTAGTTCAGGTAGTAATAGTAATGGTAATAGTAATAGTAGATGTGGCAGTAGTAATAGTAATAGTAATAGTAGTAGTAATAGTAATAGTATTAGTGGCTATGTCAGTAGTAATAGTGGTAGTTCAGGTAGTAATAGTAATAGTAATAGTAATAGTAATAGTAATAGGAGGTGTGGCAGTAGTAATAGTAGTAGTAATAGTATTAGTGGATATGTCAGTAGTAATAGTGGTAGTTCAGGTAGTAATAGTAATAGTAATAGTAATAGTAATAGTATTAGTGGATATGTCAGTAGTAATAGTGGTAGTTCAAGTAGTAATAGTAATAGTAATAGGAGGTGTGGCAGTAGTAATAGTAGTAGTTCAGGTAGTAATAGTAATGGTAATAGTAATAGTAGATGTGGCAGTAGTAATAGTAATAGTAATAGTAGTAGTAATAGTAATAGTATTAGTGGATATGTCAGTAGTAATAGTGGTAGTTCAGGTAGTAATAGTAATAGTAATAGTAATAGGAGGTGTGGCAGTAGTAATAGTAGTAGTAATAGTAATAGTGGATATGTCAGTAGTAATAGTGGTAGTTCAGGTAGTAATAGTAATAGTAATAGGAGGTGTGGCAGTAGTAATAGTAGTAGTTCAGGTAGTAATAGTAATGGTAATAGTAATAGTAGATGTGGCAGTAGTAATAGTAGTAGTAATAGTAATAGTATTAGTGGATATGTCAGTACTAATAGTAGTAGTTCAGGTAGTACTAGTAATAGTAGATGTGGCTGTAGTAATAGTAATAGTAATAGTAATAGTAATCGTAGATGTGGCAGTATTCCCACCCTTCCAACAAGGGTGACGAAACCATTTAAAACACAGTGAAGCACTTTTAGTAACTCGTGGTGACCAAAATAAATTTACTGACGACCCTCACGTGTATTAATGCTATTTTATGTATGTGTACTATTTAAAGGTGCGAGTAGTTCAACTACAGGATGACTTGCTTGAGGAGCGCAGCATGAGTGACACACTCATTGAAAGACTGGAGAAAGTCAAGGGGCAGGTCTGTATCCTGACACAATACTGTATTGCATCAAAGACTATAGACTAAAAAGTTGACATAAACTTTTCCACTTCGTATTCTTAAAACTCACTCACACACATGTGCCGAACTGACTAATCTTACTGGGGCCACAGGGAGGCTAGAGCCAACTCTCAGCCAACACTGAGGAAAGACAGGGTACACCCCGAACAGTTATCCAAACCATCACAGGAGCAATACACACACACACACACACACACACACACACACACATACACACACACACACACACACACACACACACGCGCACACACACACACACACACACACACACACACACACACACACACACACACACACACACACACACAATACAGGACTTTCTTGCGATGAAGCGTAAGTGTTAACTTCTATGCACCATCGCTCCATATCATTCAGTTATAAGTAAGCAAAGTATGCTGTATGGACACGTCTCCATCACCAATTCCAACATGAAGTGCATTTTGACACATTGCTAATGATCCAGTACATTAAAGATACATATGAAGGAAGAATACTATCGCTGATATTCAATGTAGTTCTCTTTTCTTCTCCATGATAATCCTCCATGTGACTTGATGAGGGTCCAGTGCAAGTACTTTATTTTGAAATCCCGTTGAAGATAAGCCTCAAACTCCTGCAAGGTGTGGGCAGTAGACTCGGGTAGAATTGGCCATTGATAGCAGTGTAGATGAGAGAGCCAAAGAGAAACATTTTTGGAAGAAGTCAATCTGAATAAAGCTGCCTTGCCAAAAAAAGTCACAGAGTTTTGATTACAGCACGTCATCATTATGGCATTGTTTCAACAAACTTAAGCAACATCACAACATTTATAACTATTCAGGGGTGGTTCATTTTTCACCAACATCTTGAATTGATTTCAGGAAAATCTCCATAAAGTTCTCCAGCACCTCCTGATGATTTTCATAAACTTTTAAAACAGTGCACCGATATGAATCAGTCGATCTCACCATCCTTGATGCTATGTAGCTGTGGCATAAGTAAAAAGGCATAGCATGGCAGTGGGAGCAGCTGTCCTCTCCGTGTTAGGACGTCCTTTATCTCTGTCGCTCATATCTGGTCGCTGTTGGGTTTTTTCCTGTACACATTGAACAGACTTACCCATGCATGTCCACACAGAGCTGCTGACCAGAGGCCACTGCACAAAAGACTCGTTCTCACCAAATCCTAACAACACTTAAGGCCAACTATGCAAAGGAGTGTTTGCTTTCATGTAAACCCGTTTGCTTACAGTCAGCAAATGTGTTGAAGTACGTACTGGTTTCTAAGCTAACACATGCTCACTGGCTCAGATATCACTAGATACTGTATACTGATACAGGAGTAAAACATCCAGGACAGTTTGTTCATTTTTCTTTTCTGCTTTCTCTCATTCTGATTCTAACAGGCTGGCAGAAGGGCAGTGAGGGAGTTAATCTGATTGAGTGCTCAACTGCGAATGTACTTGAACCCACTGACCTCATTTACGTCATATTTACTAGCAATAGTTATTTTTGGTAGCTGTTCAATAACTGAACTTGCGCATTAGATACCTCCGGTCAGAGAAGTGTAAGGATGTTTGGGTTTGCACTCATGAACAATACTGAGTCCCTTGTGGGTTTTGGATAACAGATATACAGGGATCCCTCACTTTCCACGGTTATTTGGGACCGAGATCCCCACATGACCACCGAATTCTGCGAAGTAGGATCACACACCCCCAACCCCCATGACTGATGTATAGGTACATGAATATGTGTATATAATATCAATAAATACATATTCAATGCTATAAATGCTTATAATAACAATTAAATGTGTGTGCACGCACTCAGATGTGCACCTCACAAATATTTAACTCGTTTTGATGGGAGGTTTTGGGTTATTTTTTGTTTTGTGTTTATTTAGGGGTTTTGGGTTTGTTTGTTTTTTTTTTTTTTGCATAATTGGACTTGTTTTTGTGGAATTTTCCTTAACTTTCCCCCTTATTCGTCCTTAATTTCTTTAATTTTTTAATTGATGAATATTTATTTAAAAAAACACGTGATGCACTGAAGCAGCATGAATTGAAGCGCGAAGTAGCGAGGGAGCCCTGTGATAGATTTCGTTTTCGCCATCAAAGCTTGGGTTGCTAATCTTGAAAGCTATCAAGTTTTGAAAGTAGGATCTCTTCAGGGCTTTGAATAACCCCCACCCTTTGAAGAGCTTCCAAAGCCACACCCACTCCCCAAACGTGCTCTCTCTGCAGATTTGTGCAAAGTCATGGAGTATTTGATGGGCTATTTCCCAGTGGACTGGTGAGACAGTAGTTGTTCAGAATTTTTATAGAACTACAATGGCCACAGGTGATAGATTTTTTCAGACATATTGCGGATCTCATGGTATTGAGTGCTGTTTGGCATGTAAAGACCATTTCAACCAATATAAGACTTTGTGTATACAGGTCATTTTTTTTTTCCAACCCCAGCTTTAGCTCGTTCATATTTTTGGTGCATTCTATAAATTATTTAGTGAACACTTGTCATTAGAAAAAACTTTATGAGCACTTGGTAATGTGGGTATGTGTGTTTGTTTGGTGTTGTGTGCATGGATGTGTTTGCTTCTTGTAGGTGGAGCAGGTGAGAGGTGAATTGCTGCATGAGCGAGCAGTTAGACAGGATCTGGAGTGTGACAGGATCGGTTTGGAAAGACAGGTAAAGCTTCTAATGATACAAACAGATAAATATTGTACATGCCAATATACAAACATTACAAAGTCTTTGGGATAGATCACTACCTCAGATACCTCAGTGGTTGCAATCTTTTTCAGTCACCCATGTACAGGATGGTGCTTGTGTTGGCTCGGAGATTAATTTACCATTAACAGGGATAGAAAACCCTATATAAGTACAAAAGCGAACAGAATCTGACAAGCTGGCTCAAGTAAAACTCAAGTAGTTACTACTATTAATAATAGCATTTATAGACATTTATTAAAAGACAATATTGCTTGGAATATATTTTTAAATTTCATCAGAAAAGTCCATTTTATGTTCACCATTAGCTACAATTTGTCCTATTGCTTAGCTGCTTGTATGTGCCAGTAGAAATGATGCATAACTGAACTGCCATCAGCAAAAACAGGTCAGCTTAGTCAACTTTCATTTATAAGCAATAAACTAAATTGCAATTAAAATGCACAAGAACACATTGTATTGAAACATATAGCCCTCACTTTCTGCGGTTAATTTGAACCTAGACCCCGCCGCGACCGTCAAATTAAAATTATATATATATATATATATATATATATATATATATATATATATATATATATATATATTGTGAACGACATGATAAGTGCCCAGGGCGCTTTAAAAATTGGAGTGAGTGGGCGCTTATTAAAATATATGCCAGTGGAGTGGAACGGTAAGTGCTTATTACCATAGAGGTAGAAAACATGAATAAAAACAGAACAATGAAAGCGTTTTACTGGTATTTGTGTTATTCATTTTTTGGTATCAACCAAATTACTTACATGAAAGCTGAAAATGAACAGAAAATAGCATAATTAAAAAAAAAAGACCTTTTAATTCTGCCTCCCGGTGCTGTTCCTTTAAATATTTAAAATACTTAAAATCATATTCTATATATATATATATTCATTCATCTTCCAAGCCTGTTTATTATTCTACTAGACTGGCAAGGAGACTAGAGCCTATATTAATCGACTCTGGGTGTAGACAGGGTACAGCCTAAACAGCCCCCCCCCCCCCCCCCATTTTTTTAACAGTTAAATTATATCAGTCAATATATTGATTCATTAATTTAGATAAACCACTTAATTCTACCAGGTACCCATTGGGCCAAAGTGAGATACACCCTGAACAGCTCACCAAACCATTACTGGGCCGACACACACCATTCACAATCATACACAGGGCAGTTTATTAGCCTAATGTACACATCCTTGGACTGTTGGAGGGAACCGGAGTACCCAGAGGAAACCCGCACAAGCATGGGGAGAATAAACACACTGCAGACAGAATCGCATTGATGACATGAATAATCCCTGTTAGTAAATCCACTTTACCTTCAGGTTATAATGTTACAAAATTCGAATACGTACAAGCATGATAAAAAATATGATATGATGCCATAAATGTAACATTCGAAGAAAATTATATAGAGAAAATAACTTCATATACACTAATTCATCCTGGTTAATGCTTGTGTAGATTGTATTGTCTGATGCACTACCGGTTTATTCACATCTAGAACAAGGACCTAAAAAGTCAGTTGTCACATTTAGAAGTGTCTCAGAAGTCGAGTCAAGAAGGAGTTGTCACTAAACTAGAGCTGCGAATTCGGGAGCTGGAGGAGAGGCTTCTTGATGAGGAGAGGTGAGAACCATAATGTAATGTCCTACAAACTTGTGATACCAAATTCTTCTGCCTCATTTACATGTATTTTTTTTTATATTACTGCAATCATTCGGATGTGAGAAGCTAATATTTATGTGGCTGATTTTGGAGGAAGTCGATACAGGTCCGCCTGACTCAGTTCCTGATGGAAATCGTGTTCTCTCACTGTGTGAGGTGTTTGATGCTGCGTTCACTTTTTGCACTCTTATTCTTTCTGTTTTGGTCAGAGAGAAAAACAGTCTGGAGCAGGTAAACCGTAAGCTGGAGAGGAAGATGAAGGAGATAACGCTGCAGGGGAATGATGAGCAGCTGGCACTACAGAACCAGATGGATCAGGTCAGATCCAGTAACTTTACTACTCGGACCAAAGTGTTTGTATTTTGTCTGAACTCTAACATTCTCTTAAAATTCTTACATCCATTTAATTCACATTTATTGAAAAACTTTTATAGAACCACTGCCTGGCCCTCTGCTGGGCCTGATATTATACTATTTATGCATTAATTTCCCAAACCACTTCATCCTACTAGGCTCACAGGGAGACTGGTGCCTATTTCAGCCGACTCTTGATGAAGGCAGAGTACACTCTTAATAGGTCAACTGTTCATCGTAGGGCCAACACACACAATCATTTCCACTTACATTTATACTTAAGTGCAATTTGGAACAGCCAGTTAAAATAATGTGCATGTCCTTGGACTGTGGGCGGGAAATTGGAACACCTGTAGGAAAACGTATTCCTCACGGAAACCCCCTCGCCGAGCTCAGAACATGAACCACTACACCACTATACCATCCGACTGCAAAATAATCGACTAAAAATGACACTATACGGTGCAAGATACACTAGTTGCATGGAATCCAGTGCTTCTCAATTATTTTCTGTGGTGCCCCCAGGAAGAAAAAAAATATTTCACGCCCCCCTCAAGCGACTATAAATAGTATTATTTGTCTATAAAATTGTTATTAGTACACCTCTGCATAACATTGTATCTTTATTAATATTACTATGTATATATATATATATATATATATATATATATATATATATATATATATATATATATATATATATATATATATATATATATACACACACACACACACACAAAACAATGTTAATGAAATTTTCCTTTATTGTAAGCTGAACTCTATATATATATATATATATATATATATATATATAGTTCAACTTACAATAAAGGAAAATTTCATTAACATTGTTTTTTAATCTGTAACAGAAGAAAAAATATAAAGTTCACCGATGTGCCTGAAATAAAAAATACATCCTTATTTAAACGCATTCAACTTATTTATGAGGCGCTCCACCGAATGTAGGCGCTTGTCGCAAATGGCGTATGGTGCTTGTGAGAAAAAGTGTGGTTCATCCGGTCTTCCGATCTTTCAAATGAGCAAGTGCACGTTAAATACTTGTTTAGTACTCAACCTTCACTTGCTCACTTGAAAGATCGAAGTACGAATAAGCCGCGCTATGTCTGACAAGCATCATACGTCACTTGTGACAAGAACCTACATTCAGTGGATCGCCTCACATTTATGTCTTAATATCTCCGTCTCTCTCCACCTTTCTCTTCGTTCCTGTCAGAAAGTTTCTTGAGGGGTTGTTTACTACACTTTGTATCGTTTGCTCGTGTGAAAAACCGCTACACCATAGCATGACAATGAGAGCGCCACTGCCAACTCGTGGAGTGGAGGTGCAATTACACTCAATTCTTGTACACAATTCCAGAAAAGCATGTTCTCCAGGGTCAGACGCGCTTCACCTGGCATCACACCGCGCCCCCTGGCATCATGCCGTGCCCCCCCCCAAGGGGAGGTGCAGCCCACTATTTGAGAAGCACTGGCATAATCAGGCCTTCGGTGACCTTTGAAAATGAGTTCAAGGTCATTCGTAATCAAATTTGGTCTGAAACTTGTTGAGGTACTTCTTCAATTCTCCAATTGTTCCTTGAGATATCAAGCAGGAACCGTTTTTGTTTGAGTCCACCAGACTGCTCAACCGTATGTGCAATAACATAAATACGTCTCATTTACTGTGGGCAATTTAAAATTAATCAATGATTCAGCCATTAATAGCTGAAAGCCACTGGCCCTCTGTTTAATTACTTGACCGTGTTTTTTGGATTTTAGAGGTGGCATGATCTCTCTTCCCAATCAATCACAGTGACACTAGCGAATCAGGGTGATAGTGAACTCATGTTTGTGGTAAGCAAGTAGGAAGAACAGGCATTGATAAAGGTAGCATGAGTAGACAAATGCTGTTGTTTGTTGTCTGGATTCATTTGTTCCAGAGGAAGCATGATCAAAGCATGATGCCTCAAGATTTGGTAACCCTTATATGATATAGTGAGACAATGAGATAGTATCTAGGAAGCAAAAATAATAAAATTCTGGCGTACATTCCTAGCATGATTGTTGACCGGCAGCAAATATGCCAATCATCTTTTTAAAATGCTGTACTGTATTTGCAATGCCCATTCAGCTAACTCTAAGACAGAAAGCACTGAAGAGACAGCTGGATGAAGCAGAGGAGGAGATAGAGCGACTCGAGAGCAACAAGAAGAAACTACAGAGGGAACTGGATGACCAGCAGGAGATCAACGAACAGCTTCACAGCCAGGTTTCAGCCCTGAAAACTGAGCTCAGGTCAAATAGCAACTCTATGAACAAATTCATATTGCTGTCATATTTACATAACCAGTTTAAAGTAATGTAGAACATTATCCATCTTGTCGGATTGTAGTATATTAACATGCTGTACGTTTCCACTTCATAGGCGTAGAACGAAACCGGTTCTGACGAGTATAAATGAAGATGAGGAAGATGAACAATGAAACCTGAATACAAAGTGAAGATGTAGATGAACATTCATCCATTCATTTTCTGAACCGCATAATCCTAATTCGAGTCGTGGGGAGGCTGGTGCCCATCTCAGCCAACTCTGACCGAAGGTAGGGTACACACTAAACAGCTTACTAGGCCATCGCACGTGAACTGTTATTAATACTTAATAATACTAAACATAATGTAATAGTATCTCACCCTGTGATGGCGTGGCGAGCTGTCCAGGGTGTACCCTGCCTTCACCTAGACTCGGCTGAGATGGGCACCAACCTTCCCGTGACCCTAATTAGGATTAAACGGTTCAGAAAATGAACGAATGAATGAGTATCTCCTCTCAGCATGTCACATCTGTATAAAGCTCAACACTTTTCACTACCTCTAATCTAAATGTTTTCATATGAGACCCCTCTGGTGCCCCCTGCTGGTCATATAAGAGCATTTCCTCATCATTTATTTGGGTGGGAGGGATACTATATTAATCCCACAAGGGCAATTTGGGTCTGCACTTTAACCTATCCAATGTGAGCACATATACCCACAAATAGTGAACACACACACACACACACACACACACACACACACACACACACACACACACACACACACTTCGAGAGAGTTCGACTCACTTCAGCCATGAAGATGGAGGGCACACCCCACACTTTTTCCTGCTGGTCCGGATATTGAACCGGTGACCCTTCAGTCCCAAACCATCTTTTCTAACCATGACTGCGTATTTCACTTTGAGTACTCACTCATTCACTCCCCTATTCACTGGAGCCTAGCTCAGCCAAAAAGGGGCGAATTCAAGCTACACCCTGTACAGCTCACAAGATCATTTATGTGTAAATCAAGTTCTATTAATATGTCCTGAGCCATGTAGGCACACGTGGCCTGAATGTGATGGCTAACTACCATGAATGTGTTTAAATAAAGGCAATTTTGCACAAAACTGTTTCAGGAAACTTCTTCAATAACAAACAAACCTCTCGAGCCAACCTTTAAAAATGTATTTATGTGTATTTAGTGTTATATAAAGTGTTTAATGAGTATTGTACAGGCACTACTTGAAAAGCAGAAACACGTACTGAACACTGGTGGGCTGAATGGCGTCAGTGTAATAACATTAGTTAGAGCACACAAAGCCTTTATTAACTGTATGGATGCAGTTCCTGTGGTCGACCATTTAATAGGATGAGGTTGGACAGCTCTCGCAGATCAATGGCTTTTGCTCGAATTGCTAGGACTAGGCTATGCGGGTGGGAGGGTTGATGGTAGGGGGCTAACGCCACTCAGGACAGACTTAGTGTGTTTGTTTAGATCTGAGAGCAGTGTGTAAGTAACCATAAAAGAACCATGAAGCATCACTGCACTCTTAAACATGACATTTTCAAGGAGTTCTTGGCGGAGTTTCTCGGAACATTTGTGCTGGTGGTGAGTAGTTGAAAAGCTAGAAATTAACTAAATATCAACTGAGTAGAGCATCTGACCAACTTATTATAGAGCATCCTAATAACTATGGGGATGCTGTACTGGTTCTGCGTATCCAGAGCATAGAGAACTGGTTACGTGTAGAATCTGACAAGATGAAATGCCTTCGAATATCTTTTAATGTAATAAAACATCTCCACTAATCTTGATTAATGGTGTCTATCATCCATGTGCATGTTGGAATTTTTCTCTGTCAGTTGTTTGGATGTGGTTCTGTAGCTCAGACAGTTCTAAGCAGGAATACACTGGGGGAACCGCTCACCATCCACCTCGGCTTCACCACCGGACTCATGATGGGTGTCTATATTGCTGGTGGGGTTTCAGGTAGAGATATTATTAATTAATAATTTCTTTAATTGCTTTTACAAATTTATTTACAATTAAGGAGACACCTTAAGTACTTTAGGGATTTCACAGTAGTGTGCGCGTGTGTGTGTGTGTGTGTGTGTGTGTGTGTGTGTGTGTGTGTGTGTGTGTGTGTGTGTAGTGTGTGTCCATGTGTGTGTGTGTGTGTGTGTGTGTGTGTGTGTCCATGTGTATGTGTGTGTATGTGTGTGTGTGTGTGTGTGTGTGTGTGTGTGTGTGTGTGTGTGTGTGTGTGTGTGCACATGCACACACTCTGGCTTTGTGGATATGCATCTGATGTACATACAATTTAATAATAATAATAATAATAAAATAATAATAATAATAATAATAATAATATATGAATATATATGCAGCTGTCTCTCCTAACAATCTTTTAAATGCAGTATCCATTTTGTTTATACACTGACTCACTGAAATGAGTCAATGTGTGTGTGTATGTGTGTGTGTGTGTGTGTGTGTGTGTGTGTGTGTGTGTGTGTGTGTGTGTGTGTGTGCGCGCACGCACACTCTGGCTTTTGTGGATATGCATCTGATGTACATTCAATTTAATAATAATAATAATAATAATAATAATAATAATAATAATAATAGATGAATATACATGCAGCTGTCTCTGCAAGCAATCTTTTAAATACAGTATCCATTTTGTTTGTACACTGACTCACTGAAATGCTGTAATATTATAGCATTGACATGTTTCTTATGTTTTTATATTCCCCTGTAGTTTATATTAAAATATTTATTTACCTCAAGCTCAGTGGTTGCAAATGAAAATTCCCCTGACTGCACTCTCTCAGGGACCATTCAGCAACATTCACCAAGCCTTTGGTATAAAATGTCTGATAGAATCGTATGCAGATACAGGTTTAATAGCTTTTTCTCAACCTTCCTTTTCTAGCCATTCAGTAACACCCACAATTTCAAATTATATAAATAACTGTAGACTTTAATTCTTACTTCCATAGATCCCATTTCCATTCCACATCAATGGAAGATTAAACCATTAACCATACAGCCAAAGCTATTTTTTTCTGTTTTTGCAAGGTTTATGAGGTCACATGTGTCCTCAGGCCATACAACTCTGGACACTGATAGTCACATTGATTTACATGCACTCACTGCACCGTGCAATAGCTGTAATAGGTTTCAGCAGGAACATGCGGCCTTACTAGACACATTATTCCACAAATCTAGATTGTCAGTGTCAGAGTGAATGTGCCTAAAACATAAAAACTACATCAGACACCATATACGGTACTTTTACACTATATCACACAATAAAATAGAGAATTATGCATCCAAAATAATAATAATAATGATAATTAATGTACATAAATTACACAGCTGCAATCAAAAAAAAAAAAAAAAAAAATCACACACACACACACACACACACACATTAACAAAAACTGATCAGCTGTATGTAGACAAATTTTTAAGCATTAGGTTTGGCTAGATAAACAGATTTAGAGCAAATTATCACAGCAGAATGATATTACAGAAATATAACAGATGGGGTTTTTCTTTGCTATACAGTGATCCCTCGCTACTTCGCGCTTCAATTGATGCAGCTTCGGTGCATCGTGTTTTTTTTAAATATTCATTGAATTAAAAAATAAGGAAATTAAAGAAGAATAGAGTGAAAAGTTAAGGAAAATGCCACAAAACAAGGCCAATTCTGCAACCCCCCCCCCAAACAAACAAAAACAAAAAACAACCCAAAACCCCCTATCAAAACTACTGCACATCTGAGTGCATGCACGCGCGTGCGCATGCACATCTGTATGTGTGTGTATTCATATTTTATTTACATCGTATGAATAATTTTTGAATGTTTAATTGTTATTTATAAGCATTTATAGCGTTGGATATGTATTTATTGATATTATATACAAATATACATGTACGTATACATCAGTCGGGGGGGGTGGGGGGGGTGGAGTCAATCTTACTTCGCGGAATTTGGCAGTTGCTTGGGGCAGTCAAGCCTACTTCACGGAATTTGGTGATTGCCGGGGTACTGGGGGATCCCTGTATTGTATTAATCCTGCATGGGAAATTATTGCCTCTGAATTGAACCCATTCAAAGTGAGTTTACAAACACACACTTGGAGCAGCGCACAGCCACACACTGTGGGCAGCCAGAGAGCAGTTGGGCGTGCGTGCGCTGGAGGGGGGGTTGTTAGGTGCTTTGCTCAAAAGAACTTCAGCCATGAAGGTGGGGGAAGAGAAAGTGCAGCTCACCCCCCACCACCACCACCATACACTTTTTCCTGCAGGTTCAGGAATCAAACCAACAACCTTTCGGTCCCAAGTCACTTTTCTAAACGCTATGATACAGCGGCGAACAAGAGCAAGCGTATTGTGAGGATTCTTATTTCCTATTTTAACAGAACACCGAGGCGGCCATGTTTTAGCCTTGGTTTGTACTGTATGCTCGTTTGTTAGCAGGATTACGCAAAAGCTTTTGTCGATTTATATGCGATTCCTACCAGAGGTGGGGCTTAAACAAAGATGACTCAATTAGATTTTGGAGATGATAAAGATCATATTATTGGTCCAGTCATTTTTAACAGGAATTTTTTTTTTTTTTTTTTTTTTTTTTTTTAACGTTGGGTAGGAAGTTTTATTTGGAAGTGTAGTATAAGTATCGCAGCATGGTGGCAGGTTCTTGTAGCGGTTAGCATGTCTACCTCATAGCAAGAAGGTTCTCGTTTCAAAATCCCAGGCTGATCAAAGGTGTCTCTGTGTGGAGTTTGCATGTTCTCCTCATGCTTGTGTGGATTTCTTCTGGGTATCCTGGTTTCATCCCACAATGCAAAGACATACACACTGGATCAGTTGGTTGTTCCAGATTCCCCTACGTGAGATTATGAATGGTTGTGCATGTTGACCCTGTGATAGCCTGGAAAACTGTTTTAGGTTTACCCAACCTTCGCCCAGAGTTGGCTGAGATAGACTCCAGCCTCCTCAGGACCCTAGTACGATAAAGGACTTCAGCAAATTAATAAATAATATTGTGGCAGATCCAGCAGGGGGTGCTGTGTACTTTGTTATTCGTAAGATGTATGGGTTTTCATGAAATTCTACCAAAGCTGTGAACTTGGACAAAGAAGAATTCGATTTTGGATATGATCCGGGTTAAATTCCGGACCCAGGAATTTTTATAAGGATTTTTTTTTTTTTAACATTGCAGACTTTTTGAAATTTTGGTTTACAGTATATGGTGGATTGCTGGCGGCAAGTGGTTAGCACGCCCGGCTCACAGCAAGAAGGTCTGGTTTCGATTCCCAGCTTGGAAAGCAAGTTCATGTGTTGGTTTCCTCTGGGTACTCCAGTTTCCTTCCACTCTCCAAAAACATGCAATTTTAATTAAAATTAAAATTACCCCTTGGTGTGAGTGTTGGACTGCGATGGCCTGGCGAGCTGTCCAGGGTGTCCCTGAGATTGGCGCCAGCCTCCCATCGATCTTAATTAGGATTAAGCCCTTGGAAAATGAATGAATGGTAGATTGCAGGGCTTGATGAAGAACTGAGTTCTCCGAGTGTTCTTTCTTTCATTCCAAAGTCTGGACACATCGTCAACCCAGAATTAAAAAAGATTGATCTGCAATTTCATTTAAATGGCAGATAGACCTTGCTAATACTTGGTTGATGACATGTTTTTATGTAAGGTAAAAGTAAAGCCCGTTGGGCTTTTTGCACCCAAGCCATAGCGACTCATCAGGCCGGTGCTTATCCCCGGTTTCTGTAGCGTGAAGCGGCTCGGAGTTCAACTTCTCCTGGATGGGACACTAGTCCATCGCAGGTTACCTTCCCAGTATACTTTACTGGTACCCATTTATACTGCTGGGTGAACTGAGGCACACTTGTGGTGAAGACCTTGCCCAGGGGTCTTATAGCACAGTGGGGGTCTAACTGGGATTCGAACACACAACCTCCTGATCATGAGTGCAGCACCCTAACCACTACGCCACCGGCCCCACTGTTATTATGTAGCATGACTCAAAGATGTAATTTTGGATCGAATGTATATCATGGAAGGTTTACAGGTCATAGAGCAGGATAACAAATCAACTTTTCGGGATATGCATGAATATGTATCACTTACTCTCAGCTAACTCATGTTTTGGAATCTTACATTTTATAAGAATTGTGTTAACTCTTCATGATTAATAGTCATTATTTCCATTGTTGTTTCTATTATTGCACATCAGGGGGGCATTTGAACCCAGCAGTGTCTCTGGCCATGGTCCTACTGGGTAAACTGAAGATCTGGAAATTTCCAATCTATGTCATTGCACAGCTCCTGGGGGCCTTTACCGGAGCTGCTGGAGTGTTTGGACTGTATTATGGTGAGGGGTGTGAGACATAAATCGAATTTAAATATTTTAAATCAGATCCCTACTGTGTTCGTTACAGGAGCTGGCATGAAGTTACAGTATGCAGCTAATCATTATCAGTAGCCATTATTATACTGTAGGATTCACAGTAATAGCTGTCTGAGAATAAATACATGTTTTTATCATTTATTCATTCATTTTCTGAACCGCTGAATCCTAATTAGGGTCACGGGGAGGCTGGGGTGCACAACTCCAGGTGAGGACGGGGTACACCCCGGACAACTCGTCAGACCATCGCAGGGCCAACATTCACGCAGCCATTCATACTCACACTCACACCGAGGGGTGATTTGGACCAGCCAGTAAACCTACTGTGCATGTTTTTGGACTGTTGGAGGAAACCAGGGTACCCGGAGGAAACCCACGCACCCACAAGAAGAACTACATGTTTTATAGTTTCTTGAATTAAAATGATCTGTTATAACACATACACACATAGGACAGTTAGGATTATACGTACAGGCATTGTTTCTTCAAGTATATCATTCTGACTATCAATACAATATACTTGATGACACAATGCCTGTATAATCCTTTACTGTCCTATGTGTGTGTGTGTGTGTGTGTGTGTGTGTGTGTGTGTGTGTGTGTGTGTGTGTGTGTGTGTGTTATAACAGTTCAGTTCATTTTCTGTAACCGCTTAATACTAATTAAGGTTGCAGGGAGGCTGGCACCCATCCCAGCCAACTCTGGGCGAGGGCAGAGTCCATCCTGGACAGCTCGCCAGGCCATCACAGGGCGGAAACACGCCGACGGCCTTACTTTTGTCGAAAGTCAGCAATGGTTCTTTTACATGAACCTCATACCATAGACAGTGAGAGACATGGCCGGCCTTTGATAACCCAGTTAGTTGCACTGGGGGGGACAGTGACAACCCATTGAGAGTGGGACTCAAACCCCCAACCTTTGGATCAGCAATCCAGCACCTTTTTAACCACAAAAATTGCAAAGTCAGATAATTTAACCCAACAAGACACGTTGAAATACGTTGGCTTAAGTCTACAAATAGGTTTTTATCACAGAATTGGTGTTTTATGATCTTCTCATAGGGACTGCTAGAACATTTGAGTACATTGCAAATATTTCAATATGATTGAACACGAATGTATTGCATGTTTCCACAGATGCGTTTATGGAGTTCACCAGTGGAATCCTGTCTGTAACAGGCATAAATGCCACTGGACACATTTTTGCGTCTTATCCTGGACGACATCTTACAATACTCGGAGGGTTTGTGGACCAGGTAACTTAATAAAAGATACATATTTCCAATCATTTTAAAATGTAAAATTTTCTACAAATCAGCAAAGACAAAAACAGAATTAATAATAATAACAATAACCTTCATCGGAATCATCCTCATCTGTTATCATCATCATGATTATTTTCATCATCTCACAGTTGAGCGTTCTACTGGCAAAATTATCCTCTTCAGAAACAAAACTTAATGTTGTGTGTTGTTCTGTTCCTCAGCACCTGATAAATATTGAACCCGATTAATGCTTTCAAACGGAATGAGGTATCTCAAAATACGTAACAGCCATTGTCCATCATACGAGGCGCTTACAAGGACATACAAACAATGTAGTTAGAATAAAATGTGATGTTATGTTCGCATTACATCATATTTTATATAATACAGTACATATTTATATTGTGGGCAGAGTGGTGTAGTGGTTAGTCCATCCACCTCACAGCAAGAAGGTCCAGGGTTCAAGTCCCATTTCAGGCATTTCTGTGTGGAGTTTGTATGTTCTCCCCGTGCTTGGGTGGGTTTGTTCTGAGGACTCTAGTTTCCTCTCAAAGTCCAAAAACATGCACAGTAGGTTAATTGGTTGTTCCAAATCACCCCTAGGTGTGAGTATAAATGGTTGTGTGTTGGCCCTGTGATGCCCTAGCGAGCTATTTAGGGGGTACCCCACTGTTGGCCAGAGTCAGCAGAGATGGAAGCCAGCCTCCCTGTGACCTGAATTAGGATTAAGTGGTACAGAAAATGAATGGATTTATTATTTATGTAGATTTACACACACACACACACACATATATATATATATAGGCTTGGAGGCGGCACGGTGGTGTAGTGGTTAGCACATCCGCCTCACAGCAAGAAGGCCTGGGTTCGATTCCCGGCCCGGCCTGGGCGTTTCTGTGTGGAGTTTGCATGTTCTCCCTGTGCTTGTGCAGGTTTCCTCCGGGTGCTCCGGTTTCCTCCCGCAGTCCAAAGACGTGCACTGTAGGTTAATTGGCAGTTCTAAATTGACCGTAGATTCTCTCCTGCAGCGGCACTGGAACCCAGTCGTATCGGCACTTGCCCTTCCATTGGATCCTTCCGGTGGCGCCGAGACAGGGGGGGGGACTTGCTGCTTGGGTAACAGCCTGTCCCTCATTACTCCCTACCCAGGCTCTGCGCACTGGGGGGTATCACCAGCTGGGGTACCAGCCAGAGCGCAGCCATAGTCCTTCGGGACTGACGGAGGCCTACCACCACCATAGGCTTGGAAGATGAATGAATGAATATTTTATATAGATATATGTGTGTGTGTGTATATATATATATATATATATATATATATATATATATATATCAGTGGCGGGCCGTGCATTTCACACGTTTCAGTAGTGCTCCATCTGAATCAATAACTATTTTATGGCTATAAAACTCTTACTGCAGCTATAGCTGCTACACACAAAAATAGCATCAATAATAACCTCATAAAATTGAAATATTATTTAGGAATATAGCCACATTTTACTCACCAAAAATCCTTTTTATTTGTAAACATCCTCCTTTCTATCCTCAAGAAGATTTCTATTACTCTGTCGTACAGGGGCACTGGATCGCTGATCCAAAGGTTGGGGGATCGAGTCCCACTCTCCACAAGGTTGTCACCCCCCCCCCCCCCAGTGTTGCAGCCAACTGGGTTATCAAAGGCCGGCCATGTCTCACACTGTCTATGGTGTGAGGCATGTAAAAGAACCATTGCTGACTTTCTTAAAGAGTAGGCTGCAAAGCTGTCGGTGTGTTTCCGCCCTGCGATGGACTGGCAAGCTGTCCAGGGTGTACTCTGCCCTTGCCCAAAGTTGGCTGGGATGAGCGCCAGCCTCCCCGCGACCCAAATTAGGATTAAGCGGTTGCAGAAAATGAATGAACTGTCGTACAGATTATCCGTGCATTTCAGTTCCATCAAGAAGTCCTTTTCAATCGCCATCGAAGCTAATGCTGAAAGTCGAGCCTGCCCTGTCGTATACCTGGCATAAGTTTTTATTCGATTTTGGGCTGAAAATGTCCGTTCGACAGAAGCAGTGGACACGGGGATGGTCACCTTCCAAACACACAAATGTGTACAGTTGCCTGATGCTCTCACTCAGATTTTTCTGCTGAAGGAAGTCAAGGAGATCCCCGAAATGAAAGTTCCTGCTCGCCCAAAAAAAGACACAGTCTATCAGTCTTCTTAAGATTTCCCTATTTTTCTTCACCTTTTCATTGTGGAGCTCCGTTTCCCTGCGCACTTGCTCGCTCAGCTGTAGATCCATTCTGGTTTCTTCAAAGGTTTTGGAGAGCACCGTTGCTTGTAAGTGTCTGGCAGTGCTTTGGTATCTCGTTGCTGTCTTGGTTAGGCAAGTCAAATTTACAAATCCAGTGTAGCTCCAAACACTATATATATATATATATATGTGTGTGTGCGTGTGTGTGTGTGTGTGTGTGTGTGTGCAAGCAGGTTCTCCATGTCCTCCATGTGCTTGCCCCGGTTTTTCTCCAGGCACGTCAGTTTCCTCTCAGAGTTCAAAGATGTGCATTAGACTAATTGGGCACAGTAGGCCCTCGTTATTTGCACTATGTTTTTTGCACTAAGCTCATTTATGACCGGTCGACCCTACTACAGCTATGAAAGCGCAGTGTTTTTGGACATTTAGAACTGAGCACGCTCAACTCCTATCCTGAGCTAACATGCTACGGCAGTTCAATGCTAGCCACACCCCGGATAACAATAAGCCCTGGTGGAGACATGGCAGGCGGGGAGGGACTGAACAATGACTCTGGCGCTTGGTTAGCAGTGGAAGGTTAGCACTTCCAGTCATACTGCTTGGATATACTTGGTCATACTTGTTCTCCTCGAGCCATGTTTCACAGAAACACAGCATGGAGCAGACCTGTAGATCCCTCTGTGTTGCAATCCGAGCATGAAGTTGGTCCATCTTGTTTTGCAGAGACTGAACATTTCCATTAATCTTATCCATTAAACATACAGCACTGTAGTTTTCAAAAATGCCCACTAGGGGGAGGGAGGTATTGCATTATGAAAAGAAAATGCCGCTTATTTACTCACATCGGAAGTGCTTCGAGGGGTAGTTAATCCAGCTTTCATCTGAATGATGGGAGAATCTGCCTAAGGCAGAGTCCTGCAACGGTCAAATACCTACGGGTACCAGGTGGATACCCTTCCAAAAATGCTCTTTTCAGGTTGAAAATTACATAGATGAAAATTAACAGTCACGGGTCTGTCTGTCTTCCTTTCGGCTTTTTCCCTTTTACTCGGGAGTCGCCACAGCGAATCATCTGATTCGCACGTTTTGATTTGGCAGAGGTTTTTACGTCGGATGCCCTTCCTGTCACAACCCTTTTAGCAAGGGACAGAAAGACGCTGACAACTTTGCAGCCTACTCTTTACGAATGTCAGCAATGGTTCTTTTACATGCCTCTCACCATAGACAGTGAGAGACATGGCCCGCCTTTGATAACCCAGTTAGCCGCATTGGGGGGGCAGTGACAACCTTGTGGAGAGTGGGACTCAAACCCCCAACTTTTGGATCAGCGATCCAGCGCCCTATACCACTAGACCATCACTGCCCCACACCACACTGAGGGTGTGGGTGGATATTTATTTGGTGTGGACAGGGTGATTTTGTGTGTGTGTTCTTGACATGCCTATCGTTATATTAATCATCTACATTGAGAGTTTCAGTGTTTTTGCTTTGCTGTGTTGGTGGGTTTCCAAATTCTTGTGCTCATGGCAAGGAGTGCTCTCTTCATCCCAGCAGAGCAGTGAACAAGAGAGATTTTTTTTGCCGCCAGGGTTTGTAATTCAGGAACAGAAATCACAGCTGAAGTAAGATGGTGGATGAGATTTGTTTATGCACAGAAATCTCTGAATTAAATAAATCTCCTCCCAGTCACAAAATAAAAGACTGGGTGTGGTTCAGTCTCCACTCTGAGAATGAGATGGTCAGTGCATTATTAAGCATTAATATTATTTAAAAGAATGTTGAGCAGACTCCTTCTTAAAATAAGTCTTCATATACTTTTTTGTCTTGCTGTCATTTTTGTAAATTAAAACTATGACAAAACAACATTAATATAACGAATAAAGAAAAGAAGATCCCACGATGGAATGGTAATGTAGACTACCCAACCTGTTACACATCTGGCTGCAACCCGTCCCACGCTTCATGGGATAGATATTTTTTTCTTTATAAAAATACAAGAAGGACTCAAACACATTCCTTCATTTTCTGAACCACAATCCTAATTAGGGTCGCGGCGAGGCTGGCAATTTTTTGTTTTAATCTAAATGTTTTTGTTACACGCAGAATTGTAATTTAATTATCTCTGCAGCCGTTTAAATCAATGCAACACATGGTTGTTTTATATCAACATGAAGGAAAAGGGGGGGAAAAAACATTATATGAAGTGTTATTTGATATTAAATGTCAAAAAAGGATTTGTGGCTCTCAGCGTTTTCTTTAATGTGGAAAACAAGTCCAAATGGCTTTTTGAATGGCAAACGTTGCTGCCCCCTGAACTAGAAGTATCCAGAATACTAAGGCAGGTTCCATTCTGACGATGACCTTGTTTCATACAACATTCACCTTCTTAGCACTTCTACAGCAAAACGTTTTCCTTCCTGAATCATATCAAGCAGTTCTACTTTTTCATGCAGCGTCATTACCTTTTTCTGGCTCTTCGGCGCCTTACTAGAAGCCTGAGAAAATGAGCAGCGTTTGAGTGGCATGATGAAGCTTAACTGTAACTAAAAACGCACACACTTAAAACGCACAGACACAAAGTGTGCGTGAATGAGAAAAAAAGGGGCATTACATCATCTCAACCAATCAGCAGGAGGGAGAACAGCCATTGGCTGAATTATAATCACATGATAGTTGCTCGGCAATCCGCAAATATGCAAAGCCGCGAGTGCAAAACCGCGAATAGTCAAGGGCCTATTGTATTTCAAATCGCTTCATAGGTGTGAGTGTGAATGGTTGTGTGTGTTGCCCTGTGAACTGTTGCGGTCTGGTGAACTGCTCAGGGTGTACCCCACCTTCGCTTAGTGTCATCTGGGATAGGCTCCAGCTTCCCCTTGGCCCATATAGAGAATTAAGCAGCTCAGCAAATGAGTCAGTGCAAAGCAACATTTTACAAACAGTTATGTTCAACAAACATATGCTCCAGTGTGATTTTATCTTCCAAAATGTGTTCTAGCTTGTAACCTCTTCTGAAGTGGAAACATTTGGTTCTAGGCTTCTTCATACAACCTGTCATGGTTCCTTCAGAACACATAAAAATACCAATAAGTGTTTGAAATCTGCGCGTAAAAGGAAAAAGAACGCTTCACTGGCAAAGTAAATTTAAAAATTTCGGGTGGCATGGTGGTTTAGTCGTTAGTACTGTACATGGGTTTAAGTCCCAGGCTTGTTGAGGGCATTTCTGTATGGAGTTTGCATGTTTTTCATGTTTCAGCGTGCTTGCATCGGTACTCCGGATTCCTCCCAATGTCCAAAGACATGTATATTAGGCTAATCGACTATTCCAAATTTCCCCTTGATGTGAGTGTGAGTGGTTGTACTTGTTGGTTGGCCTGCAATAGTCTAGTGAGTTGTTTAGAGTTTATCCTGCCTTCACCCAGACTTGGGTGTGATAGAGCTCCTGCCTCCCTGTGACTCCTTACTGCAGGGTGTCGAACTCATTTTCACGGAGAGCCACGTCACTAAATATAAAGCAGTACGGAATAATCACTGAATATTCTAAAAGGGCAACCATGAAATCTGCATGGTGAAGTAATTTATTTAGGCATTTTCCCTCTTTTCTTTTATTCACTTGCATTTTCCGACAACGCTTAACAGCAACAAGCTAGCATACAATCTTTCTTGAGTCATGAATGAATAACTGTCTCCCTGAAATGGGCTGCTGCCACCTAGTGGAAGGATGGTGAACTAGGTTTCATGGTTAATGCAAAGAATGTTTGATAATCATATTCCTAGAAAGCGCTTGCGAGCCACATAAAATAAACTGGTGGGTTGGATTTGGCTCGCAGGCCTTGAGTTTAACACCTGTGCTCTAGTACTAATAAAAGGCTGGTGGTTTAAATCCCAGGCCAGCATGAAAAATGGGTGGTGGTGGTGGTGGTGGGAGAGTGCGTTGTATGTTCCCTTCCTCCACCTTCATAGCTGAAGTGCCCTTTAGCAAAGCAGCTACCCACCAACTGCTCTCTGGGCACCCCAGTGCATGGTACGTCATAGCATAGGTTAATAAGCATTTTGTTCTGTTCTTTATGTAATTCATCAAATCTGATTTGATTGGCTTCTGATTTTTGGATCCCAATGACCTATTCTGATTCAAACAGTCACAGTCAAGCATGTTTATGCTCTGAGTGGATATTATCAGAAAATGCGAATCGAACAACACGGCTGATATCGGAGCAGTTTTATCGTCAGGCAGTAAGTGAGGCAGATTAAATGATGACTGCGTTTTCCTGGTGCAGGTTATTGGAACAGGTATGCTGGTGCTGTGTATCCTGGCCATAACTGATAGCAGGAATATTGGAGCTCCTAAAGGAGTGGAGCCTCTTGCCATTGGTCTGATCATTCTGGGCATCAGCGTGTCAATGGGCATGAACTGTGGATACCCACTAAACCCTGCTAGAGACCTTGGTCCTCGAATCTTCACTGCTGTGGCTGGCTGGGGCATGGAAGTATTCAGGTACTTCACTCTGTGTTCTGCATTATCCTCCTAATCGTAGTGTTTGGAATGGGATCGAAATAAATAGTGTCTGCACGGTGCGCTATGATCTTTAGCAGCTGACGCATTCAGTGTTTTCTTTGCGATAAAAGGTTTACAGGAAATATTGTAAGGATAAACAGTTTACAATGTCCTGCAAAGTGCTCACTATTTGTGGGAAAACTATTTGTCAAGGAATGGGAAAGAAGATAAAAGCTGAAAGCGAATACCTCACAGATAGTAAGTCTGTTGGGTTGTTACACCCGAGCCTTGTGGCTCATCAGGCCGGTGCTTATCCCCGGTTTCCATAGCGTGAAGCGACCAGGAGTTCAACTTCCCCTGGATGGGACACTAGTCCATCGCAGGTTACCTTCCCAGTATATTTTTACTGGTACCCTTTTATACTGCTGGGTGAACAGAGGCACACTTGTGGTTGAGACCTTGCCCAGGGGTCTTAGCACAGTGAGGGTCTCAGTGGGATTCGAACTCACAACCTACCGAGCATAAGCGCAGCACCCTAACCACTACGCCATCGGCCCCACATAAAATAACAGTGTCTGGTGTAAATTTAAAAAGGCAGCTACTTATTTTAAAATGACATATAATAAACTTATTTATTAAGCTTGTTTGCTCAGTCTGTACGGAGAAATTCTTGGTCTTCATGCACAGACGTCACCTTCAGCACAGTCTGTACTAAAGAGATTTGTCTGTACAGACCTCGTGCTCCGTTAATAAGCAGTTATTATTCTGTCTTCAGCAATTATGTCAATTATGCACAGATTCATTTCTCCATTACTGCAAACCACATGTAAGGATAATTCATATGTGCTTAGACTTTAGGGAGGATCAGGCCCCAATCTCAACAGGTTCTCACTACTGTGTCCCGTCCCGTCCCATCTCAGTGCAACAAACTGGGTTATCAAAGGCTAGCAATGTCTCTCAGTGTCTGTGATGAAAGGCAGGTAAAAGAACCTTTGCCGATTTTCATTAGAAGTAGCTGCATAGCTGTCAGCATGTCTCTTCCCTGAGATGGCCTGGCGAGCTGTCCAGGGTGTACTCTGCTCAGACTCAGAGTTGGCTTAGATGGGCGCCAGAAAATGAATGAACTTAGCCTTTACCCTCTTTCCTTACTATGTACACCCGTGATGTAGCGTTACCAATCTAAATAACATACTTCATATTTTCTCCTCTCCAGCACTGCAGATCACTGGTGGTGGATCCCAGTGTTTGGTCCCTTGATAGGAGGCATCACTGGAGCTGTAGTGTACTTCCTGCTGATCGAGCTGCACCACTCCAACCCATCTGAGAAAGCCCAAAAAAAATCTGAGGAAGAGGAGGATGAAGAAGAGGATGAGGACAGCAGTCTGAGAGACAAATATGAAATGATTAATATGGGCTGAACAATTAATTGCCGAGGCAGCAAATGCTTACAAATTTTTAAAAAATCATATTCATATGCTCCAGCTGGCTCAGTACAGACTCTCGACTCTCACTTTAGCTCTCAGACATTCTATTGTTGTTGTTGTTGTCAGGAATCAAGTTGAGACCAGGATTAATCTTATTATTTTTAGGATTATATCTTTCTCCATTTTCACAGGAAAACTGGCTATTGGAATTATATTCATTATGGGTTTAACCCCTCATTAGATCCTTATAGTACATTATGAAAAAAACATAACTGTATTTCCCATATTCATTATATAGTAAAAAGATTAGGTAATTGTACTGGAATTATTATTAAGTTAATATACTTATTATTTATACTTTTTCATAGCTCAGGCTTTTCACTTTTTTATGTATTTCTCGTCTTTTCAACTGAATGTACAGTAGTGTGCCGTAATGCTTGATCATTAAAAGTAGATTAAAGATAAAAAAAAAACCCCAGAATACAGTAATCTGATTGTTCGACAAAACAGTACACTGTGACAAAAATAAATCATTGTGGGAATCCCTGTTTCTCTATATTACATCGCCTTAATCATGTTTGTCTCTCCATAATAGTTATTTTGTAATAAAGCTGCTTTGGCTCAATTTAAGGTCAGCATGGTAGTGTAGGGATTAGCACATCTACCCCACAGCAAGATGGCCCTGGGATCAAGTCCTGGGCTCAGGTGATTCTGTGTGGAGTGTGTTTGCTCTTTCTGTGGATCCTTCGGGTGCTCTGGTTTCCTTCCACAGTCCAAAGATTTGTACATTAGACTAATTGTCTGTTTCAAATTGCCCCGAGGTGTGAATTTTTGTGTGCAAGCTATTGAGCATGCACCCTGCCTTCGCTGTGTCGGCTGACATAGGTTAGTTTCCCTGCAGCCAGGATAAGATGGAGTGGTTTGGAAAATAAGATAATGAGAGGTTCATTTTAGTGAATACACAGTGGTAATTTTTCTCAGATTGACCTCCTCTACTCATGTTACCCCTGAAACAGGTTTTTTGGTTTTGATCTATTTTCCATGAGTTTGCACATGAATTGCACTCCAAATTAAAAACAAATATTGCTTGGTTTATTGATTAAAAAAAATTAGAATTAGAATATATATGTGTGTGTGTGTGTAGTAGGCCCCGATCAGTCTCGAAGGACTGTGGCTGCGCTCTGGCTGGTATCCCAGATGGTGACACTCTCCAGTGCGCAGAGCTGGGGTAGGGAGTAATGGAGGACAGGCTGTTACCCGAGCAGCAAGTCCCCTCTCTCGGTGCCACCAGAAAGATCCAATGGAAGGCAAGTGCCGATGTGAATGGGTTCTAGTGCCACTGCAGGAGTTACCAGAACATTACTGTGAACGAGCTGCCTCAGGGGACTCTGAATCCTGTTTAGAAACACGCTGACGGCTTTGCAGCCTACTTTTGTCGAAAGACAGCAATGGTTCTTTGACATGCCTCACACCATAGACAGTGAGAGACATGGCCGGCCTTTGATAACCCAGTTAGCTGCACTGGGGGCGACAGTGGCAACCTTGTGGAGAGTGGGACTCGAACCCCCAACCTTGGGATCAACAATGCTATGCCCTATACCACTAGACCACCACTGACCCCTAACCCTACAGGGGTCGCCACAGCAAATCATCTGCCTCCATCTCATCCTATCCTCTGCATCTTCTTCTCTTACACTAACTACCTTCATGTCCTCCTTTACCACATCCATAAATTTCTCTTTGGTCTTCCTCTAGGCCTTCTGCCTGGTAGTTCCAACCTCAGCATCTTCCTACCAATATACTCACTATCCCTCCACTGTACATGTCCAAACCATCTCAATCTAGCCTCTCTGACTTTGTCTCCAAAACCTCTTACATGTGCTGTCCCTCTGATGTACTCATTTCTGATCCTATCCATCCTTGTTACTCCCAAAGAGAACCTCAACATTTTCATGTATACAGCTCTGCCTCCTGTCTTTTCCTCAGCGCCACTGTTTCTAAACCATACAAGATTGCTGGCCTTATCACCGTCTTGTACACTTTTCCTTTCATTTTTGCCGATACCTTCCTATCACACATCATATTGGACACTTTTCTCCAACTATTACAACCTGCCTGAACACGCTTCTTCACCTCATTTCCACACACTCCATTGCTCTAGATTGTTGAGCCCAAGTACTTAAATTCCTACACCTTCTTTATCTCTGCTCCCTGTAACCTCACAGTTCCTCTTGGGTCCTTCTCATTCACACATATGTATTCTGTCTTACTGAGGCTAACCTTCAGTCCTCTCCTTTCCACGGCATACCTCCACCTCTCTAAATTTTCCTCCACTTGTTCTCTGCTCTCACTACTGATCACAATGTTATCTGCAAACATCATAGTCCATGGAGATTCTTGTCTCACCTCGTCTGTCAGCCTGTCCATCACCATAGCAAACAAGAAGGGGCTCAGAGCTGACCCTTGATGCAGTCCCACCTCCACCTTGAACTCTTCGGTCATGACAACAGCACACCTCACCACTGTCATACATCTCGCATACATGTCCTGCACCACTCTAACATACTTCTCTGCCACTCCAGACTTCCTCATGCAATACCACAGTTCCTCTCTTGGCACCCTGTCATATGCTTTCTCCAGATTCGCAAAGACACAATGCCGCTCCCTCTGACCTTCTCTGTACTTCTCCATCAACATCCTTAAAGAACACATTGCATCTGTGGTGCTCTTTCTTGGCATGAAGCCAAACTGTTGTTCACAAATTCTGACCTCTGCCCTTAGTCTAGCTTCCACTATTCTTTCCCATAACTTCATCATTTGGCTCATCAACTTTATCCCTCTGTAGTTGCCACAACTCTGCACCTCTCCCTTGTTCTTAAAAATAAGCATCAGAACACTTCTCCATTTCGCCAGCATCCTCTCATTCTCCAAGACCTTGTTGAATGTTCTTGTCAGAAAATCTACAGTTTCTACCAGCACCCTGTTGGTTAATAGCACTGATGGCAGTCGTTGTTAACCCGGACCTCGACCGATCATGCTTTGCATATCAAATTTGGCAAATGTTTTATGTTGGATGTCCTTTCTGACACAACCCTCTGCATTTATCTGGGCTTGCGACCGGCGTAAGAGAGAACATGTCCCCCCCTCATGGCTGCATTATATATATATAATATACACTGTGGTACCTCACCTAACGAAAGTCCCAACAAACAAAAAATCCAGGTTACGAAATGCATTTACCGAAAATTTCCATCTTTGGATACGAAACAAATTCATGTTACGAAAGCACCATCTCAAAAATTCAAACAATGCACGAGTTGCTCTCCCATCGGCTATTTCCCAACATCCTGCCTCGCTGGCCTCCCATTGGCTTTCTCCCAACATCCCATCCTGCTGGCCTCCCATTGGTTAGGAGGGATGACGCAGCTCCCTCCCATTGGCTATTATGGAGCTGCATAATACCCATGATACTTTTCGTGTAAAGGACATAGTTACTGTTGTTCCGTGAGTTTTTAGAGTGTGCTCATTGCAACTTTATTTTTGGCTCAGGCATTTAACCTTGCACACACACACACACACACACACACACACACACACACACACACACACGCACGTGTGATGCCAGGTGCGAGTAAAAAGAAGAAGCGGCTTGTTTCATTCGGTTAAGTGATATCGCAAAGGAATATGACCAAACCTGTCTACCATCGGTACGATATTGAAGCAGAAGGAGGCCTTAAAAGGTATACTTTTATCATTTTTAAAGTGTTTAGGGGTAGTATTGGAATCTTTGGAACGAATCACGCGTTTTACATATAAAATGCGGTTCAACTTACAAAAAATCCAGGATACGAAACCCCTTCTGGAATGGATTAATTTTATAAGGTGAGGTACCACTGTATATACATACACATATACATTATATATATATATATATATATGATTTTCTGAGTAGATCCTTCCGTAGGAGAGTGCTCAATACGTTTTGGTAGAGCAAATAAACAAATAAATAAAAAAAATATATATATATATATATACACTGCATGAAATCCTTCAGATCACATAAAATATCAGAACAAAGGAAAAGCATGGTGGGGTCATATACCGGGATTTTCACACATAGCATTCTCCAGGGTTTGCATAGAACAGTGCAAAAGAATCTGAGTCAGGAATGGTTCTGTGATTGTATACACTGAGTTGATAAAGAGAGTTTAGAGGAAACTTGCCAGTCTGGATCACGCTGGCAGGAAGGATAAAGTAACACTAAGTAACACTCTATCTTGCTGTGGTGAGCAAAAATGTATCACAAAATGCACACCGAATGAAACCTTGAAATGAATGAGGGACGTAAGCAGACGACGACATCAGATTCCGCTCACACAGCAATCTGAAGACAGCTTTTTCTCCTTTATCTGCATAACTTTTACCCCTCAGCCATACTTTGCCTTGTGCATCCAGTGTGGTAGCACTACAGCTTCTAGTAATTTTAGATGCATATCTATTATGTATATATGAATTGTATTACTTTCAGTTACAAGCTTAAGCACATAAGATTAAGTCACACCATCGACTGATGGGTTTCATGTGGTCACAAAGGTATTTTATACACTGTTCTGCTGCCCATGGTTAGGACATCCACCCCACAGCAAGAAAGTTCTGGATTAGGCCTGGGTGTTTCTTTACCTAACAGTGTCACAAGGAGGTTGGTGCCAGTCTCAGCTAACTCTTGGTTAAGGTGTGGTACACCATCAAGAGCTCCATTGCAGGGCAGCACGCAAGCATTTCCACCCATACTCAAATTTATGGTCAATTAAGACCATCCAATTTGACTATATGTGTTTAGACTGTGAGAGGAAACTGTAGTACCCAAAGTAAACCCATGTAAGCATGATTAGAACATGTAAAATCCACACAAAAACACCCAGGCCCAGGAATCGAACCCAGGATTTCTTCAAGGCGGACATGCTAACCACTATACCACCATGCCGCTACCTTCTTTAACGCTCAAAAGATTTTCAAAATGAGCAACCGCATTATGAATAGTGCTGCACCATCTCCGATGGTCAATAGAAACTAGTCTCCCATCCATCAGGATCAATGTCACATTTTTTCAGTGTGTATTGGAGCAAATCCTTTCCGCTTGGGGCGGAGCACGCATTCATGTGTGAGGCAGACATGCGCACCACTGTGCCACCGTGTTGGACTAATCAGCTACTCCAAATTGCACCGTCATTTCCAGTACAACTCCTCTGGCTCCATACCGTCCATCTGGTCCACTGCTCGCCGCCTGAAGCCTGTCACCAGCCGCCGCCCCGAGCGCGTCCTGACCCGCATCCCGCGGGCGTACAACTCCGTGAGCAAGAGCGCTGCCGTCAACTTTGGGCTCCTAAACATCCGCTCCCTGACCAATAAGGGTACTTTGGTCCAGGATCTTCTGGTGGACCGTAAGTTGGATGTTTTTTGTCTAGTTGAGACTTGGCAGCAGCTAAATGACTTTTCCCATCTCAACGATGCAACTCCTCCGGGGTTTGGTTACATCTCGCAGCCGTGTGTCACTGGTCGCGGGGGCGGTCTCGCTCTGGTCCACCGAGAGTCCCTGAGGATAGCGCCCATCAATGTGCCTGTTTATAATTCATTTGAAGTTATTGTCTGTCAGCTTTCTGGACCTACTCCCACCATCATTGCCACTATATACAGACCACCAAAGTATAATAAGGATTTTTTATTGGACTTTTCTAACTTTTTAACAGCTGTTTCCACTCTGTCATCCAATATCATTTTACTAGGGGACTTTAATATTCATATGGACAATATCAACAACACTCTCACCAATGATTTTATTTCCTGTTTAGACAGTTTTGGTATACAACAATATGTCAATTTCTCCACCCACTCTAAAGGACACTTTATTGATTTAATTTGCTGCTCAGGTATAACTCCAATAGACTGCAAACCGGACTCCATCCCTTTCACAGATCACTTTCTTCTCACCTTCAACGTCCATCTTCCTCATACCACGTCCAACCCTCCACGTTCCATTTCCTTCCGTAAAATCAAGGACATTAACCTCAACACTCTTTCCTCTCACATCAATAACCTTCCCAGTGTAGACAGTATTTCAACTCCGGATGACCTGGTCTCATACTACAACACCAATCTACATAACATTCTCAATAATCTTGCTCCTCTCAAATCCCGGTCTGTCTCTTTCTCTCACTCTGCACCCTGGTACTCACCCACACTAAGACAGTTAAAATCAAAAGGCCGTCAACTGGAGAGACTTAGCAAGAAAACCGGACTCGCTATTCATAAACAAATGTACAATAACCACATTCTCCTTTATAAAAACTCTATTATCAAAGCCAAATCCACATATTACTCCAACCTAATAACCTCAAATGCAGGAAATACCAAGACTCTTTTCTCCCTCCTCAATAACTTCTCCAAACCCTTAGACCCTCTTCCATCTCATCTCTATTCCTCTGATTTTTGCAATACCCTGCCGCATTCCTCATCACCAAAATTCAATCCATCCACCAGCAGCTCACTCCCCCCTCCCCTCTACCTCCACTTATGACTATATCACTCTTCTCCGGTATCCCTTTTTCATCCTTTTCCTTACCCTCCATCAGTGAAGTTTCCACCCTTATTCTCCAATCGAAATCTTCCTCTTGTTCTCTTGACCCTCTTCCTACTGTTCTCATTAAATCTGTTCTTCCTACTCTTGTTCCTCTTATTACCAACATAATCCACTCCTCCCTCACCACTGCAACTGTTCCCTCTTCCCTTAAAACTGCTTCTGTTACTCCCATCCTTAAAAAACCTGGCTCAGATCCCTCCGACCTCAATAACTTCCTCCCTATCTCAAATCTTCCATTCATTTCTAAACTTCTTGAAAAAACAGTCTATTCCCAACTCAATTCTCATCTGTCCTCCAATAACCTCTATGAACTTTTCCAATCTGGCTTCCGTCCCCTCCATAGCACTGAAACAGCTCTTCTCAAAATCACAAATGACCTTCTCCTCGCTGCTGACTCCGGTTCATTATCCATCCTCCTCCTGCTTGACCTCAGCTCTGCATTTGACACCATCTCACATTCCATCCTCCTCAATAGACTCTCTAGTATTGGTATTTCTGGCTCTGTTCTTTCTTGGTTTCATTCTTATCTTTCCAACCGCACTCAGTTTGTCCAACTTAAATCTTTCTCCTCCGATCCTGTCCCCATCACCACCGGTGTTCCTCAGGAGTTCTGTCCTAGGTCCCCTCCTTTTCATCATCTATCTCCTTCCCCTCGGTCACATTTTTGAAAACATCACATCCCTTTTCACTGCTACGCGGATGACACCCAGCTCTACCTCTCCAGCAAACCCAGCACCACACTCCCTCCCTCCTCCCTTCTCCTCTGCATCCATGAAATAAAGTCCTGGTTCACCTCAAATTTCCTCAAACTTAACAGCAATAAAACTGAACTCCTCCTCACTGGCACCAAATCCACCCTAAGTAAAATCAATAATTTCTCTATTCTCATCGACGGTTCCTCCATCTCTCCCTCCCGGCAGGTCAAGAGTCTGAGTGTCATCCTTGATGGCACCCTTTCCTTCACCTCCCACATCAACTCTGTCACCCGCTCAGCATACTTTCACCTCCGTAACATCCACCGCCTCCGTCCCTCCCTCACTCCTCAGTCCACCGCCATCCTGGTCCACAGCCTCGTTACTTCAGGTCTGGACTATTGTAACTCTCTCTTCTTCGGCCTTCCCCATAAAACTCTCCATAAACTACAACTGGTACAGAACTCAACAGCCCGAATCATCACACGCACCCCCTCCACCCACCATATCACTCCCATCTTACAACAGCTACATTGGCTCCCCATTACATACCGTATTCAATACAAAATCCTGCTTCACACATTCAAAGCTATTCATGACCTCCATATCTCTCTGACTTCCTCCACATTGCCACTTCTGCTCGCTCTCTTCGCTCCTCTTCTTCGCTCCATCTCTCTGTTCCTTCAGCCCGCCTTGTCACTGTGGGGAGCAGAGCTATCAGCTGCTCTGCTCCCCAGCTCTGGAATTCTCTTCCTCCCGATCTCCGCAATATAGACACATCACCACTCTTCAAATCCAGACTCAAAACTCACCTGTTCAAACTTGCATACTCACTATAACCACAACTGCACTGTCCTGTAAATATTTTAACTGTATTTAACTGTCTGTTTATATTGAATATGTTGATTTGTATTTTATTTGAATGTTTTCTACTGTTTTTATGATGTGAGGTGACCTTGAGTGCTGAGAAAGGCGCCATATAAATAAAATGTATTATTATTATTATTATTATTATTATTATTATTATTATTATTATCCCCCTAGTGCAGCTAACTGGGTTATCAAAGGCCGGCCATGTGTCTCACTGTTTATGTTGAGAGGCTGTTAAAGAACCATTGATGATTTTCATCAAGAGTAGCTGCAAAGCTGTCAGCGTGTTTCTGCCCCGTGTTGGCCTGTCGAGCTGTCCAGGGTATACCCTGCCCTCACCCGATGTCGGCTCAGATGGGCACCAGCCTCCCTGTGAAACTAATTAGGATTAAGTGGTTCAGAAAATGATGATACTGTATTTGAACAAATCTTTGTAGCTCATCATGGGACGGTCAAATTTTCTGTGCCCCTCAGACAGTTAACTGTTGGAAACCTGCTTGGGGTTTCAGTTGTTGTGAATGTCAACTAAACTGTTCAGTTGGAGTTTAAATATTAATGTTGATGCTTTGTCAAACCAAGATATGTGTAGAATTGCTCGGAGACAGCATTGTTGAAATGGTTCAAGGATTTTGAAGTGTTTCTCTAAGTAGTCCAGGTTTCACTGCCATATAACAGTATAGTAATGATGATTGATTTGTAGACCTGGATTTTTGTGTTGATGGTCATACCGGGATTGTAGAAAATCATTCATTCATTCATTCATTCATTCACTGAGCAGGCTGTTGCCCATCTCTGCCAGCTAATTCTGTGTCTGATCTCATCTTCAAGTTTAGCATTAGAGAAAACAGTTTGTAAGATTTCATTGCTAACTTGGATCTGAGGCTGATTTGCTCTAGCTGTGGATGTTCTAGCCAGGGCATTTTGAAAGGGAACCTCATGCTTAGAAATGCATGTTTGGAAAAATCTACCATGCCTATGGTTTATGGCAGGGGTCAGGAACCTTTTTGACTAAAGTTACATGTGACCGCAGGTTTGTCTTGATGCTTTTCAGGTGTGTGAAGGAGTGCACATGGTCAATACGACAGGACCCACACTGCAGTGTTTAAATGACAGGAAACGCATCCCAAGTTTCGGCAATCAGCTGGTCTGCAGTTGATGTTTTTTCATGTCTGTCCATTTGTGTTTTGCTTGCCAGCTGTGCTTGGCTTCTTGCACATGAGCTGATCAAAATGAGGGAAATTTAGAAATTTACCTCTTTACCCAAAATCAACTCACGCAGGCTGTTGCATATACTGTAATCCAATCAAATTAGAGTTTCAAGGTATCTGTCCCGCCCACACACTGGAGTACAGAAAGGATTGGCTTTCTGCTGCGCGCCACCGCAACAAGTGGCATTGAAAATAGATGTATAAATTGAAATGCGTGAGATTTATTTATGTTTTTGTTTTATTTGATGGCTTTTTGTCTGTATTTTTATTTAAAGGACAGTGAAATTATGTATTAGTTATTCTGTTAAGAAAAGCCATCTGATTTATCTGAGAGCCAGATGCAGTCATCAAAACAGCCACATCTGGCTCGTGAGCCATAGGTTCCTGACCCCTGGTTTAAGGTACTGGCGGTACACTGTAAGCCATACTGCAAGCACAGATTCCGGTATCATCAGCATATTGAAGTTCAACCACAGAGCTTTGGCTGACTTTGGTTTTTGTACAGTGTCTCCGTAGATTTATGAGCTTCCGTTCATATCTATAATTGATCTTAACGCCGGAAAGCATGTTTTTTTCTGCACGCTTTGCCTGGTAGCCATGAATACGGAGAAAAGAAGGTAATGATGCATCCTTGCTTTCATCCAACATTAACTGGAAAGGGATTAGTGTCACTCTTCTGACATCTAACAATAGCTGTCATTATGAAGTACAGTGGTACCTTGGTTCTTGAACTTAATATGTTTCAGATGGCTGATTGAATTCCGATTTGTTTGAATTCCAAATCCGCTTTTCAAATTATAAATAATGTAAACGGTTTTAATCCGTTCCAAGATACTAGAAAACTATACCTTTTTTAAACATAACGTTATTTCATAACATCATTTATATATCAAATGGTATATTAACCGTGAAACAACAGGACAAACACACAAAATTCTTAATAGATTAATTTATTTTGTGTCTTTTTTGTTGGCTTTTTGTTAATTTTCGAAGCAGCCTCGACTTGCTTTAAAGTGGAACCCTTCAGGATTCGAGCTCGGGTCTTTTTTCATTCAGCCATTGTAGATTTCATGAGCTTTGCAGCAGATCACATCCTCGCTAACACTATCTCCTGCTAACTGCTGCTCGTTTCTGTATAGGAGCAGTAATTTTTCCACCTCCTCCAGCACTTGCAGTCTTTGTTTGCTGATAACCATTGAGCCTTTCACCTCATCACTGGCTTTAACACTGTCTTTATTCTTCAGGATCGCGCATATCGTTGATTTAGCCATGCCGTATCCCTTAGCAAGATCAGTAACACACACGCGTGATTCATGCTTAGCTATCAGCTCTTTCTTAAATGCAACAGTTTTCCACACAACTGACCTTTTCTCAGTAGCTTTCTTTGGAGACATGTTTATTAACTAATCTAATCGAGTAAACAAAAAAAACACAGTATACTGTACTTTGCAGAACAGAGCAAGCACATCCACACGCACACAGTGGTCGAGTAGAGTCAAAACAGACCTATTTCCAGAACTTTTCCTCACTCTCGGGCTTGTTTTTTCTAGTGCGTTTTTTAAGTTCGATTTCCGAATTTTGTTCGACTTCCAAGACAAAAAAATCCCGAATTTTTTGTTCGAATTTCAATTTGTTTGACCTCCAAAGCGTTTGGGAACTGAGGGACCACCTGAATCACAGTCACAAGTTTCTCTGGGGGCTGCACGGTGGTGTAATGGTCAGCACATCTACCTGACAGCAAGAAGGCCTGTATTCGATTCCAAACTTGGGCGGTTTTGTGTGAAATTTGCATGTTGTCCCTGAAGTTGCATGGGTTCCTCTGGGTACTCCTGTTTCCTCTCACAGTCCCAATTTCCCCAGAAAATTTTGGTTTTCAGGGTTTTTAAGAGTGATTTTTAAGCCATTTCATACAAGCTTTATATGTAATGATTAAACACAGACATAGGGGAAAAAATACAAAATTACACACGTTTTTAAGATTTAATAATGTAATGTAAATGAAATCTTCAATGAAAGAACTAATGAAATATGAAGTGTCAACTAATAACATATATCAAAAATAAGGTTGGCTAAAGTAAAGCATTAATTGTAACATTTCTCTTTTTTGAAGTTTTATCCAAATAATTCTTCATAAAAATTTGATCTGTCTTTGCTCATAGATGGCATGTATCATATTCAGCAATCTTGAAACTACACACTTAGTTGACAAACTGAAACTAATTAACCATGTTAACAAATCTACTCATTTGGATGGCGTGTATCCTGTGCAGCAACCTTGCAACAACACATGGAATTACAAACTGAAACTTACTAACAATGTTAACAATTCGAACTAAATCTACATTTAACTAAATTAGTAAATGAAAACCTCATTTGAGCAAGTTTCACAACCTTTAGTTTTTAAGTGTGCGTATGTATCTGATTTTACGGTAAAGGATCCCGCAGCCAGAAGCAGAAAGAAGCTGTATATTTACGTAAAAGACATTGCCAATGGCATTTGCTCATGGAAATTACATCCTTAAAAAATTAAAAAATAATAAAATTGGAAAATAATTGTATTAATGCGTGAGATTTTAGACACCTTGCGTGAGAGATTGAGGAGGAGATGAAATGCGTGAGTCTCACGCTTGATGTGTGAGTTGACAAGTATGTTGAAGATTTTTCATGTCTGTCCATTTGTGTTTTGCTTGCCAGCTCTGGTTGGCTTCTTGCACATGAGCTGATCAAAAAAAAAGGGAAATTCATCTATTTACCCAAAAACAACTCGTGCAGGCTGCTGTATATACTGTAATTCAATAAAATTAGAGTTTCAAGGTGTCGGCCCCGCCCACACACTGGAGTACAGAAAGGATTGGCTCCGCTGCGCGCCACAGTGACAAGTGGCATTGAAAATATATTATGTATTCATTATTCTGTTAAGAAAGGCCACCTGATTTATCTGAGAGCCAGATGCAGTCAACAAAAGAGCCACATCTGGCTCGTGAGCCATAGGTTCCCGACCCCTGAACAGGCTCGTTTGTGACTCATGTTGGTGACCCCTGCTTTAGAGTCAACGGACAGCTAGCTAGAGATGGTGTCTCAATTAAAAACACCCTGCAGAAAGAACTTTAGGCCTCTACTGCGGATTTTTTGCCCTTCGTATACAGCCATAACAAAGCTATTATGGCTGCCGTCTACACCAGAATTCTGGCACGGCACCCAGATTGATTGATTTATTGAATGAATGATGTTCTTCTGGGTGTACATGTTTTTCCAGAATTTTCTTAAGCATGGGCTGATGATGAGAATCAAAGGCCTTATATCGAGAAAGGCCGTACAAAGTGGTTTCAGTTGTTCTCTGGCTTTCTATTGTAAGTGCTGAAGAGTGAAGATCATATCAGTTGTCACAAGACATGGTCAAGTCCCTCATTGGCTCTCAGGAAGCATTTGCTCTGCGATAAGCGAGCGGTGGTTCAGGTACATTTGAAGATTCTGACGATTCTATGTTCTTTGAGGTTAGTTGGGATGTATTCATACCTACAATACAGATTAGATAATGAGAAACTATGGTTAAAAAACACAAACAGAGGGAGTATTGTCTGATCAAGTTCCCTCTTATCAGTAAAGCTGCTCTCTGATTTGAGAACATGATGATGCTGATGATGCTGATGATGATGATGCAGATTGAGTACTGCGTCATTGAAGCACTTGCAAATTCTGTTTCACTGATATAACTCCAGATGAAAGACAGAATAAGTGTAGGGGGAAATAAAGCGTGCATCTCAAGAACACAGAAGAAGTTTTCTTGATTCTCATGTAAGTTTCCGCTTGCAGTCAGGTGTTTGTTCAATTCAGTAAACATGCAGAATGAGAAATAGCCAAGAATAAAGAAAAAGTCTGATTGCCCTGAAGTGTTTTTACTCACTTTTTGAGACACTCTATACAAGTTTTGAAAAAAAAATTGGCAAGAGGTTAAGCGGTGGGAAGAGAAGGGAAGGGAAAGGTTTAGAAAGAGTGGCAGGATGTTTAAAAAAAATACAAATGCTGTGGGGAATGGGGATTCACTAATTCACAAAACTGTTTACCCCACTATGGACACAGGAAACTATCTCAACCGACGAGGGTATGGTATATGATGGTTCACCACATGGTTCGTCAGACCATCACAGGGCCAACACACACACACACACACACACACACACACACACATAAACAAACAGTCACGCCAAGGATTGACTTGGAACGCTTTGGAGAAATTAGCTTAATGTGCATGTCATTGGACTGTGGGAGGGAACCCAGAGTAAAAGCACGCAAGTACAGGGGAAAGAACGAAAACTCCATGCAGACACACCCGAGTGCAGGACTTGAACCAGGACCTTCTTTCCCCTTGCTGCGGCAGACATGCTAACCACTACAATACACGCCACCCGTTATATTGCATTTACTTTGCAGTTATAAAAACACATCTAAGTGTGCTGTAGCTCTTTAAAATATTTTTATTACTTGAAGAAAAAGAGTTTTATTCACCCATTTTCATTTAATGTTGTGGAACAACCAATTAAAAATTCCCATTATATTACCTATAAAGTTTTTCTCTCACTAGCCTCTTTTCTTCTCGCTGTTAAAGGAACATTTTGGTACTTTGATGAAAATCCAGTAAAGTAAACGATTTTCCGGTGTCAGGAAATGTATCATACAAACACTGACGCTGGCGACTCCTTCCATGAAGAGTAAATATTTATTTAGAGACATTGCCATATCGAAAGTTGCAGCTTTTTCTCTGGCGGATAATGCAGTGGTTTGCCCTGAATTACCCCCCTTAGAAAGCATTCCTGTAAGAGGTGGGATGTTATAGAACATGAATCAACAATGTCTCATTCTTGAAAAAGAAGAATCGAAAATCCACCTTATACAATCACACAGAGTTCAAAATAAAACTGACATCAGACAAAAGATATCCGTGGGACTCGTTTTACAGTTGTGTGTTGAGTAATATGGGATCACTTAAAAGCAATGAATTTTCAAATGAACCAAAACAAACAAAAGGTAAAGGAGGATTTAGCTTCCAGGAATACAATCAGGTGTGTGGGTGCATGTACGGGAGTGGAATGCAGTGACATACCTAATACCCATGTTAGTGTATTATAGAGTTCAGCTGATGCTTTTGGGATTCAGTCGGCTCAGAGGTGGCAGACCCTATCACTGTATCTCTCTCTCTCTCTCTCTCTCTCTCTGTCGCACACACACACACAATTTCAATTGGCACAACTATCTGTCTTCCTTTCGGCTTTTTCCCTTTTATTTGGGAGTCGCCATAGCGAATCATCTTGATTCACATGTTTGATTTGGCAGAGGTTTTTACGTCGGATGCCCTTCCTGTCACAACCCTTTTTTATCAATGGACAGAAACACGCTGACGACTTTGCAGCTACTCTTTACGAAAGTCAGCAATGGTTCTTTTACAGGAACCTCTCACCATAGACAGTGAGAGACATGGCCCGCCTTTGATAACCCAGTTAGCCGCACCATTGGGGGGGGCAGTGACAACCTAGTTGGACTGGAACCCCCAACCTTTGGATCAGCGATTCAGCGCCCTATACCACGAGACCACCACTGCCCCTAATTTGAGGAAGTATCCCATTTCTTTGCCATTCATTCATCAGTTCATTTTCTGTAACTCTTTAATCCTAATTAGGGTCATGAGGAGGCTGGCGCCCATCCCAGTCGACTCCAGCCAAGGGCTGAGTACACTCTGGACAGCTCGCCAGGCCATCACAGGGCAGAAACACACTGATGGCTTTGCAGCTACTCTTGACGAAAGTCAGCAATGGTTCTTTTACATGAACCTCACACCATGGACAGTGAGAGACACAGCCGGCCTTTGATAACCCAGTTCGCTGCACTAGGGGGACAGTGACAACCTTGTGGAGAGTGGGACTCGAACCTCCCCAACGTTTGGATCAGCAATCCAGTGCCTATACCACTAGACCACCACTGCCCTCTTTGTCATTCATATTATTCCATTTTGACTTTCGTGCGTCACTGAACACCACAATGTGCTCCACTGACTCGTAGTGTGGTTCATTGGATTTTGGACGACTATGTAAATTCAAGCGTGTTGGCTTTTTGGTTTTGAAGGAATCTCATTTTATCAGCCGTGATTTGTGTAAAAGTGTTTACAGCTTTTTTTTTTTTTTTTTTTAAAGAACATTAACAGCCAATTACAATTACAGATTTACAGCATATTCAGCCTGTATTTCAGGTTTGATTACATAATAATTTCACTGGATAAATAACGTCTTGCAGGAAGGAGAGCAATTGAACCTTTCCAGGTTTGTTGCACTGCTATTAATACCAACTGAAAGCAAACAGCAGCTGTCTGTCTCTCCCTTTTTTTCTCCTTCGATACAGAGACAATCCACTTGGTTTTTCCTCCCAGCTACAAAATCCAACCAATCAGAGAAGCGAATCTTGTTTTCTTTTGCCTTAGGCTTTCCACACCACACCTCCCCACCTCTATGTTTTGGTCTCCCTTTTCCCTCTTTCTTTTCTGGCAATTGACACAACTTCCTTTACTGAACCTCTCCACTAGTCAAGACAGGTCTGTGGATGTTAATACATCCCTCAATTCTTGGGAATGACGTTGATGCTGGCAGTACTGGAGCAATGATGAAGACTGTGAATAGAATAATCTCTTTTTTCCTTTTAATTTATATTGAGATAGTAAAAGCTAAAGGAAATACTACAGGTATGTGAAATATTTTGCTTTTATTTCCAGACTGGTTATTTTATAGTCTTATTATAGTATAAGGATAAAAGCAGATGTTCTTCATTACAAAAAGAAACTGAATGGGTGAAACAAGTACAAGGCTTTCCCATTTCTCTGTAATTAAATGTTACATACTTTGGTTTCTGAACAGAAAGTGTGTGGAAGATTTAAATTGGGATAGCACAGAATAAATTACATGTGGTAAAGAGACAGATTGAAGGCTCTAGAAATGTTATATTTGGCTCTAATTTTAGATCCTGTTGGGGGAGTTGAGCTGGAGAATGAAGTGAAAGAACCACTGCAGGTCAAGTCGACTTTTCACATGTATTTACACGGCAATCTTTTTGAAGACACATGTGTTATCAAACCATTTCAGTTCAAGACTCTTGACACATGCACCTACAATACAAGCAGCCCTCTGGTCATCATTATTCATGGATGGACGGTGAGGAGAAATTTTATTGTTTTTTTTTTTTTTTTTTTTTTTTTTTGCTGAACCATATATCATGTCACTGGTTTACATCTTTTAGGGAAAACTGTATGTCAGAAGGTTTTCCACATTTCTTCTGTGTTTATATATCTTGGAACAGCTTCCGTTCTGGCTTCGGGAAAAATGAGCATTATTTATATGCTATGAAAGCAAAGGATTACTATAGAATGGTGTGCTGTGGTAGTGGAAGAGCTTAGGCAGCAGGTCTCATTGATCACTCTTTATGCTCCACTGACTTGTGGTAACCTCCATTCCCAATGTGTAGCTGAATGGAAAAATGGAAGAATGGGTAGTTCAACTCGCCTCAGCTCTCAAAACCAGGCTGGAGCATGTGAACGTTTTGATCCTTGACTGGAGACCACTGGCTTTCCATCCATACCCAACTGCAGCTAAAAATATCAGACAGGTGGGCTTGGATATTGCAAATCTCCTGAAATGGCTTGAGGTAAGAAATCCTGACACACAAAGAGTCAATTGTGATAATATGCTCTGAGTAGGATATTTCTAAACAGAAAGGTTTGACTTAAATTGTAAACATAGATTGCTACATGTAAACTAGTTTCAGATTTTCCCCCTCATTTCCTTCCTAATTTAATCGTATCCAATTCCCACCTATCAGGTACGTAATACCTTCTCTATCGCATGACCACCACCAGCCAGGGAGAGGCGAAAGAATGCACACACCCCCTCCATGACATGCAATGCTAGTCACATGTTCCTTTTTGAACTGCTGAGCATGCGTATTTGGGGGCGGTCTAACACGCTCGGAGGGAAAGCGTTATCTGGCCCCTTGTACCAATGAGCTCCCAGACGCCAATGATTGGCTGCTGATCACTGTGAATGACAGGGAAGCGAGCTCTCTTGTGAGAGCTTGGTCAATTAGCACCCATGGACTCTCAGCCACGGATGGCCGTAGAACTAACCTGGATTCGACCTAGCGATTCCTGGGGTTAATAATAAGTTTAAAATTTAAAGTCATTCAATAACTTGTGGAATAAATATTGGACAGCATTGTTCAAAAATCCTTTGAGAACTTCCTGCATCCAGAATTTTACATCATTTCTAAAATCTGATGGAGCTGTCCTTGTAAAAAAAACAAAAAAAAAAACCAAAAAAACCTGTGGTTAAAATTTCATCAAAATCTTTCCCTAACTTTTTGTGTAAACTTGATAACAAACACAAACAAACTAGAAGCACACTGAGTGCAAATTTTTGTCAAGCAGAAAAAGAAACAAAAAACCACAGTAAACATAATCCTGCTTTTATATCACACATCTCATGATATTAAAGAAGCCTTTAAAAAATTGTTGGCATCATAATTTGATCCACATTATCACCAAAATCTTTTGATGTCTTTCTTGAGCCATGATTCACGCTTATTAAAAAATGTATTCAAATCTGTTCAAAGATATTTCTCAGAAAGCTGCTCGCAAACAAACATGGCCAGGCAAACAAACCAGTGCTAACAAAACATAACCTCCTTGTTGGAGGTCACAATCACTGAAAGAAACTGAACATAAAGCAGAACCTTCTTGGCAGTGATAATTAAATCCTGGTTGGATTATTTCTTTAAGCCACCAGAGTACCAGAGCTTTTCTGTAATCACTTCAAATTGCTTTTATTAATGGAGCTCGTTGGGCTTTAACACTTGAGCCTACCGGATCAACAGGTCAGATCTTATCCATGGTTTCCATCATGCAAAGCAACAAGAAGTTCATCTCCTTCTGGATGGGACACTAGTTCACTAGTTCATCGCAGGCTCCCTTCCCTGTATTTTTACTGGTACCCACTTATACTCCTGGGTGGACAGGGACACACTTATGACTAAGACCTTGCCAAGGGATCTTAGCATGTTGGATGTTTAATAGGGATTTGAACCCATTACCTCTCAATTTCAGCCTCATCCTAATCCCTACCCTACCGGCCCCCGTTAGCGGGGTAGGTAAAATCAAATCAGTGCCTGATTGTCACCCATAAAATATGAAACTTCAGACGTTAAAATTATATCAAGACTTAAATTTTAATTATAATACAAAACCATTAAAACAACAATAACCTATCATGTATCATTAATCATCCTCCTGCTCCCCCCACCCTCTTTCTCTCTCCTTCTCTCTCTCGATCACAAAAATAAACCCAACTATCCATGTCTTCTCAACAGCAGACCACCCAGCTCTCTATGAATAAGGTGCACCTCATTGGCTACAGTTTAGGAGCACACGCGGCTGGATTTGCAGGAAGCCATTTTACAAAAGCCAGAAAGCTGGGTCGCATAACAGGTAGCCGTCTTTCTTTAAAGCACATCACATTTAAATGAAAAAGATCTAAAGACACTGAATGTTTAGTTTAAAGCAAGTACAAAGCAGTCTGTGCTAATCAAGGACAGTGACGCATCAGTGAGGAATTATTGTTCACCTAGAAACTATTAAATGCAGAGCAGACCCTAATGCCCCCATTTCACTGGAGCACAGCAGACTTACGGAGGCAAAAATGCTGTCATCCGCAAACGTTCCGTAATGCTACAGAAACCGGGGATAAGTGTAGGCCTGATGAGCCGCTATGGCTTGGGTGTAAAAAGCCCACGGACTTTACCTACGGCATGCAAGGATCGTAGTGGAAAGGCACGGAACGCAGTCTATGGACTGTATGGACAGTTTCTGTAGCATTCCCTTATCTTACATGCGATTCCGTAGTTATTCCTCAAGTCTTCCTCCACTTCCAGCTTTCAGCAGGCCAAAATATTCCGTGAACGTGATTTTGAACATGTTGAAAAGCACGTTCACGGAAACAAAAAATCCGTGAATATTCCGTGTGGTCACTTTGGCGTACTTTGCCGTACCTGTTCCGCACGTGATGTGAACGTTCCGGGAGTGTAAGAATTTCCACTTTTTCATAGGATTTTCACACATTTTCCGTGTAAAAATGCCGAAGCTCTTTTGTAGACTGCATTCCGCGCCTTTCCGCTACACGATCCTTGCATGCCGTAGTCCAATGAAATGGGAGTATAAAAATTTTCACTTTTCCGTAGTTTTTGCACCCGTTTTCCATGTAAAAATGCCAAAGCTCTTCCATAGACTGTGTTCCGCGCCTTTCCACTACGATCCTTGCATGCCGTAGGTGAAGTCCGTGGGCTTTTTACACCCAAGCCATAGTGGCTCATCAGGCCTACACTTATCCCCGGTTTCTGTAGCATGAAGCAACTACGAGTTCAACTCCTCCTGGATGGGACGCTAGTCCATCACAGGTTACCTTCCCAGTATATTTTTACTGGTTCCTATTTATACTGCTGGGTGAACAGAGGCACACTTGTGGTTAAGACCTTGCCCGGGGGTCTTAGCACAGTGAGGATCTCAGTGGGATTTGAACTCCCGATCTCCCGATCATGAGCGCAGTACCCTTGCATGCCGTAGTTCAGTGAAATGGGGATATTAAGCACATGACAAAGGGCTGTGTATGAGAAGCAGTCAAACAATTTTTTTTCAGTATTCTCTCAACTCTTTTATTCTGAAGATTTGCTATATGAATGAAAGCTCCAGTTCTGGGAAAGACCGACAGCTTTAGAATCTGCATAAAATTATTTTGACTCCCCTCAATTGTTTGTGGTTGAGAATAAAGTCTTCCACTGTCCAGATGTTCCCATTTAAACATTCTCCAGCACAATGAAGACAACACTGGTCTTACTAAAATATTTCCCACACAGAAGAAAGAGCATAAAAGCAACAGGAACAAATCAAACTAAAAACCCATTACCTTTTGATCATTTAAAAAAGAGGCACTCGAGGATATAAATTCTTTAAGAATTCTATAAATTCTTGCCATGTCTTTGGTTGGGAGACTGGCAACACTAGCAATTCAACTCTGGGCAATCAATCTTTTATCTCCTTGGGTGTCAATGGGGAGGCGGCTCAAGACAGGGAGGAATTGTCAATCAGTTCGAGAAAAGGAACGTCAGAGTTGTCAAGCTCGTGAGGAAATACACAGAGCAATCTGAGATTTTTGAATTTTCACTTGAGTGTGATGAAACGTACCAGATGCCAAATCTCTGGTCATCAATTATGTCGCAGTACAAGCCCCATTACTTACTGATGACATTCACGTTCAGGGTAGGCGCTTGGAAATGCTTTTGGCCTGTACAAAATGTGCGTCTCATGTGATATCTCAACCGCATAAAGGATGAAAGAAAATTCATCAAGGACAGCATGTTCCCTCCAGCAATTCATAAAAATATATATTTAAAAAAAGAAACTAATGTCACGACTCACCTTTACTGCAATATCACTCTGCATGAGTTCAGAGAAAAACATACACATGTAGACTGTTCTAAAATCTCTCTCTCTCTCTCTCTCTCTCAATCTCACTCACTCACTCACTCACCTTTCTGCTTAATCCTACTAGAGTAACAAGGAGGCAGGAGCCTTTTTCAGCCAACACGGGGCAAAGGCAGAGGGACACCCTGAACGGCTTGTGTGGCTATTGTAGGGCCAACACCCACAAAACCATTCACACTCGTACTTAGGGGCAATTTGAAACAGCCATTTAGCCTAATATGCATGCCTTTGGTCTGTAAGAGGAAATGGGAGAAACTAGAAAAATTCACACAAGAATGGGGAGAACATGCAAACTTCACAGAGAAATGCCAGAGCTCGGGAAATGAACCTAGTACCTTCTTGCTGTGAGGCAGATGTGCTAATCATTATACCACCAAGCTGCTCTGTAATAAAATCTGTGTTGTTGTAAAGACAAGTTCAATGTTGAAATCAGCGTAAATGTGAACTACTACTACTACTACTAATAATAATAATAATAATAATAAGACATAATAACTGACATATACAGACGCTCCCCGACTTACGTTTTTAATTGGTTCCGAATGGCCGAACGTAAGTTGAAAGTGAACGTAAGTTGTTACAGTGACGTATGAGGTATGATGTGTGACGTATGATGCTCATACTGTACTATACATCCATAAACATCATTACTGTGTCTCATAAAACACCCCTAAATAAATTATTATAAACATAACATTGTAAAATAATATCAAATATATCAAATAACATCAGCATTAAGCTCAAATAAATTAAATTCAAACAAAATAATTTCAAATAGCACAAATTTTATTCAAAGTCTCTCATCAAATATCAAATACAGTATCGAATATAACCTTTAACATTCTTTATGATGCGATCTTTCTGTTTGTAAATGGTTCCGATGGTCGATGGATGGTCACTTTACATGAAGCTGAGTCGAGTCATATTACATGAAGCTTAAAACAGCCAATCAACGCTTACAATATGTGAGGCGCTCAAAACCAAAAGTAGTGTACTTGCTGTGGGTTATTCGGACTTCCGGTCTTTCAAGTGACCAAGGGCACCGTTGAACTCGTTTAGAACTCAGCCTGCACTGATGTGAATCACCAGCAGAGCGGAGAGTTCTCTTTCTTTTCTGGATTCGGGTTTTAATTCATTTTACAACTCTCTTTGCTTAACTGAGTACGCATGGTAGATTGCGCGGATCGAAGCAGATTCATCTCGGTGTATGAGACTTGCACCCATGCCAGTCAGCTTACACTTCTGACAAACCATATTTGATTTGGGTTACAAAAGTCCGCAAAACAGATCACAGAGACGACAGGGGTATCACGCTATATAAAAGATATATATATATATATATATATATATATATATATATATATATATATATATAAATATATATATATATATATATATATATATATATATATATATATATAAAACTGAACTGGGAAGAAGGAGGGGCAAGTTCAGTCTCGTTTGTAAACAATGGACACAGCGTCATTGTGTCAGTACGTCAGCATACTACGTAGGTATGTCTAAACTCAAAATTTGACTTTTTTTTTAAACGTAAAATCGAAAAAACGTAAAACAGATGAATGTAAGTCGGGGAGCGTCTCTCTCTCTCTCTCTCTCTCTATATATATATATATATATATATATATATATATATACACATACACACACACACACACACACACACATGAAGACAACCAGATGTTCACAGTAAACTCTTTCCAGTGGCCTAAGATCTGTGTACTGTGACTGATGAAGAGTGTTTTAAAAGTTCAAGTAAGGAACCCAGATCTGGCTTGGTGGAAAAAAAGAAAAGAAAAAGACAAAGGAGGCTGGATGGCACAGACATGATTCCTCAGTCGCTTTGCCTCAATGCCTAGCCTGACATAACAGAGCAAATATGATCTTTGCCATAATTTACAATGTAAAAATACTAAATATTAATCTTAAAATTTTTACATTGTACAGTACTTTCCATTTAATGTAAGGTCCATTGGGCTTTTTACACCTGAGCCATAGTGGCTCATTGGACTGGTGCTTATCCCCGGTTTCCATGGTGTGAAGCGACTAGGAGTACACACTCCTCCTGGATGGGACACTAGTCCATTGCAGGTTACCTTCCCAGTATGTTTTTACTGGTACCCATTCATACTGCTGGGTGAACAGAGGCATACTTGTGGGTACGACCTTGCCCAGGGGTCTTAGCACAGTGGGGGTCTAATTGGGATTTGAACACACAACCTCCTGATCATGAGCGCAGTACCCTAACCACTACGCCACCGGCCCCACTTTCCATGTAGTACATACTAAAACAATGAATCACCTTTGGCTCGGTGGAGCTTGCTGAATAATCTCCTGTACCTTTTATATATGGAATTACTGAGCAGTGCCCACCTCACCGACAGCAATATATATCTACTATATATATATATATATATATATATATATATATGTCAAGTACAAATAATATAATGGACTCTTTCTGGGCAGGTCTGGATGCTGCAGGACCCAATTTTGAAGGAGTTCCTGCTTCTGATAGGTTGTCTCCAGATGATGCCAAGTTTGTAGATGTCATTCACACCTTTTCCAAGTCAAGCATTGGGTTGGCAGTGGGAATCCGGCAGCCTGTTGGACATGTCGACTTCTACCCAAACGGAGGCTACTTCCAGCCCGGTTGTCACATGTCTGACATATATAATAATATTTACCAATATGGACTGGAAGGTACAGCACAGCACTGTGAAGCGACTCCTGCCCACAGTAGTAGTAAAGCACATCTTTAAAATGTGTCACATATTTAAACTGTTTTTCTATAGGTGTACCAAAGACGATCAAATGTGCTCACCAGCGAGCTGTCCACCTCTTTATTTTCTCTCTGTTGAACACGGATCAACAGATGACAGCTTACCGCTGTCGAAGTGACCATGCATTTGACCAAGGCCTGTGTCTGGACTGCAAAAAGGATCGCTGCAATACTTTGGGCTACGATGTTAGAAAGGTGTACACTGGAAGCAAGAGCAAAGGCTTGTATCTGAAGACGGGTCCAAAGGCACCATTTAAAGGTTAGATCATGAACTAATTATTATTTTTGAACTTTGAGCTTTTTCATATTATTTAAAAGAATCCAAACAAAATACTCCAGGATTTTCAAGCTAATTTCCACATTATATAATATATATATATATATATATATATATATATATATATATATATATATATATATATGAGTTTTCTCATGTTCAGTTCATTTTCTGTAACCACTTAATCCCATTAGGGTCACAGGGAGGCTGGTGCCCATCCTAGCCAACTCCAGGCGAGGGCAGAGTACACCCTGGACAGCTCGTCAGGCCATCACAGGGTGGAAACAGGCTAACGGTTATGCAGCTACTCTTGTCGAAAGTCAGCAATGATTTTTTTTTACATGAACTTCTCACCAGAGACAGTGAGAGACATGGCCGACCTTTGATAACCCAGTTAGCTGCACTGGGGGGGGACAGTGACAACCTTGTGGAGAGTGGGACTCAAACCCCCAACCTTAGGATCAGCAATCCAGCCCCCTATACCACTAGGCCACTACATGAACTTCTCACCTGAGACAGTGAGAGACATGGCCCACCTTTGATAACCCAGTTAGCTGCACTGGGGGGGACAGTGACAACCTTGTGGAGAGTGAGACTCAAACCCCCAACCTTAGGATCAGCAATCCAGCCCCTACCTCTAGGCCACCACTGCCCCGAGTTCTCATCTTTTGTTCCTATAGTGTTTTACCTGAGATCATGAAAGATGCAAGAGTTCAGTTATTTAAAGGTACAGTGCGGATTTCGTGGTATCTAGTAGCATCTGGTGGTGAGCTTCCTGATTGCAATCAAGTGAAATTTAATTTCGAACATGTCCCCTTCAAAGCCTGTATGGTTTGGGCTACTGATGCAAGATGGAAGCCTCCATGGGAGGGGCCTGTGCCTTATGTAGATATTTTCTCCCTAATTTAGTGGTATCCAATTCCCACCCATCAAATCTTGCCTTCTACACAACTGCCATCAACCAGGGTGGGGCGAAAACATACACACACCCCCTCTGTGACATGCAATGCTAGCCACTCACCGCTTTTCAAACTGCTGTGCATGCATATTTGGGGACGGCCTAACATACTCAGAGGGAAAGCGCCATACAAATGAGTTTGCAGATGCCTTTGATTGGCTGGAGATCACTGGCTGTGAGTGACAGGAAAGGGACCAATGTCATTCCTCCCATGAACGTTCTCGATCACTATCACAAGCTTGGGGGTTCAAGTCCCACTTTCAACGGGTTGTCACTGTCCCCCCAGTGCAGCTAACTAGGTTATCAAAGGCCGGCCATGTCTATCACAGTCTGTGGTGTGAGGTTCATGTAAAACGGGGGTGGGAACCTTTTTGACTAAGAGAGCCAAAAAAAAAAAGACATATCTTAAAATCTAATCCTCTGAGAGCCATATATTCTAATACTGAATACAACTAAATTGCAAAAGAACACCAACAATTTGAGAGTATAATAAGACTGAATTTATTTTAAATGGCATTGTCATAATGAAGTTATTTATTAATGTGACTTCTGGTGCTGCACGGTTTCGCTGCAGTGTTTGTGACAGGAAGCGCGTCCCAAGTTTTGGCAGCTGGCCTGCAGGTTGAAGTTTTTCCATGTCTGTCCATTTCTGTTTGCTTGCCAGCTGTGCTTGGCTTTGTGCAAATGAGTTGATCAAAAACGAAGAAAAAAACCTCTTTACTCAAAAACAACACGCGCAGTCTGTGGCTGTTGTTATAATCCAATAAAATTAGAGTTTCAAGGTATCAGACCCGCCCACATACTGGCATACAGAAAGGATTGGCTCTCCGCTGCGCGCCACAGTGACGTGGCATTGAAAATAGATGTAAAGATTTAAATGTGCGAGATTTATTTTTTATCTGTTTTTGTTTTATTTGATGGCTTTTTTGTATTTGTATTTAAATGACAGTGAAATTATGTATCCGTTATTCTGTTAAGAAAGGCCACCTGATTTATCTGAGAGCCAGATGCAGTCATCAAAAGAGCCACATCTGGCTCGCGAGCCATAGGTTCCTGACCCCTGATGTAAAAGAATCATTGCTGACTTTCGACAAGAGTAGCTGCATAGCTATCAACGTGGGCTTGTGAGCTGTCCAGGGTGTACTCTGCCCTTGCCTGGAGTTGGCTGGGATGGGCACTAGCCTCCCCGTAACCCTATGTAGGATTAAGTGGTTACAGAAAACGAATAACTTTGAACAGTATTGGTGTTGTTTTGAGCACAGGATTAGTGTATGAACATTGGTTAAATCTGTTCAACTGAAACGAGGGGATGGTAACTTTATGTACACAAATATTTATATTGGCTAAAATAGTCTTTACTGTACACCCTCACAGCCTTCAATAACTTATGAGATCTGAAAAAAAAAAATCCATCATCTGTGGCCAGTGTAATCCTGTAAAAATGCCAACCAATCGTGGTCCTCTGGAAAATATCCAATCAGATGCATCTATGACTCCCCTGCTTGTACATGACCCTACCATGCAGTTAGAACTTTGGAAGGGCCTCGGAGAAGGAAGGATTTAGTTGGAGCCCTAAAGAGATGCTACGATGCGAGATTTTGCTAGCTTTCCAGATTACCAACCACAGCTTTAGTATTGATTGATGGATGTTGGAAGTGTTTTTAAGTGTTCCGGTCATTTTCCCATTTGTAACAACGTTCTGTTTTCAGTTTATCACTACCAGATTAAGGTTCTGATGATGAATCTGATCGAGCAAGTCAAATCCTCTCTCTCTATCGCTCTTATTGGAAGTGAAGGAGAGAGCCAGTACATCCCCGTTACTCTGTAAGTACATGATGTTTCGTTGACATCTTACATGGTGATGTATAATATAGTATAATCTTCCAGTTAGAGAAACACATACTGTACTGAACCCTCCATGTATTGCATCTCGCTGATCACGAGAACATTACCTCCAGCTCCAGAACTTATTATAGAACACAACACACATGCAACTTATACACATTGCCCATAGCAAAGAGATTGGATTACAGCTCAATGCCACTGATTAATACTGTGGCATATACCAGTCCTGGCATGGGTGTGTGTATATGCTGCCTAATTAAAGCTCAAAATTATGTGACGTCACAAAGATATAGCATTCATTTAATGTAGTATGTTTGTTAAATCTAAAATACTACATTCGGGTAAAAAGCTCAACCACCCAGGAGGAGCTCGGAATAGAACTGCTGCTCCTCCGCATGGAGAGGAGCCAATTGAGGTGGCTCGGGAATTGGATTAAAACGCCACCTGAACACCTCATGTGGTGGTTCGGGTATGTCCAACTGCAAAGAGACTCCTCCGGGTTGAACCAGAACACACTGGAGGAACACCTGGACTGGAGGAAGTGGTTGGAAAGAGGGACATCTGGAGCTCACTGCTTAGGTTGCTGTCCCTGTGACCTGACCCCGGACCAAGCGGAACATGATGTTTGTTCAAAGCATTAATATCGCAGGTTATGCATATAGAAGTGAAGTTATGATGATAAACTGTACACTCATATGAGGCGATGTTTTTTGTTTTACAAAGCAATTCAACAGAGAAAGAAATCTCAAAATTCATCAGAAACACATTTTTCACTTTAAAGTCACATGACATGACAAATCATTCTGCCAACGCTTGAAAATTTGAGGATCTGTTGCTATTATTATCTGGAATGACCATGAGAGGAGAAACCTGCACAATGTCACATAACATCAGTTCAGTTCATTTTCTGTAACCGCTGAATCCTAAGGAAGGTCGTGGGAAGGCTGGCGCCCATCCCAGCCGACTCCGGGCGAGGGCAGAGTACACCCTTGATAGCTCTCCAGGCCATCGCAGAGCAGAAACACGCTGACGGCTTTACGGCTGATGGGAAACATACTGTTGTCAATCATGACTTTATTCAGAATGGTTGTCCCTCCTGTGGGATGACTCGGGTGGCATCGTAGCACATCCACCTCACAGCCAGAAGGTCCTGGATTCGATTTTGAGGATCAGACATGTTTCTGGAGTTTTCATGTACTTTTCGTGCTTGTGTGGGTTTCCTCTGGATACATCAGTTTCCTCCCAGTTCAAGGCCCTATACATTAGGTCTGTTACAAATCACCTCTAACTGTGAGTGTGAACATTGGTGTATTGCCCGATGATGGTCTGTTGAGCTGTTCAGGGTATCAGGGTGTCCCGCCTTTGCCTAGTGATGGTCCAGATAGTCACCAGCCTCCCTGAGGCACTAGTAGGGTTAATCGGTTCGGCAAAGTGCGTGAGTGTAGCTCTGGTCCATTCGAACAATTTTCCATTCCGTCAATCATGTGGCATCTGTTAGATTCTCAAAGATCTTGCAGGTACAGGTCAAGTGATCTCATGACGTTTCCAAAATCCAGTGAGCATCAGTTCTACAGGCAGAACCTGTTCTGGGTGTTGTTGTAGTTGAGGGAGGTCAGAGGAGCATGGCTGAGAGACTGGTTTCATCTGATATGAAGGCTGGGATATCTTACACAACTTTTTTCAATTGTGGTGGTGAGAAAAGTATCTCAATGGAATATACCAAACTTTAAGGAAGCTGGAGATCACATCAAGCTTTTAACTCTTCAAACCAGAACAGGAACCAGACACTACAATGTGCACAGACTCACCCATAAACCTGGTCTGATGAACCTTGATTTCTACTGAAAGATGCAGATGTTACAGATAAGTGATCATTAACAGCCTACATCTACACGGTAACAAGCTGCTATGCACCAACAGTTCAGTCAGTGGTGATGGGTGCTGGATTGCTGATCCCAAGGCCGGGTTCAAGCCCCGCTATCAACGGGTTGTAACTGTTGTCGTCCTCCCACCCCTCGTCCCAGTGCAGCTGTTTTATCAGAGATCGGACATGTATCTCACCGTCTACGATGGGAGACATAGAAAAGAAAGATTGCTGACCTTCAAGAGTAGCTACATAGCCATCAGTGTTTCTGCCCTGCGATAACCTGGCGAGCTGTCCAGGGTGTACGCTTCCCTCACCCAGAGTTGGATGAGATAGGCTCCAGCCTCCTCGCAACCTTAATTAGGATTATCCAGCTCAGAAAATGAACACATGATGAATTAATTGGTAGACCCCCCCAAAAAAAAAAAAAAAATGTTTGCCCCAGCTGTCGCTTTTATGTTAATAATGTACACATCTTTTTATCAGCTAGCTAAACATGACACTGTATGACGTCACAAAGCTGAACTCATCTTAAACTGAGGTGCAACCAGTGGCTGTAATTGCAATGTACTGAAGTTTGACACTTTTGATCAGGTACCTAGAGCATCCTGCAAACAAGACATACTCATCCCTGGTTACAGTGGACTCAGTGCTGGGGGAGGTGCGAGCAGTGCGTGTGCGCTTCACAGGAAAGGAGGCCTGGAGGAGCTGGTGGCAGAGAGTCACAACTATCGTGAATCCTAACGGTGACACAAAAACCACAGAGCTCAGTGTTGCCAAAATACGACTTAAATCTGGAGAGAGTCAAGAGAAGTAAGTGAAATGTGATTAAAAAGAGGTGATTAAAAAAAGGTTGCACTTTTGTGCCAGGCGTAAAAAAGAAATACACATGCTCCCCAACTTACATTCATTTGTTTTACGTTTTAAAAAAAAAAAAAAGCCAAATTTTGAGGTTAGACGTACCCACTTAGTATGCTGCCGTAATGACGCAATGACGCTGCGTCCATTGTTTACAAACAACAGACTGAACGTGCCTCTCCTTCTTCCCAGTTCAGTTTATATATATATATATATATATATATATATATATATATATATATATATATATAAAATCAGTTATATAGCGTGTTACCCTTGTGTTAAGACGTTGTCTCTGTGAGCTCTGTGTTTACACTGTTTTGCGGACTTTTGTAACCCTAAGCAAATATGGTTGGTCAGAAGCTTCAGCCTACTAGCTTGGGTGCAAGTCTCATACACAGAGATGAATTAACTATCTGCTCGGATCGGCGCAATCTCCCATGCATACTCAGTTTAGCAAAGAGGTTTGTAAAATGAATGAAAACTCGAATCCAGAAAAGAAAGAACTCTCCGCTCTGCTGGCGATTCACATCAGGGCAGGCTGAGTACTAAACGAGTTCAACGGCGCCCTTGCTCACTTGAAAGGCAGAAAGTCCGTAGAACCCACAGCAAGTACACTACTTTTGGTTTTGAGCGTCTCACATATCGTAAGCATTGATTGCCTGTTTTAAGCTTCAAGTAAAGTGACTTGGTATAAATAAATGACTTATCTGGAATTAATGTTGATATTATTTTACAATGTTATGTTTATGATAATTGATTTAGGGGTGTTTTATGTGTACAGTAATGGTATTTATGGATGTATAGTACAGTATGAGTGTCATACGTCACTGTAATAACTTACGTTCGGCCGTCCGGAACCAATTAAAAACGTAAGGTGGGGAGCGTCTGTATTCTTTAACTAACTCCCTCTAGCAGTGTTAATTCTGCCTCTTTTTCGATTTTTTTTTGGAAAAATAATAGTCCTTCTAAAAAAATGACCATATGGTGTTCATTATTTTCTGTAATGTACTGAAAAACGTTAGACTTTCATATATTTTAGATTCATTACACACAACTGAAGTAGTTCAAGCCTTTTATTGTTTTAATATTGATAATTTTTGGCAAAAAAGTAAAGAAAAACCAAAAATCCCTATCTCAAAAAATTAGCATATTTCATCCGACCAATAAAAAAAAAAAAAAAATGTTTTTAATACAAAAAAAGTCAACCTTCAAATAATTATTTTCAGTTATGCACTCAATACTTGGTCGGGAATCGTTTTGCAGAAATGACTGCTTCAATGGGGCGTGGCATGGAGGCAATCAGCCTGTGGCACTGCTGAGGTGTTATGGAGGCCCAGGATGCTTCGATAGCGGCCTTAAGCTCATCCACAGTGTTGGGTCTGGTGTCCCTCAACCTTCTCTTCACAATATCCCACAGATTCTCTATGGGGTTCAGGTCAGGAGAGTTGGCAGGTCAATTGAGCACAGTAATACCATGGTCAGTAAACCATTTAGCAGTGGTTTTGGCACTGTGAGCAGGTGCCAGGTCGTGCTGAAAAATGAAAATCTTCATCTTCCATTTTCAGCAGATGGAAGCATGAAGTGCTCCAAAATCTCCTGATAGCTAGCTGCATTGACCCCGCCCTTGATAAAACACAGTGGACCAACACCAGCAGCTCACATGGCACCTCTGACCATCACTGACTGTGGGTACTTCACACTGGACTTCAGGCATTTTGGCATTTCCTTCTCCCCAGTCTTCCTCCAGACTCTGGCACCTTGATTTCCGAATGACATGCAAAATTTGCTTTCACCCAAAAAAAGTACTTTGGACCACTGAGCAACAGTCCAGTGCTGCTTCTCTGTGGCCCAGGTCAGGCGCTTCTGCCGCTGTTTCTGGTTCAAAAGTGGCTTGACCTGGGGAATGCGGCAGCTGTCGCCCATTTCCTGCACACGCCTGTTCTTCCACAGGTCCCCCAAGGTCTGGAATCGGCCTTTCTCCACACTTTTTCCTTCCCACAGATGTCCCACTGAGGTGGCTTGATACAGCACTCTGGGAACAGCCTATTCGCTCAGATATTTCATTCTGTGTCTTACCCTCTTGCTTGAGGGTGTCAACGATGGGCTTCTGGACAGCAGTCAGGTCGGCAGTCTTACCCATGATTGCGGTTTTGAGTAATGAACCAGGCTGGGAGTTTTTAAAAGCCTCAGGAATCTTTTGCAGGTGTTTAGAGTTAATTGGTTGATTCAGATGATTAGGTTAATAGCTCATTTAGACTACCTTTTCATGATATGCTACTTTTTTGAGATAGGAATTTTGGGTTTTCATGAGCTGTATGCCAAAATCATCAGTATTAAAACAATAAAAGACCTGAAATATTTCAGTTGGTGTGCAATGAATCTAAAATATATGAAAGTTTCATTTTTATCAGTACATTACAGAAAATAATGAACTTTATCACAATATGCTAATTTTTTTGAGAAGGACTCGGTATTACTGTAATGTTCATACTGATCCCATGAACTGCACACGACATTATTATTATTTTCCTTTCAGGACATGGTTCTGTGGCCAAACAGCAGCCATCACACACCTCAAACCCTCTCAAGAGCACGAGTTTATTTGGTGTCAATATGCTGCCAACAAGAAGATCAGCAGCAGGAATCTTCAAATAGCCCACACATAGACATGAATTTCTCAAAAGTCCACATCAGATTAAAATAGAGGATTCAAAAACAGTTAAAAAAATTACACTTGTAAAACTATTTGATTTAAAATAAATGCTTGGATGTTGAATGTTATCATTGATTGACCATTTTTATTAATGCATTTCAAGTACTCAAAATTACATCTCTGCACAATACGTTTTGAAATGTTAAGTAAAAATGTTCAAAGTGAACAAAAATTTAGGTACTGTATAAAACACAGTTAACATTAACAGACAGTCATTTTTTTTGTTTGCTTCTAACTTTTGTGATCTTTCTCCCTATACCACCTACAATAATTTTGACTCGATTCAGACCATTTCAGTGCACTTTTTTTCTATAAAGATTCACCAAGACTACACAAAATAAAAACCAATAACAGAAATGTCAGATACAGGCAGATATTCGTCATCTATCCATATCACACCACATGAGAGAAACAAAAAAAGGAAGAAAAAAAAAGAAGATAAACTATGCACTTCATTGTATTTAAATATTCCGATTGTTGCCATAAAGAATTTTCTATTATCCAAGTCTATTCTGACGAATGTAGTAAAAATTAAAGAAAAAAAAAAAAAGTTTATAGAATAAAGAGAAAAATCACTATATGGTCACATTTAAATTTTCCAAAAAAAAAAATAAGGAAAAAGACAGACAAGTATCAAAATCTCATATTTTATCTTCAAATTTAAAAGAAATACTCCAGGAACTGTACATACTATACAACAGTTTACAATGTTGTCCACAGAGCAGCTCTTCTGGTGGCATGTAAGTTACTCCGTGTTCATTTAAGACAGAAATCTCACATCATTGGCTCTCACAAAACGCAGCCCAGTCACTCCATGTAGCACAATTTCTGTTTAATGCATTTAAAAAGACAGAAAAGCACAAGTGGGCTTAAAGTGGAGGTCTGAACCTTTGTATAATTTATAAAATCCTTGGTGATGGAAGCGAACACAATGACCCAACAAACTCGAACAATTCTGACTGGGTGAGATTCTCGGTATGAAGGTGAGAAGTGACCTGAGGTCAAACATTGCTGTCTCTGCTATCAATCTCTGAAACTCATCATTGTTGCCCGCTCGTCCATTGTACAGCATGGCTTCAGAAACACCGTGTCGGTGTTGACCTGAAGGAAATGTAAGTGTCATCGTACCTCAAGATCACATTTCATAGCTATAATCAAGAAACACTACTGTAAACTCGTGTTTTTTAGAGTAAAGGGAAAAGGTTTGCTTAATTAATTGAAATGGCCTTTATTGTATTTTAACCCGTCGTTAAAAATACAACAGACCAATTACGGTAAGGCAAACATTTCCCGTGATGAAGTTAATTAGACTAAAAAAATGCATTTCAATTAAATTGTGCTATGAAGACCAATGTTAGTGCTAGATCTTTGAATATTGCATATGTTGTAGTGTCAAACAATCAAATCCTTAAATTTATACACATTTTACGCAGAAATATTTCCGAACATAATCCGCTCTGGCAATAATTTGGAATGTTTTAATCTTTGCTTCTTGTTGCGTAAACTATGGATTGTTCTTACTTCATAAACTATAAAATTAGCAGTGGATTTGCTTTAATCAGGCATGTGATGGCAAGCATGGTGGAAGCAAGACTACAGATCATTCTGAGGTCAACATGACTTCGTGTAGCTGCTGGTACGTACATCGTAAATACACAGAGGCTTGGCAAGAGTCCCCCTCGTGGAAAAGCTAACCTCCCGTAAATGCAACGACTCGTCCAGATGAATGAGCTAATTATGGTTATTACATGTAAACTGGAAATTGTGAAACAAATCTTAATCACGTACCCCTTGTAGTAACGTACACACATTTAGTTTAGCTGGATTGAGGTCTCTCCTGGAGCACTTGCAGCATGCACGTTCAAGTATACGTATTCACTAGATGTGCAGAATAATCTTCAGGATTATGACAAGAAGTGAGAAAATCGTGGAAATATGAGGACACTTCTTCAAATGAAATTTTGTAGTGGATATGTGTGCCACCCCACCAAACAAATGGCAACATGATTTAAAAAAAAAAAAAAAAAAAAAAAAAAAAAAAAGACCTACACATGGGTACAGACCAACTGGAACACATACGCTCAATGTCATGTATATCCTCCTGCAGTTGACAAATCCCTCCATCCTCAACTCAATCTGTATTCTGTACAGTCCCCTTTATGTCTGTCCAAGTCCTGAGAAATATTGATCAAAGCGAAAACTTATTTTTGTTCTGAGCAGTAGGAGAAATATTTCTCACATATAATACAAATCTCTTCTCTATACAGTTGTAATCTGTACATCGGTGCAGTATGCATGTGCTGCATGGAGAAAGTAACAGCCTCAACTGCAACAGCCCCTTAATCATAAGAATAAATAGATGTCATCGTCTCAATCTGTTATCTGAAGGCTTGAGAGAAAAACTGAACAAAAATGACAGTGGCTGCTGAATCTACAGTCTCAAACCATAACACTGGCTCAATTTACCAACTGTGAAGGGAAAGCAAGAAGAATGAAGGGCAAAAAAAAAATTATATATATTTATATATATATATATATATATATATATATATATTTATATATATATATATATATATATACATACACACACACACACATACATATACACACACACTGGAAAGCTTTGATTTTCATCTGAGATTTTTTTTCTTTTTGCTTTTCACCGTCTTCCTGTGCCGAGATCTGACAGCACGAGACCCAGGTGGATTGAGCTCAGATCTGCTAAATTGAGCAGAGATGTTCTTCACTCGGTTCGAGCGGCTCAGTACAAAGACTGGAATGAATGGAAGCATAATGGACAAGTCCAGATATCCTCTACAGAGAGCTGGACATAGTATTGTAAACGATTCCTGTTTTAGTGAATGATTTCTGTGGGGGGGAAAAAGACAAAGAAAAATAAAAACTGCTCATTTTTTGAGGGTTTAGCTTTTAAAATCAGTACTGGCTGATGCAGTGAAAAACAGGGAGAGTAGTGAGGACTTCATGTGCTGCTCCAATTGGACCCTCTGAAGAAAGGTCTTGTTCTACGGTCACACACTATCAAGTCCTGATTAAACCGAACTGGAGTTGGAGAACAGCACATGGTTAAGAATTTATTATTCTTGACAGCTGGAAATGATCTAGTGTTTTCCAGGAAAGCTGAGTTAAGGATCCTCTGCATCTGGCTGTGAAGAAGAAGTGTAGTGTAGTGACTGTAGTGACCGCTATCCCAAATGTAGGCAGGCACTGGCAGGGTGTGTTAGTGGTGCTGTGGGGCATCGGGGCTCTCAGCGTCTCATCTGGCCCATTTGGTAATTCTCACGTGGCTGGCGGTGGTGGCGTGGGGGCTGAGGCTGGCGCTGGGACGGACGCTGGTTCTGATGGCCATGTCCATGAGGGTGCTGGTTCTGGTTATGGTGGTGGTGGTGGTGATGTTGATGCTGCTGCTGTTGCTGCTGCTGGCTAGCATGTTGGGCTCGTCTCCTCTTTAGCGTACCTATAGATCGAGAACACAAACGACCTGGTTTAATTCAATTTCAATATAAACGAAACCGGAGACTTTGGGTGGATTTAGTGTGGATTTTGTGGGTGAGAAGGGAGGATTACAGAATAATTTTTGAGGCCTGTTTAATTATAAAATAATTCCACAGACACCACTGAGCATAATCCTACTATTGGATTATAAAAACTCATTATCTAAATTGAACCCAAACTTCATAAAAGCTTGTCTATAGCATATACTTTATTGCACATAATACAGGCTTTACAGCAAAAAGTCCTGTATGAATGATGTGTATTCATCCTTAAATGTGGAATTAATATGAATTTGAATAAACGATGGGCGACACCATCCAATGATACAGTATCAGAAAAATATCATGTTACGGAAAATTTCCCTCATATAAAATGATGACCACCAGCATTATTATACTACACTAAACCTCAAGTAAATCTCCTGCTATACAGTTTGTACTTTTTAATAACAACACAAAACTAAAAGAGGGTTCCCGTTATCTGCCACCCAAATGAGGACGGGTTTCCCATTTGCTTTTGATTCCTCTAAAGGTGTCTTCTCTGATGACATTCTGGGATATTTTCATTGCTGCGGTCACCGTGGGAATGCTCAATAGGGATGTGCAGGATTTGAGCACTGTAGCAGCGAGGGCAGAGGAATGAGGTAACACCAGCAGGTAACAGGGTGAGCTTCATGTTGATGTAATCATTGGCATTACTGATATGTTTGAAGACGGAGAGAGATGGGGACCAGAGAGATCTGCAAGCAGTTGTATGGTTGCAGTAAAATAGCCCACACTGAGAAATAAAAGGCATGTGAAAAGTGCTTGGTTTAAGTATAAATTGAATAAATATAGTGAAATATCCACCTGTGCCAGAGTCATCATTATCCTCTACTAATGTTCCATTACACAGAGAAGGAGAATTATATAAAGTCCCATGTTTATATGTCATAACCAAGCCTATTTATCTATTTATCCTGTTCAGCTGCTTTGTGACAGAATCCATTGCAAAAATGGTACACAATTAAAATTTAACTTTCATATTAACACAATTTTGATTCGCAGTACTAGAAGTAAAGCAAACACTAAAAACATGAAAATAGATTGCTGATACAGGGTTGTAATTTTTCGACACGTGATGTGAGTCATTGCTTTCACGCCACATTTTGAAAATAGAATACGAAATGGTGGTATTACACACATTTAAAAATAAACTGTGGAACATTTATAATGTTACTGAATAATTCACTTTGTTAGAATAAATCACATCAAAATATCTTAAGAATTGTAAGTACCCACTGATATAATGATATTTTACATGTGTATTCTTTATTTTTGTGCTCTTACACAATTTCAGTGTTCAAAGTTAATACCTAATTATTTCTATAATAAAGTAATAATAAAAAGAACCTAGAAATGTCTAACATATATTATAATTATCTCTCCAAAAGATGAGCAATTTCATAACTTTTGAAACGTTTGAAAGGTTAAAGTACTTGAAAAAGGAATGGCATTGCTGTATCACATATATGTAGAAAAAAGCAGAGATGCATATTATGTTAGATGTTCCTACAGTGTTTTTAAAGTCATACAATAGATTACAGCGAGTCATCGACTTACGATCTATGCGAGTCTAATCGACTTCACGACCGCAGAAGTGGTGAAGCATGATTCATGGCAATGCAGTGCGAGTGTTGTGTACAACAGTTGTTTGCGCTGCCGGCAGTGCCAGCATCTTAAAAGGCCAAGCAGGAGATGATACAGCTTCACTTTCTAACTGCTCAAAGCAAAGCTATTTATCTACTTTCAATGTCACGTCACAATGGCGCGAAGCGGAGAGCCAATCCTTTCTGTGTGTGGGTGGGTCCGATACCTTGAAACTCTAATTTTATTGGACTCACACGCTGCAGTGTTTATGTGACAGGAAGCGCGTCCCAAGTTTTGGCAATCAGCTGCTCTGCAGGTTTAAGTTTTTCCATGTCTGTCCATTTGTGTTCGCTTGCCAGCTGTGCTTGGCTTCGTGGAAATGAGCTGATCAAAACAAGGGAAATTTATCTCTTTACTCAAAAACAACACGCGCTCTGTGGCTGTTGTTATAATCCAATAAAATTAGAGTTCGAAGCTATTGGACCCACCCACACAGTGGAGTACAGAAAGGATTGGCTCTCCGCTACACGTCACAGTGACGTGGAATTGAAAATAGATGTATCGATTTAAATGCACAAGATTTATTCATCTGTTTTTATTTGGCGTGAATGTATTTGGATGGAAAGTCGACATACGACCGGATCGATTTACGACCGGTCTGTCGGAACCAAAAGCGGTCGTAAGTCGACGACTGTCTGTACATGTATTTATTACAAAAATTCAATCATCTTACTTTCTAAACTTTCAAGATAAACACTCTTAAAATTTGTGTCTTTGAGAAAAACAGTTTACACTAACTTCTATTTTCAATATTTACACTATGTACAAATCTCATTCTTGTTGTTTTACTTCTTAAGCTTAATCTTCTTTGCGAGCAACAGGAGCTTGGCTGTTTTTTCCTTTTTTTTAGCTCTCCGCTGTGCTTTCTCTTCTTGTGCCTTCTGATGGTCTAACACCCCCATTTCACTAGACTACGGCATGCAAGGATCGTGTAGCGGGAAGACGCGAAACGCAGTCTACAGAAGAGCTTTGGCATGTTTACATCTAAAATGGGTGAAAATCCTACAGAAAAGTTGAAATTCTTATACTTCCGGAACGTTCACAGCATGTGTGGAACAGGTATGGCAAAGTACGCCAAAGTGACTCCATGGAACACTCACGGAATTTTTTTTTCACTGAATATTTTGGCCTGCCGGAAGCATACGGAAGTAGAGGAAGACTTGAGGAATAACTACGGAATCACACGGAATGACACAGAAGATGAAGAAATAATTGCGGAAGAGCTAAGGATGACAACATTTATGCTTCCGTAAGTCTGCTGTGCTCCAGTGAAATGGGGTTATTAATCTTGCTCTTTTTTGCTCACCATCACATTCATCCTAGGCTTTTCTTTTTCTGTCTTTTCTGGTGTCGAGCAATGTTAATGCCCCTAGTTTGAATGCTGCCAATAGAGAATAGTTCGTCTTTTTCAATTCAATTGGCTTTCGATGTTTCACACTGTTGGTAAGACTTTCGAGTGCTCTCCATCCCCGGGATCCATAATAAATCAAGTCATCACAGATTGTACAAATTACCTTTCCTGAAACGTCAACTTTCTTAACGAAGTCCCCGACAACGACCGAGATCGGTTTTCCCTTGACAATACGTATCAAAACTTTCCTGTTGAGCCAGTCCCATCTGAATTTGTTTTTTTTATACCTGCATAAATCTCAAGAACTTTCAAATCATCTTGTGAAATCATGATATTCAGCATTTTGCATACAGTGAACATGGTTTAACTGTGAATCAAACCATTTTCAAGAGCACAGTCGTGAGATGATTTCAGTAAATGTGATGGTTGAATACTAAACAAGTAAACTTCCAATCTTTCAAATGAGCAAGTGATGGTTGAATACTAAACAAGTATTCAACGCACACTTGCTCACTTGAAAGATCGGAAGTCCGGATAAGCCGCGCTTTATCTCACAAGTGTCGTGCGTCACAAATCACACAGAAGACAAGACTTCACTGAGAGAACTTCCTGTTTAAGACTAAGCCTCTAATGAAATGTACATGTTCATCGGAACAACTTCATCATGCGCGGAGGGGCGGGAGTTTATATTATTAACCAATCATTAACGATAATGTTAACGATAATGGATAACGTTTGAAAAGACAAGCGTGGAAAAGCCGATGAGATCAGCTTTGGCACTGAAAAACATGAGGTAAAGCCGATTAGATCGGCTTTGGGCACTTCGAGGGTTAAACAGTTATTTATATAAGCAAGATAAAAAAGAATCCTTTTACATAAATCAATGAAATGCCCACAGATTCAAAAGAGGTGTTTGCTGTTCAAAGAGGTGTAAATTACCTGGTAGGGGCTTAGGTGGTGGTAGTTTGGGGTTACTACTGGGTGTATGAACACTGCAAATCTTAATGAATCCAGCCATAAGCATAATCAATGCGATCCCCATCAACAGTACTGCCCACCAGTAAGCCTAGGGATATCCAGACACATACATTAACACAAAGCTAGTGATAATAATGGAAAGTTCTTGTTAATTGGGCAGGACGTAATTACATAATTATTATTTCAGAAACAACACAAATTAAATATCTTCAAGCTATACAACACATTATTCTGCATTGTAATTATTACTTATAAGATAGTATCTTATTGCACAGTTATAGTACAACTTTACGCTGAAACAGACTGCCATGACCATATTGTATATAATTATTTCTGGTTGATTTCTAAAGAAAGACACATCTAGTGAATGCCATTCAAAACTTAAATCGAGACACTTGCCACAATCCACTCAGCAATGTTCTCATAGAGTTCAGGGTTAAAGATGGCTTTCTTCAGTCTGGCCAGTGGCCCGTCGGCATCCACCAGCCTGCACTTCATGAACACGTCACAGTAGCCTTTAAAGTCGTTGCAGGGAGAGCCGGCCTGCAACGTGGTCACCTTCCTATTGAAGAACTGGGCCAGGCGCTCAGAGCCCGTACTGCTGCATGTGCTGGGGTTCACTGTGGGAGGAAGCACGAGCACAGAGCAATGCTCAGAATAATGGTACTGCATTATCTACTCTCGAGCATGGCATCACATGACTACCGCTGAGCTATGCTAGAACATTGTGTAGGCGTGTTGTAATTAATATGGAAGAAAAGCACTTCAGAGAAAAAGAGCAAACATGCATCACATTCTCATGCATCAACAAGTTACTCAGAGGATAGAGTGTGAAATATTACAAAATCAGAGAAAGTGAATTAAATAAAAAAAAAAAAAAATATATATATATATATATATATATATATATATATATATATATATATATATATATATATATATATGTGTGTGTGTGTGTGTGTGTGTGTGTGTGTGTGACACCAATAACAAAACTGAGTGTACTGACTTTTCTCCATGCAGCAAACATGACAGAGCTCGGTCTCATCCTTGCCATCCCCACTAGCACAGGTGCACACCTCCAGCCCATATTTCTCACAGATAGAGCCAGAACAGCCCTGTGGAGAGGAAAGAGATCTATTTTAAACTATTCTTCACCTGGTAATCAGTGTTCAGTGTTGTCACAACCTGTCAACACTTCCACAGACCAACAGCATGTCATTACCCCATTAAGGCAGACTTGAGTTTCTCCATGACAGGCAGTGAAGTTGGCTTTGGGTTCAGAGATGGGGCACTGTGCTGAGGCCCCATTACACATGCCCTGATGGGCACACTCTGACTCCTCACGACACTTCTCGTTTCGGCTCTTGTGCGTGCAGTCGGTAGTGCAGCACGGACCTTGGCTGGGACTGCAGACACAAAATAATATAGTACAGGTATATGAAGCACATATCCAAACATGCCTGCTAGACAATGTCAATGTGTTTAGTGATATCATATAGGTACAGGTATGCTAGTCTTAAACAGGACAGGTAGTCCTAGTCTTAAAAGAGGACTGAAAACACTGAATATACCTGCAGACTTTGTTAGGTTTGAGTTTGCACTTCTTGTTGTCTGGCTGATTAGCATCATAGCAGCACTTGTCTCTGCACTGGTCATTGTATCCACAATCACACTCCTCTCCCGGCTCTACCAGGCCGTTACCACAGATTGGTTGACCAGACTCTGTGGTAGTGTACACGAACAGAAACAGGCACACATGTACAGACACAAGGAGAACAGACAACCTGTTAAGTCAGAAAAATCTTCTCGATGAGTTCTGAATGTTCAGCACTTGAAAAACTTTAAATTTGACATAAATCTCAGCAGAAACTATGTATGAACAATTTTCTCTCTAATTTACTCATATCCAATTCCCACCCATCAAGTATTGCCTTCCCGATCACACGATCATCACCAACAGGAGTGAAAGCATGCACATGCCCCCTCCACGACATGCAATGCTAGCCGCCCACCTCTTTTTAAAGTGCAGCGCTTGAATATTGGTTGGCGGTCCAACACACTCAGAGGGAAAGCACTATCCGCCCCTCGTACGAATGTGCCAACGATTGGTTGATAATCGTGGTAAGTGACAGGGAAGTGAGCGTATGCAGTCCCTCCCTCCCGTGAGAGCTCAGCAAATTAGCTGCCATGGACTCCCAGTCATGGATGGCTGTGGTATAAACCTGGATTCAAACTTACAATCTCTGGGTTGATAGGCAGGCATCAATGCACCACCCTGGAGCCCACTAATTTTTTTTTTTAATGATTGTACATTAATGGGGTGGCACCTTGTCGATGCACCACCCAGGAGCCTGTACGTATGATAACAATGAAATAATGAATTAAGAACGAAGACCTACCCACAAAGCAGTTTCCTCTTTTCTTCTCGAGCACTTGGCTGATGTTTCGAATACTGCACACGGAGAACTTGTTATTATTAAGCTTGTCTCCTGAGGTGGCTCTTGCATACATTATGTAGTTTCCTTTCTCCTTCTTATCCTGGCTCTTTGACTCCCCTGGAGTGCATTCAGAGCCTGAATCATGCTGATAATAAAAATGAAACAAAGCTGGTATCAGTAGCTGTCAGTGTTTCTGCCCTGCGATGGCCTGGTGAACTGTCCAAGGTGTACTTTTCCTGTATTTATATATAAAATGCGCCATTCAAACAATGTGCGAGCTGCCCTCCCATAAATGACGTTCAAATATCCTGCACCGCTGGCCGCCCATTGGCTCGGAGGGATGACGCAGCTACCTCCCATTGCCCATCTCCCAACATCCCACCCCGCTGGCCTCCCATTGGCTAGGAGGGATGACGAAACTCCTTCCCAGCTACCATAATGCCTTGCGTGTAAAGGTCAGAGTTGCTGTTGTTTCATGTTTTATTTCTTGACTCAGGCTTTTAACCTTCCATAAACATTTGTAAGATTCTAACTCTGCTAAGAAGACCTGGGCAACACACGCGCACACATGCACACATGATTTCCGGTGCGAGTGAGAAGAAGAAACGGGCTCGAGTGATATCGCAAAGGAATATGGCCAAACCCGTCTACCATCGGTACAATATTGAAGCAGAAGGAGGTCTTAAAAAGTATGCTTTGATGATTTTTAAAGGGTTTAGGGGATAGTATTGGGAGCCTCGGAACGAATCACGTGTTTCACATGTAAAATGCTTTTCAATTTACGAAAAATGCAGGTTACGAAAAAGGCTCTAGAATGGATTAATTTCGAAAAGTGAGGTACCACTGTGGTACATATATATATATATATATATATATATATATATATATATATATATATATATATATATATATATATATATAAAAAACTACAGCAGTTTTGTAAAGAAGAATGGGCCAAGATTAGTCCTGATCGATGTGCCAGACTGATCTGCAGCTACAGGAAGCGTCTGGTTGAAGTTATTGCTGCCAAAGGGGAGGGCCACAAAATATTAAATGTGATGGTTCAGTTACTCATTCCTCCCCTTCTGTCATTGTTTGCATGCTATCCTCATTAAATTATGAAAACCTATAAATGTTTGTGTGGTTTTAGTTAAAGCAGACACTGTTTTTTTCATCTGTGTGATTTTGACAAAGATCAGATCACATTTGATGATGATTTTATGAAGAAATGTGAGAAATTCCAAAATGTTCAGATACTTTTTCATACCACTGTGTATGTGTGTGTGTGTGTGTGTATATATATATATATATATATACACACACACACACACACACACACACACACACACACACACAATGAATATTTGAGTCCCCGTTTACTACGTTGTAGTAAATACATTTAAATCTATCCAGCATTGTTTTTGTGTCAGTTAATTGAACTTCTGATCACCAAAAAAGGAAGCCGGTTTACTATATTTTATTATATTATATTGTATTATATTATACATACATACATATATATATATATATATATATATATATATATATACACACACACACACACACACACACACACATACTAGTCCTAAAAAATTAGCATATTGTGATAAAGTTCATTATTTTCTGTAATGTACTGATAAAAATTTAACTTTCATATATTTTACATTCATTGCACACCAACTGAAATATTTCAGGTCTTTTATTGTTTTAATACTGATGATTTTGACATACAGCTCATGAAAACCTAAAATTCCTATCTCAAAAAAGTAGCATATCATGAAAAGGTAGTCTAAACACGCTATTAACCTAATCATCTGAATCAACCAATTAACTCTAAACACCTGCAAAAGATTCCTGAGGCTTTTAAAAATCCCAGCCTGGTTCATTACTCAAAACCGCAATCATGGGTAAGACTGCCGACCTGACTGCTGTCCAGAAGGCCATCATTGACACCGTCAAGCAAGAGGGTAAGACACAGAAAGATATCTGTGAGCGAATAGGCTGTTCCCAGAGTGCTCTATCAAGGCACCTCAGTGGAACGTCTGTGGGAAGGAAAAAGTGTGGCAGAAAACGCTGCACAACCAGAAGAGGTGACCGGACCCTGAGGAAGATTGTGGAGAAGGGCCGATTCCAGACCTTGGGGGACCTGTGGAAGCAGTGGACTGGGCTACAGGTGCCGCAGTCCCCAGGTCAAGCCACTTTTGAACCAGAAACAGTGGCAGAAGCGCCTGACCTGGGCGACGGAGAAGCAGCACTGGACTGTTGCTCAGTGGTCCAAAGTACGTTTTTCGGATGAAAGCAAATTTTGCATGTCATTCGGAAATCAAGGTGCCAGAGTCTGGAGGAAGACTGGGGAGAAGTAAATGCCAAAATGCCTGAAGTCCAGTGTCAAGTACCCACAATCAGTGATGGTCTGAGGTGCCATTTCAGCTGCTGGTGTTGGTCCACTGTGTTTTATCAAGGGCAGGGTCAATGCAGCTAGCTATCAGGAGATTTTGGAGCACTTCATGCTTCCATCTGCTGAAAAGCTTTATGGAGATGAAGATTTCATTTTTCAGCACGACCTGGCACCTGCTCACAGTGCCAAAACCACTGCTAAATGGTTTACTGACCACTGTGCTCAATTGGCCTGCCAACTCTCCTGACCTGAACCCCATAGAGAATCTGTGGGATATTGTGAAGAGAAAGTTGAGAGACACCAGACCCAACACTGTGGATGAGCTTAAGGCCGCTATCGAAACATCCTGGACCTCCATAACACCTCAGCAGTACCACAGGCTGATTGCCTCCATGCCACGCCGCATTGAAGCAGTCATTTCTGCAAAAGGATTCCCGACCAAGTATTGAGTGCATAACTGAACATAATTATTTGAAGGTTGACTTTTTTGTATTAAAAACACTTTTTTATTGGTCGGATGAAATATGCTAATTTTTTGAGATAGCGATTTTTGGTTTTTCTTTACTTTTTTGCCAAAATTATCAATATTAAAACAATAAAGGCTTGAACTACTTCAGTTGTGTGTCTTCTTCTTTTCCTTTCGGCTTTTCCCTTCAGGGGTCGCCACAGTGAATCATCTGCCTCCATCTCACCCTATCCTTTGCATCTTCTTCTCTTACACCAACGACCTTCATGTCCTCCTTCACCACATCCATGAATCGTCTCTTTGGTCTTCCTCGAGGCCTTTTGCCTGGTAGTTCCAGCCTCAGCATCCTATTACCAATATACTCACTATCCCTCCTCTGTACATGTCCAAACCATCTCAATCTAGCCTCTCTGACTTTGTCTCCAAAACGTCTTACATGTGCTGTCCCTCTGATGTGCTGATTCCTAATCCTATCCATCCTCGTTACTCCCAAAGAGAACCTCAACATTTTCATTTCTGCTACCTCCAGCTCAGCCTCCTGTCTTTTCCCCAGGGCCACTGTTTCTAACCCATACAACATCGTTGGCCTCAACACCGTCTTGTACACTTTTCCTTTCATTCTTGCCGATACCCTCCTATCACACATCACACCGGACACTTTTCTCCAACCATTCCAACCTGCCTGTACACGCTTCTTGACCTCTTTTCCACACTCTCCATTGCTCTGGATTGTTGAGCCTAAGTACTTAAAATCCTCCACCTTTCTTATCTCTGCTCCCTGTAATCTCACCGTTCCTCTTTGGGCCTTGTCATTCATGCACATGTATTCTGTCTTACTGAGGCTAATCTTCATTCCCCTCCTTTCCAGGGCATACCTCCACCTCTCTAGATTTTCCTGCACTTGTTCTCTGCTCTCACTACAGATCACAATGTCATCTGCAAACATCATAGTCCATGGGGAATCTTGTCTAACCTCGTCTGTCAGCCTGTCCATCACCATAGCAAACAAGAAGGGGCTGAGAGCTGACCCTTGATGCAGTCCCACCTCCACCTTGAACTCTTCTGTCACACCGACAGCACACCTCACCACTGTCTTACATCTCTCATACATGTCCTGCACCACTCTAACATACTTCTCTGCCACTCCAGACTTCCTCATGCAATACCACAGTTCTTCTCTCGGCACCCTGTCATATGCTTTCTCCAGATCCACAAAGGCACAATGCAGCTCCCTCTGACCTTCTCTGTACTTCTCCATTAACATCCTCAAGGCAAACACTGCATCTGTGGTGCTCTTTCTTGGCATGAAACCAAACTGTTGTTCACAAATGCTGACTTCTGCCCTTAGTCTAGCTTCCAATATTCTTTCCCATAACTTCATCGTATGGCTCATCAACTTTATCCCTCTGTAGTTGCCACAACTCTGCACGTCTCCCTTGTTCTTAAAAATGGGCACCAGCACACTTCTCCTCCATTCCTCTGGCATCCTCTCACTCTCTAAGACCTTGTTAAATGTTCTTGTCAGAAAATCTACTGCTACCTCTCCTAGACACTTCCATACCTCCACCGGTATGTCATCAGGACCAACTGCCTTTCCATTCTTCATCCTCTTCAATGCCCTCCTCACTTCACCCTTACTAATCTTTGCTACTTCATGGTCCTCAACAGTCACCTCTTCTCCTCCTTTTTCTCTCTCATTTTCCTCATTCATCAGCTCTTCAAAGTACTCTTTCCATCTTCCCAGCACACTTCTGTCATCAGTCAATACATTTCCCTCTCTGTCCTTTATCAATCTAACTTGCTGCACGTCCTTCCCATCTCTATTTCTCTGCTGTGCCAACCTGTATAAATCATTTTCTCCTTCCTTACTTTCCAACCGAGCATACAAGTCATCAAACGCGCTCTGTTTGGCCTTTGACACTGCTACCTTTGCCTTACGCTGTGTCTCCCTGTACTCCTGTTTACTCTCTTCGGTTTTCTCAATGTCCCACTTCTTCTTCGCTAATCTCTTCCTTTGTACACACTCCTGCACTTCCTCATTCCACCACCAAGTCTCCTTATCTACTTTCCTTCCAGATGACACACCAAGTATTCTCCTACCTGTCTCCCTGATCACATTAGCTGTAGTTGTCCAGTCATCTGGAAGCACTTCCTGACCACCCAACGCCTGTTTCAACTCCTCCTTAATGACAACCCGACACCCTTCCTTTTTCAACTTCCACCACTTTGTCTTCTGCTCTGCCTTTGCCTTCTTCACCTTCCTCACCATCAGCATCATCCTGCACACCACCATCCTATGCTGTTTGGCAACACACTCACCCGCTACTACTTTGCAGTCACTGACTTCCTTTAAATTACATCGCCTGCACAAGATGTAGTCTACCTGTGTGCTCCTACCTCCACTTTTATAAGTCACCCTATGCTCCTCTCTCTTCTGGAAGAAAGTATTCACCACAGCCATTTCCATCCTTTTTGCAAAATCTACCAACATCTGTCCTTCATGCTCCTGTCCTGGATACCAAACCTACCCATCACTTCCTCGTCCCCTCTGTTTCCTTCACCAACATGTCCATTGAAGTCTGCCCCAATGACCACTCTTTCACCTCTGGGGGTACTCTGCATCACTTCATCTCACTCCCTCCAGAATCTCTCCTTCTCTTCTCGCTCACATCCTGTCTGTGGGGCATAAGCACTAACAACATTGACCATCACACCTTTAATTTCTAACTTGAGACTCATCACTCTGTCTGACACTCTTTTCACTTCTAGAACATTCCTGGCAAACTCCTCCTTCAAGATGACTCCGACTCCATTTCTCTTCCCATCCACACCGTGATAAAACAGTTTAAACCCTGCTCCTATGCTTCTAGCCTTGCGACCTTTCCACCTGGTCTCCTGAACACACAGTATGTCCACCTTCCTCCTCTGCATCATGTCAGCCAGCTCTCTACCTTTTCCTGTCATAGTTCCAACATTCAAAGTCCCTACTGTCAGTCCTGGACTCATGCCTTTCCTCTTCTCTCTCTGGCAACGGACACGCCTCCCGCCTCTCCTTCTTCGACGTCTTCGACCAACAGTAGTCCAATTTCCATCAGCACCCTGTTGGTTGACGGCACTGATGGCGGTCGTTGTTAACCCGGGCCTCGACCGATCCGGTATGTGATTCTTTCTTGTGATTCGCATAGTTTATTTGGCATTTGTTTTACGCCGGATGCCCTTCCTGACGCAACCCTCTGCATTTATCCGGGCTTGGGACCGGCGTGAGGGAGAGACACTGGTTTGTGCCCCCTAAATATATGAAAGTCTAATGTTTATCAGTACATTACAGAAAATAATGAACTTTATCACAATATGCTAATTTTTTGAGAAGGACTAGTGTGTGTGTGTGCAAAATGTTGGCAGCAACAGGCATGACTTGATGTGTAGTTTTAAATAAACAAAAACATTTGCTTTAATGTGTGAGGTATAGGAGGTATAGAGGTAGAGGAGAAGAGTACAGCAGCTTTCCAGAAAAAGCAAAAATCAACTCGACATTACAGATAAGTCCAATTTGCCCAGAACATCATGATTATCTAAATCCAGATGTCGCCCACACTTACTGGAGAGCCGAAGTTGTGTCCTACTTCATGGGCAAAGGTGATATGGGAGACCTTTGGAGGCACATGAGATGCATAGTTCTGCACTGTAATAATCCCAGTATTCAGTGACTTCCTCTTCCCATCAGAATATAGCTTACTCTTTTCACAGATGCCACCAGAGCTCCCTGTGAGAACAACCATCAGAAGGTGTGTCAAAAGGCAATCAAGGAAACTGGCAAAAATACAGATTGTCAAAGTGAACAGAAGCAAATAGTAAACAAATGCAATTTTAGTGACATTTTTTTATCATGCTTGATTACGAAGAGTAAACACATTAATTCAATTATTATTATTTTTAATTTTTAACACACTGCTACTGTCACTTTATGTGGATCCGATGTCACAATATTTTAAAAACACATCATATTCCAAAATTTTTTATCCACAGTTTGACAAATGTGCATGTGTGTACCTGAGGGTGCTCCCACCCAAGCCAGTCCTAACACACCATCATCAAAATCTCTGTCAGTAAAAACATAGGCCAGACAATAATCATCATGGTTCTGCTCAGAGTTCAGCTCCAGAAACTTCTCTACACCGATGTTAGCAAAACGGAAAGGGTTGGACCTGTCCCGCTCATCACTCGTTGTATTGATCTAAGATAAAGGATATCCATGATGTTGTGCAAGTTGACAATGAAAACACCACAAGACTTAACACTTGTTAATTACATTACAGTAACAGGGTCATGAAAAATGCAACTGATGCAACAAATGAAGTGACAAAGTTTTTATCCTGTTTAGCATACAAGTACCTCACCTGATGAACTGAATCCTTTCCAGAAGTGATTTCGTAACCTGATTGTTTTCGTAAGTTGAGCCGCATTTTACATGTAAAAGGCCTGATTTGTTCCAAGGCCCCCAATACTACCCCCTAAACCAGTGGTCCCTAACCTTTTTAACACCACGGACCGGTCAACAATTGGCAAGTTTACGGCGGACCGAGGGGGGGGGTGTGTGTGTGTGTAATAGATTGTTTGTATTGTAAATATAAGTTTTATATAAAATATTATTTATTATTATTATTATTAATAATAATAATAATAATAATAATACGGTCATCCCTTGCCACTTCACGATTTGAACTTCGCAGTCTTGGTGCATCGCGGTATTTTAATAAAAAATAAAATAAAAATATTCATAAAAAATTCAAAATTCATGCTGAAACTCGCATGTACGCAAGCGGAAGGCAGGGACCCAAGGCAGGCTGCGTCCATTGTTTACAAATGACAGACTGAAGTGCCCCTCCTCCCCAGTTCAGGCAGGGACCGCCCACTCAACTCACTCTCGCAAGCTGATTCGCTTAGACACGTGACGATGTAGTCTCACACATTCCCGCGGGATTTTTTGTGATTTTGTGATCTTATAGTGTTTGTGAATGTCCTGCACCATCTAAGGCATCCAATGAGCCCAAGAAGAAGCAAAATATGATGACAGTCACCCAAAAAGTGAAGTTGCTAGATATGCTGACGGCGGGCAATACGTATACCCATGTAGCACACCATTACGGCATAAATGAATCTACCGTGCGTTACATCAAAAAAGACTAAGATTAAGATCAAGCGGAGAAGAGCTATTGTCAGAGGTGAGTACAGTACTTAAAGTATTTATATATAAATTCTATTTAAATATTAATACATTACAGTATTTACATATGCATATAACTGTGTAACGTTTAATATACACTTCTTGATATTGTATAGACGCGAAAACATACAGAAATGAGACAACATGGTAGACATGAGAGGGGCGGTCCTACTTCGTGTTTTTTCGAATATCACGGCCAGGTCTGGTCTACATTATCCGCGATATTCAAGGGATGACTGTAAGCACTCCAATAATGTTATTTTTCAACAGCTGAAATAAAGTTGGTTGGGAAGTAGAGCTTGAACTTTTCTTAAAAAAAAACAGGTGATCATGCACCAGCTGGGAGAATAAAGGCTCAGTCTCACCCAAAATCCTGCTATTGTTTGAAACATGTCCAGCACGCCTCTGTTCATGTGCCGTCCCCTTGTGGGTTACATTTTAGCGCTCAAATAACCGACATATAACCAAGAGAATCCGGTCATATTTCAAAATAAAAGACTTTTTCAAAATTAAAGATCGTTCAGACTTGGATAATAAATAAAACGGAAAAACTGAATTATTTCTTCTGCGGACCGGTACTAATTGAGCAACGGACCGGTACTAATTGAGCAACGGACCGGTGGTTGGGGACCACTGCCCTAAGCCCTTTAAAAATTATAAAAGTATACATTTTAAAGCCTCCTTCTGCTTCAATATCGTACCAATGGTAGATGGGTTTGGCCATATTCCTTTGCGATATCACTCAACCACATGACGCACCACGAGCCCGCTTTTTCTTTTCACTTGCACCGGGAATCACTTTCACCAGGAATCTCACACACACACACACAAGCGTGTGCATGCGTGCATGTGCGTGTCTGTGCACGCGTGTGTTGACCATGTCTTCTTAACAGAGTTATAATCATACAAATGTTTATGCAAGGTTAAAAGCCTGAGCCAAAAAATAAAGTTGCAATGAGCACACTCGGAAAAACTCACGAAACAACAGTAACTCTGTCCTTTATGCGTGTTCGAACTCCGTGATGAACAATGAGTCGAAGGCACACGAAAAGCATCATGGGTATTATGGAGATGCTGTTCCCTCTGAGCCAATGGGAGGGAGCTGCGATATGGGTATTATGGAGATGCAGCTCCCTCTTAGCCAATGGGAGGCAGCTGCATCACGGGTGTTATGGAGATGCAGCTACCTCCTGGCCAATGGGAGGCCAGCGGGGCGGGATGTTGGGAGATAGCCAATGGGAGGCCAGCAGGGCGAGCTGTTGGGAGATAGCCAATGGGAGAGCAACTCGCGCATTGTTTGAATTTTTGAGATGGCACATTTCGTAACGTGAATTTGTTTTGTATCCAGAGACGAGAATTTTAGGTAAATGCATTTTGTACCCTTGATTTTTCATTTGTTGGGTCTTTCACAAGGTGAGGTACTACTGTACTTGAGCAAAAAATAATAATGAATTAAAATTGAACACCAGTGGTTCTTCTACTGGGCACATGTATACAGTGGAATAACCTGGAAAATCTGTCAAAGACTGCCAGTTTCATTATGACTTGCCATAGTTACAATGAAATGTCTCCCCCTTGTGGGTGGCATATGGATAACTCCAATCTCACCATACATTAAAAGAATAGGGATAAGTTGCTGTGACTCAACCTTTCAAACATTGACCTTTCAAAAACAAAATATTTCCAGAACATGGGTGGGATAACAATGACCATGCATGGCTAAAATATTTCTAGTGTGTAAATATTTATAAAATATGGTAGTTCTATCAGGAAATTGTTCACAAACAGCCAAACAGACACATATATTAACAATACCTCCAATAGTGGTGTATATGCAGAAGTAACAAACAAAAACTAAACTGGACTCACCCTAATTCTCTTCACCATGAAACTAATATTGCGGATACCCAGGAAATCCGTACCCTGATAGATTGCATCAATCGCCTTAACATGGCTGGAAATCTGGAACATAAAAGCACAATTTCTGAGCTGCATAAATATTCTCTCTCTCTCTTTTTTGATATACTGTATTAATCCAATACGGGAACTTATTTCCTCTGCCTTTAACCCAGCCAAAGTTAGCACAAACACTTGGAGCAGACATTGGGGGTGCTGGGAGAGCAGTTGGGAGTTAGATGACTTGCTCAAGGGCACTTCATTTCTGAGGAGGAAGGGAAGGTGCTGTTCACTCCCCCACCACGACAGTCGGGAACCGAACCAGCAACCTTTTGGTCCCAAAGCCACTTTTCTTACCATGAACAGGGCACGAAATTAAGAAAATTTTCCACCGGACAGGGGGGCAGGCAGAAGAAAAAAACTGCAGGACCTCTAAGATTTTTACTGGACCCCAGTTTTTCTGGAATTATTAATTATGTGAAAATATGTTGTCATTTTTCTTAATTCACTTGTTCACCTGTCTTTATGTTTGGTGTACAACAGCTATTATGACGGAAAAAGAAAAATACGTGTAAATCAATTCTCTATCATATACAACTCTTTATTTATTATTCTTCTGATCAAATTAAATACTCAGTGAACAAAGAATAACAATGCAAACAAAAAGATATAAACAAGAACTAGATTGACTCTCTAGATCTAAAGTCGAATTATGTTCTCAAAACTTAACATAGAAATCAGTAACCACGCAATTATCAAATTATGAACATGTTTAATAAGTCATATTTTCTTTCATTTTCCCACTTTTTTGGTGTTTGCAATGTAAAATTGTACTGAGGAATATTACAGTATCAGTACTACAGTTAGCTTTAAATAACATTAAAGTAGTGCGTTAACTCAAACGTTCAAAGTGTGAGTATAGTCACTGGACCTGAAAAGTCTTCTTTGGACGTCGATTCTTTTCATAATCTTAAGAATCTCTGACATTAGTATTACTTGGTCCAGCATCACCTTGGTCAGTCTTTTGATCTTTTACAAAGCCAGTTAACGTTGTCTGTTTTGACATTGTTAGTTACAGTTAAATTGCTTTCATTATACTCGAGGATAAGCAGCAAACCTGGAAGTTACTAGCACGTGATTCAAATTTAGCCAGTGGCTGAGAACTTTTGTTTCTCCCTCCTGCTGATTGGTTGCAGATGATGTGTACACCCCTTTTTTTCTCCTTCGCACATGTCATCAACATGATTGCTTGAATTGTGAATTCACATTTTTAGTGTGTCTTTAATGATTATTTCAGCCCTATGATGTCACTCAAATGCCCTGCATCTTCTCTAGCTTCTGTTAAGGAGCTTTCATTGAAGTGTCATATCTTAGGCGAAGGAGGATTGTTCATTTTACTGAAAAGGCATGCTGTTTGACATGGGAGCTGATATTGGGTAGGATTTTTCCAGACCTCCCACAAAAATGCTGGCAAATGCAGGTGGACTGGTGCTAATTTCGTGCCCTGATTAGGCTACAGCTGCCTGCAAAATTGAACAATTTATTCACACATATGTGAGGCACTCCACCGAAAGTAGGCACCTGTCGCACAGACCACTTTTGAGATAAAGGCCAGAAAAGTAAAAATGGTCCATTTTTAATCGGAATTCGGATTTTTGAATAAACTATTAAAACAAGTATTCAACTATCACTTGCTCACGAGAATTCGACTAAAACTCACTAAAAATGTCTTCTGTTTCCATTTTTCTGGCAAGTACCCTCATAAAACTAGATAAAAACAGTAGCAAACTTACTGGTTTTCATTGCAATTATTCACCGAGTTTGGTACAAGACAAAATATATTCCATACACCAGAAGAACGGCAGTGAAGTAGTCTGTCCATTTTGGACACGGTTTTGATATTAAAATGCTGTTTCAGCGAATAAAATAAAGGTTATGAAGACAATTTGCTCGTAAACAATGCAGGCTAGTTGCTCAGGAAGGTCTGAAACGAGCACACTGATTGGTCAGCTCGGGCATGCAAATGCGCAGTGCCCGTCACAAGTTAACTTGCGGTTTACTTCTTGCTTCTGGTTTACTGCATGTGGAATTTATCTCCGTCTTTATTTTCAATAACAGTCATTAACTTCATTTATAAGATTGTGAATACACAATTTCTGGAAAAGGAGAGTGACAGGTCATCTGTGATGTCTAGCAGCATTAGTATAGATGTTAAATTCAACATGAGAATTGGGCTTTGAAGATGCCAGATTGCTTGGCGTTCTTGAAGATTATTTCACTGGCGAGTATTTTTCCCTGCATGCAAAATTCGATGACGGAATTTTTTTTTATTATTTGATTTCTGTGTAATCTTGTCTGGACTGGACATGCTGGATCGTGGGTTGTTTAGTTTTGTATGAAAATTGGTCAAGACCTGAAAATTATTTAAATGTTTCATTCCTTTTACAGATGAACAAACTGATGATGATGCCAGCTGTGTTGATGAAGATTTTGATTTTAATCTTGATGAAGAAGAGGCATCTGGTAATAAAAATGTGCATGAGTGGTGTTTGTGAAGATGTGATCCTTTCTGCTGAGCAGGATATAGATTAAGATGATAATGAGGATGGTAGAGTTGATGAAGCTTACTTGTATAAAGAGATCAGAGAGTTTTGTTATATGGTTTTCTTATATATAGTTTTCTTAATTTCAGTGTGACTGTGCGAACCTGACAATGTTTTTTTTTTTTTTCAATCAGTATCATTTGAAAGCATTTGAAACTTTATATAAAGGTCAAAAAGATACATACTGAGTTTATTGGAATAAACAGAAATGGGAAAAAAAAGTCAGTTTTTTTGTTAATTTTTGAGGGTTAACACGGTGACTGATGGGTTTAAAAAGGGTCAGTCAGATTAAAATGAGGATGATTACTCTCATCATCTCTTCCGAAAACTTTTCCTAGACATGTTTTCTAAAAGTTTAAATGGCTGAAGTGCATAAAAATGTTTGGTTGCTAAGGACTAATGATCTTGGAAGAAGTGTAATCCTTGCACTCATTTTTCTCTAAAACGTCTTTTGAAAATTTTCGTTGAATGCTGACAAGAAATGGCATAGCTTGGTCAGTTTTCAGGGTATTGACAAACTGTTTGCTGCATTTTGCAGCTTTGGGCCTCCTCTATCTGACTGTATAAAAAGATCACTTTTCATTTTTGGACACAAGAGCCTACTTTCGGTGGAGTGACTCACATATGTGCACAAACCTACAGCTGGATTACGCTTTAAGCTTTGGAAAGTAATACAGTGGTATTAGGAGGCACCAGGCATCTATATCTAACTGGGGGTGGGGCCAAACTCTGAACCACTGAGATTCGGAGGAAAGTGCTCTCAGTTCTGCATGCATTAGCTCAGAGACACCTGGACAAAGTGATAAAGGCAAGACAGTAATGCCATCACTCTCTTCCACCCTCCTATAGTTTTGCTCTCCTGACTCCCGGCTGCACAGAACTGTGGCACTGCCATATCTGAACTGGTTTCTCATGCAAAAATAAGTGATTTTTTTTTTTAGCTTTTGCACCATTCTGAATCCTCCATAGGCAAGCTAATAGCACAGGTTGATGCTTATCATATCAGACACATATCATAGCAGTGACCAAAAGTTGATCTTCATGGTGGCATATTAAATCTATATATTTTCTCGGATGACAAGAAGCTCTGCCTACACTAGGCTGAGTGGGAGCTGGCAGTTGTTTATTCAGGCTGAGAGGTCTGTGTGCCAAGAAAATGTGAGACTGACGAAATGATCCCAGTGGTGTACAGCAAAGAAAGGAGCAAACACATGCACCCTCGACTTGTTTCTCCATGACCATGAATATTCAAATCTTGCAAACAAACCATTTATGCAACTTCTAAGAACAGCATCCTGAACTTCAGCAGATATTACCTGAGCAATGACAGCCTCTCTTGTTTTATAGTATTTGTAAAAGAGGTGGTCAGTTTGGATGAAGAGCTGGCAGGTATTTTTTTCCACCTGTGTCATCCTCTTTTTCCTCTGTAACACATGCTCATCAGATGACTTCTCTGAGCCTGCCTCCACATCCTGTATGAAAACAAAAACACTTTAACCTTACTATATTGACTAATATTTTCAATATTAAACTATAGACAGAATCATGAACAAGCACCTCTGAAAACAAAACCTCAGTAAAAAATCAATTAACTGCATTTATTAGAAACTAAACACGAACATGTAATTTGATTGGTTCATTACCTCAAGATGATTAATACTTACATGCTGAAAAAAATGGATGATGGTGAATAGTGCCCGAGATAAAAAGTCAATTCAGTGACATGAACTGAGAGTGCATAACTGTTTTAGTATATAACACCTGAGAACAAAATAAAAAAAGCCCACAAAAAATAGACATATCAATCTTCTTCTTTTCCTTTCAGCTGTTCCCTTCTGGGGTCGCCACAGCAAATCATCTGCCTCCATCTCACCCTGTCCTCTGCATCTTCTACTCTTACTCCAACAACCTTCCTGTCCTCCTTCACCACATCCACAAATCTTCTCTTTGGGCTTCCTCTAGGCCTTCTGCCTGGTAGTTCCACCCTCAGCATCCTACTACCAATATACTCACTATCCCTCTGTATATGTCCAAACCATCTCAATCTAGCCTCTCTGACTTTATCTTCAAAACCTCTACCATGTGCTGTCCCTCTGATGTACTCATTCCTGATCCTATCCATCCTCGTTACTTCCAAAGAGCCAAAAGAATCTCAACATTTTCATTTCTGCTACTTCCAGCTCAGGCTCCTGTCTTTTCCCCAGTGCCACGGTTTCTAAATCATACAACATCGCTGGCCTCAACACCGTCTTGGGTCCTTGTCATTCATACTTAAGTATTCTGTCTTACTTAGGCTAACCTTCAATCCCCTCCTTTCCAGGGCATCCCTCCACCTCTCTAGATTTTCCTCCGCTTGTTCTTTGCTCTCACTACAGATCACAATGTCATCTGCAAACATCAGTCTATAGAGATTCTTGTCTAACCTTGTCTGTCAGCCTGTCCATCACCATAGCAAACAAGAAGGGGCTCAGAGCTGACCCTTGATGCAGTCCCACCTCCACCTTCAACTCATCTGTTACACCGACAGCACACCTCAACACTGTCTTACATCTCTCATACATGTCCTGCACCACTCTAACATACTTCTCTGCCATTCCAGACTTCCTCATGCAATACCACAGTTCCTCTCTCGGCACCCTGTCAATATGCTTTCTCCAGATCCACAAAGGCACAATGCAGCTCCCTCTGACGTTCTCTGTACATCTCTATTAACATCCTAAAAATAGACAAAATAAAATTTCATATTAAGCCATTTATTTATTTATCCCGAATGGTGTTTTGTTGTTGGGCTTCTGCGCTCGACACGGTTTGTCCATCACAAACACCATGTTCAAACATAAGGGTGTCCATAAGTGCACTTGGCACCAGGACACCCTAGGTCGCAGTTCGATGTTGAACTTTGCAGTCATGTCACCAGATTTGTGACTGGATGTTCTGGACACTCAGGTGAAGAGAGCAGCTGAGCTGTCAATCGATCAACACCTGATAGTGAGTTGGCTCCGACCTGGCAGGCCCAAGCGTGTAGTTAGGGTGACCTGAAAATATTTAGCAGAGTATCCTGTCAGAGGACCCTTTAACTCCCACATCTGGCGGAGCTATAACCACATCTGGAAGGAGGGGGGAGACATGGAATCCGAATGGGCCATTTTCCGTGCCTCCATTGTTCAGGCAGCAGGCCAGAAGGTCATCAGTGCCTGGTGTGGCGGTGACCCTCGAACACGGTGGTTGACACCTGCAGTGAAGGGGGTCGTCCAGCTGAAAAAGGAGGCCAATGGGACTCCTGAAGCAGCAGACAGGTATCGGCAGGCCAAATGTTCCACAGCCTGAGCTGTTGCCGATGCAAAATCTCAAGCATGGGAGGAGTTCAGGGAGGGCATGGAAAGCAACTACAGTGGTGCCTCAACTTATGAGTGTCCCTAATAATGAATTTTCCATGACATGAACCTCGATCCCACCAAAAATCTGCCCCATCCAACGAGCAAATTTTCACCTTATGAGCTCTGCTGGGGAAATGACTTATCTGGGTTGAATAGCCTTGTATTCTTCTGCGCTCCAAGAACACCTTCTGCAGTGCTTCTCAATTATTTTATATTGTGCCACCTATAGGAATAAAAAAAATAAAAAAAAACATACCCTCGAGCGTGACTATAGTGTTTACTGCAGGTCATATCGTCTGCTCGATGCTTTCTCCCTACACTATAGGGAACACAGTGAGAGCGCCACTGCCACCTAGTGTAGCGGATGCGCAATCACACGACAATTAGGCTCATGTGCCGGCCGCACACAAGTTTTTCTTTTCTGTGGTTCGGATTTTTTTTATTGTGCATATCCCAGTGTTTCTAAGATGGGTCGTAAGAAGGTGGCTGATGTATTCAAAAGGAGAAAATCAATTTCTCTTGAAACAAAGCTTGAAATCATAGCTAAACAGGAAAAAGGAGTCCGCGTGGCCGATCTGTATAAGGAGTATGGAAAGAATGCATCGACCATCTGTACAATTCTCAAACAGAAGGCCATATAGTGTTTAATCTAAAAGAAGATCAGGACTCAACGATGAGATGGAGAGGCTTCTCCTATTGTGGATCAAGTCAAAAGAGATCAACAGCGATGGGAGTGTGGCCAAGGAGCAGAAGACAAGTGGTCAAAATTAGTGAATTGAAATTCAGCAGTTAAAAAAAATCCAAAAAGTTTAAATAAATAAATAAAAAAGTAAAAAACAAACAAACAAACAAACAAAAAAAATTAGTAGTTTAAGTTAATGTTAAGTGCTATTCTTAAATTCAGATGCATTACTGTATTGTTGATTGACTTATTGTTTATTGTTGTTTACTATTTATTGTTAATTAAAGTATTATTGTTACTGTATACGTGTTATTATTGTGAAATGTTTATTGTTAAATGTTTTTCTTACATGTCTGTCTGTCTGTCTTCCTTTCGGCTTTTTCCCTTTTACTCGGGAGTCGCCACAGCAAATCATCTGATTTGCACATTTTCATTTGGCAGAGGTTTTTACGTCGGATGCCCTTCCTGTCACAACCCTTTTAGCAAGGGACAGAAACACGCTGACGACTTTGCAGCCTATGTATGTACCATGTATGATGTCAAAAATACATGTTTGTGTCAGGTTATGAGTTTCGAGGGGGCTGGAACGGATTAATTGGTTTTCTATTGTTTCCGATGAGAATTTTTGTTTCATCTAACAAACGTTTCCACTTAAGAGTTTGCCCTCGGAACGGATTAATTTCCTAAGTCATAGTACCACTGTATGAGTTGGTCTCAAAAAGGTTCTAAACAACCATCCGACGCCTCAGGAGGGGGAAGCAGGTCTTCACAAATACTGTTTACAGTAGAAGTGAGAAGCTACTTGCCTCGACTGGGGATGTTGTCGGGAGGTGGAAGGAATACTTCGAGGACCTCCTCAATCCCATCAATATGTCCTCCATGGAGGATGAAAAACCCTGGGGGTTTGAGTGGGCATCCACCCATCATTGTGGCTAAGGTTGCCAAGGTAGTCTCAAAGCTCCTGAGTGGCTGGGCCCCGGGGGTTGATGAGATCTGCCCTGAAAATCTCAGGGTTCTGGATGTTGTAGGACTGTCTTGGCTGGCGGGTCTCTGCAACATTGTGTGGTCATCGGTGACCATACCTCTGGATTGGCAAACCGGGGTGATGGTCCCCTTTTTCAAAAGGGGGAGTGAAGGGTGTGTTCCAATTATCATTGAATCACACTCCTCAGCCTTCCCAGGAAAATCTATAGTTGAACCTCAGATTCAGGAGGAACGATGTGGTTTTCGTCCAGGCCGCAGCACTCTCAACCAACTCAAAACACTACAGAATCCTGGAGGGAGCATGGGAGTTTGTCCAATTTGTCCAAACATGTTTTGTGGATTTAGAGAAGGCTTTCGACCATGTCCCTCAAGCTATCTTGTGGGGCGTGCTCTGGGAGTACAGTGTTCCGGACCCCTTGTTATGGGCCATTTGGTCTCTGTATCACGGGCACCAGAGCTTGGTCTGCATTGGTAACAACAGGTTGAATTCATTTACAGTGAGGGTCGGAGTCTGCCAAGACTGTCCTTTGTCACTGACTATATTCATAACTTTTATGGATAGAATTTTTAGGTGCAGTTTTTGGCTTCATCAATCAAGGACCTCAGGTTCTAATTGGAGCGACTCGCAGCCAAGTGCGAAGCGGCCGGAATGAGAATCAACAGTGCTACGTCCAAAAAAATGTTTCTCAGCCAGAAAAGGATGGAATGCAGCCTCTGGGTCAGGCATGAGGTCCTGTCCCGAGTGGAGTTCAAGTATCTCGGGGTCTTGTTCACGAGTGAGGGGAGGATAGAGCGGGAAATCGACATGCACTGCAGCCTCTGCTGTAAAGCAGAGTTCGTACCAGTCTGTCATGGTAAAGAGATAGCCAAGCCACAAGGTAAAGCTCTCAATTTACCAGTTGAGCTACATTCCAACCCTCACCTACGGTCAGGAGCTTTGGGTAGAGACCAAAAGAACAAGACCATGGATATAAGCAGCTGAAAGAGCTTCTTTCGTAGAATGGTAGGTGGTAGGGTGAGAAGCTCAGTCATCTGGGAGGAGCTTGGAGTAGAATCGCTGCCCCTCCGCATTGAAAGGAGTCAGCTGAGGTGGCTCAAGCATCTGGTTAGATCTTGTTGCTTAGGCTGCTGCCCTGTGATCCAACCCCGAATTAAACAGAGGAAGATGAGATGAGATGTGGAAACAAAGAAAAGCAAACTTCAAGTGCACGCATTTGATATTGAACATGAACCAGATTTGTCCCGATCATATTCCGATGGTAAATCAGAGAACATAGTCATCAAAAAATATCAGTTAATTGTTACAGAAGAACTCTATGGCAGTGCTAAAAAATTTTGAGTTTGGAGAACACCAGGTAAGCAAAGGGGAATAAACAAATCATGGTAACATTCGTACACGTGGGGTGTGATCAGTGTAACATTAGAACACATCATTTTCTGTAACAGCTTAGGGTCGTGGGGAGGCTGGCACCCATCCCAGCCGACTCCAGGCGAGGGAAGAGTACACCCCGGACAGCTCGCATGGTCATTGCAAGGCAGAAAAACGCTGACGGATTTGCAGCCTACTCTTTTCAAAAGTCAGCAATGGTTCTTTTACAGCCTCACACCATAGACACCGAGAGACATGGCTGGCCTTTGATAACCCAGTTAGCTGCACTGGGGGGGGGACAGTGCCAACCTTGTGGAGAGTGGGACTCGAACCCCCAACCTTAGGATCAGCAATCCAGCACTCTATACCACTAGACCCACCACTGCTCATCAGTGTAACATTAGTATACAATTTGGGGGGAAAATAGGAGCAACAGAGTATAAATCCGTGTGCCATCGGTACAGATGATAACTTTGGATAAAAAGTCAGAATAAGATCCAATAACCCGGAGTCCAAAATTAACTGAAACATCAGATTCACATCAGAATATTATCAGTTCAAATTAGAATCATGGTGGATATCATGTGAGCACACCGTCAAAATTAAAATGTCAAGCTTATATTTTACATATACAGACGCACCCCGACTTACGTTCATCCGTTTTACGTTTGCCCCCCCCCAAAAGTAAAATTTTGAGTTTAGACATACCTACGTACAAACTACAGACTGAGTGTATATATCTCAGTTATATAGCGTGTTACCCTTGTGTTCAGATGTTGTCTCTGTGATCTGTTTACACTGTTTTGCAGACTTTTTTTAACCCTAAGCAAATATGGTTGGTCAGAAGTGTAAGCCTACTAGCATGGGTGCAGGTCTCATACACAGAGATGAATTAACTATCTGCTCAGATCGGCACAATCTAATGTATACTCAGTTAAGCAAAGAGAGTTGTAATATGAATGAAAACCCGAATGCACAAATTACAGATATTTATTATCTTTTAGCAGAATCCTAAGAGTGTATACTTATTTTTATATTAATATTCATTAGGATCTGTACTTGTTCTTTGTATGCATCTCTTGAATAAAGTTTACTTACTTACACACACAAAAGAAAGAACTCTCCGCTTTGCTGGGATTTACATCAGTGCAGGCTGTGTTCTAAACGAGTTCAACGGCACCCTTGTGCACTTGAAAGACTGGAAGTCTGTATAACCCACAGCAAGTACACTATTTTCACAAGTACACTACTTTCAGTATTGAGCGCCTCGCATATTGTCACCTGGGGTGTTTTATGAGATACGGTAATGGTATTTATGGATGTATAGTACAGTATGAGCGTCATATATCACATGTCATACGTCACTGTAACAACATATGTTCACTTTCAACTTACGTTTGGCCGTCCTGAACCAATTAAAAACATCAGTCGGGGAGCGTCTAACCATGGCAGAAACCAGTCAGGTACACTTTGTGCTAAGAGCCAATAGCACTGTCTAACAATTGCCTTCTTTTGATTCAATTTATTCAGAGCTTAGTCCATACTACACAGAAACTTGGGTTCTTAAAATTGGGGATTACGCTCATTTTGAGTTTTACGATGTAGAAATACAAGAAAAACAAAAAACAGGACAGCTTTTTATGGTTTATTTTTTCCCCTTTTGAGGAGATGAAGTGGCAGAATGGTTAGAATATCTGCCTCACAGCGGTCCTGGGCTCAAATTCCATGCTCGGGGGTTTTCTGGATTGCGTTCTGAGTGTTTTCCCCAGGCTTGCATGGGTTTCCTCTGGATACTCCAGTTTCCTCCCACAATCCAAAGATAAGCATCTTCGGCTAATTGACTGTTCCAGGTGTAAATGTGAGTGCAAATAGCTGTGTACGTGTTGTCCTGTTCAGGGTGTACCCACCTTCACCCAGCATCAGCTGAGATATGCTCCAGCCTCCAAATGACTCTAATAAAGGATTAGTCAATTGGGCAACGAATAAATGAACCAATGAACTTTTAATTTTAAAGCACAATAATGATGACACAACCTGCTCAAAGTGACCGTGGCAAACTGTAATCGTCCGTTTCGAGTTTTAATTTTAATTCTGAGATAACGGGCCAATCAGATCGCACCGTTCATATGCAGGATATATTAACCATTACTTTATAGTCTCAGGACCATCTTTATTATATTATATATGTGAGGTGCTCCACCGAAAGTAGACGGTTGTCACACAGACCACTTTTGAGATAAAGGCCAGAAAAGTAAAAATGGTCCATTTTTATCGAAATTCGGATTTTTGCATAAACCATTAAAACAAGTATTCAACTATCACTTGCTCACGTGAAATCGACTAAAACTCACTAAAAATGTCTTCTGTTCCCATTTTTCTGGCGAGTACCCTCATAAAACTAGATAAAAACAGTAGCAAACTTACTGGTTTTCATTGCAATTACTCACCGAGTTCGGTACAAGACACAATATAATCCATACACCAGAAGAACGGCAGTGAAGTAGTCTCTCCATTTTGGACACGGTTTTGATATTAAAATGCCGTTTCAGCGAATAAAATAAAGGTTATGAAGACGATATGCTCGTAAACAATGCAGGCTAGTTGCTAAGGAAGATCTGAAACGAGCACACTGATTGGTCAGCTCAGGCTTGCACATGCGCAGTGCCCATTACACGTTAACTTGCGGTTTACTTCTTGCTTCTGGTTTACTGCATGCGGAATTTATCTCCGCATTTCTCTTCAATAACAGTCATTAACTTTATTTATAAGATTGTCAATACACAATTTCTGGAAAAGGAGAGTGACAGGTCATCTGTGATGTCTAGCAGCATTAGTATAGATGTTAAATTCGATGCCAGAATTGGGCTTTGAAGATGCCAGAATGCTTGGCGTTCTTGAAGATTATTTTGCCACTGAGTATTTTTCTCTGCATGCAAAATCCGATGACGGAATTTTTTTTTATTATTTGATTTGTGTGTAATCTTGTCTGGACTGGACATGCTGGATCGCGAGTTGTTTAGTTTTGTATGAAAATTGGTCAAGACCTGAAAAATACTTAAATGTTTCATTCCTTTTACAGATGAACAAACTGATGATGATGCCAGCAGTGTTGATGAAGATTTTGATTTTAATGTTGATGAAGAAGAGGCATCTGTTAATAAAAGTGTGCATGTAAAAGTGTGGTGTTTGTGAAGATGTGATCCTTTCTGCTGAGCAGGATATAGATTAAGATGATAATGAGGACGGCAGAGTTGATGAAGCTTAGTTGTATAAAGAGATCAGAGAGTTTTGTTATATGGTTTTCTTATATATAGTTTTCTTAATGTCAGTGTGACTGTGAAAAAAAAAAAAACACTGTCAGATTCAATCATTTGAAAGCATTTGAAACTTTATATAAAGGTCAAAAAGATACATACTGAGTTTATTGGAATAAACAGAAATTAAGAAAAAAAAAGTAGTTTTTTGTTCATTTTTGAGGGTTAACACGGTGACTAACGGGTTTAAAAAGGGCATGTCAGATTAAAATGAGGATGGTTTCTCTTATCATCTCTTCCGAAAACTTTTCCTAGACATGTTTTCTAAAAGTTTATATTCCTGAGGTGCATAAAAATGTTTGGTTGCTAAGGACTAATGATTTTGGAAGAAGGGCAATCTTGGCACTCATTTTTCTCCAAAACGTCTTTTGAAAAAGAAATGGCATAGCTCCGTCAGTTTTCAAGGTATTGACAAATTTTTTGCTGCATTTTGCAGCTTTGGGCCTCCTCTATCGGACTGTGTAAAAAGCTCATTTTTGGACGCAAGAGCCTACTTTCAGTGGAGTGGCTCACTCACACACACACACACACACACACACACACACACACACACACACACACACACACACATATATACATACACATACAAACAAGTGGACAAAATCTCAGCTTGCCACAATCACTGACTCTGAAATGCTAGAAATCCCACAAAATGTCATCACAAGAAAGGTTTGCTTTTCTTTTGTTTCTGGGTAGTAAATCCTTGTGTCAAGCAATTCATCAATATCCACAATCACTGCAAATAATAATTGCTACATAAGCCATAAAAAGATTTCTGATACCCAAAACAAGTGTCCAAAATAAGCGTGTCATCCATCCAAGCTCTTTGAAGAGTGCTATTATTCACAAACAAATGAATGAGAATACCAAACTGATGAATTTAGCATGAACTGAACTGCATTGTTCATGTCCCACCCATGCTTGCAGGAGTTCTCTGGGAACCACAGTTTCCTCCAACAGTCCAAAAACATGCACAATAGTTTAACTGTCTGTTCCAAATTCCCCTCAGGTTTAGGTGCGTGTGTGTGAGAGAATGGTTGTGCAAGTGTCGGCCCTGCGATGGCCTGGCGAGCTGTCCAGAGTGTATCCCGCAACCATAATTAGGATTAACCGGCTTAGAAAATGAACGAATGATCTGTACTGTGTGAAGATGTACTGAGAGATAGGACCGTTGAGTCTGACCTTGACAGGCTCTTCCACAGCAGAAGCCTGATATTTCTTCATCCTCTCAAACACCGAGTGGTCTGCACAGCCTCCCTGAGGCCCATACTTGTGAGGATAATCTAAACAGAATGTCAAGCAAGAGTTATAATATTTATAACAGTCACTCTGGTGAAGTGTAAGTTTTGTGTTTGGTCATAATCAGACATATAATTCTCACCGATGTCATCTTCGTGGTAGATGACGGAGTGGAATGGCACGTTTTTATCGCCTAAGTAGCGCTCGGAAGGCTCCACATAATAAGTGCCATGATGTGTATTAATAAAGCCCTCAAACTTGCCATCGATGACAGAACCATGAGTGATGCTGCCCTGCTCCCCTGAAGGTAACGAGAGATTAACAGACTGCTGGACTACAGACTTTTACACACTATTAAAATGCAAATGACTAAAGCACCATTTTAAAATCCTTCCATTCAATCAATCTGCTAGTAATGTCTTAATATTCGAACGGCATACTTAAACAGATTTGAGGATCATAAAAAACTACAGCGCATGCCTAAAAAGAAAACGAAAACAAACAAAACCCCCCCCTCATATTTCTCACCATAGAGTTCTCCAGTATAGATATGTGAGGTGTCATAGGTCACTTCTTCTCCAGACACATCAAGCTTAAAATCTTCTGAAAACAGCTTTGTGTCCCTCCTCATCCTCAAGTTAAAATGCCTGTAAGGATTTCCAATAGATATATTACTGTCTGCAATCTTACACAAACATGAACATTCAGTTAACTACAGATTAAAACACGAGAGAATCCAGGATTACACAAACAAGTTTCCCTGTCAAACAACTTTTACAATATTTATATTTCCTGTGTCCTAAAATGAGCAGAAAGATCTCATTCTGGCAGGTGACTGGAGGACTCGACTCATGATGTCAGAGAAAATGCTTGCAGGAAAGACCGACATACTGGTTACCTCATGGTTTTCAGTACTGGTTGGATTCTGGGAAAATGGCATCAGATATTGGCTGTTTTACCCTCTACATGAAAACAATCAGACAAGTGTGTTTATATGTTATAAAGGAACAATCGGGACTGAATTCCTGATATTTGCATATTCTGTTTCATAGAAACATATGCAAGCAAACACTGGTTGGCTCAGTAGTTCACAGTGTGACCTCACGGCGAGAATATTCAGGGTTCGAATTAGCCAAGAGCATTTTAGTGTGAACAGTGCATTTGCTCCCCAGGCTTTTGTTGCTTTCTTCTTGTAGTCCAGTGATGCAAGCATTACAGCAACTGTCTGCTCTAAATTGCCCAGATGAGTAAATGGTTGTTATTTTCACCAAGGAAGAGACGAGTGTTTTGTGTGTGTGTGTGTGTGTGTGTGTATATACATGATAACTTGAAAACCACTGGACAAATTTCCACAAAATTTTAACCAAATGAGTTTCATGGGTCAACGAAGAACTGAATCAATTGTGGATCTGGATCCAGGGTGATTCTGTAGGATTTAATGTTGCATAATTGGAAAGGGGTAGAAATCACCCAGAATGGGCCACAAGCAAAAAATACAGAGCTCAAAAATATTTGCAGAACAGGTCACGATGGGGCACTGTAATTGTACATTAGCCAAAATAACCCATGAAAGATGAGCACTATCTTGGTGAGGGTCTGCACTCTTGAGTGCATTTCTAGTCTGTGTCAGTGTTAGCCCTGCTATGACAGACCAGACACCTGTTCAGGGTCTACCCTGCCTCTCAGCTCACCTGATGTCAGCTATGCTTGGCTCAAGCTTTCCCTACGACCAAAATAAGCAATATAGATAACAGCTGGATGGAACAAAACCTTTTCAGCATAGAACAGGAAAAGATGCACACAGGATTATTTGCTTTAAAACATCATTCTATACAACCGTGTATTCAACCGTGTCTACAAAGGGCCAGTGGAGATGCAGATTTTCATATCCAACCAAACAAGAGCCACTCCTAAACGTTTCCTGAGAGTGAAAAGTCAATTGATTTGCATAGGAGAAGGGTATGGTTCCTACTTCTAAGACCACCCCGGCCTTTTGTGGATGAGGTTGAATACCCCTGCTATAGTCACAGCTTTACTGATTATTCGATAAGCAATTATAAGCATAATTGCCCAATGCTTTTGAAAACAGTGTGTGATGTACGTGCTGTTATAACAAGACTATAAGTAACACCTGGTTGTCATCACTGTGTGAACATGTACTGCATATGTGCAGAAGATAATCCGATAGAAATGTTTACATCGCTAATATTTTCCATTCAAAATTGTTAGAGGTCGGCGTAGCGGCTTTTTGATTAAATGCCTCAGGGAAATAAGGCATTTCATTTTGATTTGACTCATTACATTAACTCATGTTATTCTGATTGAGTACAAATGTACAATTATTGGATTATTAGGGTCCATGTAAATGTAACTATTACAGGAGAAACTGATTCCTAGGTACCAAGTGCCATTTAAACCAATTTCATAAACCAACAGCTCGCTAATTTCATTAATCAAAGAAGCATAAATCAATTCGTCCAGCAAAAAAAAAAAACTATTCCTTTACTGCAGGGTGAATAAATCCTTGCTGAAGAGTTTTTTATTATTCCCAAAACAGCAGAGTAATAAAAGGACTCCACAGTTGAGCAAATATGTAGGGTATAATTACAGTACTTGTGTAATACAGGATACCTGCAGGGCCTAAAACAGTCTTAATCTTCCATGGGAAACACATAAAGGAAAACACACCTTCCATGAGCGTGGAAGTCCAGGTGAAGGAAGCGCTCCTCATGCGAAATCGCTCGCTTGGCTCTCTGATGTCTGTCGTGCACCAAGTCTGTGTCATAGGACAGTCCCTCGTAGTGCCGAACGTATTTATTTAGAGGGTTGCCATAGTAACCTATGCAAGACATAAAGTAGGACTGGGAATCAGCAATTGAATCTGAAGCATAACTAAAATAAACATCACACAAAGTATTGGAAAAGAGTTTGATGTTCTGAATCAAGAGCAGGCTCAACACTGAATGGATTTATCATTTAGTAAAATAGTCACTGTAGAGTCTACATGACGTACAGCATCTCTATTATGTCGTGAAATTTGTTGTTTGTGGTGATCAGATGATTCAGACAGATACCTTAATCAAGGGCTCATGTCCACCAAATGCCGGCAGCGATTATTTACATTCCCCATTTGGCTCAATATTTAAAGGACTCACTGTCCTGTGTTTACAAACTCACTCAGCACACAACATTCCATACAGTTGAAAGGTTCAACTCTTGGAACTGAGCTCATCAATGTCAGTTCTTTCCATCAACCAAACAAAATCAAGAAAGGGAAAAGACTTAGGCCATATCAACACTATCATCCATGACCTTGGCCGTTTCTGAGACCCAGTCATTTATGAAATCTCTTTTAATGGACATAATGACCTATATTTAATATCTCAAATGGGATGTGGCAAAATCTGTTGAGACTGATTTCAGGTGACAGCCTTTTGTCAAAAGTCGTATTTGTAATTAATTCCAATGTGTCAAAATTTTCACAGCAAATGAACACGGAAGCACGAGAAGTTCATTTTTGTAACCTAGCAACGGTGCACACTTAAGTGTTCAGAAAGTCGAAGGCACTGCCAGCTCGAAAGACAATCAAACAAAACAAAAAACCCCACAATGCATTCAGTGGAATAAGTCCTTTCAAAAGAACTGAATTCTGAAATGCTCAGAATTCAATGTAATTAAACTCCTACCATATCAAGAACTTGAGGTTTAAATGTGTAATTGAATACTGGTGAATAGAAATGTAGCAGGTTTATAGCACAGTAAAAATTATATGCTCATCTTCTTCTCCTTTTCCTTTCGGCTTTTTCCCTTTTTCAGGGGTCGCCACAGTGAATCATCTGATTCGCATGTTTGATTTGGAATAGGTATTTATGTCGGATGCCCTTCCTAACACAACCCTTTAGCAAGGGACAGAAACACACTGACGGATATGCAGCTACGCTTTACGAAAAAGTCAGCAATGGTTCTTTTACATGAACCTCTCACTATAGACAGTGAGAGACATGGCCGGCCTTTGATAACCCAGTTAGCTGCATGGGGGGGGGGGGCAACCTTGTGGAGGATGGGACTCGAACCCCCTACCTTAGGATTCGTGATCCAGCAGCACCCTTTACCACCAGACCACCACTGCTTCTAAACATTATTTGCTCATGCACACAGCAATTCAAACCCTGTAACATCTTGCTGTGTGTGTCCAGTTCAATTAAATTTGGTGATTTTTCATGAATAAATAGTTACACTATTTGACAAATAATATGGAGAGGGGGGAGGGGAGGAGAACTTCTTAAAATGATCATCACAATGACTTTGTCCATACATGGAAATTTATCAGTTATAAATAGACATTAGGTTTTTTCTTCATAATGATAGCATACACTCCTAACCTTCCACTGTATAACCGTATAAATCAAATCAAGTTCCATTTACTGAGTGATTAAACAGAACACCACCCACAATGTTTTCACTAAACAGTATACACCACTAATACACCGTTTTTAAAAAGCTTCTGTTGATTAACAGTGAAGAGGCTCACCAATATAGTCAAAAATATTCAGAAATTCAGAAATAAATCATTCATTATGAAACTAGACTTTAAGATGCTTCGCTACATTTGGTTGGCCAAAAGCAAAATCTGTTGGAATTTTAAGTGAAAAAATTAATGAAACATATGGCAGAATAAAGAAAGTAGTAGAAAGTGACCCAATAAAACCTCCTGTATTTAAAGGGCATATTGAAAAAAAATTATTATTACAGGATAATTAAATATTTGCAGACATGAAACTTCATTCAATAGTTTTTATTCAAATGTATTAAAGATGGCGTCATCCAAATTGAGGCAGTTGTGGTCTATAGACACTTGGAGGAAATTTCTGAAGCCTGCCAACACTCAATGGGTCAGGTCATTCGGAACAGCAGCAAACTCCTGCTGGATATCAATCTTAAGTGCTTCAGGTGTTTGGGGTCAGTGAGTATACACTCATGATTTAAAGTAACCCTACAGTGTGTGTGTGTGTGTGTGTGGGGGGGGGGGGGTGTGGCCCCAACAAAGGGTGAGATCTGGGGAACGGTCCGGCCGCCCATCACTAACTGGAATCACCCGATCCACAAACATTTCACTCAGCACTAACAAAGATGTTTGAGTGGTGTGTACCACATCTCCATCTTTCTGAACTCAAACATCAAACTTGTCAAGATTAAGCTGTTCAAGGTGGGGCAAGTAATGACGTATACAAACTGTACTGTATGACATTTCACAGGTGCAAATAATTAGATTTATTTTGTTTTTTTACCTTTGAAATGTGGGAAGTTTTTGGGTTACCCTGTATTTATAGGTTCACAGGGATCCCTCACTTTCCACGGTTAATTGGGACCGAGATCCCCATGCGACCACCGAATTCCACGGAGTAGGATCAACCCCCCCATGTATGTGTGTATATAATATCAATAAACACATATTCAATGCTATAAATGCTTTTAATAACAATAAAACATTCAAAAATAATGCATAACATAAATAAAATATAAATACACACATACAAATGCACATGTGCACGCACTCCAATGCGCTCCTCACAAAAATGTAAGTAGTTTTCATGGGGGGGAGGGGGTTTGTTTGTGTTTGTTTAGGGGGATTTTTTTTGCATAATTGGCCTTGTTTTTGCAGCATTTTCCTTATTTTTTAATTTGACGCCTTTTTTTTTTTTAAACGCGATGCACTGAAGCCGCATGAATTAAAGCACAAAGTAGCGAGGGATCCTTGTATATAGATTATAATGTTTTCAGCACATCCTAAAATCAGTGGTGGAATAAATCAGAGACACAGAAACAAAATTATGGACTTTTTCATAGATGTTGTCATCTAAAATCCACTTTAGTGAAAAAAAATACTCAAATTAATTGCTTCAGCTAGCCCCGTTAGTACTGTACACGTTATCTCAGATAGTTTCGACTATAGTGAGCAAGCTGAACAAAAAAAAAAAAATTCAATGAATAAAATATAATTCAGCCAATTGTTTTAGATAATTAAACATCACATCTTTAATACTGCAGATAATATTACAATTAAACAACTTTCATAAATTTTTAAGATTTAATATGTCCAGAATAAATCACATCAACACAATCTTTGCCAGACAGAAAGATAAACTCGTTTTGACTTTGTCAAAATGCTAAGGAATAAATAAAATATAAATATCCACATATACAAACGCGCATGCGCGCGCGCGCACACACACACACACACACACACACACACACACACACACACAGGCACACACACACAGGCACACCTCACATAAAAATGTAAGCAGTTTTGTTGGGTTGTTATTTTTGTTTGGGGTTGTTTATTGGCATAATTGCCCTTGTTTCGTGGCATTTTCCTTCACTTTATCTCTAGTTTCCCTTAATTTGCTTCTTTTTTTTTCCCGATGAATATTTTTGAAAAACCTGCAATGCACTGAAGCCGCAGAAACTGAAGCACAAAGTAGAAAGGGATCACTGTAATAAATAAATTAATGCATTTCAAATTGAGCAACACATTTACTGACATTTTCGAACAAAAACAAGTTAATTATAAATCGCCAGCAACAGCACAGAGCGTGACGAAGGTATTTGGCTTTGACATTATGTTGACTGCAATATTAAAAGTTGATATGTTGACGAAACCTTGATTCTGTGTTGATTATAATATTAAAAGAATATGTTTGAAATTAACATACTGAATATCAAAGTTTAAGATATTTATTTCATTCTGCTGTGTTGGGAACATCACATACATAATATAGCATGATGAATGGAAAAAAAAAAAAAAAAAAAATGTCCCCACAAATCCTGGATGACCTGCACAGGGGGGAGAAAAAAAAAGAAAAAAAAAAATTTCTCCCTTCTGGGTGAATCTTTTTTTTATCATGTTATTGCGAACAAAGAATTTTTGCCTGGCCTCATGTTTTCATTTATTTATTTACTATTAAAATGTGTAAAATTTGGTTGCATTGTACAGATGTGCACAGCATATCAAATCACTTTGCACCATACTTTGTACCCCACTCTCTCACCCACACACGGTCAACCTGAGTAGAGTTCACAAACCCTGAGTCGAGTTCATATTTTTTTTTGAATACTGCTGCACAACTTTACCCGAAACATTCAAAATCAAATGAACTTTGCTAACTCATTCAGAAGTCCGTCGCTTCATAGTATTTATTACCAATCTCATAAAGCTATTAGGGATAGCCATATTATAAAATGGCATTTCAGTACACCTGGATTGTCGAGATTAGCACACTAAACACAGCTACTCATTAATATCAACTGCTCATGCAAGTTAATTATTTACTGGAAAAAACACTTGGCAAGTAAAATATTTAAAAAGAAACCACATTATAAAACATATTTTTTAATCATTAATCTGTGAATGTGTTGATTAGCCTCCATCAGCAACTTCATCCATTTGGGAATTAAATTTCCTCCTTACATGGAAACTGATTATTATCCAAAACCTATGTTGTTATTCATCAATATTTAATGTGTCCATATCTATATTAAATCTGTTCTTTTTTTAATTTGACTACATTTTAAAATAATTTACTGTTTCACTAAGGCAAAGTTCATAGCAACAATTTATTTTAATAAAATAACAGACTGTTCAATGCCGAAACTGACCAATCAGCATCAACTATTTAAATCAACTGCATAATAAGATACACTTAAAGATTTGTGAACCAACTCATGAATAGTCGTGAAAATTATGATGTGAAAAATGTGTTTATAGAAATCATTATACTGTGCTCCAATTCCCTCCATACCACCAACAAAGTGAAGCTGAACGTGAGATCAGCTCGTGATTTGTGAAGATTAATTCATTTACATAAAAATTTCAAAACACGAACGACTTCCCTGAACTAGATGTACAAATAATCAGAGCGCTCAATGGAGAAGACAGTCTAGATGGTATTGTTTTTTTTGTTTTTTTGTAAGGCACACCACCTTGTGAATTGGTTGAGTGTGTCAATGTCGGGAATATGACAGGAGAGAATGTAGGGCTGTCACTTCCACCACCCCAGACTTAAAACTTACATGATACAGTCCTTCATAGGGTGTGATGTGAGCGCGGGCCACTGCGGGTTACAGACAACACTACTAATAAATTCATGAACTTTTAAAGTTGCGTTCTGTTAAAAAAAAAAAAAATCAAAGTTTCTGAACAAACTCCAACAGAGTAAGCACACAACATTTGAAAAGGATACGTGGGCAGATACTGATTACCCTCAAAGGGCATGAGGCCACTCCCAATTGTGTGCAGCAGTTTGTAAAAATACGGGTAGCAACATCACCCATCATGAAGGCAGCACATGCTTGCTTACACCCCTCACTGGTTGGTAGTAGTTGTGTAATAGCGAAGTAAAACACTTGACAGGTGGGAACTAACCAGGAGACAAAAATAAGGAGGCAGAGGAGGAAAGGAAAAAAAAAGACATTGGCAGTAAATTTTCAGGTATGGAGGCAACCAGGACTTATAATAAATTAAACCAAAACATTTAAACGTGTTAAATGCCTGCTAACATCCCCTCTGTGAGTTATAGATAAGTCAGACACATGTACACAGACAGAAAATGAGTTTGCCTTTTAGCATGTCTGAAAAATTCTATGTGACTAGGAGTAATAATTCTGTACAATATTAAATTCTCAGATATGACTTCACACACTCCAGAAATAAGGAACAGCCCTATGTGAATTACCCCGGATATGTGTTTAAATTTACACTATAATAAATCACAAGCATGCGGTGATGCTCCAAATACACTACCTTATTATTAATCAAGGTCAACAGGTCAACTAAGCAGCTTATAGATCAGGTGTGTATATTAATAGTTCTCTGCTACAGAGCTGTGTATGGATTAATTTTAATTCCGTCATTAGCATGGGATTGTGAGACATATTACCACCAGGGTAAATCTAAGACTAGAATCCATACATTTTCAACCCATTTTTCCCCCCATAAAGTGGAATTATCAGGGACCAAACACACCTTGGACACCCCATTTTCTCCATTCACAAAAGTGTAACGCCAAAGATCTCTTTATATTTATTTCTTTATTGGTTGTTCAAGGGCAGTGGTGGTCTAGTGGTATAGGGCGCTGGATCGCTGATCCAAAGGTTGGGGGTTTGAGTCTCACTCTCCACAAGGTTGTCACTGTCCCCCCAGTGCGGCTAACTGGGTTATCAAAGACGGGCCATGTCTCTCACTGTCTATGGTGAGAGGCATGTAAAAGAACCATTGCTGACTTTCGTAAAGAGTAGGCTGCAAAGTCGTCAGCATGTTTCTGACCCTTGCTAAAAAGAGTTGTGACAGGAAGGGCATCCGACGTAAAAACCTCTGCCAAATCAAACGTGCGAATCAAGATGATTCGCTGTGGCGACTCCCGAGTAAAGGGGAAAAAGCCGAAAGGAAGACAGACTTTATTGGTTGTTCAAATTCGAGCTTAAGCTACATATAGTTAGTAATGAAATACAGTACTCACTACATATGGCCTGGGATAAGTGCATGAGTTTCAAAACAAGTGACTCTCATCAAATGGAGGTGCTGTAATGAGACATGTGGAACCTAATAAGGCATCACCGCAACCATCCCTCAACCTCTGAAAGAGCATCAGAGACATCTTCACGATGAGTGTGTGCTTAAATGGTTCACAGATTAACCCACACATCAGTCCATTCCAAATGTAAAAAGCCAAACAAACCTCAGACATACACGAGTTTGAAAATATCAGCTTGCAAAGATCTCCTGAGATAACAGACGTTATGGATTTCCGAATGTTTTCCCAAAACAATACCAGTTTCCCACATGCACACACACACACTTTTAGTCATATCAATAAATCCCAAACAAACTGCCCGAAAGAAAATACTAATCATGCTCTGTGTGTGAGTGTGTGAATCATACCTATTATTTCAGAGAAACTTACACTAGATATTCTGACTAGAGTCATCATTTGGTGGTGATCCATTACAAGTAATCTGGATTAAAATAATTACGTAATAGTCAGAATCAGGTATGTATAAAAACAGATGTCATCATTCTCCAGTTACGGTTATTGTATTCTTAAATAGAGAGTCCTCCGACTTCTTAATAGTTGTTTTGTGTTTATTTTTATTTATACATTCTCAAATTATTCAACGAATACTAACATTTTTCCCCAAAAATGTACATTACCATGTGCATCTTTATTCAAATGTAAAACAAGACATAACACATTCAAATATTTTGTCAGCTCCATGATTTTGCTAAAGACTTAAAGGAACCGACTCACCCTTCCCAGAATTCAGTGCAGGGATAATGCGACCCGCTCACCACATCCGCAAGAGCAAGTCAAAAGGACATGTGGCAATGTAAAACACACCCTGAACTAACCACACAGGTGAGGAATCTGTTTCAATTTGGATGAGGTGAATTAAAAGCACCACGCTTCCTTCCCTGTGTAGTCATAAAGGGAGATTTTAAAAAAAATCCTGGTGTCTCATCAGAGCTGACAGCATGCTTTTTTAACAGAGAAATGAGGTGACTATCAGAACTCAAAAGAATTTAAAGCTAAACTTCGGTAAAATTCCTGAAGCTAAGACCTTGAGATAACTTCCAGTAATTTGTTGAAGATATTTTTTAAATAAATAAAAAAAGAATAAGTACCAGGAACCTTTCAGAAGCATTTGTTTATTTAAATATTCTCCTTCACTATATACCCTAGATGAAGTTTTTTACATGCACATTCAACATGTATTAAAATGTAAATAACATGGTCTGTCTGATGTATTAAAACAGAAGTGGAGAATGTGTAGAGGTGTCTTGTTTTATTTTATTCAGAAGTTTACTAGATTAATATCGGCATACAGTTATTTTTGCCATTATCTTGCTTCATATGATATAACATTCAAATCCAATTCTTAGGATTCCATGCACACACGTATGCAACAGCAGCCTTTTCAAACTGCCAAACGGATTTTAGCAGATTGTGATTTCAAAAATGTAAGAAAACAGCACCTGATAATGGTGTATATACATGTGCTACAAGACAGTTTCGAAGGTTTATTTCATTTTTCTTTAAATCAATCTTGCACTTTTTCTTTTCAGAGTGTTACATATGAAAGTTTTGAACATAACTTGCATATTTTCTTTCCTTTAATGGACTTTTATATGAAGACTGAGCCCGATTCTGGTCCGCACCAACAGAATAACAATACAAGACTGAATAATTACTTCAACATAATACATATATTACATATATGTTTTAGATTCGATATAAAACATAACCTCCTGTGAAAATTTCCACTTGATTTTCCAGGAATTTAATGTATTAATGTAATGGAATATGGTGGTGGTAGGCCTCCGTCAGTCCCGAAGGACTATGGCTGCGCTCTGGCTGGTATCCTGGCTGGTGATACTCCCCAGTGCGCAGAGCCCGGGTAGGGAGAGTAATGAGGGACAGGCTGTTACCCAAGCAGCAAGTCCCCCGTCTCGGCGCCACCGGAAGGATCCAATGGAAAGGCAAGTGCCGATACGACTGGGTTCCAGTGCCGCTGCAGGAGAGAATCTACGGTCAATTTAGAATGGCCAATTAACCTACACGCCTTTGGATTGCGGGAGGAAAACGGAGCACCCGGAGGAAACCCGCACAAACACGGGGAGAACATGCAAACTCCACACAGAAACGCCCAGGCCGGGAATCGAACCTGGGCCTTCTTGCTGTGAGGCGGACGTGCTAACCACTACGCCACCGTGCTGCCATAATGGAATAGTTACAATCAAAAATATGAATACGAAGAGTAAGATGGCCCCTTGAAGTCATGCCAGCTGACACAATCCAGCTAGTTACAGTAAAAGCAAGGAATAGTTAATGAAATGGTATCAAAATATCTTATTAAATGGTCTAAAACGTGGGCATAACCAACTGCAAGCATCTTCCACCAAAGAGAAACATCTTACAGAAAATGAGCCATTTCATGTTTATCTGATTGTATGAAACTGAATGGTACAATTTGCTTTTAAAATTACACCTTATCATTTTTGCTGATCCCAAATCAGGTGTTGCTGGTTTTTGCCCAGATGGTTAGGGTTAAAAACCATCTAGGTGAAAAACACCTGGGCCTAAACCTTATGGATGAAACCCATGGAAATCCCTAAATCCAATTCCTTATTAATAAAGCCAAAATGTGTGTTGTTGACTAAAGCAAATATTTTCCACTTTGAGCAAACATACTGTTCTGCAGTTAAAATGTTTTAATCTAACTACTATACACACACACACACTCTCATATATATATATATATATATATATATATATATATATATACATACACACACACACACACACACACACACAATATACTGAAAAAATACATGATTAATCTAAAAAATGTCTGCAGCAGCAGCAAAACATTGATCTTCGATGTCAATAAGTCATAGAACATTGAGAAAAATACGTTTTTAATCAAATCCACATGGGCATTCATTATTTAACATCTCAAGTGAGCAGCAGAGAAAAGCAGCAGTCATTATTTTTTTCCAAGGCGAGGCTGTGTATTATGTGAACATACTGTAATGCTGAGAAATTATTCATTACGGTTACAAAACGACATTAGCGCATTTTAAAATCTTATTTAAAATGTAAACATAGAGCAAATCTAATAAAAAAGAGAAATATCAGACTGAAAAAAAAGAACGAAGAAGGAGAGACCGGTTGCTAACAGCACTCCACCGAGCAAACAATAAAAGAACAGACGCTGTTAGCTTTAGCTTTCCGGAAAATAAACAAACCAAAATAAACACGACGATGTTTTTAAATGTCGACTATTAATCAAAGCAAAGTACGCAGTTCGTGTATAACAATGACATTTAATTTGGCAACGTTCTGATATTAGCTGTCAAGAATTAACGGTTGTGTTTTGGTCCAAAAGCAGTCGACTTCTGAAAGCTGCTACATTAGCTAGCTCGGTGATATGTCGCTTATTTTTGCGAATAAAAGCTCCAAGTTTACACAGTGCACTTATTACGTGTTTCACACTAACTTTAGACCAATGAGTATACTTGTAGTTGATATTTAAAATGACTTGTTTGTTTATTTTCCGTTTAAAAACACCACGGACATTGACATTACGTTGACGGCTCGAGCTTGTCATGTGACTGACTAGCATCAGCCGGCTGCCTCTTCTTCTGTTTCCATCTTGGACAATGCTACTGAGCTAGCTGTGTTATCGGCTAATAATACGCCTCAGTGAGGAGCCCGAAGCTTGTCAGGGAAAGAAGTTAAGGATCAACAATGCTTATATTTCACCAGGTGTGTCTCCAAGTCTGCTTTTGACACACGGAATGTCAAAAGTTGGCATGTTGTAGCTATAAAAGCTTGAACTTTACGACAAAAGGCCTGTGTTTTTCGGCATTTAGCAGTTAGCAAAGCTGCGCGCGCTACCCATGTCCCCTCATCTGCCCCTGTTTTATTTCGTGCAAATTAAATGCTCGTGCTGAGACACGGCTGTGTTTACACTCACCTTGACTGGATTTCAGGGCGTACAATAGGCAAAGCAGTTTTATCACAGTCATATCGCGTAAGTTCATGGTTAGTGCATTGATACACAAAACGCTTTATTGTCCCAGTTGAACGTAAGACGCCCCCTGTGTTTACAGCTCTCTCTCTCTCTCACACACACACACACACACACAGTCCCTTCACACGCTCACTCACCGTTAACGTCATGACGTCAGACACTGGGGAATTAAGTTATCTGGCCCCGCCCCTAGTACAAAAAAATCAATACGAGCCCTCCATGGAAATGAATTTCTTCAGCAACTGAGGCAGTTTTTGTAACACACATTGACCCCAATAAGAAAGATGCAAGATCATACAGTTATGAACAGAAAAGAGACAACTCAGACTGGAAGTGCAGTTGTCAACAGTCAAAAGAATGAAATGTCAGGTCCATCCACCCTCACTCACACCCATTTGCTGAACCTCTATGAGGGTCTGAATTCTGGAGCCTGTCAGTTGGTGAATGTGGGATACATCCTGAACAGCTCACCCAGACTACTCACACTCACACCAAGCAGAAATGTGGAACAGCCAGTTAGCCTCAAGTGCATATCCTTGGACTGTGGAAAGAAACCAGGGTACCTACAGAAAACTCATTCAAGCCCAGACAGAACTTGCAAACTCCATGAGGCCAAGCCCGAAACTCGAATCCTGGTCCTTCTTGCACTGAGACGAACGTGCTTAACCATGCTGCACATTATGAGATGAGAGAGAGAGAGAGAGAGAGAGATTTCCTTTCTTTTTTCCCCTTTATCAGGGGTCAACCACAGCAAATGATTCACATGTTTGATTTGGTATAGGTTTTTACGTCGGATGTCCTTCCTAACATGGCCCTTTAGCAGGGGACAGAAACACGCTGACGGCTATGCAGCTACTCTTTACGAAAGTCAGCAATGGTTCTTTTACATGCCTCTCACCATAGACAGTGAGAGACATGGCCTGTCTTTAATAACCCAGTTAGCTGCACTGGGGGGACAGTGACAACTCTGTGGACAGTGGGACTTGAACCCCCAACCTGAGAATCAGCGATCCAGCACCCGACACCACTAGACCACCACTGCCCCTAACCATGCTGCATATATATATATATATATATATATATATATATATATATATATATATATATATATATATATATAATGATTATATAAAATGAATAATTGGATATATATATATATATATATATATATATATATATATATATATGTGTGTGTGTGTGTGTGTGTACAGCCTGGTTATAAAATGAATAATATATATATATATATATATATATATATATATATATATATATATAGATAGAGAGAGAGAGAGAGAGAGAGAGAGGGGGGATTTTCTGAGTAGTTCCTTCCGTAGGAGAGTGCTCAATACTTTTTGGTAGAGCAAATAATAAAATAAAATAAAAATAAAAGGACAGGACTGTAGTGATAAATGGAGTTTCAATAGAAAATCTATGTCCTGTCCTTTTATTTTTATTTTATTTTATATATATATATATATATATATATATATATATATATATATATATATATATATATATATATATATATATATCCATTTATTCATTTTCTCATCCATTCATTTTCTCTTCCATTCATTTTCTGAGCTGCTTAATCCTAATTAGGGTCGTGGTGAGGCTGGCACCCGTCTGAGCTGACTCTGGGCGAGGACAGAGTGCACCCTGGATAGCTTGGGGAGAAACACACTGATGAAAATGCAGCCTACTCTCCTACTCTTGACTAAAGTCAGCAGCACCAGTTCTTTTAAATGCCTCTCATCACAGACAGTGAGAGACATAGCTGGCCTTTGATAACCCAGTTAGCTGTACTGGTGGAGTATATCAATCCAACTACTGTATTATGTATTCTATGGAGAAGGTGAAGGTAAAGGCTGCTGGGCTTTTTACATCCGAGAATACGAGCATCATCAGTGCCAGAGTTTCTCTCGGTTTCTGTCGAGTGAAACAAGAAAGAATTTACTTCCTTCTGATGGAATGTTAGCCCGTCACAGGTTACCTTTCTAGTATTTTTACTGGCGCCTTCTCAGACCGCTGGGTGGACAGAGGCACACTTGTGGTTGAGACCTTGCCTAAGGGTCTAAGCATCTCTTAATCCTAAGACCAACACTTTATCTACTACACCAGCCCCAACTGGGTTTTTTATTTCTATAGGGGAAGCTGAAGCCAATCCCAACTGATTTCTGTCCAGATGTGGTGTACACAGATTGGCTGAGACAAACAACCATTTACACTCAAATTCACACCTCTGGATAATTGAGATTAGATTATTAAAATAAAATTTGGATGATGCGAGGAAGTAGATAGTCAGAGTACCAGGATAAAACCAACCCAAGCGTGGAGAGAACATGCTAACCCCACGTTTGGATGAGATTCATACCCTGAACCTTCCTGCTATGTGGTGACAGTGCCAACCGCTCAACCCCCCCCCCAAAAGATTAAAATTTTTAAATAAAAACAATAAACTATTTCGCCACAAGTGTTGATGGCAGGTAGTCATATCTCCAATACCATCATCAATAATTTTAATAATAAAATGACAATTGCAATACTTTTCTGGAGCTAAAAAATTACTGATCCAAGGTCGAGCGTTCAACCCCAACGTCACTGTGTTGTCAGTGCTGTAATTTGCCCCCTCCATCTTCTCAAGATCACGCTAGAATTATGTTGCTTCCTTCTGATAACAAAGGTTGTGTCTTGTAATTCCATACAATGAAAAACCAGTTCCATGAAATTTCATCTGCCAGTTGCCCATGGAATATCTATGATCCAGACACTTCATCTATTCATTCTCTGAACCACTGATCACTGACACCCATCTCAGCAGACTCTGGGAGGAGTACTCCCTGGACCGCACCCAGGACAGAAAAACACAGTCGTGTCTTTATCGTTTAGAAAATCAGCAAGGACTTTGACATGCCTCTTACTACAAAGAATGAGAGACATGGCCTGCTTTTAATAAGTTAATTGTACTGGAGGGACTGTAGTGACAACCTGTTGATAGTGGGGCATGAACCCCTGACCTTGGGATCAGTAATTCAGTCGCTACCACTGGGCCACCAATGCCCCATGCCTAACCTATTGCATTACATATGCAAAGTGTAAAAATCTGGCAAGAATGTCCAGGGCTCATGCTTCGACACTCGATGAGGGATTCATGTTCCATGTCTTCTCCAGATGTTTCCTCGCACAGTCTAAGGGCATGTACATTAAGCTAATTGGCTGTTCAGGGACTGATGAGTTGTGCAGGGTGTACTTTGCCTTCGCCCAAAGTCAGCGAGAGTAGGCCCACCTTAGAAGATAAAGATACATGGCTTGTTTTCAACCTTCCCAAATTTTCCCACACCACTGTTATGATCTCTCCACTAGCTTCCTGTAGCTGCTCACATTCTATTTAAAATGCTAACACTTGCCTACAAAGCCAAGCATGGAGCTGCACTTTCTTTACCTCAAAGCACTTATCACACTTCATACTGCACGTTCTCTCAGATCCTCTAGCACGGCGAGACTGATCCCTCACTGTTATGGTCTGTGCTTGCTGGCGGTGTTTTGACACTCTCTCTCTCTCTCTCTCTCTCCCCATACACTGCAGGTGAAGGGTGTGGCTGTTACCTGCAGAGGAAATCCAGAGAGCGCACCTGAATGCACTCATCAATCAGCAAGCTATTAAGAGGAGCGGCGCACTCCCCTCCAGCGTCAGAAGATTGTCCTTCCATGTGATTCCATTTCCCCGTGATCTCTCTGACTCCTGGTATCCTTCTTAGTGCTCAACCAGTTCTGTTTAAGAATTATTCCCAGTGATTTTGGTTTCCTCTGTGCTAAAATAAAGTTGTTGAATCTTCGTACAGGGTCTCCTGCATCTTTGGGTCCGACTCATATACTCCCGTCATCACACTCCCTCTACCAAGGGACAAGGGAATATGCATTTAAACTCTTCTCTGTTCTGGCTCCAAGGTAGAAGAATGAACTTCCTCTGGAAATCCGGACAGCTAATTCCCTAGGTAGGTTCAAATGATGTCTGAAAACATACCTTTTTCAGGAGTACATAGATTAACACTATGCTGTATACAAACACACACCACAAAAAAGGAAAACTCACACAACACTACCACCTGAGTTTGACTGACAGTATACTTCGTCTGTGTTCTAACAAACCAGTATAAGAATATATTCACTGAGGGAGACTTTAAAACTTGTCTGTAAGTCCTCTGGATAACAGCGGCTACTAAATGCAGTGAATATATTCTTATACTGGTTTGTTAGAATATATTCTTATGCTGGTTTGTACTTTTTTACTCTGGTTTTCTTTGCATTTACATTATTATTATTATAAACATAGATGTATCCACCTCTTGTATGCATGGTAATAATAGAACCAAAACTTTAGACTTACTTTGACTGTTCTACCAGAGATCATCTCTACACTGCAGTCCAACGAAAGAATCTTGTTTTGCATCTATCACCGAGACATGCCCGACATGATAGAACCTTCTAAGGGTAGTACCCCATCGGTATAACTCTCAGGGGTCAAACAGAAGCTAATTACTCTGCCTGAAGGTATCAGCACCATGGAGGGAAAGACCTGTGTCTGAGAACTGAGGGTTAACATGAGCAGGTGGAGCTGAAGGACATCAACCTGTTTAAGATTTTACAGGCTGAGGCCTTCAGAAAAGCTCACGCCAAGGTTCATGCACCTTTCTGACTGATGACTGACAATAGAGGATGTTGAACAATCTGGCCAATTATCCATGGAACACCTCTTTATATTCTACTAGGCTCTTTTACATTCAAGGAAACATGTTTAGATGTTCATTCATTCATTAACTGCTTAATCCTAATTAGGGTCGCAGGGAGGCTGGCACCCATCTCAGCTGACTGGGCGAGAACAGGATACATCCTGGACAGCTCACCGGGCCATTGCAGGGTCAACACTCACACAACCATTCATACTCACACTCACACCTACAGGCGATTTGGAACAGCCAAATAGCCTACTGTGCATGTTTTTGGAAACCAGCGTTCTCGGAGGAAACCTACACAAGTATGGGGAGAACATTCAAACTCCTCACAGAAACGCTTGAACTGGGAATCAAACCCATGACCTTCTTGCTGTGAGGCGGACGTGCTAACCACTACGTCATTGTACCACCAATTTAGGGAAATTGATCTGAAAATTAAAAACACCATGTTGGTATGTACTGAATCCATACAACAAAAAGTAAAATAAATAAATAAAAATAAATGTAAATAGTGTGTAATATGTAAAAACAAGGGAAGTAAAAAATTAGCGGAGTATATGGACAATCAAATTCTATTCTTCTTCATCTTCTTCTTTTCCTTTCGGCTGTTCCCTTCAGGGGTCGCCACAGCGAATCATATGCCTCTATCTCACCCTATCCTCTGCATCTTCTTCTCTTACACCAACAACCTTCATGTCCTCCTTCACTGCATCCATAAATCGTCTCTTTGGTCTTCCTCTAGGCCTTCTGCCTGGTAGTTCCAGCCTCAGCATCCTACTATCAATATACTCACTATCCCTCCTCTGTACATGTCCAAACCATCTCAATCTAGCCTCTCTGACTTTGTCTCCAAAACATCTTACATGTGCTGTCCCTCTGATGTGCTCATTCCTGATCCTATCCATCCTCGTTACTCCCAGAGAGAACCTCAACATTTTCATCTCTGCTACCTCCGGCTCTGCCTCCTGTCTTTTCTCCAGGGCCACTGTTTCTAAACCATACAACATCGCTGGCCTCAACACTGTACACTTTTCCTTTCATTCTTGCCAATACCTTCCTATCACATATCACACCGGACACTTTTCTCCAACCATTCCAACCTGCCTGCACACGCTTCTTCACCTCTTTTCCACACTCTCCACTGCTCTGGATTGTTGAGTCTAAGTACTTAAAATCCTCCACCTTCTTTATCTCTGCTCCCTGTAACCTCACTGTTCCTGTTAGGTCCTTGGCATTCACACACATGTATTCTGTCTTACTGAAGCTAACCGTCATTCCTCTCCTTTCCAGGGCATAGCGCCATCTCTCTAGATTTTCCTCCTCATGTTCTCTGCTTTCACTACAGATCACAATGTCATCTGCAAACATCATAGTCCATGGAGATTCTTGTCTAACCTCGTCTGTCAGCCTGTCCATCACCATCGCAAACAAAAAGGGGCTCAGAGCTGACCCTTGATGCAGTCCCACCTCCACCTTGAACTCAACTGTCACGCCGATAGCACACCTCACCACTGTCTTACATTTCTCATACATGTATGGACAATTAAATTTTCATCTGAGCTAAATTGATAAAGCAACTGAACCCCACAATAATTAACAAATGTAATTACTGAGGTAACGATAATGCTTGTAAACAGTCATTATTATTAAGTATTAAGTTATGTAGCAAATACTTGTACTGGCTGACAATTTCAAGAAGTTCATTCAATCATTTTATTTTCCAACGTACATAACCAGTCACACTTAAATTCGCACCTGGAGCAATCGAGAATATCCAATCAGCCTGATGCAGATGTCTTTTGGCTGTTGGAGGAAACTAGAGCATCCAGAGGAAACCCATTCAAGCACAAAAGAACACTAACCCAGGGCTTTCCTGCTGTGAGGCAGAAGTGCTCAGGAGTGTGCCATCACGTTTCCCCAATATCAAGAAAACTCACTTTATAAAGTGAGAAGTGTTTATTCACACCATAATGAATTTCTTTCACTATGACATGACGAGTACAGATCGAGGATAGTTTGGTTCCCTGTAACTTGCAATAAACTAACCCCCATTTTTCTGGTAATAGTGGAATTAGCTTCACTGTTATGCACATTTTTTTGCATATCTAGCTAAAGACATCTAATTTAATCATGGCACAGTTAGTATCCTGTTAGTCCTGCAAATGCCGACATGTTTTTTTTGGCAGAACAATGAAAATATGGAAATTGTACCTGGGTCAGGTCTTATCTACAGTATATATTATATCTAACCCAATGGTGCAAAAATGGATGCAATTTGTCACATTGGTGTAGCTGTAAATGGAGGCATTTGTAAAAGATTTTAGTGTAGGCTACAAAATCCTCAGCTGCGTGGAGGTTCGAGCTGCTTTAAAAATAGGCTTTGGTAGATATAAAAATAGACTGTGATACCAGCTACTATGTAATCATGGTTTCACTTGGATGTCTATGCATTTGGTTTACTCATACAGGACTTGGAATGAAAGTGTTCATTATTCTATCCATATTCATTTTCTATCGCACCTAGCTATCATGACTGTGGCTCAAGGTGGGGCCAAATCTCAGTTGATTTTAGACAAGAGATGGGGTACATCTATCGGGAATTTAGAGTGGCCGGATGATGGCTGGATACGTCTTTAGACTATGGGAAGAAACCAGAGTACCATCAGTAAGTTGTGCAATCACATGGAGCACATGCAAGTTCCACTACCTTACTGTATCCAGATTATCTACATTAAAATATCACCATTTACTGGCAGTGGTGGTCTAGTGGTATAGGGCGCTGGATCGCTGATCCAAAGGTTGGGGGTTCGAGTCCCACTCTCCACAAGGTTGTCACTGTCCCCCCCCCAGTGCAGCTAACTGGGTTATCAAAGGCGGGCCATGTCTCTCACTGTCTATGGTGTGAGGCATGTAAAAGAACCATTGCTGACTTTCGTAAAGAGTAGCTGCAAAGTCATCAGCGTGTTTCTGTCCCTTGCTAAAAGGGTTGTGACAGGAAGGGCCTCCAACGTAAAAACCTCTGCCAAATCAAACGTGCGAATCAGATGATTCGCTGTGGCGACTCCCGAGTAAAAGGGAAAAAGCCGAAAGGAAGACAGACTGGAAGCTTTGCAATAATTATGGAATGCAATAATTATGATTATGCTCATACTGTATATATCTATTTATTAATTCATTTTCTGAACCGCTTAGTCCTCATTAGGGTTGTGTGGAGGCTGGCACCAAATCTCAGCTGACTGTGGGCAAGGGCAGAGTACACCCTGGACAGCTCTCCAGGACACTGCAGGGCAGAAAGACGCTGACGGATATGCAGTGTGTGTGTGTGTGTACACATGTATATATATATATATATATATATATATATATATATATATATATATATATATATACACAAAAACAAAAATTTTTGTTTTTGTTTTTTTTGGTTTTTGTTTTTTTGTTTTTGTTTATTTGCTCTACCAAAAAGTATTGAGCACTCTCCTACGGAAGGATCTACTCAGAAAATCCTCTATATATATATATATATACACACTATATAAGTAAAAATAAAAGGACAGGACAAAGACTTTCGATTGAAACTTCATTTTCACTACAGATCTGTTTCGAGGGGTGGTGAAACCATCCTCTCTTCAGGTGATATATATATATATATATATATATATATATATATACACACTATATAAGTAAAAATAAAAGGACAGGACAAAGACTTTCGATTGAAACTTCATTTTCACTACAGATCTGTTTCGAGGGGTGGTGAAACCATCCTCTCTTCAGGTGATATATATATATATATATATATGAGAGAAAGAGAGAGTTCCTTTCGACTTTTCCCTTTTTAAGGGGTCGCCACAGTGAATGATTGGCACGTTTGATTTGGCATAGGTTTTTACGTCGGCTGCCCTTCCTGACACAACCCTTTTATCAAGGGACAGACAGAAACACACTGACGGCTTTTACAGCCTACTCTTTTTACGAAAGTCAGCAATGTTTCTTTTACATGCCTCTCACCATAGACAGTGAGAGACATGGCCCGCCTTTGATAACCCAGTATATATATATATCAAAGGCCGGCCATGTCTCTCACTGTCTATGGTGAGATGATCATGTAAAAGAAACATTGCTGACTTTCGTCAAAAGTAAGCTGCATAGCCGTCAGCGTGTTTCTGCCCTTTTCGAAAAGGTTGTGTCAGGAAGAGCATCCGATGTAAAAACCTATGCCAAATCAAACGTGCGATGATTCGCTGTGGCGACCCCTGAGAAAAAGCGAACAGTAGAAAAAGGAAAAGATCTTCTTCTTCTTCTTCTTATGCTTTCAGCTTTTCCCTTCAGGGGTCGCCACAGCGAATCATCTGCCTCCATCTCACCCTATCCTCTGCATCTTTTTCTCTTACACCAACTGCCTTCATGTCCTCCTTCACCACATCCATGACATATATATATATATATATATATATATATATATATATGTGTGTGTGTGTGTGTGTATATATATATATATATATATATATATGTATATATAGGATTTTCTGAGTAGATCCTTCCGTAGGAGAGTGCTCAATACTTTTTGGTAGAGCAAATAAACAAAAATAAAAGGACAGGACAAAGACTTTCTATTGAAACTCCATTTATCACTACAGATCTGTTTCGAGGAGTGGTGAAACCATTCTCTCTCTTCAGGTGAAACCATCCTCTCTCTTCTTCTATAATCACCTGAAGAGAGAGGATGGTTTCACCACCCCTCGAAACAGATCTGTAGTGATAAATGGAGTTTCAATAGAAAGTCTTTGTCCTGTCCTTTTATTTTTGTGTATATGTATATATATATATATATATAGTGCCTCAGTCATAGGACGACCACTGGCGACCTGCCCTGGTTATCATCTTCATGGAGGATTAGTGCAGTGGTTTGCCATTGCCTTCTGCACGATGCGAACCTACGGCCAATTAACCTACTGTGCATGTCTTTGGATTGTGGGAGGAAACCGGAGCACCCGGAGGAAACCCATGCGAGCACGGGGAGAACATGCAAACTCCACACAGAAATGCCAAGGCCGGGAATGAAACCCAGGCCTTCTTGCTGTGAGGCGGACGTGCTAAGCACTACGCCACCATATATATATATATATATATATATATATATATATAGCGTAGGCCTCCGTCAGTCCCGAAGGACTATGGCTGCGCTCTGGCTGGTATCCCGACTGGTGATACTCCCCAGTGCGCAGAGCCTGGGTAGGGAGTAATGAGGGACAGGCTGTTACCCAAGCAGCAAGTCCCCCCCTGTCTCGGCGCCACCGGAAGGATCCAATGGAAGGGCAAGTGCCGATACGACTGGGTTCCAGTGCCGCTGCAGGAGAGAAACTATGGTCAATTTAGAACGGCCAATTAACCTACAGTGCACGTCTTTGGATTGCGGGGGAAACCGGAGCACCCGGAGGAAACCCGCACAAGCACGGGGAGAACATGCAAACTCCACACAGAAACGCCCAGGCCGGGAATCGAACCCGGGCCTTCTTGCTGTGAGGCGGACGTGCTAACCACTACGCCACCGTGCCGCCATATATATATATCAATTCACTGTTTTGGAATTTCTGGATTCAGTGCAGATATCGCAAGAGAGTAACGAGACATGCCAGTGTGAAATTTCTGTATATAGTCTGGGGACACAAACATGTACAGCAGCTAAATCCTCTCTGTTCTGGCATCTAGATAGTGAGATGAACTTCCCCTAGATGCTCAGACAGCTGAGTCACCAGGTGTCTTGATGTAGCGACTAAAGGTTTTTACTTTCAGAAATACTTGGATGAGCAGTTTCAAGATTTATTCTTATACGTATTTAAAAAACTGTCTGTATGCTATCTTATACTATTACCTGCCAGGATAGTTTATAGGCTAATGCACAGCAAAAATGACAGCAAATGAAATGTCAGTTAATATACCCATTTTTAGATATTTATTTTTATTGCTGACACTTCTTCACTGCAGCTAACTGTGTTATCAAAGGCCGGCCATGTCTCTCACTATCTGTGAGAACCATTGCCGACTTCTTTTCAAGAGTAGGCTGCATAGCCATCAGCATGTTTCTGCCCTGCGATGGCCTGGCGACTTGTTCAGGGTGTTCTCTGCCCTCATCCAGGGTCAGCTGAGAAGGGCGCCAGCCTCCCTGTGACGAGACATACAACTGAGTGGTTCAGAAAATTAATGAATGAATGCATTTCTCACACCAGTCCGAAACCAAAGGTGTCCTCAGGAGGCGGACTTCTCACTTCTCTGAAACACTGATTAATTTGAGCGCTCACACTGGACAGCCTGTTTGACTTCCTCCTCCCATTTAAACTGATGCGAAAGCAGAGAACTATGATTCCATTTTGGAAAAAAAAAAATACGATTTCAGCCCTTGTTTAAATAAAATAGATTAACATTCTAAAAATAGATTTGTTTAACTGAGTGCATGGATGACAATATAATGGTGAAATCCTTAGTTTTAGTTCACTACGCTTGAATTTAATACTGCGTATTTATTTGATGAGGTGATGCGATGGCCTAGTGGTTAACACAAGAAGGTCCTGGCTTCAAGTGGCATGCACGGGCTTGGGCATTTCTTTGTGGAGTTTGCATGTTCTTTATGTGCTTGTGTAGGTTCCCTCTGGGTACTCTGGTTTCCTCCAAAACTCCAAAAGACATGCATGACTGGTCCAAATTGTCTCTAGGTGTGGATGTGAGTGTGAATGATTGCGTATGTTGGCCCTGTAATGATCTGACAAGCTCTTCAGGGTGTACCCCTGTAGGATTAAGTGGTTCGGCAAATGAGTGAGAGTATGAATAGGAAGTGTCGATCTGTATAATATCTCAAAGTTTCAGTACTTTGTAGCTTGTGCCAAGCATAGAAAGTGTATATATAAAATAAATAAATAAATTAATTAATTAAAAAAAAAACCAAGAAGGTCCAGGGGCAGTGGTGGTCTAGTGGTATAGGGCGCTGGATCGCTGATCCAAAAGGTTTGGGGGTTCGAGTCCCACTCTGCACAAGGTTGTCACTGTCCCCCCCCCAGTGGAGCTAACTGGGTTATCAAAGGCCGGCCATGTCTCTCACTGTCTATGGTGTGAGGCATGTAAAAGAACCATTGCTGACTTTCGACAAGAGTAGGCTGCAAAGCCGTCAGCGTGTTTCCGCCCTGCGATGGCCTGGCGAGCTGTCCAGGGTGTACTCTGCCCTCGCCCGAAGTTGGCTAGGATGGGCGCCAGCCTCCCCGCGACCCAAGTTAGGATTAAGCGGGTACAGAAAATGAACTGAACCAAGAAGGTCCTGGTTTCTTATATACCTTAAAAGTATAACAGAAGCAATATGACCAAATAGAAGATAGACTTTAAATTTTATTTATTTTTATTTTTATTTCAGCAGACTTCATAACAATGAAAACTGAAAAAAGACAAGATTTTCAGAAACATGTTCCTCTAAAATGGAATGTGTAGTTTTGCTGATGTTTCTGTCTCCCTCCAAGGTTGTATAGTCAAGCATGCAGGAGGACTGTCTGAAGTGATGTTTCTGGTTGGCATCTGACTGAGTTCTTCAGTTGGCCTGGGTTGTAGGTCATCACTTATACTCGGGTCAAAGAAGACATTCCATTCACATATTTGAATATTGATTCATTCATCTCTTCATTTTCTGAATCGCTGAGTCCTAATTAGGGTCGGAGGAGCCTAGTCTGAGCAAGGGCAGAGTACATCCTGGACAGCTCAACGAGGCATTGCAAGGCATGTTCATTGCTCAAAGGACAAATGTGTTATGCTGTACAGTATACTGTACAGTACTGTACAAAGAAAAGCAGGCCCTCTGCTGTTCAGAATGCAAACTGCAAACGATTAATAATCAAACAAACAACAATTAAGAAACTAACAAAGAACAAACCAACAATCAGATATATACAATGTGTACAGATGTGGATGGTAAACATGAGTTGTCAAATTGTTATTAAAGTTTAATTTTTGGTTCAGTTAAAGTGCTGTTTGGGATTTTTGTCAGTGTTTTTATGATGTGGAGAGGCTTGGGCCCATTCCAACCGACTCTGTGCGAAGGTGGGGTGTATCCTGAACAGCTTGCCAGTCCATTGTTTGCCAACATACACAGAGACAAACAAACACTCACACCTAGGGCTACTTTGGAACATATAATTAGCGTAATACACTTATTTTTTAAACTGTTAGAGGAAACAGTACTTGTTTGACACCCACACAGGGAGATAATTCAAATTACAAAAACAAACTGCTGGGAACCTGTGCTCGACTCCAGGGCCACCTTCCCGAGTTGGACATGCTAACCGCTATGCCACTATCTGTTGGGCTTTTTACACCCGAACCTAGTGGCTCATAAGGCCGGTGTTTATCCCCGGTTTCTGTAGCGTGAAGCAACTTGGAGTTCAACTCCTCCTGGATGGGACGCTAGTCCATCGCAGGTTACGTTTCCAGTATATATTTACTGGTACCCATCTATACTGCTGGGTGAACAGAGGCACACTTGTGGTTAAGACCTTGCCCAGGGGTCTTGGCACAGTGAGGGTCTAACTGGGATTTGAACTCACAACCTCCCGATCGTTAGCCCAGCGCCCTAACCACTATGCCACCGGCCCCACACTATGCCACTATACCTACCATTAAACTCATTTTGTGATCTGAGTTTTTAAATTTTCTTTAAATCTGTACATTCATACAGTGATTGAATCAGCCAGTTTTCCCCGCTGTTCTGTGAAAGGTTCATCATCATTTTCTGTAACCACTTAATCCTAATTATGGTCACATGGAGGCTGACACCCATCCCAGCTGACTCTGGGTGAGGGTAGAGTACACCCTGGGCAGCTCTCCAGAGCGTCGCGAGGTGGAAACAGGCTGACGGCTATGCAGCCTACTCTTGTTAAAAGTCAGAAATGGTTCTTTTACATGAACCTCACACCATAGACAGTGAGGGCCGGTCTTTGATAACCCACACAGCTGCACAGGTGGAGGGAGACCCCCCAACCTTAGGACCAGTGATCCAGCACCTATACCATTAGGCCACCACTGGGCCACCACTGCCCCTTTTATGAAAGGTCTTTGTGCTGATTTATTTTGGAGTTGTGTTGCCTGTAAAGCTCTCTTTAACTGCTTTTATCACCTGATCCATGTGTGATTGTTCACATTGCAGTTGCTTCTTTCTTTTCCAATGTTTCTGGAATGGCTTTGATCACATCTTCTCTTTTATGACCTATAAAAGGATTGTGTTTCTCTATTAGCCTCTCTGTTTTATGTGTTGGTTTCAAACAAAATGCAACGTCTTTCCAGATTAAAAACATAAATCAAATAAATATTCAGAATTTTTAGTAGATGTTCAGACCTACTCACTGTTAAAACAATAGGCCTGACAGGGAAACACCCTACTCACTTCTTCTTCTTTTCCTTTCGGCTTTTCCCTTCAGGGGTCGCCACAGCGAATCATCTGCCTCCATCTCACCCTATCCTTTGCATCTTTTTCTCTTACACCAGCTGCCTTCATGTCCTCCTTCACCACATCCATGAATCGTCTCTTTGGTCTTCCTCTTGGCCTTCTGCCTGGTAGTTCCAACCTCAACATCCTACTACCAATATACTCACTAGGGAAACACCCTACTCACCAAACCACAAAATACTACTTGGGTTGCCTATCACCCAACACTGAGTAAAAACACAACTTGTCACATCATTACAGAGATAACACACACACACACACACACACACACACACACACCAATTCATGCTCATATTGAAAGGCAAATTGGAACAACCAATAGGCCTAATATGCATGTGGAGGAAACCAGAGTACTGTATGTGGAAGAAACCCACACAAACACAGGCCATCTTGAAAGGCGGAAGGGTTACCAAGGGTAACAAACACAACAACAACAACAAGCAAAATTACCTGTCAGCCACCTGTTCTAATATTTTTGATCACTTGGAAAATGAGGTGTTTCATCAGAAGGTGCCATGTTTTTTTAATTATTAACTACATAAATATGTAAATTTCAGGAAATGAAAGCCAATGAATATACTGTATATGTAAACACACATAGACTTAAGAGGAAAATATTTGCAAGAATATGATTCGTTCAGTTCATCAGTTCATTTTCTGTACCCGCTTAATCCTAATTTGGGTCGCGGGGAGGCTGGTGCCCATCCCAGCCAACTTCGAGCGAGGGCAGAGTACATCCTGGACAGCTCGCCAGGCCATCGCAGGGCGGAAACACGCTGACGGCTTTGCAGCCTACTCTTGTCGAAAGTCAGCAATGGTTCTTTTACATGCCTCACACCATAGACAGTGAGAGACATGGCCGGCCTTTGATAACCCAGTTAGCTGCACTGGGGGGGGACAGTGACAACCTTGTGGAGAGTGGGACTCGAACCCCCAACCTTTGGATCAGCGATCCAGCACCCTATACCACTAGACCACCACTGCCCCGAATACGATTCGGTCATCGTTAAAATAAATTCCAATTCCCTTTCAATTTCATGTATCCAGTATACGGTACAGTACACAGGGAAAGGCAGGAATGACCCTCTTTAACCTAAGAAGAATGACCAATCAGCGTTGGTTCCTGCTGTCAGGCGCCGCCATGAACCAATCATATGCGCGAACAGAAATCACGTGCTGTTGTCAATTTTTTTTGATGTTGTTGTTGCTCCTTGCTATTATTTTTCATAAAGAAATTGTCAGCACGAATGACTTTAATATAACGCTGGTGATCTTGTAATGTTTTCACAGCGTCTTTCCTCGAGCGGGTATGTATCCTCAGTTTCAATTCGGACTATATTCTTAGTAAATAAGTGAAATTGATATATATAGATTTACGGAAAAGCTGGTGCCATGTCCGTTTTAGCATAGCAAGTAGCCAGTTCGAATGGGATTGTGTTGTTTATTTGATGGATGACAGATTCAAACGTTTATTATAATTTCTCATTAACTTTGAATGAAAATCTACAATTGATATCTCAGTGTTATGGACTGAATGATACTGGTTATTGGGTTGGTAACGGTTCTAAGTGACCTATAGAGGTGTATGTCGAAAGTAAATGCGAGTCTGTTTATTATTATTATTATTATTATTAAACTAGTTTTCTACGTACATTGTGTGTGTGTGTGTGTGTCGATACAGTGCTGTTGTGTTACATGATGTCACTTAAATTGCTTATAATGTTAAAGTTATGAGCTCATAATGCTAGCTGGACACCACCCTGGTGAAAGGAAAAGGAAAAGTCCACCCTGAAATGTTTATGTTGAAATATTTGTGCCTGATGTTGTCTGTAGTTGTTCCTTTTGAGATATTCAGACTCTCTGACGTCACTGTTACGTTAATTTCTTAGTACAGTAATTACTTATTTGACTGGCTAGTAAAACCCTCACAATAGAGGACATGATACAAACCATTCCAGGCGTAGCCAGCAGTGATGAAGGCGATTCCTGCCATTGGTAGTTTCCAGAGAATACAGTTTTGTCATCATCCAGAAGCTCCATGATTCCCTGTGGCAACTCTCAGAAAAAGCCAAAAAGAAAGAAAGAAAGAAACTGATCTTACAGATATATCCAGGAATCCATAGGTTCATTACTTTGATATCTTGGCTATTACTACCACAAGTGTTATTTCACTCCTAGGGGCAATTGGGTTTCCTCCCACAGCCCAAAAGCCTATCCATCAAGTTAATTATCTCAAAAACAATTTGGCAAACTGGTTGTTCCAAACTGTGAATATCTGTATGTGTTGGCCCTGCAGTGTGATTAGCTGTTCAGGGTGTGCACTGCCATCACCCAATGTCAGCTGTGGTAGGACTGATTGGATTGGCAAATGAGTGAGCAAGTAATTTAGAATGGCCATTTCATATTTTTACAGAGTGTTATTGTGTTAGATCAGGAGGTTCAAATCCCAAAGACCCCTGGGCAAGGTCTTAACCACAAGTGTGCCTCTGTTTACTCAGCAGTATAAATGGGTACCAGTAAAAAAAAAAAAAAAAGAAGAAAAAAATGCTGGGAAGGTAACCTGTGATGGACTAGAGTCCCATCCAGTTGGAGCTGAACTCCTAGTTGCTTCACGCTACAGAAACTGGGAATAAGCACAGGCCTGATGAGCCACGAGGCTTGGGTGTAAAGAGCTCAACCAACAGACTTATTTACTTGTTATTTCCTTTGGTGTGAGCTATGCATTGTTCATGTTGTTATTTCTAGACATTTGAGAGCTTATGGAAATTGTACAAAATTAAAGTAATATTACAATAGTTTTTACAGTGACATAGATCAAAAATTAGAATTTACGAGGTAAATTTCCCTCGTTTTTATCGGCTCATTTCCACGAAGCCAAGCACAGCTGGCAAGAAAACACAAATGGACAGACATGGAAAAACTTCAACCCGCAGAGCAGCTAATTTCCAAAACTTGGGACGCACTTCCTGTCACATAAACACTGCAGCGTGTGAGTCCAATAAAATTAGAGTTTCAAGGTATCGGACCTGCTCGCATACAGAAAGGATCGGCTCTCCGTTGCGCCACAGTGACATGGCATTCAAAATAGATGTATAGATTTAAATGCGATTCATCTGTTTTTGTTTTACGTGATGGCCTTTTTTGTATCTTTATTTAAATGACCGGGAAATTATGTATTCGATATTCTGTTAAGAAAGGCCACCTGATTTATCTGAGAGCCAAATACAGTCATCAAAACAGCCACATCTGGTTCGCGAGGTACAGGTTCCCGACCCTTGATATATATATATATATATATATATATATATATATATATATATATATATATATATATATATATATATATAGCTCTCAGAGGATTAGATATTAAAATGTCTTTTTTTGGCTCTCAGACAAAAAGGTTCCTGACCCCTGATCTTGTGGTGTACATTTACAGAGAATACAGTATTTACACTTGCAGATTACATCGTGTGCTTAAGTAAAAGTTTTTAATGACGTAATCGTTGAAATATACGTAATCGGAAACCTCGGACAATCGGGTACTTGGGACCACTGTTCCCCCTATTCGTCTGTTAAACCAAGGCATGAGTGTACCTTGTTTGTATACATTTTATTTAAAAAAAAAAAAAAAAAGGTTTCTTTTTTTTTTTTTTTTTGTGGTCTGGTTGTAGGGTGCTGGTTTACTGACCTGAAGGTTGGTAGTTCAAGCCACATTATCACCAAGTTGGGCGGTACAGTGGCGTAGTGGTTAGCACTTCCCCTCACAGCAAGAAGGCCTGGGTTCGATTCTAGGCTTGGGCGTTTCTGTGCGGAGTTGGCATGTTCTCCTTGTGCTTGCGTGGGTTTCCTCCAGGTACTCCGGTTTCCTCCCAAAGTCCAAAAACATGCACAGTAGGTTAATTGGCTGTTCCAAATGGCCCGTAGGTGTGAGCGAGTCCATATGTGGCCTGGCGATCATTGTGATCACAGCCATGACAATCCCTGTATGAGTATCATTCGAACTTCAGGGATCGATGTCTATTCATCTTGTGTTTATCAAAAGTTTTAGGACACAGTGCGGTGTTTAGGCTCTTCATGTGATGGGGATAATTGTGCATCAATAATGAAGTCTGATATGCTGTATAATTATGTGTAATCTGTGTGATCACAGTTAATAATTGACGAAGTGCTTCTTTTCCTCCACAGGTATCAGTGCAATATAAGGATGTCTCTCTTGTTTGTTAACTATACCGAAAGAAGGCATGACTAGGATATGGGCTTCAGATTTATATTTACTCTCTCTGAAGAAGGCACGGCATTTCTGCTGCACACGAGGCCAACGATTTGTCTCAGGCTCACCATTCTTTTGTAATCCATTTAGGCAACTTTATCTCAAAAGGCCTTTGAGCTATAGCATCCGAGAAATCCACCATAACTGGAGGTACAGCGAGAAGAGCAGAATTTGGAGATTATCTTTATGGCAAGTTAGTTCCCGAAAGCTGAAAGTTTCACGGTACTCCAGTGTTTTATGTTTTAGTACCACAGCCTGCCTTGGCCTCAGTGACCAAAGCTATCGCATGTCACGACTCAGGAACACGTTGGAATCTGTATCCAAAGTTGTGAATGTGACCCAAGCAGATATTTTCTCTCGGATAACGTGGATAAAACCTAGTGCCAGAGAAGGCACTGATATAACCGAGGCAACACCTCTTGACGATCAGACGAATGCATCAGCTTTTGATACATCGAAACCATTGCTTGTATGTCGTCCTACATCATTGTCTGAAACCTCACCACCAAATCCAAGCACAAGCTTTCCTGACACCTCTTCTGTAGAGGTCAACCCTGTCCAAGTGGAAGCAGCATCTAAGAAACCTCAGGCTAAGACGTCAAAAGCTAATGGATTAGCACCAACAACAGCCTCTACATCAGTACCTCCATCCACCAGCATCCCATCCTCCAAACAGACTACAGGTCTTTTCCACCCAAGTTCTCTCAGCGTCAATCTCGGTGAAACCTATAATTCTCTTGCACACCATGTAAACTCCTATTTTAGCAGCTTTGTTATGGATCAAGAGCAAAAGAAAGAGGTGAAAAATTCTTCTGACCAGTCGTCCACTTCCAAGTCTGAACCATGCCACCAGAGCACTCTTGCATCCGCAAAGGACCAGATCCCAAATGAAATATCTACTCCTGAGTCAGATCCGGGCTCTGATTTGTCACGCAAAAAAGGCCTAGGACATTACCTGACTTATAAACCTACCGTCCAGTCATTTGTGGGTAACTATATTGCCCCCCTAGTTCCCAGGTTTAGAACAGCACCAAAGCCTGCAATCCCAGAATCGGATAAAGCTGTTCAACCTGAAGATTCTGCTTCAAAACGGAAGGAGATGGAGGAGAGTAAAGACTCGAAAGCAGCAGATGAAAAGGCCAGGAGACTACTGCTTCAAAGAGAGAAGGTAATGAATAGCATGTTAGTAGTTGATAATGGAACTAATAATAAGACACAATATGGCATGACTTTCAATAACTAGCAATTTGGCAATTATAACTCAAGTCAAAACTTTTGAAAACTCAATTAGGTTAATTTGTTGACATTTATATTTAATGTTCTCCAAAGAAGTTGGTTCCTGCTACCACTTTTATAGCAGCTCGAACCAACATTTGTCCAAATAGTCTTTCTGTTTTCTTTTATGAAGTTAAAGGAGCTGTCATGATTTTACCCAAATTGACTTTCCATGAAGTCCTGTAAAATATTCAGTGTACATCAAAAGTATGAGTCTTAACTTGTTAAATGGCCTTTCAACTTGCAAATGTCAAGTTTTATCAAAATACTGAAAAGCAAAGCATTCATAAACCAAATTTGTTTGCTTTGTTTGCACCATCAATGTCATTTACGCTACTTTCTTCAAATATAATGATGGCCCCTTTAATATACAACTCCTCATTTTGCTGAAAATTGACAAAAAATTTTCTCGAAGCTTCCTTTGCTTTACCGCTGATTGTTATCCAGTGCTAAGAATAGAAAACTTTTCCAGCAGCTTAAAGCGGAATAAAAGCAAGACCTTTCAAACTCTCTTGTACGTACTGTATTTTTCTTCAATAAAAAGTTGCAGAATGCATTGGATAGTTTGTATTAGCCTGTTCAAAAAGGCTGGCATTTGTTGTTTGTTTCACTCTTGGGATAGTGCAGGACATCAAAAACAACATTTAGATGGTAAGATGGCAGCAAAAATAGCCATATACAGATACTAAACTAACATATTAGATATAAACCACTATTAAAAATTCTGAATATGGCTAGGCGCACCAACACGTACTAGAACGTTTCATTTACTTACATGCGTCGGACAGGTAACTGTTTATCTGAATGTACATATACTGATACATGTAGTGCACAACAGTCCACGGCACCTGTTGCTCCAATGTCATTCTGCCCCATTTTCCACTGTACAATGGCAACCCCTGAGCAAGGAATATTGTTCAATTCTTTCTCCTGTGTTATGGCCATAAATTAATTTTTGCAATGGTGACTTATGTAACTTCTTCTTTTCCTTCCGGCTGTTTCCATCAGGGGTCGCCACAGCAAATCATTTACCTCCATCTCACCCCATCCTCTGCATCTTCTTCTCTTACACCAACTGCCTTCATGTCCTCCTTCACCACATCCATGAATCTTCTCTTTGGTCTTCCTCTAGGCCTCCTGCCTGGTAGTTCCACCCTCAGCATCTTAGCATCCTACTACCAATATACTCAGTATCCCTCCTCTGTACATGTCCAAACCATCTCAATCTAGCCTCTTTGACTTTATCTCCAAAACCTCTTACATGTGCTGTCCCTCTGATGTGCTCATTTCTGATCCTATCCATCCTCGTTACTCCCAAAGAGAACCTCAACATTTTCATCTCTGCTACCTCCGGCTCTGCCTCCTGTCTTTTCCCCAGGGCCACTGTTTCTAAACCATACAACATCGCTGGCCTCATCACCGTCTTGTACACTTTTCCCTTCATTCTTGCCGATACTCTCCTATCACACATCACACCGGACACTTTTCTCCAACCATTTCAACCTGCCTGCACACGCTTCTTCACCTCTTTTCCACACTCTCCATTGCTCTGGATTGTTGAGCCCAAGTACTTAAAATCCTCCACCTTCCTTATCTCTGCTCCCTGTAACCTCACCTTTCCTCTTGGGTCCTTGTCATTCATACTTGTGTATTCTGTCTTACTTGAAAGGCTAACCTTCATTCCCCTCCTTTCCAGGGCATACCTCCACCTCTCTAGATTTTCCTGCACTTGTTCTCTGCTCTCACTACAGATCACAATGTCATCTGCAAACATCATAGTCCATGGAGATTCTTGTCTTACCTCGTTTGTCAGCCTGTCCATCACTATAGCAAACAAGAAGGGGCTCAGAGCTGACCCTTGATGCAGTCCCACCTCCAACTTGAACTCTTCTGTCACACCGACAGCACACCTCACCACTGTCTTACATCTCTCATACATGTCCTGCACCACTCTAACATACTTCTCTGCCACTCCAGACTTCCTCATGCAATACCACTCTCTTGGCACCCTGTCATATGCTTTTTCCAGATCCACAAAGGCACAATGCCGCTCCCTCTGACCTTCTCTGTACTTCTCTATTTACATCCTCCATCATCAACATCTCCATTAACGTTAACATGTGACCTGTTTGTAAAATATTTGGGTTTTTTTTGTCTCATGGCAAACAGTAAGACTAAATTCAAGAAAATACGTAATAAAATATTTAACTGATTAACATTTTGTTTTCTCGCAAATGCATTCCGTAATGTAATCATATCGTTTTACATTAGATATGTATTCTGTTAGTAAGTGAAACTTCATGGGCCTCGACATCATAAGATTGAGCCTTTTAATTCCAGCATGTAGACTTGGGAATGTGTGTATAGTGTATCAGTGGTGCCTCAAGTCACACATCATGCCACAAGGCAGTAGTAAATCCATGTGATGTGAAAGCTGCTATATGTACTGTAGTTTTTTTAATTGATACTTTAAATGCCGTGTAAAAGAAGCTGGTGAAGTAAAATTCAAACGTATTTTTTCTTTAATTCAACTAATTATCAAATAAATAAATTTTATTGATTTACTGTAATTTTGATTTGTTCCCCTCTCAGATCATTGCCCGGGTGAGTGTGGACAATCGGACACGAGCGTTGGTCCAAGCCCTGCGCAGAGCATCAGATGTGAGGCTTTACATCAGCAGGGTGGAGGAGTTGAGTTATCACTTGTTGGAGTTCCCTGAGACCAGGGTAGTAGCTGTCAAGGTAATGTGTGAAAATTTTTCTTTTCCTTTTGATTTATTTATCTATCTACCCCCACCCATTTTTCTTCTTAACCCTAGAAGTGTCCAATATTAAATCTCCAAAATGCCGTGCATTTTTAGTGAAATTACCTCCCTGTTTGATATTGAATGCAGAAACTAACAAATAAATCGCCTTATATGTGATATGAAGATTATATAGAAGCCTTTCCAAAAAAATTTTGGCACATTGATCAGGACTAATCTTGGCCCATTCTTCTTTACAAAACTGCTGTAGTTCAGTCAGATTCCTGGGATGTCTGGCATGAATCACTGTCTTGAGGTCATGCCACAGCATCTCAATGGGGTTCAAGTCTAGACTTTGACTTGGCCACTCCAGAACGTGTATTTTGTTCTTCTGAAACCATTCTGAAGTTGATTTATTCTGTGTTTTCTATCATTGTCTTGTTGCAGCATCCATCCTCTTTTTAGCTTCAACTGTCTGACAGACGGCCTCAGGTTTTCCTGCAAAACATCCTGATAAACTTTTGAATTCATTTTTCCATTAATGATTGCAAGTTGTCCAGGGCCCGAGGCAGCAAAACAGCCCCAAACCATGATACACATGATACACCTAACCCTAACCGCGTTGCGTGGTTACAGGTCTTGAATGCTGCTCATGCAGGAGACATACCTCACACCTTCTTGCACAGCAGGGGGTCTGTTGACCATTGATCACTGGCAAGAATAAGAGAAAAAAGAAATTCACAACCTGAAATGCAGAACGTTCACAGGAAGTACATTTAAACAGAGCAGAAAAGCTCGTGTAGCATGTCTGTACGACTTAGCCATGGGTGCAAGTTTTACGGCATATGCTGGAAATTCCGGTTTTCCCAAGACTGAATTAACTATTTTTCTAATTCGTATAAATCCGTTGAAATTTGTCCGGGTGTGGGGTGTGTTAGAGGTGTTCATCTGCTCGGACTGGCGCAATCTACCATGCATACTCAGTTACTGAATTAGAGAAATCAGAGAGAGTTGTAAAATGAATGAAAAACCCAAATCCAGAAAAGAAAGATAACTCCCCGCTCTTCTGGTGATTCACATCAGTGCAGGCTGAGTACTAAACAAGTATTCAACAACGCCCTTGCTCACTTGAAAGACTGGAAGTCCAGATAAGCCATGCTTTGTCTCAAGTACAAGCAAGTGAACTTGCTTCAAGTGCCGACTTTCGGTGGAGCGCCTCACATATTGTAAGCCGCTCATTGATTGGCTGTTTTATGTAAACAATGTAAGTAATTCGTGTTCACTTTGAAAATACTGAATACATTGGTGAAGGTTGTCATATAAATCAATACACTGTTGTTATTTACCTGAGTAGTATCTCAACATTAATTAGTAACTTGCAGGCTGGGAAAGTTAGTTGAAAATGTTTCAGAAATTTATCAGGTGGTTTGCAGGAAATATTTGTGTATTTTTTTCATCTTTCATTTATACAACACAAAACATGGAGCCATGGTTGACCTATTTCTCAATTCTGTGTATATATTATATCGCAAATACATATATGTTTACAAATAATTATATTCCAATTAGTCAATGCTCGATAATATTTTGACCAACTGTAGATAGCAAACAGGCTCTGCCCTGAACCCCGCCCCAGGACACCCCCCCACACACACCTCGCATGCACGCTAAAGTTCCGCTGAAAGTATATATTGCCGTGTATGACCTTGTTCAGAGTGGGACTCGAACCCCCAACCTTAGCACCCTATACCACCAGGTATTTCATTACCTATCAAATAAAAACTGAAATTAAAAAAATTGTAGGCTTTTTCATTTTTACAGTTTGGTTATTTACAGTTGAGAATGGATCGAAACAAACGGCATTATTTGTTATATCAGGCATATTTATGGTCGAAGGAAAAAATTCCACTACAAGTGAGATTTAACAGGAACCGATACCTATTGCACACTTGCACACTATATACATTTTTAAAAAATGTTGTTGACAAAGAGGTCAGTTGGGAGTTGTTAAGATTGTTCAACAAAATATGTCTTGTAATTTAAATTAAAAAATATTTTGCATCAATCTTATTCTCCTTTCGGCTTTTTCCCTTTCTCATCTGATTCGCATGTTTGATTTGGCATAGGTTTTTACGTTGGATATATATATGAATTTGCAGATTGTATATTGCTGTAAATGCTGGTAAAAGATTGCATGAGAAACAGCCATTTTAACTTGTGATTTAATTTTTTTTCCAAGCCCAAATATAACCCCCCCCACCCCAATGTCTGACGATGTCAGACTTTTCAGGTTTTTCAAGATTTCCAACTTGCACCCATGCTTAGCTGAGCTCTTCACAAATTTAAGGGGTGTGATTGAAGATGATGTAATTAACATTCCTAGCAATTTAGAGTTGAGTAAAAAGTTGCACCCCTGCTTTTTTTATCATGTGATGAACGGATAGTTTCATATCTATTATTATTATTATTATTATTATTACTATATTATTTGTAGTACTCCATCCATTTCCTTTTGGACCATGAATGCAGGATTTTACTAATCAGCTCGTAATTGGTGTTATGTGACTTTCATTGCACAGCGGTCGAAGACCCATGTTGAGTCCATCATAGCTTCTTGGGTAAAGCAACAAATAAACAAGTTCATTTTTAGAATTAGGTTTCCAAACCTGCTGATCACTTTTTTCACTTTTAGCTTCTATAAAATCTAGACTATTCTTCTTTGAAGTAGATATCATTCCTTTAACATAGACATTCTCGCAACATAAGATTCTTAGAAAATTGATTTCTCTATTCATTCATGCGGGTTAGTAACACACTCCCAACACTGAATCTATTTACTGTTCATGTGTAGTTCTCATGATCAGATAGGTGGTGGCGTGCTTTCCTGGCGGCTAAGTCAACATCTCAAATCTTTAGAAGAATTTCCTCGTCTTGCTTCTTGTTTGCAGATCTCTTGATTGACCACTCGGTGTTTTTGTCGCACATTTTACAACCCCTGGTTCTTCATAATGCAGCTTTTATCAACTGGGAATAACCACAAATTGAAAACAGCATCTGTATCCCCACTAGTTCACCGTCTCTTAACAGGACCAGGAATGATGTTAGTGGTATCACTAGTGCACTTCAAGAGGCATGACATCTTCATAGACTGTTAATAGAAGTACCTCTGATGTCCACATTTGTTTAACAAGAAATTTTGTACTATATTATGTGAAATGTAATTCTGTTTATCCGAGCATCAGGTTACATCTGCTTATTTGAAGTAGCCTCGTTGATGTTTTGGAAACTTTTCTCAATAAGCAGAGCTATTAAATTAATTTGGAATGATGGACGGGTTATGAAAACAATCCCAAATGGGGAGGGGATGGGGGTATGGCATGAAAAACAAGTAATCACATTAAAAGTTACAGGTACTGTACAGTACAACAACATTGAAGTGTGTGTATATATATTTATTCATTCAGTTTCTGACCCACTTAATCCTAATTAGAGTCACGGGGAGGCTGTTGTCCCATCTCAGCCGACTCTGGGCGAGGGCAGGGAGTGTGTATATACAGGGATCCCTCACTTTCTGTGGTTAATGGGGACCAAGACCGCCCCCCCCCCCAATCGCCAGTTTCCATGAAGTAGGATCACCCCTGACTGATGTATATGTACATGTATATAATATCAATAAATACATACTCAACGCTATAAATGCTTATAATAACAAACATTAAAAAAAAATAAGGGGCAGTGGTGGTCTAGTGGTATAAGGCGCCGGATCGCTGATCCAAAGGTTGGGGATTCGAGTCCCACTCTCCACAAGGTTGTCACTGTCCACCCAGTGCAGCTAACTGGGTTATCAAAGGCCGGCCATGTCTCTCACTGTCTATGGTGTGAGGCATGTAAAAGAATCATTGCTGACTTTCGACAAGAGTAGGCTGCAAAGCCGTCAGCGTGTTTCCGCCCTGCGATGGCCTGACGAGCTGTCCAGAGTGTACTCTGCCCTCGCCCTGAGTTGGCTGGGATGGGCACCAGCCTCCCCGCGACCCTAATTAGGATGAAGCGGTTACAGAAAATGAACTGAACTGAACATTCAAAAATAATACAGAACATGTAAATAAAATCTAAATACACACACATAAAGATGCACGCGCACTAGGGATGTCATTGCAATCGGAATATCGCTGATATAATTATGTCGATCGATAATCTATACCTATAAAAGGGATATCGATACTTCTAACGTTATAGCTTCCTGTGTTCATGACAGCGTCTGTAGTAAATGGCATTTCAATGACACCCCAAGAAAATGGTACGTCCCGCCTCTCTGTATGGTAAATGGTACGTCCCTGCTTCTAGTGTGCCGTCAGAGCGCGTGTTCGCAACAGCACGGAACATTTTGAACAAGAAGAGACACTTATCACCGGATAATGCAGATATGTGCATCTTGTGACTCTATACATCTATTTTTGATTCCACGTGACTGTGACACGCAGCGGAGAGCCAATCCTTTCTGTACTCCATTGTGTGGGCGGGTCCGATAGCTTCAAACTGCAATTTTATTGGATTATAACAACAGCCACAGACTGTGCGTGTTGTTTGAGTAAAGAGATAAATTTCCCTCGTTTTGATTGGCTCATTTCCACAAAGCCAAGCACAGCTGGCAAGCAAACACAAATGGATGGACATGGAAAAACTTCAACTCGCAGACCAGCTGATTGCCAAAACTTGGGACACGCTTCCTGTCACATAAACACTGCAGCGTGTGAGTCCAATAAAATTAGAGCTTCAAGGTATCGGACCCGCCCACACAGAAAGGATTGACTCTCAGCTTCGCGCTACAGTGATGTGGCATTGAAAGTAGATGAATAAATTTGCTCTGAGCAGTTAGAAAGTGAATCTGTATTATCTCTTGCTTGGCCTTTTAAAATGCTGGCGCTGCCGGCAGCACAAACAACTGTCGTACGCAACACTCGTGAATCATGCTTCACCACTTTTGCGGTCGTCAAGTTGATCAGACGAAACTCGCAAAGGTCGTAAGTCGACGACTCGCTGTATTCAATGCATTATACAAACTACTGTAATATATCTTCGTCTGTTCTATTTAATGCGCTTATGGAACAGTACAGCAATATTCATATAATAATTGATAATTCATATAATATCGATGCATCGGAAATTTTTTTTAACAATATATCCATACCAATAATAGGTTTTCAAGGACACCCCTAACGCAGAGCTCACCTCACATAAAAATGTAAGTAATTTTTTTTTTTTTGGGGCGGGGTAATTTGTGAGGTTTTTTTTATTATTTTTTTATTTTTCAATGAATATTTTTGGAAAAACCCACGATGTACTGAAGCAGCAGAAACTGAAGCACGAAGTAGCGAGGGATTACTGTATTGTATACCCCCAGCTTACGAAGACCCCTGTGTACGAAATCCCTGGGTTACGAAAAACATTTTCCTAAATTTCTGTCTCCGAGATATGAAACAACCCCCTCCTATGAAAAGAAATTCAAAATTCAAACGCGCCAATCATAATTTCACATGACGCGCAAGTTGCTCTCTCATTGGCTATCTCAACATCCTGCCCCGCTGGCCTCCCAGATAGAGACAGAAGGAAGCTTCACTCTTTAGTTTTTAGTTTAGTTTTTCAAGTTGTTGTAATTCAGTAAATGTTTAATAAATGTGGGCGCATTTGAGCTTATCTGGAATTCCGATCCCTCAAGGAATCAAATTAAAGTTGAGTGTGTCAAGCAGGGAATGAGCTTTGAATTCATGTCTTGTGGGCATGGCCCGCAGCGCGCGAGAGAAAGAGAGCGAGAAAGAGAGAGAGAGAGAGACAGGTGTGTGTGTGTGTGTGTGTGTGTGTGTGTGTGTGTGTGTGTGTGTGTGTGTGTGAATAAAAAATGTTTAATAATGGTTTAATTAATAAATGTTAATAAAATGGTTTAATATGTGAATAAAATGTTTAAATTGTTTAATAAATCATTTTCTTTTACTTTTAACACATTTCATACAAAATTGGTCTACTTTTATCGTTTTTAAAGTGTTTATACAGTCCAAAGACTGGCGCCTTGGAAAGAATTAGGCGTTTAACATGTAAAATGCGACACCTACTTACGAAATCCCCGCAATACGAAAAGGGCTCTGGAACGGATTAATTTCGTAAGTTGGGGACCGACTGTACATTGTATTATATTATGACATATAGGCCCAAACCACTTGTACATTTAAATGATAAAACAGTACGCCATGAGTAATCAATCCAGGTCAGCCATGTCGTAGACATATCGAACTTTTAACGTTAACAGACATCTGCTTAAGTTCACACAACTGTACAGTATTAATAGTAGTGGTCAGCATGTCCGCCTCACAGCAAGAAGGCCTGGGTTGGATTGCAGGCCGGGGCGTTTCTGTGTGGAGTTTGCATGTTCTCCCTGTGCTTGTGTGGGTTTCCTCCAGGTACTCCGGTTTCCTCCCACAGTCCAAAAACATGCACAGTAGGTTAATTGGCTGTTCTAAATTGTCTGTAGGTTCGCATTGTGCAGAAGGCAATGACAAACCACTGTACTATCCTTGCCAAGAAAAACTCGAAGATGAGCACGGTGGTGTAATGGTTAGCTTGCTGGCCTATCACCGCAATGGCCTGAGTTTGAATCCAGGTAGAGACAACAAAAAATTTGTGACCCGGGTCTGAAGCTGTGTTGTGTCCCTGGGCGAGACATCTAATCCACATTGCACTCAGTCCACCCAGCTGTTAATGGTAATAATAGGATGTATGGACCTACATGGTCGCGCTTGGCGCTTAGTTGCAGCTTTGAAGTACATTCCTGTAGGGTAATAATGTACAGCCAGTGAGCAGCTCTCAGCTGGATACAAGGCTTAAAAATTGTCATCATCATCAACAAACACAGCATGAGTGTACTAAATGTGTGAGTATGGTACTAAATACAACTATAACAACATATTAGTGAATATTAAGGGGAATAAATAATCAGACCGATAGGTTCTAGATATGACACTGCAATATTCATTCTCTTCATAAATAAATCTTAATTACTCATTTAATGGTTAAAACTATTACTTTACTGATTTAGTCAACATTTCACATCTAATGAGAGAAGTGACATTGTTTGGTTTAGTAAGAACAGAGAAGACAGTTGTGTTGTCAGAGCAACACGCAGACAGGGAAGCGAATGCGTGAAATCAGACTGAGATGTGCAATTGAGTTTTAATGGAATTCATTTGTGACGAGCACCAAAATCTTCTATTGGAGGGAGTAAGAACCCAGTGGGACAACTGTGTCAGAGGTTAGCGTGGGGTTTCTTAAAATATCTTCTGAATTTGTATTGTTTATATACCAATTTGAGTGCTTTTGCTGTGCAGCAGACACACAGGTTTCAAGCAGACAGATAAAAACACTTCTGTCTATTCACTGTTTAGCCGCCTGTTTTCCGAACCATCTTCTCTTTTTTTTTTTTTTTTTTTTTTTTTTTTGAAGGAGACAACCTTGTGGGGACTCGAACCTCCAACCGTAGGATCAGCAATCCAGTGCCCTATACCACTAGACCACCACTGCCCCTAAAAGAAAATTATTTATTAAACCATTTAAACATTTTATTAATATATTACATCATTTTATTAACATATTTATTAATTAAACCATTATTGAACATTTTTATTAACATATACACACACAAAAACCACTTTCTCTCTCTCTCTCTCTCTCTGTCTCTCTCTCTCTCTCTGTCTCTCTCTCTCTCTCTCTCCCGCACACACGTACAATACACATTAAATGTGTATTGTGATGGGCTCTGCCCACATGCAGGACACTGGGGCATTTTAAGACAGGGAATTCAAAGCACATTCCCTTCTTGACAGATCGGAGGTCCAAACTCAACTTTAACTTGATTCCTTGGGGGATCGGAGGTCCAGATGAGCCACGTTTTGCTCACATGCACCACATTTATTAAACATTTACTGAATTAAACAACTTTTAAAAATGGAAAAGCTGCAATGTGACTTCTCGAAAGAGAGTTAAGCCTCCTTTCATCTCTGACTGACTCTATAGGCGGTCTCTCTCGCTTTTTCTCTCTCACACACACACACACACACACACACACACACACAAAACTCTCCCAATTAACCCTCGGAAATTGAGGAATCCCTGTACTTGGTCTTGCGAGGTATTAAATGTCAAAATTGTTGTTGAGAATGTACAATACAGGGATCCCTCACTTTCCGCAGTTAATTGGGACTGAGATCCCCACGCGACTATCGAAATCCGCAAAGTAGGATCACCCCTCCAACACCCCCAACTGACATATACATGCATGTATATGTGCATATAATATCAATCAATACATATTCAATCTTATAAATGTTTATAATAACAATTAGACATTAAACATAGGGTTATTTTTGCATAATTGGCCTTGTTTTTGTGGCATTTCCCTTAACTTTTTCCCCTATTCTTCCTTAATTTCCTTATTTTTTAATTCGATTAATATTTATTTATTTTATTATTTTTTTAAAAACGCGGTGCACTGAAGCCGCATAAATTGAAGCACGAAGTAGCAAGGGATCCCTGCATTGCATTGATTGATTTTTATATGCAGTTTATCAGCATGTGGTCTGAAAAGTTATCATAATATACATTTGCACAAGTGTTTTGTGTGTGCCATTTCTGCTGACTTTTTAGAAAAGTTTTATCATGGATGAACAGTAAAATTACTTCATTATCTGGAAATGGTGGCAGCGGCATCGTAGCTCTGGGCTGTTTTTCATAAGCAGGAACTATCTAGTTTCGCACTAAGTTTTTTTTTTTTTTTTTTTTTTGTATTCATAGCCTATAACACGTGTCTTTGCCACGTTTTGGTTTTCATTTCATCAGGAGAAGGTGATTCCTTGCTTGCTGCGTCTGAGGCAGGCTAATGATCAATCTCTAAAGGCGGCGGTCAGAGAGGCCCTCACTCTGGTGGGCTATGTTGATCCGGTGAAGAGCAGAGGGATTCGCATACTTTCCATTGATGGTGGAGGGACAAGGTAAGCAGACTATTCTCTCCGGTTAAATCTAACCTCAAAAATGAGGTTAGCACCAACTTAAAGTATAGCATAGAGATCTGTTGTGTATATAGCATTTTTACGGTTATTTTTTATTTTTTATTTTTTTCTCAGGGGACTGGTGGCCCTTCAGACTTTACAAAAGCTGGAAGAGTTGTCTGGGAAATCAATTTACCAGCTATTCGACTACATTTGTGGTGTGAGCACAGGTAAGATCATGTTTAATCACGTTTCTGTATGAGGGAACACATTCCTGTGAGTTTATAATAGCATAGCTGTATAATCATGCTTGTTTAATTTTAGCACACTAACTTAAGCAAGAGTATCAGTAACATATGCGTACCTCTGCTTACAGATCAATTATCCTGATGTCAGTTCTCATTATGTGTACAAAAAAAAACAGTTTCATTAGCTTTCATTGTTATGTATTTGTCCTTTACTAGTATATCATTTTGGAATTCAGTGAAAGGATTTGTTGCAGTTCGCCCTATGAACACCAGGGGGAGTGGTTAGCTTTATTCAGGTCAGAATCAGCTTTCTCGGATTATCCTGTCTTTTACCCTCTCAAGTGAAATAGGGAAATCCGCAAACAGCCAGATGCTTCCAAATACATTTTGCAGAGCCTTCAGCATCTATTTTTAATACTCCTGTTCATCCTTTTCCAAAATCATGGATGCTGCCAAAGCCAGGATAATCTCCTGTGAAAGTACAGGATGGAGACATATTAGGGATTTTCTGGGCACATTCAACTCGACTGGCAGTGCACCAGTGTCATGATATGAGTGTGGGTGTGGGTGTGTGTGTGTGTGTGTGTGTGTGTGTGTGTGGGTGGGTAGGTGTGTGGGTGGGTGGGTGGGAAAGTGCAAAAGAGAGACACACCATTTCATGCTGCACCAAGCCTGCTTCTTCTGAAACCTACTCTTCCATGGGTGCTGGCAGCAAGCTTCAGAGTGGCAGTTGGTGACATAAGGGATCTGCTTGGATTAAAAGAAAACCTGGTGTGTTTAAATGATTCAAAACCCACTGGATATAAGCAAGCTGCTTGATCTATGAAACACAAACAACTCAAATTTGTACATTAATTTTTTTTCTGTACAGTAGGCCCTCGACATTCGCGGGGGTTCGGTTCCGAGCCCTCCCGCGAATAGAGATAATCCGCGCGTTCTGTACCCGGAAGCAAAACCCCATGTATTACGTCACATGCGCGAATGAGCAGCTGTAAGTAAAATACTATGTAGCTATTACATGCGCTAAAATATGCTTCTTAAACACGTTGTATAGACAGTGTTACTCATTAATACAGTATTAATGTAGTAAAATATAGTAATGATTAAGAAAAACTTTTCAATTTATCCGAACCTAAGCTCTGCTTAGTTGTACACGCCCGAAGATACTCCGATCTTATAGCTGTAGTAGAGTCGACCGGTCGTAGACGAGCATAGTGCAAAACATGAACAAACAAAACAACAAATCAAACAAATTAAAACGAACAAAGAAACAATTTGACTCTGGAACTCCGCGACATCACCCTCTGGGCAGCGCCATCTTGGAGACGTCTTATTTCTTCAGAAGAGACATCCAGCATTTTCTATCGCTTAGCCAGGGAAGACGCGTAGCGTTTGAGTGTTATCATAAAGCTTAACTGGTAATTAAAACACACACAAAAAATGAGGCTCATTGACAACTTGTGTGCGAATGAGGAAAAAGGGGCGGGACATCAGCTCAACCAATCAGGAGAAAGGAGGACAGCCATTGGCTGAATTTGATTCACGTGCTGGTTGCTCGGCATTCAGTGAATACTCAACCCGCGAATAGTCACGGGCATACCGTACAGAACGTATTTAGGGCTACAGTGTCAGGCTTTATTTTAAATGTACACTATCATTTTAATCATATATTAGAGAAATGTGACATTGATGTTGGGCTCTCATTGTGCTGTTGTAGATATTCACTATATATATATATATATATATATATATATATATATATATATATATATATAATTTTTTTTATTATTTTTTTTTTATTATTTATTTATTTATTTTTTTTACATTTAAGATAAAAACGAATATGTAGACAACAACGGTGATGTTACGGAAGCCCCAAGCGGACATGCAATCATTCACCCGCCTTCGTTTTATTAAGATATGGGAATGATTTGTGTTTTTCATGATAAGAGGACTAGTTTGATTTGTTTTCCCTGATGTTGATTTATGCGTGTAGTTTTATCATGGTAACAAAGTTGTTTCTGAGTTAATTTAATTAGTTTTTTCATGATGATGAGTCATTTATCATCCATGTCCCACATGACGATTGGGGTTCTGTTAAGCTTCATGTCTGTCCATGAGGTACTTCTCACACAACGCCATGCCATCCCTGATCCCGGAACGCCAAGCACTGCTGTCCATTACCACAGAGTGCCAATTACTCACGTTATATGAATTATTTATAGCACTGTGTGATGTCATTTCAGGCTGCATCAGGACTTGATTGAACAGAGATGTGACCTAATATAAAATAAATTAACTGGACATCAAAGGAAAACAAATGAAATTAACTTGTTACAGTCAGAAAATAACTGTTTTCCTCAGAAAACAACATAATTGTCTTGTTATATATTAAGAAAACAGAGGAGGGAAATGTATGAGTACACATCTGTGCAGGACTTTTATATAATACAGTGATCCCTCACTTTCCGTAATTAATGGGGACCAAGACCACCGATTTCCGCGAAGTAGGATCGACCCCCCCTAACTGACGTACATGTATATAATATCAATAAATACATATTCAACGCTATAAATGCTTATAATAACAATTAAACATTCAAAAATAAGGAATAATATATAAATAAAATCTAAATACATACACATACAGACACACGCGTGCACACTCACAGATGCACACCTCACATAAAAATGTAAGTAGTTTTTTGTTTGTTTTTTTTTTTTTTTCATAATTGGTCTTGTTTTGTGGCATTTTCCTTAACTTTTTTCCTATTTTCCCTTATTTTTTATTTTTCTATGAATATTTTTATGAAACCTGAACTGAAGCACAAAGTAGCAAGGAATCACTGTAATATAATACATTCCATATGCAAGGAGTTGTGTGTGTGTGTGTGTGGGATGGGGGGGGGGGGGGGGGGGGTTTAAAGCATGGTGGACGTCCCTCCAGTTCAAAGTAAATCACATCAGTATGATTGTGTTTTCTATATGTAATGCTGATGTTTGTTTGTTTTTCTGTTTAGGTGCTATATTAGGCTTCATGCTGGGTATATATCATATTCCCCTGAGTGAGTGTGAGGAGCTGTACAGAAAGCTGGGCTCTGATGTCTTCAGGCAGAACGTTATTGTGGGAACCATGAAAATGGGCTGGAATCACGCCTTCTATGACAGTGAGGTGTGGGAGAAAGTTCTGAAGTGAGTAGTGTAATTAAGATATTAATGTAATTAAGTTGTTGGCAGATACTTCACTCAACAGGTGCATAACAGAAAATTGGAAAACTTCCTAGGATGGTTGTGGGTACGTGGTACAAAACGTACCTGTTGTGTGACAGAAAATATCGCCGTAGACCCTTACCTTGGAATTCTGAAGATTTTTTCCCTCCATTTTGGATACTCTCAATCCTAGGGTGATTTCCTAGGTCTGTTCTATGATGTGTTTTGGTTGTTCTGATGGATGTACAATTAAAATTTTAATGTTTTTTTTTTTTTTTTTTTTTGGGGGGGGGCAGATGCTACAATCAGAATCACGGTTTTTCTTACAGTAGTACCACTGTAATAAGGTTCTTGGGGCAGTGGTGGCCTAGTGGCATAGGGTGCTGGATCACTGATCCTAAGGTTGGGGATTCGAGTCCCACACTCCACAAGATCGTCACTGTTTCCCCCACTGCAGCTATCTGGGTTATGAAAGGCCGGCCATGTCTCTCACTGTCTATGGTGAGAGTTTCATGTAAAAGAACCATTGCTGACTTTTGTAAAGAGTCGCTGCATAGCTGTCCGCTTATTTCTGCCCCTTGCTAAATTGTTGTGTCAGGAAGGGCGTCCGACGTAAAAACCTATGGCAAATCAAACATGCGAATCATTAATATGACTTCCATGAAGATGGAGGCAGATGATTTGCTGTAGCGACCCCTGAAAGGGAACAACGGAAAGGAAAAGAAGAAGACTGTAATAAGGTTCTTGTCCAAAAAGCTCAATTCTGGTCTGGTCTGATAAATGGATTCTGTTTTCCTACGTGTACTACTCTTTGCTTTATAAGTATTTTATTAATTTTTTATGCCCATACAGAGAAAGGGTGGGCTCTGACCTTTTGGTTGAAACCTCAAGAAACCCTGATAGTCCGAAGGTTGGTACAAGAAAACAAAGGTTGAGTTAATTCCAGTTTAGCTTATATAACGACAGTGTGACACAGGCAAGTTGTTTCTATATCTTCCCCTACAGGTGGCAGCAGTGAGTACGGTTGTAAACAGGGGGACAACATTGAAGGCGTACGTATTCAGGAACTACAACTTGCCAGTAGGTGTGCGTTCCCACTACAAAGGCAGCTCCCGGCACAAGCTCTGGGAGGCCATACGAGCATCGTCCGCCGCTCCTGGATACTTTCAGGAGTTTGCACTGGGCTCTGACTTACACCAGGTATGGAGCTGACATACTTTATATTATTTTCTATTAATTATTATTGTTTTTGCCTATTGATGGAAATTTTTTGATTCATGTTTTTTTTTAGAGTAGATAAAACTAACCCTGGGTTTACCCTGGGGAATTATGTACGTGATCGCCACGATTCAAAAAAAAAAAAAAAAAAAAATTTGGATCACCATGATTTATGAGCACACTTGCAGCATGATTGGGTATAAAAAGGAGGCAAGGTGCCTTTCAAGAGATGAAACTTAAATTAATCGTTTTCTTTTTTCCCCAAGTTCATCGAGAACCCCCATCATGATGCGATAAGGTCTGTCTAAAATCTACCAAGTTCCCATAAGATTAAAACGATTCGGTCTCACAACCCCTACATGCTGCTCTCAAATCGTAGACACTGCGTCCCAATGTAAACCCAGGGTTACCCAGAATTCATACAGAAACATAATTCTTGAGAAATTTCATCAAACTGGGATTTGACCTTTTAAACCCCCTGTCACACTCCGCCATGTTCCTCAAAAAAATAAGGTGGATGCAGTAAGAACTTTTCTGACACAGTAGACATTCCGTAATATGTACAGCGCCGGCACCTTATTGGTAGCCCTGTTGAGGCCGTGAATGTAGAACGTGATATGTAATCAGTAAATGTGCTGTAATCGGTTACTCGATCCACACGGAGAGGGAAAGAGAGAGGCGTCTTTTCCCGTGTCCTGGCAACTAACTATTAAAAGCCAGGGCGAGCATGCTAAGGAACTAAATGGTTGAGCAACATCTAGGTGTGTGTAGTTAGCTAGTTTGACTGGGTAGAAACGAGTCGAGACCATGATGCAGAGTGACGCCCCAACTTTTAGCATGTGCTCTTTTTCTGCTGCCAATGTGCACCCATGTAATGTACTAATAAATAAGCCATTCATTTTTTAAAAAGACACGCAGAATGAGCGGGGGGTTGGGTTGTTTTTTGTTTTGTGCTGGTTTAGGGGTTTTTTTTTGTTTGTTTTGGGTTTTTTTTGCATAATTGGCCATGTTTTTGTGGCAATTTCCTTATTTTTTAATTCGATTAATATTTAAAAAAAACAAAACAAAAAAAAAACCGCGATGCACTAAAGCTGCATGAATTGAAGCGCCAAGTAGCAAGGGATCCCTGTAATAAAGAAAAATATGCTACACTGTCCCCCCCCAGTGCAGCTAACTGGGTTATCAAAGGCAGGCCATGTCTCTCACTGTCTATGGTGAGAGGCATGTAAAAGAACCATTGCTGACATTCGTAAAGAGTAGCTGCAAAGTCGTCAGCGTGTTTCTGTCCCTTGCTAAAAAGGGTTGTGACAGGAAGGGCATCCGACGTAAAAACCTCTGCCAAAATCAAAACGTGCGAATCAGATGATTCGCTGTGGCGACTCCCGAGTAAAAAAAAAAAAAGGGATAAAAGCCGAAAGGAAGACAGACAGACATGCTACACTTGACAGCCATGTGTCCCGATGTGTGAGTGAGTGCAAATGGATGTGTGTTGCCCTACAATGGACTGGTGAACTGTCCAGGGTGTAGCCCGCCTTTGCCCAGAGTGAGCTGAGCTGGACTTCAGCCTCCCCTGTGACCCTAATAGGATTATGGATGGCAAGTAGATGGATGGATCATCACCCAAGAACACTTCTTACATAAAACGTGACGAAATGTGTTCACTTCGCTGAGGATGTGCGTGTTCCTTGCTGTGAGTTGAATCATACCTGCATGCCTTGGAACAGGAAGAAGAGAGAAATCCTGCTGCATTAAAGTTAAAAAGTATCATGATAGCACTTATTGGCTTATTAGCGTAAAGGCTCAGGTGCTTCTCCTGAAGGCTTACCACTCCTCACCCCTGAAGATGAAGAAGGCTTATGTTGTTCGCTGTTTACTGTTTTCTTTTACTACTGTGCATCATTTGGTGCTTAGTGCAGTGTCAGCAAAAGGGAATGAGGTAATGGTCAAGTAATGACTGCAGAAAGGAGATACTGTGGCTAGAGAGAAAGAGACTTGCAGACATGACGTCTGTCATGAATTAAACAAAACCAGAAGACCACTTAAACACCAACAGCACTACTTCTAATCCATTAGGACTCAGAAGACTGACTGCAAAACTGAAAGGACGAGCTGAACAGTCGTTCCTTAGATCCGTAAATTCATCTTGGATATTATCTGTGATGCTGGATACGTCAAGTTCAGTACAAAATGGGTTTCTTAGCAGGGCCTCCTGTTCCTGTGATAGCTCAGGGAAGTAATGTTCGATTTCATTTTGTAGAGACCAAAGATGTTCGATAATCTCATCCTTGAGGAACTGATCCAGTTGTTTCTTAGACTCATCCATCACTCTACAAAGTTTTTCAAACATAGCGATTTTTCAAGATTAGTTTTCTGACGCCAGTTCTGCAATTTGGAAGCAAAGGCCCGAAAACTATCTTGAAAAAGAAGGACATGTGTTTTCCTTCCTTGAACATACACAGGCACATTCACTCACAGGCATGCATACATACACCTATAATGACACTTAATGACATTGAACTAACGTAGCACACATAAATGTAACTGATCAAATAAATATATTGTTATTCTAAGATACTTCTAACAAGGCTATGTGACTCCCCAGCCAAGGTTTCGCAACCCACCGGTTGGGATCCCCTGTACTAGAATTTTTGTAACTTCTGGGTGTAATCGTCGGACCAGTCAGAGAGTCAGTAGCTGTTTCTTAATTTGCGTGTTTGTCTGTACAATGGAGCCTCGGTACTCGAACTTAATCCGTTCCAGACGGCTGTTCGGATTCCGAATCTGCTTTTCCCATTACAAATAATGTAAATGATCTTATCCGTTCCGTTGTCTTTTGAACAGAAGTTAACAGTATCGTAACTCATACCATAGGTCTGCAAATTAAGTGAAAAAATTATTGAATACAGTACACTATGTTATGGTCTGTGTCGTGAGAGATTCTTTAACTGCACTCTGGATTTTTAATGTGTTATGGTCTCTCACAAAAGAGTCACTCGTGGAAATGTGTGTTGGAGAGGAGCATGGCTACCACACGTGGGGTGGAGTGCTAAACAAACACACCTGATTTCATTTAATTGCGGGTTATAAAGACTAGCAGCGCTCTTGCCGGTGCTAGAAGACTGTCCATCTTCACCGTGATCTCTCTGGCTCAGCTCCGTGCTCCACCAGTTCCCGTTTTAGTTTGATTTCAGTGTTTCTAGTGCAATAGTACAATAACGCACTCGTGTTCATAGATGAAACAGGGGAATTGTAGTCACTGTAATAGAGATGTGGAGAAACACGGAAATCTCACCTGTGGCTCCTCAAAGCTGTTGCCCTCAACAGCGGCCACCCCTGGGCAATGGCTTTGGTGGGCTGGCTAAACACGTTGCGGGTAGTCGATCGGGTCTGAAACCCTCTGGCGAGTTTAGGAACGTGCAGTGTCAGCCTACTGCATGTGAAGATTGACTCCCGGTGGAACAAGCAGAAGAGATCATTTAGTTATCCAATGGTTGTGAAGACGGTGGCAGCAAGCATTCATGGAGTGCCCTAGAGCATGGACGTGGCATCTTAAAAGTACTGGTCATCCACTGCAGTCTGGCAGTCTCTTGTTGTAATGGTTCTCCGTGCCACTGGATTACGGCTTCCCAGGCTGAGAGGGTGGGATTGTCCCCATGCAATGATCTTCCCACTATAAAATTTTCACGCACAGGTCCGTTTTTGTAAACTCGTCTTAACACTGATCTGTACGCACACCTTCAAGTCCTGCGGCAATGGGCATGTGGCGAAGCAACAGGTGGCGGTGACCAACGGCAGTTGTAGTCACAATCCTGCACGTAGGCGGTCCATGGGCAGGTGGTCATTCTTTATTTTCCTGAATCCGAGGGCAACAGGTGAGTCTGGCAGCACTCGTGGACGACTGAGCAGCTGCTTTAGGACAGCACTGCCCACCCTCACATCGGGGAAGGGACTAGAAAAGGTGTCTCAAACTAATTCTTGCCCTTTGTAGTCTGGTCAGCTTACCGCGGTTGACAGACTCACTCTCATTGCACTCTATGCTTGGTGATTGAGTCCATGCTCATCAGGGCCCAACTGCGATGGGTAGGACATGTCATCAGCATGGAAGAATACCGCTTACCAAGGGGCTTGTTGGACGGAGAACTTCAGAAAGGAATGCGAAACCAAGGTCGTCCAAAAAAGCGCTACAAGGACTCCGTCAAAGCCAATCTCCAGTGGTATGAACTCAAACCAAAGTAATTGGAGAACTGTGCCAGTGATCGATCAAGCTGGTGAGCCGCCATCCATAAAGCTACTGTCACTTTCGAGGATGCTGTCAGAGAACAATGGCACAGAGCATCACCTGCAGTGATCCAAACTATGGACTTTTGGTGCCCCCACTGTTCCAGACTCTGCACCTCCAGCCTGGGGTTGCGCAGCCACCTCCGGAAACACAGATGAGTTGACAAAACGAAACGTCTTCTTTGGACACAAAGGTCTACCCACACTTGAGCTGTATGAGGGTGATACATACATAGTACTGTATCAACAACTTCCAGACTTCCCCATGACAGCTTTCTTAGGGTGATACATAGTATCAACAACTTCTGGACTTCCCCACGGCAGCTTTATTAGGGTGATGCATAGTATCAACAACTTCCGGACTTCCCCAGAACATACGTAGTATCAACAACTTCCGGAAGTCATGCACTTTTCCTCCCTCTCGGTCTCGTTTTTTTCTCACGTGTTTCTGAAGTTCGACTTCCGGTTTTTGTTCGGTTTCTGGGACAAAAAAGTCAGGGATTTTTTTGTTCGGATTCAGATTTGTTCGAACTCTAGAGCGTTCGGATTCCGAGGCTGTATTTGGATTCTTCATGACTTGTGAAATATCGTCATGGGCAGTTCAAGTTCTGTTCCATTTCAAAGTTCACATCTAGCCAAGTTAGTCCAAATTCTCAGATGTGTTCTTGCTCTTCCTATGTTACTGCTCCAGCTTTTATATGTATGTTACTGGTATTGGATAAAAGACTTCCATTTGTCATTTTATTGTAAATACACATGACTGTAAAAGTAAAGCTGTAAAGTGGTTGGCAAATGAAAATGTATCCAGCATTAAGTACGCTGCTGGTCCTATTGTTAAATGACCATTAGGTGCCCACATGTCCTCGGAGTTTGTACTCCTGAGGACTAGATAGGCCTGTACTTCTAATTAAAGGTCTACAAACTCTGCTGTATTGGCAGAGCCTGTAGTGGTTCATCATGGTGAAGAGGGCTCTGAGCCGTAACGCTCTCAATTTACCAGTTGATCTACGTTCCAACCCTCACGAGCTCACGAGCTTTGGCTAGTGACCAAAAGAACATGATTGTGGATACAAGTGGCATCTGGTTCAAATGCCTCCTGGACGCTTCCCTGGTGTGGTGTTTTGGACATGTTCAACCGGGAAGAGAACCCAGGGTCGACCTAGAACACGCTAGAGGGAGTATGTCTCGTGGCTGGTCTGGGAATGCGTCGGTGGATCCCCGGAAGAGCTGGAGGAAGTGGCTGGGGAGAGCGATGTCTGTCTGGACCTGATTGCTTATGCTGCTGATCCTGTGACCCGACCTCGGAGAAGAGAAAGAATATGATGATGATGATGATAACGGATGACTTTATTGTTCACTCTTCTCTATACTCTCGGAGTAAATTCTCCCAGAGATGTGTTGTCACTGAGCTTTGTGTGTTTAATTGGAACATGTGGGACTGATCAAGAAATGAAAGAGAATAGTTGATGGACCCCTACAGAGAATCATACGAGAAGGGATTTCCTCCTTGTATGAAATGTATTTAATTATTATCCACAGACTTAGGCTCCACTTTCTCAAAATGTATATATTTTTTCACAAGCACGACATTTATCTAAACTGAGTTTGGACTCTGTAGTACACCAACAAGAACCCATTAAAAGAAGGAATTAATGAAAGAAGTACTTTTAGTAATGACTTCCACCACAGATAATCCTGAGTATTCTTGCTGTTTTATTATTTAAGAGTTATGCATGAATAAAGAGGATTTGATATTAAAATTGCTCACATTAATATTCAGGCATGTACAGTCATAACTACAAGCTTGTTTTATTCAGAAGTTATGGACAAAATTGACGGATGGACGGACACGAGGGGCAGTGGTGGCCTAGTGGGATAGGGCGGTGGATTGCTGATCCTAAGGTTGGGGGTATGAGTCCCACTCTCCACAAGGTTGTCACTGTCGCGCACCCTCCCCCCAACACACACACACACACACACACACACACACACACACACAGTGCAGCTAGCTGGGTTATCAAAGGCCGTCCATGTCTCTCACTGTCTATGGTGAGAGGTTCATGTAAAAGAACTATTGCTGACATTCTACAATAGTAGCTGCAAAGCTATCAGTGTGTTTCTGCCCAGTGATGGCCTGGCGAGCTGTTCAGGGTTTACTCTGTCATCGCCCGGAGTCAGCTGCTGGGATGCGTGCCAGCCTCCTCGCGACCCTAATTAGGATTAATCGGTTACAGATGAATGGACACCACCCATTCCAATAGCTAACGCCCCACTATGTGATGGGCGCTAAAAAAAAAGAGCCTATAAATATGGCCTGTATGTTGGGCTCATGATCAGGAGGTTGTGAGTTCAAATCCCACCGAGACCTCCACTGTGCTAAGACCCCTGGGCAAGGTCTTAACCAAAAGTGTGCCTCTGTTCACCCAGCAGTATAAATGGGAACCAGTAAAAATATACTGGGAAGGTAACCTGCGATGAACTAGCGTCCCATCCAGGAGGAGTTGAACTCCTGGACGCTTCACGCTACGGAAACCGGGGATAAGCACCGGCCTGATGAGCCACTAGGCTCGGGTGTAAAAACCCAAAAGACTTACCATATTCAATACAGTATATAAGCGTGACATTGCTAATTATTTAATTAACATGACATTTTTTTGTTGTTCACACTGAGCACATTGGAAAAGAACTCCATAATCTGAGACATTTTTTTGAGGATCATTATTTTTAATTTGATGAAGCTTTTAATTAATTTGTTCATAATTGTATCTTGGCAAGCTTACTCATTCAGGCATGGGCAGGCATGGTTCCAACCCCTCGTTTCTCTGTACTCATTACTTCAGAAAATATTATTGTTACAGTAATGATTATTGTAGAGATTATTGTTCTATACCACTGAATGAGTACACGAAAGTGTTCATGTAATTGGTATACTTTAGTAAATGCAGATTCTAAATACCATCACAAGGTGTCAATCATTGTGGTCAAAATGAGCGTGTGAGAGTGTTACACTCCCATTTTTTTTTTTTTTTTTCTTGAATGATTTTTTTTTTTTTTTTTTTTTGCAATAAAAATAAAGTAAAATAAGGCCACAATATAAATGTTACATTCATACTGTGCTGGCTTTGGTTGCAAAGAGGAAAATGCTATTTTCTTATTCAGACTCATAGGCGCTTTTCATAATAATAATAATAATAATAATAATAATGTCTGTCTTCCTTTCGGCTTTTTCCCTTTTACTCAGGAGTCGTCACAGCGAATCATCTGATTTGCACGTTTGATTTGGCAGAGGTTTTTACGTCGGATACCGTTCCTGTCACAACCCTTTTTAGCAAGGGACAGAAACACGCTGACGACTTTGCAGCTACTCTTTACGAAAGTCAGCAATGGTTCTTTTATATGCCTCACACCATAGACAGTGAGAGACATGGCCTGCCTTTGATAACCCAGTTAGCCGCACTGGGGGGGACAGTGACAACCTTGTGGGGAGTGGGACTCGAACCTCCAACCTTTGGATCAGCGATCCAGCGCCCTAGACCACCACTGCATAATAATAATAATAATAATAATAATAATAATAATAATAATAATATATATGCGTGTCTGCACACTGCTCCTTTTTGCTCTTGTTCATATTGCTCATGCCAGGGCCATCCCAAGCTCTTTTAGATGGTATGTTAGATGGCATCGAGTGCCCTATTATTTTACTGTCTGTCTTCTTCTTCTTAGACCCAAACGTTACATGTAGCTATGAGGTGTAGGCACTGGTGGACCCTACTATTCTATGTTTTCTACTTTTACAAAGCATCCGAGTGTCCTACTATTTTTTTTTATTTTATTTTTTTTACCCCCCACTGATGCTCACAGAGCTTCTCTCCAGTCATGACCCACAATAAGTCACTTGTGTTGATTACTGACCTTGTCATATCTTCAACTCGTCACAGGACATGTGAACTCATTCATTCATTCATTTTCTGAACCGCCTCATCCTAATTAGAGTCACGGGAAGGCCGGTGCCAATCTCCGACAACTCTGGGCATTGACAGAGTACTCCCTGGACAGCTTGCCAGGCCATCGCAGGGAAGAAACACACTGACGGCTATACAGCTACTCTTGTCAAAAGTCAGCAATGGGTCTTTTTGCATGCCTTGACACCATAGACCACCACCAGGCCACAAGTGCCCAATGGGGGGGGGGGGATCCAAAAAAAAAAAAAAAGAGAGAGAAGTGGAAGTGCACCTATATCTTGACTGCCATTTTCTTCATTTATTGGGTTGCCTGTGTGGGAACGTGAGCACAGACATGTCAATAAAATCCAGCTTGTGTCTTTATGACTTTTGCATAAATCTGGAGCTCTGGTATAAAAATAATTTTGCAAACAAACACACAAACATTACCTCCACGATGAGTAAAAACTGGATAGTACATTTCAGAACTAAATCCTACATGACACTGTAAATAATGTCATATCCGTGAGGGGAAAAAATACCCTGCAATAGCTCATAATCATTAATTTCTTTGGTGAATGAGCCATATAATCATCAAGAAAAAATTTTCTGTTTCATGGAGAAGGAAAGCCGTTGCATAAAATTGCATCTTGAGAGACGGTGATTATTTTCTAGTTTCCTGAGTTTTGACATTTGTGGGCCATGAGCTTGATACCTGAGGGCTAAAATGTGCAGTGTGCATTGTAGCGAGCTACGATGAAAGGTAAACATTGTAGTCATTGGTGAATCACCATGAAGCAAGAAGAAAAAGGCACTTTCGCACATGTTTTTTATATGAAAATAATCCACTTCATGGTGGTAACGGGACTCTACTCTACATCTTTCTGTATCAGACCTCCCTGGCACACATTGTTTATAACACTATGGTCTGTCCTGTGTAATTCCTATAATTAAGTGTCTGATAGTTTCAATGTAATAGAAAGGAAAAGTGTACAAGACGGTGGTGAGGCCAGCGATGTTGTATGGTTTATAAACAGTGGCGCTGGGGAAAAGGCAGGAGGCAGAGCTGGAGGTAGCAGAGATGAAAACGTTGAGGTTCTCTCTGGGAGTAATGAGGACGGATCGGATCAGAAATGAGTACATCAGAGGGACAGCACATGTAAGATGTTTTGGAGACGAAGAGAGGCTAGATTGAGATGGTTTGGACATGTACAGAGGAGGGATAGTGAGTATATTGGCAGTAGGATGCTGAGGTTGGAAGTACCAGGCAGAAGGCCTCGAGGAAGACCAAAGAAGAGATTTATGGATGTGGTGAAGAAAGACATGGAGGCCGTTGGAGTAAGAGAAGAAGATACAGAGGACAGGGTGAGATGGAGGCGGATGATTTGCTGTGGCGACTCCTGAAGGGAACAGCCAAAAGGAAAAGCAGAAGAGTTAACACTGTTAACATGGCACTGTTAAACCACTTCCTTGTAAAACATAGAAAGAAAAACTGTTCACCATTGACTGACATTGCCAAGTTAGCCTCCCCAAAAAAAAGAAAAAGAAAATAAAATATTCATCATTTACTTTATGCTGGCAAACACAGAGGCAGGAAGTCAGTTCTGAATGCCCAAGCACAGCATCCTTTCAGCAGTTGCCATGGACTCTATCATGGCGGCATCCAGGCATGTTTGCGAGAGCCGTCGCATAGCTGAAAGATGCTCAAGACCAAGGAGAAATAAAAACCAAGAGTCACTGCTGCTCTCAAACGTTCTAACTGGAAGTTGTTCGAATGAGTCCAGAAACAGATGCATGCGTTAACAAGATGTCTGAAGGCAACGAGACAGAAGGAATGGAAGGCTTGATCCAACAGTTTTATGAGTTACTATTGGCTTAGCTGTAAAAGTGGGTGTAATGTAAGATTGTTGTACTGGCACCATTTATTTTCCCTTTAGATGCCCATTGAATGCTGGGATGTTTACTGGTCTAAAACAAGCCCACAGTGCAGCTTGATTGCTCCGCTAAGATGCCTATCGAGATTCAGCATGTTTGTTAATGATATTGCCTGCCTAGAGGAATGATGAATACTTATAACCCAGATGGCTGCTTTCACTCTCAAAGCAGAGAAATGATTTCTGCGAGCCATATTTTTTTATGTCGTATGCATTCGTAATCGTGATTATGGTTTGTTCACCAGCACTGAGTAATGTTGAACATTTATAATGTGTGAATCTCAAAGGAAAAATCCCTTACAAATGAAATTTGTTTTGGCATGTGGATTATGGGGTGCATCTTTATATATAGAGAGAGTTATTTGATGGCGCAAATTATTTATTTATTTATTTTTAATCAGAATTCATTTTATAACATCATTAAAAACCACTGCCAGTGCACATTTCATGTTTCAGTCTTCGTGGTCTGGGATTAGCCCGGGGGTAAGGCATGTCTTGCCCAGATGGGACCTTCTTGCCTCACGGTTTATTACGACAACTTGAACCTTATTGGAAGCCTCTGCCTTCCCAGGTCAAAGGTTACATTGGCGAACTAGTCAGAGTAATTGCATAATGTTGCGTGTAATGACCTTTTGTCCAGAGCAATTAAATGAAAGTCATGGTTGTCCATCATACTGAGACATTAGTGCTTTATTTGCTGATGTGGCTGGAATGGCGATGATCTTGACACTTCGTTTGAATTTCGAATAAACACTTATATGTGGTTGTGTTCTCTTGTTACCGGGTCATGCTGGATTACACTGTAGGAGCCTTGGAATGAAGATGACTTATAACCCACCATTAGTGGATGTTTCAGCATTGTTGAACGTAATGGTAAAGAATCTCAGGAATGTTATGTCACAGGATATAAAAGAACATTCTATTACATCAATTATATAATGCCTCAGGCTTATATGGTTCTCTTTCTTTGGGCGGAGGACACTGTTTTGGTTTATAAACTCTGAACAAAGTCAAATTCTGGATCAGGCCCACCTTCTGCATGACTGTTTAATTATTCTTAATGCCTACTCTTTAAGATCCAACACACAGATCTTTAGTTTATTAGAGACTAGCTGTCTAACTTTAATGTTTTTGCCAAGTCCATGGGAGGTTTTGTGGATCGCTGTTATCGTTGACTGCACAGCTATAGATTTAGGTCTGGGAATGCTCTCTTTGTGAGTGAAGAAAGGACATTTGCATGAGCCTACAGCCAAATAACAGTCATGTAGATAATCAGTGTAACAACACTCCTACTTTTGTTAAATAGTGATTAATTATGGCAAGGGTATGTATAATGTTTGTAGTTTTGAGATTTGTATGAATTCTAAAACGGGGTGTATTATGTTATCACGTTTTTGGGGGGGTGGGCTTGGACAAACATAGTTTCAGCTCAAATATCTCGAGCAATAATTGGTCTATCATCATCCAATTCAGTATAGAGATGCACCTGGACATGCTTCAGACCAAATTGATTACCATGACCTTGACCTTGACCTTATTTACATGGACATGGTGGCCGCCTTTGTGGAAAATGGTTTCAGCTTGTTACAACGATGCTATGCAACGGGTGTATCTTGCCTCTGGCTCTCTCTCTCTCTCTCTTTTTTTTTTTTTAATTTTTAAAATTTTACTTACTTTTAGTTTTTACAAGTGCAAAATTATTTTTATATTAAAGAGTTGACTATATTTCGTTTAGTTTTTTTAGTTTTTAATTTACTTCCTTTACCACACATTACCCCCAGTGCAGTTAACTAGGTTATCAAAGGCCGGCCATGTCTCTCACTGTCTGTGGTGAGACGTTTATGTAAAAGAACCGTTGCTGACTTTCGTTAAGAGTAGGCTGCAAAGCCGTCAGCGTGTTTCTGTCCTGCGATGGCCTGGCGAGCTGTCCAAGGTGTACTCTGCCCTCACCCAGAGTCGGCTGGGATGGGCACCAACCTCCCCGCGACCTTAATTCGGATTAAGCGGTTACAGAAAATGAATAAATGAATGATACCACACCTTAATGCCATCAGCAGGAACCAGCTTGTTACTGTGTCATCTTCATCATCAACGTTGGATAACACCTACTGTGCAAAACAGGGGGGAAATGCAATGCTATAAATCTATGGATTCTCGCGAATACCAACATACCTCTTATATAACTTTAAATAATGTTTATCGATAAATAAATAAATACCACTATGTCCATAGAGAAGATAGGGAAGGAAACAAAAACAACAACAAAAAAACCTCCCATAGACACACACAATATTATGCTGCATTAAGGAAAATGGGGCTTATTGATTGTTGATTCCTTTTAGGTGTGAGCGATATGTCAAGACTGCGAAATTTGAGAAGAGTAATTAAGACATACACATATTATAAAGGGAAGTATCTTTCAGAAAAATTATAACTTTGGTATGTGGTTTTGAGTGATGGATTCTTGGTTGTGCATATTCATGAAAATGGTTGTGTAATGAGTAGAGCAAATAATGTGAGTATACACACGGAACCTTGTCACCTCACTGGCTGTTCTCCATTTGACAAGAGATTACTGTACATATATTTGAATGAATATCTGATGCAATCAGCCAACAGACATTATATAACAATTGCATAACTAAATAAAAATAAAACTTGCATTTTGAGCAGAAACTATACCTTCCATATGATACTTTAAATATTGTTGTTAACATAAGGATTCAGTATCTGCCATTCAGTCTGCTATAATACAACTCGATGTGATTTGATTTAATAACCTTAATTCAGTCCAGAGATTTATGACTTTTGCTTAATTATTGCAGGCCGGTGCATTTGTTTTTATAGTTTTTATTAGTTTGTCAGTGTTTTTTATTTTTTCTCGTTATAAACATTCCAATGTATATTTGGTACTGTCTCCTTACTTTGAGGAACCGACTGCTTTTTTTTTTTTTTTGGTTGTTTTCATTTTTAACTACACATTACTGCCACCTACTACAGCTAGCTCATTTCTCAACATTGCTCATACAGTTTTAAAAGAATTTCTTCCCCTTGTGATGTTTATGCTCGTTAATTTTTTTTCACTGCCAAGTTTTAGTTTTTGTCTTAATTTTTGTTGGCAAACACTGAGGTATTATCCTTAACGTAAACTGAAGGATTTTCCATATATTGTTATTCGTGTCAGCCTCTATTATCATTTTTGCAGTACTTCGTGTCAAAACATTTTTGTACGTGTATCCATCTTTAAATGCTATGACTTGACACTCTGACATGTGTGCAGCCATGTTCCATTAAACCGGAAATCCAACCCGTGTCTTTGATTACATTGGTCTCAATGATTAAGTTGTAGATTTTGCGTAATAGCTAACAAATTTGTACAAAACTGTAGTATAATCACCAAAGCATTGTAGAATGTATCAATAGAGAAATTTATCCATACATGTACAAGCTAGAATCTTAATCTGAAGAAGTTAGTGGAGACAAACACCACTAAGATCAACATTGTGGCATGTTGACAATCCACAGTCCTGTCCTGTGTCACATTCCTCTGAGAATTTGGTGAAGTACATTATTTGACTTTCAAAGATACCAATATGTCAGCATCCATAAACAGCATAAAATAATTTTTATATGCTTAGTACCGCACTGGAGCTGGTTGTCTGAAGGTGAAAGGAATATTTCGAGGACCTCCTCAATCCCACTTACATGCCCTCCTTGGAAGAGGAAGACCATGGGGGTTTAGGTGGGGGTCTGCCCAGCACTGGCGCTGAGGTCACTAAGGTAGTCATAAAGCTCCTTGGTGGTCGGAGTCTGGGGGTGGATGAGATCTGCCCTGAATATCTCAGGGCTCTGAATGTTGTAGGACTTTTCTAGTTGGCATGTCTCTGCAACATCGCGTGGTCCTCTGGGGCTGTTCCTCAGGATTGGGAAACCAGAGTGGTAATCCCCCTTTTTAAAAAGGGGGCCCTGAGGGTTTGTTCCAATTATTGTCAAATCACACTCCTCTACCTACCAGGGAAAGTCTATGCAGGGGTACTGGAGAGGAGGATCCAACCGATACTTGAACATTGGCTTCAGGGGGAACGATGTGGTTTTCATCCTGGCCATGGCATGTTTGACCAACTCTATATGCTCTACAGGATCCTGGAGGGGGCTGGGAGTTTGCTCAATCTGTCCACATGTGTTTTGTGGATTTAGAGAAGGCTTTCGAGCATGTCCCTCAGGCTATCGTTTGAGACGTGCTCCGGAAGGACATCGTTCTAGAGCCATTGCTACGGGCCGCAACAGGTCGAATTCGTTTCCGGTAAAAGTTGGAGTCCACCAAGGCTGTTCTTTGTCACCGATTCTGTTTATAATTTTTATGGACTGAAGTTCCGTATGCAGCTGAGGTGTGAGGCCACCAAACCAGAAGCCATCAGGTCTCGTCTCTGCTTTTGCGTTGTCCTTTTGGCTCATGCTCAATGGACCTCATTGCTTTGGCTGCTGCCCCCACGACCCGACTCCGGATTAAACGGAAGTTGATAATGATGAGGATAGCATGGCATATGAAATTGATTGATTTATGAATTATTTTATTTTGCGAAACAGTACATATGTGTAATATATGTTCACTTCATCTTCAAAGTAATCCACAGAAATATTTTACATTATGTTTCCTTTAACTGTGTGATCACTGGTTATATGCCAACCATATTGTGATGTTGTTGTTATTATCAAGTGACTGTTTACTTGCAGTAGAGTTTTAATTTTTAAAATTTTTTAATTTTTTCTGCTTTTTAAAATCAGCATGTACCATAGCCACCAACTTTTAATTACTTTCTTGTCTAAGAATATAAAATATTTTGTTGCTGCCAAAGCTCATGTTGTCCCAGCTCAAACCCTCGGTTTTTAACATACCTTCCAATCAAATTATTTTCCATCAACAGGATGTTGACCACCCAAGATTTGTGTTTGTTGCGCAGTGAATTAGTTCCCAAGCCCATGAGAGAAGAAGGAAAGTAGTCTGACCTCTCAATCAGCCTGTTTTAAGAAAAAGTAAAATGATAGTTTAATTCCTGAAAGGAACCGACCTTTCCCCTGCTGGGCATTTGACCGACAGCCTTGGCTTTTTTTGTGCCGTGATTTACCCAGCTTTCAGTGTGCACATTACCATTAAGCACACCACTGTTTCAAACCTCAATCCACTTGGATTTAAATATACCAACATTAGAGCGAGAACATGGCGCCAGTCCAGATATGGATCTCTACAGGCGACTTTGAAGGAGCTTCAAAGGAGCCAAGAGCTTTAATGCCCATTGGTTGCTATTCAAGTCTGCCAGCAAGTGTGACAACATTATTTATCTCTCACTCTCATCATCACTCTTTTTTCTTTAGCTCCTTCTCTTCTATTAATACACAGTTAAATTTGTTCTCCCATCTTTTTTTAACCATGGCTATGCGTTTGTGACTTTGTTTGCAGTACGTTAGTGGATTAGTGATTTGAATCAGATAAAGTCTTGGTTTTATAATAATGTAAAAAAAAAAAAAATTAAAAACCTAAATTAAATTAATCGAGCTTCTGACAAAGTAATTACTGTGCTGGTGGTCTGCTATTGCTCGTAGTAATAGCATTATGGCATTATCTCTACTTAATTCTTTGGGAGTGCTGTGGGAAATTATTTTGCCCCCCCCCCCTTCCCCCACAGCTGCTTGTTTGTGAATTATGTACGTAGGCCTTGCTTAAATGAACATTGATTTTATATTAGTAAAAATAAATAAATAAAAAAATCAGGGAAGCCAGCTACAAAATACTTTGCACACCTTGTATTCAGTATAAAATGTATGCTGTGAAATGTGATGTCATATTGATGATACTTCTTAATTCTTATGGCTCAACATTAGCTCAATATTAGCTGCTGTTATTATTAGTTCGATTTTTAAAAATAATGGTAAACATTGTTAGGTGTCGCATGACCGTCCGTAGTTGAATCCTGCACTTGAGTCACTGTCAGTGAGTGTATAATTCTTCATATTGGCTTCCTCATTGTCCATGCTCACCTCCCTGAAACATGCTTGCAGCTTGGTGGGTTGGTTATGCGAGACCTTGCCCCTCGGTGTGAATGCATGTGTGGTTCATGCTGGGGTTGAGTGGAATTCCATCGATAGTGTGTTCCTGCATCACTGTCTCATTTTCCCAGAATCGACTCCATATCCATCACAGCGTTACCTTCTGACCAGGATAAACTGCTTACTGAAGATGAATGACTCACCAATTGATAAAATTTGGAAATTAAAAAAAAAAACGCTCAATCTGTTGATCTTGTCTTTGTCTTTGTCTTGTCCGGCCGCTTTGTCCATGCCACTTTGTGAAAGCGTTGTTCTCAGAACAATGGTGCAGACTGTTCTTTTTGGTTTTCGAGACCACTGGGTTTCTCCAGTTTAATTGCCTAACCCCTAAACCCTAAAACCCCTAAACTCACCCTACATCCATTTTCAATTGTGCCCATCGTTTTTCTGAAAACCCTCGCAGCACTGACACGGTTTCTCAATTCCTGCAATGAAAGCTACTCTTATTTTGTATGCTTTCATCCTATTGATTTGCCAAACCCCCTTTCAGGGAAACATCGATCTTTGCTTGGCAAGCAAACTGATTCTGCCAAGTCTGGAGTGGCAGCGGAAAAAGACAGAACTGTAACCCCAGAGAACCGAGCTTGTCTTCTAAAGCAATTGCCTCAAGTACAGGCAAACCCAGGAGGCCATGCCTCTGACCTTCAGTCCACTAATTAGGAATCCTACTTTACCACTGGACACTGTCCCTAAACCCCTCATTTTATATTCACTCTTCTGCCATGTGATGTTCTCCTGGGTTCCCGAAAAACATGCTGCTGAATTGGTTACTCTGAGTTGCTCCAAGGTTCAAAAGTGGGTAAAGATGTGGGGTGTATGCTGTCTCGAGATGGATGGATGAATAAATGAATATTAATTAGGAAGTCAAGGGGAGTTTTCAGTGATATTCACCATGCATGAGGTGGAAAACTGTTTGGTTATGTATTAAATCGTAGTAAAAGAAAGGAAAAGGCAAACTAATTTTTTTGGTTTGTGCTTGTTTTACTGATTGAAGCATTTTTCTGATTTTACCGAGTGGATAATTTAAGAGTGCGAGATGGATGTCACTGAATAGTGACCAAGACAATGTTGATACAGTTTTGTTCTGAGTATTATGGAGAAAATGTGTGTGTTCTATGTAATATGGTTGGTAGTACAGAGACTGACACTTTGTCTCGCTCTCTCTCTCTCTCTGTAGGATGGTGGTTTGCTGATAAATAATCCAACAGCTCTGGCGATCCATGAATGCCAGTGTCTGTGGCCGGACACCCCACTGCAGTGTGTCGTTTCTTTGGGCACAGGACGCTTTGAGTCGGTCAGCAAGAACACTGCCACCTACACGAGTCTCAAGACCAAACTGACCCATGTGATTAGTAGTGCAACAGACACAGAAGGTGGGTGTAAATAAGCGTAAAGCCAGAACCCTTATTTTAAAGCATTTTGTTGCCTGTTGTTTTATTTATACAGTGATACCTCAGCTCACGAACATAATTGGTTCCCAGAAAGTGTGTGTGAGGCGAAAAGTTCGTCTTCCGAACATTTATTTCCCATAAGAAACCATTAAAATGAGAATAATCCGTTCCCAGGTCCCCATAAAACATAATTTTCTACTAAATAAGCCTTAAAACTACACAAAAATATACCTTATTTTATGTATAATAAATGTGCTATTGTATTGTAATTAAAGAAATAAACTGTACTGTATAATAAAGTCGTTTTATTTACCTTTGTGATGGTAGTTGATGGCTTGATGGAATGGAGTGGGAGGAGGAGGGAGGGAGGGACTTACTGTTTGGAAGGAGAGTTTGGAAACGCCTACTGTTTGGAAACACGCATAGCCACACACGCACCCTTAATAGCTTCCTTGTTCTTAAGGATGGTGGTAGACTTAGCGTACTGGTACTGGGACGCTGAGTCACACAAACGCACACCTCGTTCGTGTTTTTCAATGATCTCCGCCTGTGGTGGGGTCTTTTTCGGTCCCATAATAGCAAAAGTACACTCAATATGGTCCAAAATGTCTATCAAACACAAACCACTTCCGCACTCAAAGAAAGGGGGTGACGAACTGTGACGCCGTGAGCGTGCGTCAGCTTCTCGTGGCCGCCACCGTGGCGCTGTTCGACCGCGTGGTTTGATTCGTCCGCCGAAAACTAGTTCGTCAACAGAGAAAATATGCTCGCAAATTTAATGTTCTTGAGGCGAAAAGTTCGTGAGCTTAAGCGTTCGTCAGCGGAGGTTTTACTGTACTTCAATTGCAAAGCAGCATTTGGGGGAAAAAATAGTGGCTGGAAATTCCTCATCTGTTTCTTTTGCTACAATTACTGATGGAAGCATATCTTGCATGCACAAGCGTATCTTAGCAAAACACTACGTTATACAGTAGGCCCTCGACATTCGCGGGGGTTCGGTTCCGAGCCCTCCCGCAAATCGAGATAATCCACAAGTTCTGTACCCATAAGTAAAACCCCATGTTTCACGTCACGTGCGCGAATGAGCAGCCGGAAGTAAAATACTATGTATTTATTACATGCGCTAAAATATGCTTCTTAAACACATTCTTTCGACAGTGTTACTCGTTAATTCAGTATTAATGTAGTAAAATATAGTAATGATTAAGAAAAACTTTTCAATTTTTACTCTTATTTTGACATTATACAGCATATACTGTTGTAAAGCACTCGTTTTAAAATCTTTTTCAATTATTATTCCAGTACAGAACCTAAGTTCATGTTTGTGCGTGAGATTTGATGTTCTGTAGCACGTTTAACAAATGATACCAAAATGATAAACTTTATTACGCATCACGTCCTTTTTACATTGACCTTGGAGTGACGTCTCGGAGTGATGTATCCAAGATGGCGCCGCCTAGAGGCAATTGTTTCTTTGTTCGTTTTAATTTGTTTCATTTGTTTGTTTATGTTTTGCAGTATGCTCGTCTAAGATCGGTCGACCCTACTACAGCTACGAGCAGCTTCAGCTTCGGGCAACTAAGCACGCAACAACTTGTATCATGAGCTAATATGCTCACATCGGAGCTCAATGCTAACCGCATTCCGTTTAACAATAAGCCCAGGCGGAGTTCTCAGTCTCCGACGCTTGGTTAGCACTTCCGGCCATAATGCTTGAAAATGTTCAGTCCCTGCGAAACAAGATGGACGGGCTTCATGCCCAGATTGCAGAGCAGAGGGATCTACAGGACTGTGTTTCTGTGAAACATGGCTCGAGGCGATTGCACCAGCCGGCTTCATCCCCTGCAATCCCAAGCGCCAAGAGTCGTCGTTCTGCCCCTTCTCGCCTGGGCTTCTTGTCCGCTGGGGTGCAGCTCGCATTGGGCTGCTTACCATAGCATATTAGCTCTGCTAGCCGCAGCCCGGCTAACCAGCCCAGTTGAACGTGCTTAGTTATACACGCCCGAAGATACTCCGATCTTATAGCTGTAGTAGAGTCGACCGGTCGTAGACGAGCATAGTGCAAAACATGAACAAACAAAACAACAAATTAAAACAAATAAAAAAAACAATTTGACTCTGAGAATTCCGCAACGTCACCCTCTGGGCAGCGCCATCTTGGAGAGGTCACTCCAAGTTTAATGTAAAAGGACGTGATGCCTAATAAAGTTTATCCTTTTGGTATCATTTGTTAAACATGCTACAGAACATAAAATCTCATGCATAAACATGAACTTAGGTACTGTACTGGAATAATAATCGAAAAAGATTTTAATACAACAGTTAGGAGAAAACCGTCGTTTCTCAGGAGCAAGTCTTAGTTTTTCAGAAGAGACATCCAGCGTTTTCTATCGTTTCGCCAGAGAAGACGCACAGCGTTTGAGTGGTAGAACGGAGGACAGCCATTGGCTGAATTTGAATCATGTACCGGTTGCTTGGCAGTCAGCGAATACTCAAACCGTGGGTGCAAAACCGCATACTGTATATCTCATCATTTATCTATTGGTCTATCTTTTCAATATGTGTATTTACGGCAGGTATTGAAATTAAATTTGTTTTCCTTCGAGAACTCTGGGTTCCTTCCACAGTACAAACACGTGAATATTAGGCTTGCTGGCTGGTGCAGAGTGTCCCGAAGTGTGGATATGTACACGCGCGTGTGTGCGCACATTAGTTGTTTATGGTGTACCCCGGTTTCACCCAGTGTTGGCTGATATATGAACTAGGCTCACCATGACCCTTGTAGGAATTAGTGGTTCAGCAAATAAGTGAGTGCAGAGTCGTGTAAATGTACTGTGTATGTTATCTAGTATTTAAAGGAATCGGATACTGGTGTCTGATCTCCATGTTGTCCTTTTTTTTTTTTTTTTTTTTTTTTTTTTTTTTTTTTTTTTTTTTTTTAACTTTGACATATGAGGGCAGTAGTGGCCCGGTGGTAAGGTGCTGGATTGCCGATCCTAAGGTTGGGGGTTCAAGCCCCACTGTCAACAATTGTCACTGTTTTCCCCACAGTGCAGCTAACTGTGTTTCCAAAGGCTGGCCATGTCTCTCACTGTCCATGGTGAGAGGTTCATGTAAAAGAACCATTGCTGACTTTTGACAAGAGATGCTGCAAAGCCGTCAGCGTGTTTCTGCCCTGCGATGGCCCGGTGAGCTATCCAGGGTGTATCCTGCCCTCTTTCAGAGTCGGCTGAGATGGGCGCCAGCCTCCCCGTGGCCCTAATTAGGATTAAGCTGATTAGAAAATAAATGAATGAATGAAAATTGTGAGCAGCTGAACCGTAATGGCCTTTCGAGAGCGGTTGCTGACTCAACTTACCATTATGTAATGAGATTCTGGATCTTAAGTCACGTGGTTGGGGGGAAAAACGGTTTGATTCAGGGTGACTTTGCAGACTAAATTATTTCTGTATGCTGAACCATCAGTGCAGTGATTGTAGGGAGTCAGAGTTCTGGGATCGGTATAAGCACAGTCAGACAGGAATGCTATTATTTTTTAATGTGATTTTGAGCTGATTGAAATGGGTGGCTGTCTAGAGTGAATCCCGAATTCCCCAAATTGTCTGAACAGACATGAATAAGTCATGAACTTGGGTAAGAAAATACAATCTCTAGAGATCGGTTGTCCTATTTTTGTTTGTTTGTTTGTTTTATTTGTTGATCATGCTGTTATGAAGTGATGTGACGCTCTGTGTGTCTCTCTCTCTCTCTCTCTCTCTCTCTTTCTCTCTCTCTCGGTCTTAGAGGTGCACACCATGCTGGATGCCCTCCTGCCTCCCAACACATATTTCCGTTTCAACCCATCAATGAGCGAGGAAGTGGCCCTGGATGAGAGTCGCAGCGAAAAGCTCAACCAGCTGTTGGTGGAGGGCGTCCGATACCTCGAGCGCAATGAGGAGAAGTTGAAGCTCGCCACACGTATCCTCACGCAGGAGAAGAGTACGCCACAGAAGCTGCTCGAGTGGCTCCGTCTCAAATCACACATGTACGGCGACCTTCCAGTAGTTTCGAAGCTGTAGGCAAAATTCCGTCACTGAGTCATTTAATAGCACTTCCTGTTGTGTCCTGTTTGATTCTGTATGGTTCAATGGTCTATTGGCCACAAATGGCTGAAATTAATTCTGAGCTTGTAATATGAAAAACGCTGTTGAAAAAAGGATGGCATGCATTATTTATAATAATAATCAGCTCTTATGGAAGAGAACTGAAAGATCAGGATGGCTGTAGCACTGCTGTTATATATATATATTATATGCATTTGATGTAATTTAGAAATGATTGGCAGAATTTTAGGAAGTGTTCTAAACAAATAGGTTTTCACTGAACTACAGGTACATGTATCATATACTGTAATGGACAACATGCAGGAATCAAGTCAGAGTAGGACAAGAATCACTGTATATATTTGCAAATGAAAGTTTAATGGTTTCAGATTTATTTTTTTCTTTCTATTTTTTATGAGAAGATTGCACAGATCTGGTTTACGTTCGATACAAACATAGGTAAATAAATATTTTATACAGATGGAGGGTGGATTAAGATCGATGCTTGGAGCACAGATCAGTGTTGAAGAGTTGAATCTGGAGAATTCAGTCTTCACTGACGGAGGGCATTTTACACAACCGGAACAGCCTCGTATACTACCGCAAGGTTTCCTCCTCATATTTCTTCATTACGCCTGGGTTTACACTGGGGCACCGTGTGTGTGTGTGTGTGTGTGTGTGTGATGATCTTGAGAAAGCTTGGAGGATGATCATGCTGATTGTGGTGAAATCTTTGTCAAAAAAATTTGTCTTGATTATTACAATGTTATACGGTTTGATGCTAATTGTGATTGAGCATGGGAAGCTGAACAGATGGTAACAGACCTCGATGCGCCATCATAGGGGATTTTTAATGAATTTGGAAACATGATTTCTGAATATTTCATTACTTGGATGCACTCTATACCCCAGTTGTGCTCCTAGTTTGCAGATAAATCATGGAGCGCCACACTTTTTTGAATCGCGGCGATCGTACCCCAGTGTAAATCCAGGTTAAGAGTTTAATAAGTCCGTTGTGTGTGTGTTCCCTTTTTTTTTTTTTTTTTTTTCTTCCCTTTTTTTTTTTTTTTTTCTTTTTTTTTTTTTTGGGTGCTTTTTGCTTGGGGGATCAACCACTGACCACTGTGTCATCCATCATTAGCCCCTCTGGACCATTATAAACCTTTTTGTTATGCACTTAGTCACTTAAAGGCTCACCGTTTCCTATGTATATAACTGATTTTTAACCCAAAAGAAGCTCTTTGTAATTTGTTTTATTGTACAGTTAACTGTTGTATGTCCTCATAAGACAATTGTCCTGTGAGATGTTAAACATTTTCCATCAGGTCTAATGGAGTTAATAATTCTAATGTTTTAAATTGATGTTTCAATGGAAATTCAAATGCAATGCTGTCAGCAGTCAGACACTGACTTCATTAACACTATTTATTATTTTCCTTTTTGAATTTTTTTTTTTTTGGTGCCATTGGTTTATAAGTTGTGTAAATCTTTCCATAGAGAACAACTATAAATTGATCCCATGACTGCTGTGAGTAACAACTATTTTTAAGTTAATAGAACAAATAAGAAAGTGTGCAGTGTTTAATGTGTAAAATGGTGTAAATTTTAAACTGTTATTTAATAAAAAGTCGATATGTCCCATTTATATTATTTTCAAAATTGATTATACAGTCTTCTTCTTTTCCTTTCGGCTGTTCCCTTCAGGGGTCGCCACAGCAAATGATCTGCCTCCATCTCTCCCTATCCTCTGCATCTTCTACTCTTACTCCAACGACCTTCATGTCCGCCTTCACTGCATCCATAAATCTTCTCTTTGGTCTTCCTCTGGGCCTTTTGCCTGGTAGTTCCAACCTCAGCATCCTACGACCATATACTCACTATCCTCCTCTGTACATGTCCAAACCATCTCAATCTAGCCTCTCTGACTTTGTCTCCAAAACATCTAACATGTGCTGTCCCTCTGATGTACTCATTTCTGATCCTATCCATCCTCGTTACTCCCAAAGAGAACCTCAACATTTTCATCTCCGCTACCTCCAACTCTGACTCCTGTCTTTTCCCCAGGGCCACTGTCTCTAAACCATACAACATTGCTGGCCTCATCACCGTCTTGTACACTTTTCCCTTCATTCTTGCCGATACTCTCCTATCACACATCACACGACACTTTTCTCCATCCATTTCCAACCTGCCTGCAGGCGCTTATTCACCTCTTTTTCCACACTCTCCATTGCTCTGGATTGTTGAGCCTAAGTACTTAAAATCCTCCACCTTCTTTATCTCTGCCCCCTGTAACCTCAAAGTTCCTCTTGGGTCCTTATGTCGCTCACACACATGTATTCTGTCTTACTAAGACTAACCTTCAATCCCCTCCTTTCCAGGGCATACTCGACCTCTCTAGATTTTCCTCCACTTGGTCTCTGCTCTCACTACAGATCACTATGTCATCTGCAAACATCATAGTCCATGGAGATTCTTGTCTAACCTCATCTGTTAGCCTGTCCATCACCATAGCAAACAAGAAGGGGCTGAGAGCTGACCCTTGGTGCAGTCCCTCCTCCACCTTGAACTCTTCTGTCACACCGACAGCACACCTCACCACTGTCTTACATCTATCATACATGTCCTGCACCACTCTAACATACTTCTCTGCCACTCCAGACTTCCTCATACAATACCACAGTTCTTCTCTCGGCACCCTGTCATATGCTTTCTCCAGATCCACAAAGGCACAATGCAGCTCCTTCTGACCTTCTCTGTACTTCTCTATTAACATCCTCAAAGCAAACACTGCATCTGTGGTGCTCTTTCTTGGCATGAAACCAAACTGTTGTTCACAAATGCTGACCTCTGCCCTTAGTCTTGCTTCCACTATTCTTTCCCATAGCTTCATTGTATGGCTCATCAACTTTATCCCTCTGTAGTTGCCACAACTCTGTACATCGCCCTTGTTCTTAAAAAAATGGGCACAAGCACACTTCTCCTCCATTCCTCTGGCATCTGCTCACTTTCTAAGACCTTGTTGAATATTCTTGTCAGAAAATCTACTGCTACTCTCCCTAGACACTTCCATACCTCAACTGGTATGTCATCAGGGCCAACTGCCTTCCACTCTTCATCCTCTTCAATGCCCTCCTCACTTCCCTTACTAATCTTTGCTACTTCCTGCTCCTCAATGGTCACCTTCTATTCTTTTTTCTCTCATTTTCCTCATTCATCAGCTCTTCAAAGTTCTCTTTCCATCTTCCCAGCACACTTCTGTCATCAGTCAATACATTTCCCTCTCTGTCCTTTATCACTCTAACTTGCTGCACGTCTTTCCCATCTCTATTTCTCTGCTGTGCTAACCTGTATAGATCATTTTCTCCTCCTTACTGTTCAACCTATCATACAAGTCATCATAACGCCTCTGTTTGGCCTTAGCCCACTGCTACCTTCGCCTTACGCTGTGTCTCCTGTACTCCTGTTTACTCTCTTCGGTCCTCTCAATGTCCCACTTCTTCTTGGCTAACCTCTTCTTTGTACACTCCTGCACTTCCTCATTCCACCACCAAGTTTCTTATCTACTTTCCTTCCAGAGGACACACCAAGTACTCTCCTACCGGTCTCCCTGATCACATTGGCTGTGGTTGTCCAGTCCTCTGGAAGCACTTCCTGACTACCCAAAGCCTGTTTCAACTCCTCCTGAAGACAACACGACACTCTTCCTTTTCAGCTTCCCACCACTTTGTCTTCTGCTCTACCTTTGCCTTTTTCACCTTTCTCACCATCAGTGTCATCCTGCACACCACCATCCTATGCTGTTTGGCAACACTCTCTCCACTACTACTTTGCAGTCACTGACTTCCTTCAAATTACATCGCCTACACAAGATGTAGTCTACCTGTGTGCTCTTACCTCCGCTTTCATAAGTCACCCTATGCTTCTGTTTCTTCTTGAAGAAAGTATTCACCACAGCCATTTCCATCCTTTTTGCAAAATCGATCAACATCTGTCCTTCTGTGTTCCTGTCCTGGATACCAAACCTGCCCATCACTTCCTCGTCCCCTCTGTTGCCTGCACCAACATGTCCATTGAAGTCTGCTCCAATGACCACTCTTTCACCTCTGGGGGTACTCTGCATCACTTCATCTAACTCACTCCAGAATCTCTCCTTCTCTTCTAGCTTACATCCTGCCTGTGGGGCATAAGCACTAACAACATTGACTATCACGCCTTCAATTTCTAACTTGAGACTCATCACTCTGTCTGACACTCTTTTCACTTCTAGAACATTCCTGACAAACCCCTCCTTCAAGATGACTCCTACTCCATTTCTCTTCCCATCCACACCATTATAAAACAGTTTAAACCCTGCTCCTAAGCTTTTAGCCTTTCTACCTTTCCACCTTGTCTCCTGAACACACAGTATGTCCACCTTCCTCCTCTGCATCATGTCAGCCACCTCCTATCTTTTCCTTGCATAGTTCCAACATTCAAAGTCCCTACTCTCAGTCCGAGGCTCACGATTTCCTCTTCTCTCTCTGCCTTACGGACACGCCTTCCGCCTCTCCTTCTTCGACGCCTTCACCAACAGTAGTCCAATTTCCATCAGCACCCTGTTGGTTGACAGCACTGATGGCCGTTGTTAACCCGGCCTCGAATCGATCCGGTATGAATTCTGTTTTGATCATTCGCATTTTTTTTTTTTTTGGCAGAAGTTTTACGCCGGATGCCCTTCCTGTCGCAACCCTCTGCATTTATCCGGGCTTGGGACCGGCATAAGGGGGAGAGACACTGGTTAGTGCCCCCCCCGCCTCATGGCTGCAAAATTGATTATACAGTATTTGCATGAAAGGTTCGCAGTTTGTGATGTGGTCTGACAGTTTTCAGGTTTGTGGAACCAATTCAAACCGTTCAAAAATGTTTTGGAAGTTTTGTATAAAGTAGTTACTCACTCATTGAAAATTCAAACTCGTAGATAAAACCGCTTTCCGAAACCCTTTTCCAATTCTGCTGCGTGTCATGCTTGACAGTTGTGGTTGTGTTGTGCTTATCATGCCGGACTAAAGAAGAATGAGAACTGCTCCACAGTTTCCTGGGACTGGAGCTGTTTGGAATGATGGGTTTGGAGGGTTGGCTCGAGAGCTTACATTTCCGAGCAGGTTGTTCTGTGTCCATTTGAACCTATTGCTTGTACTTCAATGCTTGTGTCTCTTATTTACAATGTAAAGTTTGTGATTTCAAGGTTTAATAAAAGCTAAACAAATGAAAAACGAGCAGATGTTATGCAGGTTTATGCAAGTTATGATAAGCTGTTATGGCATCTAAAGGGAAGTGATGAATACAAAGGAAATGATGTCATGTAATTTGATTTTATTGTTTATCCTTCAGCCCTCCTATGGCCTGGTGAGCTGTCCAGGGTATACCCCGCCCTTGCTCACAGTCGGCTGAGATGGGCGCCAGTCTCATTTTCTGAACAATAAATGAATGTTTATCCTGCAAACATTTTCTCACAAGGAATGAGTGATGTAATAATAAATTAATTAATTAATTAATTAATAAAACATTACCCCTTTGTTCTCTTTTGTGCTTTCTTGTACATTTTCATGTTTTTGTAAAAAATTTTGACATCCAGTGATTAGGCAGCTATTAACAGCAGCTTGCACTCCTTTTCAGTTGGTAAGAGATATTTAGAAATTATTTAATAAACTGTGGGTGGGGCAGTGGTGGTCTAGTGGTATAGGGCGCTGGATCGCTGATCCAAAGGTTGGGGGTTCGAGTCCCACTCTCCACAGGGTTGTCACTGTCCCCCCCAGTGCAGCTAACTGGGTTATCAAAGGCGGGCCATGTCTGTCACTGTCTATGGTGAGAGCTTCATGTAAAAGAACCATTGCTGACTTTCGTAAAGAGTAGCTGCAAAGTCGTCAGCGTGTTTCTGTCCCTTGCTAAAGGGTTGTGACAGGAAGGGCATCCGACGTAAAAATCTCTGCCAAATCAAACGTGCGAATCAGATGATTCGCTGTGGCGACTCTCGAGTAAAAGGGAAAAAGCCAAAAGGAAGACAGACAAGACAGACATTTAATAAACTGTGGGTGTTCCAAATTGACTGTAGGTGTCTGTGTTGGCCCTGCAATGGATTGAAGGGCTATCTGAGGTAGGCAGCCTTCCCATGGCCCAGTAGGATTAAGTGAATAAACGAATGACCTAAACTTATAATATTAATATTTATAATATATAAATATTATTAATAATATTATATTAATATATAAATAATATATAAATAATGTGTGTCTATATGTGTGTGTGTGTGTGTGTGTATAAATATATATATATATATATATATATGTATATATATATGTATACACACATACTAGTATATACATATGTCTGTTTATATGTATATGTATAGTGTGTATGTATGATGTATGCATATATATATATATATATATACACACACACACACTGTATGTGTGTATGTATGTATATATATATTGTGTATATATATATATATATATATATATATATATATATATATATATGTATACACACACTAGTATACACATATCTGTATATATGTATGTATATAAATATAAACTTTATATATATAGTGTGTGTATGTATGATGTATGCATATATATATATATATATATATATATATACACACACGTGAGTGTGTGTGTGTGTGTGTGTGTGTGTGTGTATATGTATGTATGTATGTATGTGTACGTGCATACGATATTATAACTAGGTCTTTCGTTTATTACTTAATCCTACTAGAGCCATGGGAAGCCTGGTGCCTACCTCAGACAACCCTGTCAATCCATTGCAGGGCCAACACAGACAGCTACGGTCAATTTGGAACACCCAGTTAGCCTAATGTGCAAGGACATAACATGGAGATACACCAGTATCTCATTCTGATTTGCTCAGGTTATGGGGAGGCTGGTGCCTATCTCAGCCAACAGTGGAGGAAGGTGGTGTAACACTGAACTGCATGCTAGACCATCACAGGGCAACAAACACACAACAATACACACTCACACCTAAGGGAAATCTGGAACTGGCAGCTAGCCTAACGTGCATGTGTTTGAACTGCAGGAGGAAACCAGAGTACCTGGACGAAGCTCACATAAGCACAGGAAGAACAAGCAAACTCTACACAGAAACGCCCAAGACTCAAACACAACACGTTTTATGTCTTCAACAGTGCTGGTAGTTTTTATAGAGCTGATAAACATTTATCCCACAGGACTGTTGTATTTGTTTCCCCTCCAAGATATAAATGATTAAGAAATGTTCACCCAGGAGTTTTTAATAATCATTAAATGTAATTTTGTAATCATCTGTGTGTGTGAAGTAGAGAGAAAGAGATAGAGAACATAGGAAGATAACAGGAGGAGAAAGAGAATAAAAAACAATGCCAAACAGTAGAGACAGAAATAAAAGACAGTGACGTAAAGAAAATGATACGGAGTGTAATCAGAGGAGAGAAGGTCAAAAACTTGAAAAAAAAAAGATTGGAAGAAAGATAGTAGAAATATATATATATATATATATATATATATATATATATATATATATATATATATATATATATGTGTGTATGAATGTATGTGTATATATATTATATATATATATATATATATATAAATAAATAAAGGCCGGCCATGTCTCTCACTGTCTATGGTGTGAGGCATGTAAAAGAACCATTGCTGACTTTCGTAAAGAGGAGCTACAAAGCCGTCAGCGTATTTCTGTCCCTTGCTAAAGGGTTGTGACAGGAAGGGCATCCGACGTAAAAAAAAAACTATGCCAAATCAAATGTGCAAATCAGATGATTCGCTGTGGCGACTCCCGAGAAAAGGGAAAAAGCCGAAAGGAAGTGTGTGTGTGTGTGTGTGTGTGTGTGTGTGTGTGTGTGTGTGCTGGTATGTATATACAAACCGGACTCCAAAAAAGTTGGGACACAATACAAATTGTGAATAAAAACTGAATGAAATTAAGTGGAAGTGCCAAATTTCAATATTTCATTCTGAATAGAACATAGATAACGGGGTCAAAAGTTTAAACTGACAAAATGTATCATTTTAAGAGATATGTTGATTTTAAATTTTAATGACGTCAACAAATCTCAAAAAAGTTGGGACAAGACCATTTTCACCACTGTGAGGCATCCGCTCTTCTTCTTACAGCAGTCTGCAAACGTCTGGGGACCGAGGAAACAAGTTGCTCAAGTTTAGAAAAAGGAATGCTGTCCAGTTCTTGTCTATTACAGGCCTCGAACTGTTCGACTGTCTTGAACCTTCTTTGTTGCACCTTTCTCTTCATGATGCGCCAAATGTTCTCTATTGGTGAATGAGCTGGACCGCAGGCTGGCCATTTCAATACCCGGTTCCTTTTCCTCAGCAGCCATGATGTTGTAATTAATGCTGCATGTGGTCTGGCATTATCATGTTGAAAAATGCAAGGTCTTCTCTGAAAGAGACGGTGTCTGGATGGGAGCATATGTTGTTATAGAACCTGAATATACCTTTCTGCATGGACGATGCCTTTCCAGATGTTCAATCTGTCCATGCCGCAAGTACTCATGCAACCCCATGCCATCCCAGATGCAGGCTTCTGAATTTAGTGCTGATAACAACTTTGGTTGTCCTTGTCCTCTTTAATCCGGAAGACATGGCATCCCAATTTTCCATCGAGAACTTCGAATCAAGATTTATCTGACCACACAACAGTTTTCCATTGTGCCACACTCCATTATAAATGACCCCTGGACCAGAGAAAACATCTGTACTTCTGGGTCCTGTTTAGAAATGGCTTCTTCTTTGTACTGTAGAGTTTCAGCTGGCGATGGTGGATTGTGTTTCTGGTAGTATTGCTGGAAGTATTGCTGGTTTCTGGAAGAATTGATGAGCCCATTCTGTGATTTTTCCCTTACAGTAGTATTCCTGTTTGTGGTGCAGTGCCGCTTAAGGACCCGAAGATCACAGGCATCCAGTCTGTTTTTTTTGGCCTGGACCCTTACACACAGAGATTGTTCTAGATTCTCTGAATTTTTGGATGATGTCATGCACTGTAGATGATGATAACTCCAAAGTCTTTGCAATTTTGTACTGGGAAACACTTTTCTGATATTGTGCCACTATCTTTCTGTGCAACATTGGGAGAATTGGTGACCCTCTACCCATCTTCGCTTCTGAGAGACACTGCCACTCTGAGAAGCTGTTTTTATACTCACTCATGTTGCCAATGGACCTCATTAGTGAAAATTGGTCTTCCAGCTGTTCATTATAAGTGCAATTGCCTTTTCCAGTCTGTTGTTGCTACCCGTCCCAACATTTTTGAGATTTGTTGACACCATGAAATTTAAAATCAACATATTTCCCCCTTAAAAATCATACATTTTTTCAGTTTAAACTTTTGACCCTGTTGTCTGTGTTCTATTCGGAATAAAATATGGAAATTTGGTACTTCCACACCATTGCATTCAGTTTTTATTCACAATTGGTATCATGTCCCAACTTTTTTGGAACCCGATGATAGATAGATAGATAGATAGATAGATAGATAGATAGATAGATAGATAGATAAAAAGGAAAAAGACATACGTACAGTAGACATAAGCTAATTAGTACAAAAAGAAGAATGCAGATAGATGTGGGAGATACTGCAAGTTTCTTTGTGTTTTAGGAAATCGAACGTTAATGGTCCTTTGGATGCCTTTAAAAGGTGAGTTTCCCATGTTCCTCGGACAGATTACATCATGAGTGCAAACACAGCTGTCACACACTGTAATCCCGTGAGCTACTTTATTTATCTGAAACCAGTTATCCTCCCTGGCTGTAGTTTGGCTCCAATACTTTGTGAGAATCTCACTGGAGTATTCTATACAGGAGTGATTTCATTTACCTTGAGTTACTTTTACACTTCAGCTGTTTACTGTAGAGCTTTACATCAAAAAAAAAAAAAAAGTTTATATAAAATTTCTGTTTTCAGGCTTCCACAATGAAAAGTCAATCAGAGCAAGAGAGATGATGATCGTCACAGGTACTATTGCCCTTTATAGAACACAGCACTGAGTAACAACAGAAAACTTAATAAGATGTAATATATGACCTTGGGGAGCTGTGTATCTATCAGATAACATGTGTACACACAACAAAACCTGAAACTTGAGCCAATACTTACTGTAATTGCTTAATCTGAAAGCTGAGAGCTGCTGAAACTAATTGAATGGGAGTTTCATTACATACACGTTAAACCATTTTGCATGGAACTGTAGTATAAAATAACTAGAGCGTGTGTATATATATATATATATATATATATATATATTTTTTTTTTTTTTTTAATATATATATATATATATATATATATACACACACACACACACGTATATATATATATACATATACATATATATATATATATATATATATATATATATATATATATATATATATATATATATATATATATATATATATATATACACACATATATACTAGTATATGGTGACATTGATACACCTCCAGAGTCTCCGTCTCCAATTTCACCCTGAGCTCACATTATGGTGTTTTCCATGTTCTTCCTGTGTGAACCACGACTTTCTTGCACCTCTCAAAAAAAAAAAAAGAAAAAAATAAAGAAAAGAATATAAGTATATACTATGTCAGTAGAGGGATTATCTAAAGTGAGTAAACTGAAAGAAAACTCCGGTCCAGATCTGAGTCACGAACACACCATCACTGTCGTCCTTGTTGGGCTATGTATTCCACTGCAGGAAATTCTGAGAGCTATGTAACGGTTGGCTTGTTTAAAATGGAAACGGAAGAAGGTTCTTTCTGTCTGATGAAATGTGAAGCTTCAGTGGATACAGATAGAAAGGTTCATTCAGCACACATAACATGTGAGCTTTAACAGGAAGTGAATTATAGTTGACTCAGCTGATAATAGTGGGGCCGGTGGTGTAGGCTCCCCAAGACACTAATTAGGATTAAGGTAAAGTCTGTTGGGCTTTTCACACCCGAGCCATAGACTCCCTCCTCTTTTACTGGTTCCTTTTAGTAATGTGCTACTTCTGTCCATTTTCATATATAACTTTCCATGGTAGAAGCTTGGGCTTCATGCCAAGTAGTTCTGCCTGGAGATCCCACCAATAGAAGGTTGGATTGAAGTGGTTCACACAGAGTACTGAATCGTGAAAGGAAATGTTTTCAGAGTATGGTCTGTGCTGAAGTTTGTTATGTTTTCTGAGATTTTGATTGTTGTTTATGCAGCCATATGCGTTGCACTCCGCCATTTTTCTGGTGACACAACACTGGTCAAAAATGTCTTATCTTAGACAGGTGTCGGCTGCATGCAGCCCAGTGCGCATCATTACCAGGGTGAAAACAGCCAGCGTTAAGCATACCAAGTGGCAGCAGTAGTGTGACAGCACTCGTGTGTACCTCACAAGAAGTAAGGACTGGCGGCTCCTGATGGAACCACTGATGTCATACATGATTATTTTAAAGATTTAATAATACAAATCCCCCACAGGTACACTTTTGGAAAATTTATATATATATATATATATATATATATATATATATATATATATATATATATAGTACAGTGATACCTCAGCTCACGAACATAATTGGTTCCCAGAAAGTGTGTGTAAGGCGAAAAGTTCGTCTTCCGAACATTTATTTCCCATAAGAAACCATTAAAATGAGAATAATCCGTTCCCAGGTCCCCATAAAACATAATTTTCTACTAAATAAGCCTTAAAACTACACAAAAATATACCTTATTTTATGTATAATAAATGTGCTATTGTACTGTAATTAAAGAAATAAACTGTACTGTATAATAAAGTCGTTTTATTTACCTTTGTGATGGTAGTTGATGGCTTGATGGAATGGAGTGGGAGGAGGAGGAGGGAGGGAGGGACTTACTGTTTGGAAGGAGTGTTTGGAAACGCCAACTGTTTGGAAACACCCTTAGCCACACACGCACCCTTAATAGCTTCCTTGTTCCTTGTACTGGTACTGGGACGCTGAGTCACACAAACGCACACCTCGTTCGTGTTTTTCAATGATCTCCGCCTGTGGTGGGGTCTTTTTCGGTCCCATAATAGCAAAAGTACACTCAATATGGTCCAAAATGTCTATCAAACACTAACCAATTCCGCACTCAAAGAAAGGGGGTGACGAACTGTGACGCCGTAAGCGTGCGTCAACTTCTCGTGGCCGCCACCGTGGCGCTGTTCGACCGCGTGGTTTGGTTCGTCCACCGAAAACTAGTTCGTCAGCAGAGACTATATGCTCGCAAATTTAATGTTCTTGAGGCGAAAAGTTCGTGAGCTTAAGCGTTCGTCAGCGGAGGTTTTACTGTATTATATATTATAAAAGGGGAAAAAGCCGAAAGGAAAAGAAGAAGAAGAAGATGTTATATTTTATATATATATAGTAGGCCCTCGATATTCGCAGGGGTTTGGTTCCGGCCCCTCCCGCGAATGAAGATAATCCGCGAGTTCTGTACCTGGAAGTAAAACCCCATGTATCATATTACATGCGCGAATGAGCAACTGGAAGTAAAATACTATGTATCTATTGCGTGTGCTAAAATATACTTCTTAAACATATTCTATAGACAGTCTTACTCATTAAACATTCCAAACATTAACTTTGGTTCTGTACTGGAATAATGATTGAAAAATACTTTAATACTAGAGTGCTTTCAGATGATTATTTCTCTTCAGGCACTTCAGAGGAAACTGTTGTTCCTTCAGGAGAAAGTCATATTTCTTCAGAAGAGACATCCAATATCATTACCTTTTCTAGCGCTTAGCCAGAGAAGACGCACAGCGTTTGAGTGGCATAATACAGCTTAACTGGTAATTAAAATACACTTAAAAAAAGAGGCTCATTGAAAACTTGTGTGCGAATGAGTAAAAAGGGAGTTACATCATCTCAACCAATCAGCAGGAAGGAGGTCAGCCATTGGCTGAATTTGAGTGACGTGTCAGTTGCTTGGCAGTCCATGAATACTCAAACCGTGAATGCAAAACCGCGAATAGTCAAGGGCCTACTGTATTTCTTCTTCTTCTTCTTCTTCTTCTTCTTTTTCTTCTCCTTTTAGCTTTTCCCTTCAGGTGTCGCCACAGCGAATCATCTGCCTCCATCTCACCCCATCCTTTACATCTTCCTCTCTTACACCAAATATCTTCATGTCCTCCTTCACCACATCCATGAATCATCTCTTTTTTTCTTCCTCTAGGCCTTCTGCCTGGTAGTTCCAACCTCAGCATCCTACTACCAATATACTCACTATCCCTCCTCTGTACATGTCCAAACCATCTCAATCTAGCTTCTCTGATTTTGTCTCCTAAACCTCTTACATGTGCTGTCCCTCTAATGTACTCATTCCTGATCCTATCCATCTTCGTTCCTCCCAAAGAGAACCTCAACATTTTCATCTCTGCCTCCTGTCTACCTCTAGCTCTGCCTCCTGTCTTTTCCCCAGAGCCACTGTTTCTAAACCATACAATATCGCTGGTCTCATCACCGTCTTGTACACTTTTCCTTTCATTTTTGCCAATACCTTCCTATCACACATCACACCGGACACTTTTCTCTATCCATTCCAACCTGCCTGCACACGCTTCTTCACCTCTTTTCCACACTCTCCATTGCTCTGGATTGTTGAGCCTAAGTACTTAAAATCCTCCACCTTCCTTATCTCTGCTCCCTGTAACCTCACCGTTCCTCTTGGGTCCTTTTATATATATATATATATATATATATATATATATATATATATATATATATATATATATATATATATATATATATATATATATATATAAACTGAATAAACTGAATATATTTATATACACACACACACACACACACACACACACACACACACACACACACATATATATATATATTCCGTTTATTCAGTTTATATATACCAGTTTATCCTATCAATGTTTTTTTCTTTCCTGATGGCACGGACATAAACGTTGGAGCTTGGATAGTGCGAGTGGTTCAGATTAGCATGATGCATCATTTTCACACATGAACTGGCACCACAGAGTCCTGACCTTAAGCTTATTAAAAGTGCTTGGGATGTGCAGGAGAAAACTTTATGGAGTGGTTTGATTTTTTCCATCATCGATTCAAGATGACGGTGAAAAATTATTCCAAATCTGGATGGGCATAAATGTGATGTTGCTTAGGTTTGACAAAACAATGCCATGGTAGTTGTAATCAAGGCTAAAGATGCTCCAAAAAATGTCTCTTACCTTTCAAATCCTTGGTGCTTTCCAACTGGCAGACTCCAACCCTCACCGGAAACGAATTCGACTGCGCAGCCACAATATTCACTGTAAATTTTTTGGACCGCCTTTAGCCTTAATTCCAGCATGTACGTATTCGCCAATGCCAGGAATGAGTACATCAGAGGGACAGCATATGAAAGAGGGTTTGGACACAAAGTCAGAGAGGCTAGATTGAGATGGTTTGGACATGTACAGAGGGGAGGACAGTGAATCTATTGGTAGTAGGATGCTGAGGTTGGAACTACCAGGCAGAAGGCCTAGAGGAAGACCAAAGAGAAGATTTATGGATGTGGTGAAGGAGGACATGAAGGTAGTTGGTGTAAGAGAAGAAGATGCAGATTATAGGGTGAGATGAAGACAGATGATTCGCTGTGGTGACCCCTGAAGGGAGCAGCCAAAAGGAAAAGAAGAAGAAGAAGAAGATTCACCAACGCCTTGTTATTTCAGTTGGTCTGATCAAAGCTGATGAAGAAGATGATGATGATGATGACAGTGCTTTCCACATAAATTCATTACTTATACCTACTACTTATATTCCAAAAATGTGTTATTATGGGGGGGGGGGATGTCTTGGTTGAACACAGTTAGCATGTAGCTGTGTATTAAGTATGCGAGGTGTGAGATGAAAGCCGGGAATCATTAAAATACTTGCTTTTGTCAGCACTAGTATCGGCTCACATCCCATGAGCTTTTGCAACTAACAATGAGCTGTGCCTGAGGGGTTGGTGGTGAAAATAAGATGCAGAGGGAAAGAAGCAGGGATAAGGACCGATATGAATGATTGGCGAGGTGGTGATGTGGGCTACGTGAACAGTGAGATCCTTTTTGTTGTTAATTACCTCGCCGTGCGGTGCCGTGTTCGTCCTCTTCTGAAGCTCCCTCACACTGACTCCTGACTCATTATCAGCCTGTGATCAGAGCTGCCACTGATGGTAGTGGGTTTGAGTGAAGAAGGATTTCTTTTTAGTTAATGATTGTTATCACTGCTGGGTATATGCTCAAGGCCTGAGATGAGCTGTGAAAATTCAGTTTCAAAAAAAAAAAAAAAAAAAAAAAAAAAAAAATAGTAGCATTTGTAATGCAAATCATCTTGATATATAACTGGATATACCGTATGTACGCACTGAATAAGAAGATAGTCCTTCATAGAGCATTGTGGGGCCGATAGTGTACTGGTTAAGGTGCTGGGTGCATGTTCGGGACGTTGCGTGTTCAAATCCCAGTTCGACCCCCTGGACAAGGTCTTAACCACAAGTGTGCCTCTGTTCACCCAGCACTATAAATGGGTACCAGTAAAAATATACTGGGAAGGTAACCTGCAATGGACTAGCGTCCCATCCAGGAGGGGTTGAATTCCTGGGTGCTTGATGTTACAGAAACTGGGGATAAGCACTGGCCTGATGAGCCACTATGGCTCGGGTGTAAAAAGCCCATTGGACTTTACCTTATCTTACCTTCATAGAGCATCTCCTCTCTCTGTCTCTCTCTCTCTCTCACACACACACACACACTAATTTACACCTGGAGGCGATGTATCATAACCAGTCTATATACCGCCTTTTTTTAAAGAAAAGGGGTGGACTGGGAGGTGGGTACATTGGAGAAACCGTTGTGGACACAAATTCCACACATGGAGCAACCTGAGCTCCAGGTGCCAAAGAAACCTGAAAGCTGTGAAACGTTAACGTTACCTTCTAGTATTATACAGTATATGATTGGGATGCAGCCCAAGTATTCCAGGTCAGAAATCATTACTATATTTGTTGCCAATGCTGCTGCTATCTTCATAGTATAGAACTGTTATGAAAATAAAATATGACTATTTCTATTTACTCAGTACCAGGTAAGGGGCAGTGATGGTCTAAGTGGTAAAGGGCAGTGGATCGCTGATCCAAAGGTTGGGGGTTCGAGTCCCACTCTCCACAAGGTCGTCACTGTCCTTCCCAGTGCAGCTAACTGGGTTATCAAAGGCCGGCCATGTCTGTCACTGTCTATGGTGTGAGGCATGTAAAAGAACCATTGCTGACTTTCGACAAGAGTAGGCTGCAAAGCCGGCGGCATGTTTCCGCCCTGCGATGGCCTGGCGAGCTGTCCAGGGTGTACTCTGCCCTCGCCTGAAGTTGGCTGGGATAGGCGCCAGCCTCCCCGTGACCCCAATTAGGATTAAGCTGTTACAGAAAATGACCTGAACAGTACCAGGTAAAAGCACAATAGCTCTAGCTTTTAACAAGATTATTGCAAAGGTTTCCTGGTGAAACCATCCCAGTCACAGGCTTTTATGCATCATAACTTGCCAGTGAAAGACCATTATGTAAAACATGGAAAAGTCTTGAGAAACATAAGTCATACAATTTCAGAAGAAAAATTAGAAAAATATGATGTTCACCTCATTGCATGGATCACTGAGAGTGGCGTACAAGAGTAAGCAAATGGTTTCAGAAAGACAATGTTGCAGACTCCATTTGACTTCCAAGGGATATCACTTTCTTCTTCTTCTTCTTTTCCTTTTGGCTTTTTTTCCTTTTTCAGTGGTCGCCGCAGCAAATCATCACATGTTAGATTTGGCAGAGGTTTTTACGTCGGATGCCCTTCCTGACACAACCCTTTAGCAAGGGGCAGAAACACACTGACGACTATAAAGCTACTCTTTACAAAAGTCAGCAATGGTTCTTTTACATGAACCTCTCACCATAGACAGTGAGAGACATGGCCAGCTTTTGATAACCCAGTCAGCTGCACTGGGGGGTGGGATGGGGGGGGGTGGCAGGGACAACCTTGTGGAGAGTGGATATATAATCACTGTAACTGTGTTTCATATTTATTTAATATATCTGGGACCTGAATGGACACTTTTGGAAAAGAAAAATGAATAAGCTGGGATCTGCTTTGGTTCAAACAGATGTTCAGAAGGTCATGTGATCTCAGTGTCTATTTTTGCTGGGATCTCGTTATGTATTATTGACTGCGTGGCACAGTGTGCTGATTTTGCAAAATGAATTAGACATCCGATGTTGGCTATCTTGTTATACACAGGCTCTCTGCCTAAAGGGCAAAGAGTTCTCACAGATCTAATCTCAGATCTCTCGCTGCTCTCAGCTTAGACACCCTCCCACAATGCTTTGTGTAGCTGTGAAGGCAACAGTAGTGTGTTGGTGATAGTTAACGAAAAGAAGAACACACCTGCTCATTCATGTGTGTTGAAGAAAACCTTTGTGCTCTTTTTTCCTGTCAAGCCATTTAATAACAAAACCAGGCACAGATAATAAAAAAACCACAGATGAGTAAAAAAATCTACTTGTATGAGCAACACTGAGTCATTTCGACAAGATACTGTAGCGCAGCCAATTAAATCCTTAACGTTAACATGTTATCTAAAACGCACAGAATACTGTACTAACACTGGATAGAACCTCACTGTGCTCTCCGAACAGCCTCACTCCTTATTGGCTTATACAGTCGGTTCTCTACTTACGAAATTAATCCGTTCCAGCGCTTTTTTCGTAACCTGGAGTTTTCGTAAGTAGAGGCGCATTTAAAATGTAAAACGCGTGATTCGTTCCAAGACTCCCAAGACTACCCCATAAACCCTTTAAAAATTATAAAAGTACACAAATTTTGTATGAAATATGTGTTAAAAGTAAAAGAAAATTATTTACCTTTTTTAAAATCTGTCGAACCATCCATGCGACGCTTTAAAGTCCGGGGGTTGCTGGTCCGAAGAACCCTCACTCTCACCCTCCTTCACGAGGTCACTAAATATGACGGATGCTTTTTCTGAAATTATTGCCTGCGTCACTGTATCTCCGGCAATATCTTTCGCCTTTATCCAAAGGAGTAACAGTCTCTCCATCTCGTCGTTCAATGACGACCTCTTTTTCGATATCACAGAGAGACCTTTCGAAGGGGTCGTCGTTTTTAAGGTCTCCTTCTGCTTCAGTATCGTTCCGATGGTAGAGGGGTTTCGGCCATACTTCTTTGCGATTTTGCTCAACCGCATCCCACTTTCATATTATTTATTATCTCCTGCTTCACGTCGATTGATAACGGAGCCCACTTCTTTTTTCGGTGTCACCAGGAATTACTTTCTTAGAGCCCATGATAGATAAAGAAATATAACGCTGCAACGATTGCGCTAAAAAAAACTCATGAGCCAACAGTCCTGTTCAATTTTGCTTCACGCGTGTGACAAACAAGAAGTATGGGTACAGTAATGGGTACAGTTCAGCTGCCTCCTGGCCAATGGGAGGCCAGCGGGGCCGGATGTTGGGAGACAGCCAATGAGAGAGCAACTCGCGCATTGATTGAATGTTTGAATGGAGCGTTTTAATGTTTGAATGGCGCATTTGGATGTTTGAATGGCGCGTTTGAATTTTTGAATGGCACAGGGCATGAAATTAAGAAAATTTTCCACCGGACACGGGGGCAGGCAGAAGAAAAAAATCTGCAGGACCCCAAAGAATACTGGACCACACTTTTTCTGGAATGATTAATTATGTAATAATCCGTTATTATTTTTTTCATTCACTTGCTCACCTGTCTACATGTTTGGTGTACAATAGCTGTTATGACTGAATAAGAAAAATACATGTAAACCAATTCTCTATCATATACAACTCTTTATTTATTTGAAATATTTATATTTATATATTATTTATATATTTTTAAATGTATTTAAATCTGCATACTCGTGGATTGGCGACAAACCCGGAAGTAATGGCATGTGGTTCAAATTTAGCCAATGGCTGAGAGCTTTTGTTTCTCCCTCCTGCTGATTGGTTGCAGGTGATGTGTACACCTCTTTTTTTCTCCATCGCGCACAAGTTATCAACGTGATTGCCTGAATTGCAAGTAAATTTTTCGTGGTTTTTTTTTATGATTACTGAAGCCCTGTGATGCCACTCAAACAACCTGCATCTTCTCTAGCTTCTGGGAAGGAACCTAAGCAGATGCTCGCAGATTAGCGGAAAGCCCTGAATTTACTGGCTCGTTATTCAAATTTAGCCAATGGCTGAGAACTTTTGCCTTCTGTCTGACATAGGAGATGGTATTGGGTTGGATTTTTCCGGACCTCCCACAAAAATCCCGGCAAATGCTGGTGGACCAGCGCTAATTTCACGCCCTGTTATATATATTGGAATATTGTAAATATTCTTTGAAATTCAGGTGCTTGACGGCATCATACATTTCCTGTCACATATTCAGTGCACGTTTATACTGCAAATCCTCTGTTCTATCATATCCATATAGTTTTCTCCTGCATTCAGATCTGAGAATGAACTGCGAAAGCTACTGAAGAATACTGAACCTACTGTCATGTTCATGAAACCAATTTGAGACTTTGTGACATGACGCATCATCATGTTAAATTCCACCACCGGAAGATAAAAATTGGGGTCATAAGGAATTCACATCGCCAACAACAATACTGAAATAGGCTATGGAATTCACGCAATGAGTTGGAACGTGAATGGTTGTGTTCAGGGCGTATCCCACCTTCACCTAGAGTCAGCTAAGATAGGCCTCCCAATGTCCCTAATAGTATGAATCAGTTCAGAAAAAAATAAATTCAGCGAATGATTGACTGGTACTATTGTCCCACACTGTTCTACACCCTCCACCAGCCTGGCTGTTGACAGAATTTGATTGGATTTTTGGATTCGTATTGTTATTGTCAAATTTTAACTCTACCCTCTTGTGTTCCTCCACAGAAATCAAGATTCACCAAACGAGACTTTTTTTAAGTCTCAAACCATTCACTTCAGTTCAGCCTGTGCCCGATAGAGCCTCAGCATTCTTTATGACTTACAGAAGTAGAAGAGAAATTGGTTTTCTACTGCTGTAGCCCATATATACAGGTCTGTCTTCCTTTCGGCTTTTTCCCTTTTACTCAGGAGTCGCCACAGCGAATCACCTGATTCGCACATTTGATTTGGCAGAGGTTTTTATGTCGGATGCCCTTCCTGTCACAACCCTTTTTTAGCAAGGGACAGAAACATGCTGACGACTTTGCAGCTACTCTTTACGAAAGTCAGCAATGGTTCTTTTACATGCCTCTCACCATGGACAGTGAGAGACATGGCCCACCTTTGATAACCCAGTTAGCTGCACTGGGGAAAGCCCATATATACAGGGTGTCCCAAAAAATGTATACACCTTTCAGCAGCTGATAACTCAATTGTTTTTTTTTTTAAATCATCTGTCCATCGTGTCATGAAACATTGTCAATGGAAAATTGACATTCCAAGATTAGTCCATGCTCTTAATGACAGTGAGGGACATGGCCCGCCTTTGATAACCCAGTTAGCTGCATTGAGGGGGACAGTGACAACCTTGTGGGGACTCAAACCCCCAACCTTAGGATCAGCGATCCTGTGCCCTATCCACTAGACCACTACTGCCCACCCTCGTGTGTGTGTGTGTGTATATATATATATATATATATATATATATATATATATATATATATATATATATATATATATATATGTGTATATATGTATATATGTATGTATATATGTGTATATATATATATATATATATATATATATATATATATATATATATATATACACACACACACACACACACACACACACACACATACATATATATATATATATATATATATATATATATATATATATATATATATATATATTTATATATTTTTAAGTAATTTTAATTGTGCTAAAACTAAGGAAGTCAAGGGTCCAGTGGACCTACTTGGTTTTGCATTTGTGGATAACATATATGCTATATGACAATCTAAGTCAGGGGAGTGTGTGTGTGTGTGTGTGTGTGTGAGATAGAGAGGGGGTGGGAGTGGGAGTGTACTATCTCTTGTAGGAATCCTTTTAATTTGCGGTAAGTCAGTCGCTCCTGGTAAGGCAGCTGGTTTCCATCCTGGTTCTGTGGTCTGAGATTCATTTGATCAGCATCGCTGCAGTCGCGGGGTGAACTGCGCATGCGCGGAGAAGCGCCGCTCGGTGTTCCACTCGGTAACGGAGAATCAGAGGAAGCAGGATAGACATCCACAAGCTTCACTTCCACCGGGCAGAGATAAGAGCAGCAACAAAGGACAACGAGGCTGTTTTGAGGTAGGCTGCTTGTTTTTGCTCTGTTTATAATAGTTGTGACAGTGTGCTGGGAATAGCGTTGTGTTGCGGGCGGATGTTATTGGAGCGCAGGTGGCAACAGAAATGCGCAGCGTTCAAGGCCAGCGCTGAGCAGTGCTTCGTTCTCATGCAAATCAGCCTGGATATTTTATATACTTCCAATTCCCTGGGATATTTTATTCTTTTCGTTACTGCTTAACTCCGACCTATTTCTCCACCAGACATGTTTTCTTTCTTTTTTTTTTTTCTCTCTTTCTTTTTTTTTTTTTGGTGATGCTGGATTTTATTGCTTTTTTTTTTTTTTTTTGACATCCTGACACTTATGCGCTTTGTCGGTGTCAGTCCGGTCCTGTCATGATCAACAGTCCACAGTTATGTAGTGTCTCTACTTGAATCGTCAATCGTGGTGCTGGCTGTTTGGATATGATTTAAAAGAAACCCATCTATTCAACTGAATATTGAATACATGAGGATGTGCACGCCCGCCTCTGCTCTTTATTATTATTATTATTATTATTATTGTTATTATTATTATTATTATTATGGCGTTTCCAGTGGTCCATAGTTGCCAGCTTTACTGCAGTGTTTATGGACTCACACCTAAAGATCCAATAGATCATTTTCAAATTTAAAAAATTCCTTACATACAATTTTAATTAATTTTTTTATTGTTGTTGTTGTTGTTGTTGTTGTTGATGATGATGATGATGATGATGATGATGATGATGTTGCCCATGCATTTGTGTTTATTTAAGTTTTATCTGCATGCAGTTTTATCCAGCACTTTACTCACTCACACCCTGAATCATTTTCCAAACCGTTTAATTCTTTCAGAGGGAGGCTGGAACCTATCTCAGCCAACGCCAACACATGCACAAGCATTCACACTCACACCTCCAGGCAATATGGAACAGCCAGTAATATGCCTAATAGTCATGCCTTTGGACTGTAGAAGGAAACTGAAGTACTCAGAGGAAACCCAGAGAAGCCACATAGAAACACACAAGGCCGTGTCCTGAACACAGGACCTTCTTGCAGTGATTGAATGTGCCCACCACTAGGTCACTCTGCTACCCTATCCAGAACTTTAGCCCAAGATAAATTTGTTCTGGTTGAATAACTTTTATCTGATCTTATTATGTTATTAATAATGATTATGTGGCATGGTGATGTAGTGGTCCGCACGTCCGCCTCTCAGTAACAGGGCCTGAGTTTGATTCTCAGCTCGGGCGTTTCTGTTTGGACTTTGCCTGTTTGCCCCGTGCTTGTATGGATTCCTCCAGGAACTCCGGTTTCTTCCCACAGTTCAAAAACTTGCACAGTAGGCTATCTGGCGTTTCCAAGTCTCCCATAGCTGTGAGTGTGAGTGTGAATGGTTGTGGTGGCCCTGTGATGGCTTGGCGAGCTGTTTGGGGGTGTACCTTGCTCTCACCCAGAGTCGACTGAGATGGGCGCCAGCCTCCCGACTGAGCCTAATTCGGATTAGAAAACGAATGAATGAATTGGTATGATCCAAATGATATTAATCTGAGGCTTCAGTAAAAAGTGACATATCACAGAGAAAACTGGCCTCCGTATGACAAAGCATGTTTACGTCTGAACCTTCCGCTAGTGATTTTCCAGATTTTTTACAGTACATATACTGACCAGCCTCGTCACAACACTCTCCATTCTTTCATTTTCTGAACTGCGTCATCCTAATTAGGGTAGTGGGGAAGCTGGTGCCCATCTCAGCTGACTCTGGGTGAGGGCAGAGTACACCCTGGACAGCTCTCCAAGCCAGCGCTGGGCAGAAACACGCTGACGGCTATGCAGCTACACTTGACGAAAGTCAACAATGGTTCTTTTACATGAACCTCTCACCATGGACAGTGAGAGACATAGCCGGCCATTGATAACCCAGTTAGCTGCACTGGGGGATAGCAATGACAGCCATGACTGTGGAACTTGAACCACCAACCTTGGGATAAGATAAGATAAGATAAGATACAGCTTTATTAATCTCACAATGGAGAAATTCACTGTTGCAGGCTCTTGAGGTACCATCAGTAGGGGGTGCAAAAATAGATACATATACAGACATATACACATACATATATATTATATAAGTAAATAAATAAATGGATACATAAATAGTATAAATTAATAAACAATAAAAGAAAAGAAGGGAACGACTTTGTAGACTGGCCTATATTCAAGTGTATATGTATCTGACTGCAGAGTAGATGGGTTGATATGGTTCACAGTCAGTGGGGTAGATGTGGTTGATTTTAATCGCGCGGGGTTTTTATTGCACATAACCGGTATTTTCACAGACAGTTACAAAGTGGCGTTGTACAGTCTGACAGCGGTGGGAATGAACGACCTGCGGTAGCGCTCCTTCCTGCACTGAGGATGTCTCAGTCGTCCACTGAAGGAGCTACTCAGCTTCTCTACAGTCTGGTGCAGTGGGTGAGAGCTGTTGTCCATGATGGATGTGAGCTTTGCTACCATCCTCCTCTCACTCACCTCCTCCACAGAGTCCAGTGGGCAACCTAGGACAGAGCTGGCCCTCCTGACCAGCTTGTTCAGTCTCTTTCTGGCCCACTCTGTGCTGCCCGGGGCCCAGAAGATGGCAGCGTAGAGGATTGCAGAGGCTACCACAGAGTCATAAAAAGTCCTGAGCAGAGGTCTGCATACTCCGAAGGACCTGAGTCTCCTCAGAAGGTGGAGGCGACTCTGGCCCTTCTTGTACAGGGCGTTGGTGTTGTGGGACCAGTAATTCAGCACCTTACCACTGGGCCACCAGTTCCCTCCCTGACAACATTAGTGGGATTAAATAGTATGGCAAATGAGTAATTATACTGAATATTAGGCTGTAAGTCATCATTATGTTGACGGCATAGCAGTGCAATTGTGAGCACTGTTACCGCCAATGTTCTGGGTTCAAATCTGCTGCTTGACATGTCTGTCTGGATTTTGCAGATTATCCCCAGACCTGAGTGTAGTGGTTTTCTCCCACATTCCAAAAACATAAGGATTAGGTCAAATGGCTATGCTAAATTGCACATGCTATAAATGTAAGTGTGAATGTTTGTCTGTGTCAGCCATGCAATAGACTGGGGATTTGTCCAGGGTGTACCCCACCTCCCATGCAATGCCAGTTGGGATTTGCTCAATTCACTCATGACATGCAGTAGATAAGCAGCACTGGGTATGAATAAATTGAATGAATATGAATGAAACAAATACAAGAATCATATAAATGTCAAATCCACCCCATCTTTAGAAATCGAAAAAAAGACCTAATCGTAACAAATCCACCTTTAATTATTATAGTACAATAACAGCTCAAATTTATTCGAACTCATTTGATATACATTGATTGGGTTTGATATCCCAGTGCCAGAGTATTGTAAAGGTCTGCAAGTTTCCTTCCATGGGGAAGGTTATAACGGAGAGAGGACTTAGTACCGTTCGGTGTCTCTATAAGATTAAAAACATGCTTTCTTTTCTTATTAGCTTCAAAAGAGAGGAAATTGAAAGGCTTCGCGTGAACAACTTTGTTTTTATTGCTTCACTAAAATAATTAACAATTAATTTTCAGCACTCATTTTGAAGTTATGGCATGTAAATGTATGAGAGATGTAAGACAGTGGTGAGGTGTGCTGTCGGTGTGACCAAAGAGTTCAAGGTGGAGGTGGGACTGCATCAAGGGTCAGCTCTCAGCCCCTTCTTGTTTGCTATTGTGATGGACAGGCTGACAGATGAGGTTAGACAAGAATCTCCATGGACTATGATGTTTGCAGATGACATCGTGATCTGTAGTGAGAGCAGAGAACAAGTGGAGGAAAATCTAGAGAGGTGGAGGTATGCCCTGGAAAGGAGGGGAATGAAGGTTAGCCTCAGTAAGACAGAATACATGTGTGTGAACGACAAGGACCCAAGAGGAATGGTGAGGTTACAGGGGGCAGAGATAAAGAAGGTGGAGGATTTTAAGTACTTAGGCTCAACAATCTAGAGCAATGGAGAGTGTGGAAAAGAGGTGAAGAAGCGCGTGCAGGCAGGTTGGAATGGATGGAGAAAAGTGTCCAGTGTGATGTGTGATAGGAGAGTATCGGCAAGAATGAAGGGAAAAGTGTACAAGACGATGATGAGGCCAGCGATGTTGTATGGTTTATAAACAGTGGCCCTGGGGAAAAGACAGGAGGCAGAGCTGGAGGTAGCAGAGATGAAAATGTTGAGGTTCTCTTTGGGAGTAACGAGGATGGGATGAGGATAGGATCAGGAATGAGTACATCAGAGGGACAGCACATGTTAGATGTTTTGGAGACAAAGTCAGAGAGGCTAGATTGAGATGGTTTGGACATGTACAGAGGAGGGATAGTGAGTATATTGGTAGTAGGATGCTGAGGTTGGAACTACCAGGCAGAAGGCCCAGAGGAAGACCAAAGAGAAGATTTATGGATGTGGTGAAGGTGGACATGAAGGTCGTTAGAGTAAGAGTAGAAAATGCAGAGGATAGGGAGAGATGGAGGCAGATCATTTGCTGTGGCGACCCCTGAAGGGAACAGCCGAAAGAAAAAGAAGAAGATTTTGAAGTTATGGCATAAGCATTCAAAATTTGTTGACCTTGAGTTTCATCTATTCAAGGTCACTGAAGTGTAAAAGTTAATTATCAATTTTGAAAATTCTTAAATAGTTTCCTATAGTCCATTTGTTCATTTTCTGTAACCGCTTAATCATAATTAGGGTTGCGGAGAGGTTGGTGCTCATCCCAGCCGACTCTGGGCGAGGGCAGAGTACACCCTGGACAGCTCACCGGGCCATCGCAGGACAGAAACACACTTATGGCTATGTAGCTACTCATGATGAAAGTCAGCAATGGTTTTTTTTTGACATGTCTCACACCAGAGACGGTGCTAGCTGGTGAGAGACATGGCTAGCCTTTGATAACCTAGTTAGCTGCACAGGTGTGTGTGTGTGTGTGTGTGTGTGTGTGTGTGTGTGTGTGTACATTGACAGGGATCGGTAATCTGGCACCTTACCACCAGGCCACCACCGATCCGTTTCCTATAGTGTTACATATTAAAAGCATTTCTTTATAAACACTTCGAATTTCTATAGCTCCAAATGTTTGTGACCTTGCTATGACCTTGACCTTTGACATAGATATTTCAAAAAATCCAATATTCTCTGGGACTCTTTAGGTAGCATTATACAGACTGATTATGGCATGTAGTATATAACTGAGCCTTGTTGCTGTAAAAAAAAACAAATATTTTTTCAGCCAGAATTTACGAAAACAGGATTAGTTAATTAGGTGAAAGTTCAGTAGATAAGAGATCAAGTTATAATTCAACCAAAGATGCCAAGATATCAAGCAGCAATTCAGCCTGTAAATGCATTAGTTGTGTTTAAAGGATCTTGTTTGAGATTTGATTGTTGTGTTGATTGTGATTATTATGTATTATACAGTAAAACCTCCGCTGACGAACGCTTAAGCTCACGAACTTTTCACCTCAAGAACATTAAATTTGTGAGCATATTGTCTCTGCTGACGAACTAGTTTTCGGCGGACGAACCAAACCACGCGGTCGAACAGCGCCACGGTGGCGGCCACGAGAAGCTGACGCACGCTCACGGCGTCACAGTTCATCACCCCCTTTCTTTGAATGCAAAAGTGGTTTCTGTTTGCTAGACATTTTGGACCATATTGAGTGTACTTTTGCTATTATGGGACCGAAAAAGACCCCACCACAGGCGGAGATCATTGAAAAACACGAACGAGGTGTGCGTTTGTGTGACTCAGCGTCCCAGTACCAGTACGCTAAGTCTACCACCATCCTTAAGAACAATGAAGCTATTAAGGGTGCGTGTGTGGCTATGCGTGTTTCCAAACAGTAGGCGTTTCCAAACTCTCCTTCCAAACAGTAAGTCCCTCCCACCCTCCTCCTCCCACTCCATTCCATCAAGCCGTCAACTACCATCACAAAGGTAAATAAAACGACTTTATTATACAGTACAGTTTATTTCTTTAATTACAATACAATAGCACATTTATTATACATAAAATAAGGTATATTTTTGTGTAGTTTTAAGGCTTATTTAGTAGAAAATTATGTTTTATGGGGACCTGGGAACGGATTATTCTCATTTTAATGGTTTCTTATGGGAAATAAATGTTCGGAAGACGAACTTTTCGCCTCACACACACTTTCTGGGAACCAATTATGTTCGTGAGCAGAGGTATCACTGTACTTCTTCTCTGTAAACCGATGCAGAACAACATTGTACTTTACTATAACATTAATAGATTTGCAAACACCAAACAGTAAAAAACTAGCAAACCGTTGCTTTAAGTTAATTGTGAAATACAGTGATCCCGCGCTACTTCGTGCTTCAGTTTCTGTGGCATCACGGGTTTTTCAAAAATATTCATCAAAAAATAAAAAAAAAATAATGAAATTAAGCAAAAATAGGGGAAAAGTTAAAGGAAATGCTGTAAAACAAGGCCAGTTATGCAAAAAAGAAAAGTCCCCGAACAACCAAAATGAAAAACCCAAAACCCCCCAACAAAACTACTTACATTTTTATGTGAGGTGTGCATCTGTGTGTGTGTGTGTGTGTGTATGTATTTATATTTTATTTATATCTTATGCATTATTTTAAAAAATTTTTAATTGTTATTATACTCATTTATAGCATTGAATATGTATTTATTGATATTATATACACATATACATGTACGTATACGTCAGTTTGGGGGTCAATCCTACTTCACGGAAATCGGCGGTCATGGGGGGACTCGGTCCCCATTAACCACGGAAAGTGAGGGATCCCTGTAAATGAAAATATATTTGTTCTGCATTTGAAAATGTGACCTTTTTAAATATTGGTACAAAACTAATACTCTTGTGGCAAAAGAATCAAGTCAATAACACTAGACATCTCTTGATACATCATCATCATCATCATCATCATCATCATCATCATCATCATTATCATCATCATATTTCGTCCTGTCTACAAGGGCTGTTTCCAGACCAGCAGACTTCCCTCACCCTAACCACTTCTTTCAGTTCTTCCGGGCACTAGATGCATTGTAATAAAATAATAAAGTAGAAAGAGGTGCCCAAACCTGTTCCTTGAGCTCTACCTCCTTGAAGACATTCGCTCCAACCCTCATCATGCCCACCTGATCATCCAATCATCCAAACAACGCCTAAAACTTTAAAATGAAGACTTATGACTTGATAATTCTGTCACATGGGCCATATTAGGATTGGACAAAAAGGCTTCAGAAAGATAGAATTCCAGGAGCAGGATTGGGCGCTCCTGGTAAAAACAAGGCAAAATAGATCACCTGTAAACGTCGCATTAAAATTGTTTCATCACACTGCCATCAACCAACTGGATCGCTACAACAACACCATAATCATGAGGAGCAATTATCAATACAAAATATTTTTCTCAAATATAAAGTTATAGCTGTGAAGCACATATTCTAAACTCCCAGATCATTTTATGTGTGTTAGTATTTCTTCCTTTGTTCACTCATTTGCTGAACTGGTTTATCCTACTAGGTTTGAGGGGAAGCTGGACGGGACTCTGGGTGAGCGCCGAGATATATACTATACATTCACTATACAGTCTCAGTGTTGTGGCATTTGACATTCTGTTTAGTTAGTTTTTAGATTTTGTTAATTTTCTTCCTAATTTTAGTTGTGTCCAATTCACATCCATCAAGTATTGTCCTCCCTATGGCACGATCACCACCAACTAGGGAGTGGCAAAAGCATGCACACACCCCCTCCATGACATGCAACGCTAGCTCCCGCCTCTTTTCAAACTGTGGTGCCTGTGTATTTTGGGGGTTTAACGCACTCAGAGGGAAAGCGCTAACCGACCCCTCTTATGAATGAGCTCGCCGACACCCGTGATAGCTGTTAGTGATAGGGAAGTGAGCGTATGCCACCCCCACCCCCCTCCTGGCGATCTCTGGGTTAATAGATACACCCCTTGATCAATGTGCTACTTGGGAGCCATGGCTATAAAAATCTTAAAATTTTTAAACTCCAGTACATCTGCACATATTGAAAGAAAATTTCACCTTCAAGTGAGAAATATTGTTCTCACATAGATATTCATTTACAAACCACACAAGTAACAATAGGATTATTGATCACAATGTTGGGTGGGGTTTAAGCCTCACTATCAACCGGTTGCCACTGTCCCCCCTGGACAGCTAACTGGGTTATGAAAGGCCGGCCATGTCTCTCACTGTTTATGGTGAGAGGTTCAAGTAAAAGAACCATTGCTGACTTTCAAAAAGAGTAGGCTGCGATGGCCTGGCGAGCTTGTCCAGGGTGTACTCTTCCCTCACCTGGAGTTGGCTGGGATAGGCGCCAGCCTCCCCGTGACCCTAATTAGGATTAAGCGGTTACAGAAAATGAACTGAACTGAACTGTAGCTGCATAGCCGTCAGCGTGTTTCTGCCCTGCAATGACCAGTCGAGCTGTCCAGGGTGTACTCTGCCCTCGCCCGGAGTCGGCTGAGATGGGCAGCCTCCCCATGATCCTAATTAGGATTGAGTGGTTCAGAAAATGAATGTAGCAATATTACAATATATTAAACAATAACCACAATTATCCTAAATATTTCATGCCTCATCGGGTTTCTAAAGCCACCTGGCTCATGTGAAAGCCTGAGGTTTTTTTCTCAGGCGATAATTCTTCATCCAAACAATCCCTGCTCTGATAAAAACATCCCCACCCTCCATCTATTTGTCTTCTTGAGTCAGTTTTTCATTCACAGAGGGACCCCTGACACACACTCTGCCCACCCAAGCACACTCTGCACACACCGCATTCCAAGACTGGGTCAAATCACCCAATTAATACAGTGTAAATGATGAGCGATGTGGTGTTGTCTGCCGGCTTTCTGCAAAGACGTAGGGCTTTTTCATCAGCTGCTTTTAAACAGTTTAGTCAACTGTGACTTCTCTTTTACGCCAGCTGTTACAGAACGCTTTCAGTAAAAGTTTAGCAATTTATCCCTCAGAGATCAGCACTGTCTGTAAGGGTGAGAGATCTCACAAGTCCACTCTGAAAATGGCTCCAAGCCCATGGGAAAGAACCACATTGTAGGAGGAAGAGCCTCAGTGCTAGCTGGATATGAATGTCACTTATTCCACTCCGTGGGTTTTTGAGGCATGCTGGCTATTCTGCCGCCAAGCTGAGCGAATCATCAGTGCCTTGTGCCGTCTGCCAGTCACCGGCTGTAGAGCGTCTGCTCCTCAAAAGAGAACAATGGGGCTCATACAGGCACACATGGACAGTTGGCCTGAGTGATATCATAATGAAGTCCTCTGAGGAATTAAAACAAATTGCGTCATATTGCTTTTCAACAGACTCTTTGAATCAGAATTTTGTTGTAGGAAGACCTCGAAAAGCCTTGTTTCATATATTTTTAATATTGTTTTGTGTATTTTGAGAACATAACTCAAGCAGAAGCAAGTAGGCTACAGGCTGCACTGAGGTGTATTATTCTCCAAACCTCTGGTGTTATAGGAAGGAATTAAAGTGCAGTAAAAGGACAATTTGATGAGAGTTCAGGGCCAGAATTAGGGTGGATATGGAAATATTGATTGCGAGAGGGGAATACACATTGGTTGGGTTGCCAGTCCTTTGCTGGGAACCTTGTATGGAAAAGCTAATTACACTAAAAACTGTTTTGCTACAAATTATTATCTGCTAATTAAGTTATATTAAATATAAAATACAAAATACTGATAAACAATATCATTAACATCATCATCATCATCATCATCATCATCATCATCATCATCATCATCTTATTATTCTGCATGATCCGGGGATCGGTTCGTGGGGGCAGCAGCCCAAGCAATAAGGTCCAGACGTCCCTCTCCTCAGCCACTTCCTCCAGGTCTTCTGGGGAGACGCCGAGGTGTTCCCAGACCAGCTGAAAGACGTGGTCCCTCCAGCGTGTTCTAGGTCTCTTCCCGTTTGGATATGCTTAAAACATCACACCAGGACAGGCGCTCGCAGGCATTCTAACCAGATGCCTGAGACACCTCAACTGGCTCGTCTCAACATGATAAACTCTTCATGAATGTTATTTTTAAACAGCTGAATTAAAGTCGGTTGGGAAGTAGAGCTTGAACTTTTTTCTAAAAAAAACACCAAAACAGGTGATCATGCACCAGTTCGGAGAATGAAGGCTCAGGCTCAGTCTCACCCAAAATCCTCCCTAATATTTGAAACGTCCAACACGCATCGTACCGTTGTGGGTTACATTTTAGCGCTCAAATGACTCACATGGTACCAGGAGAATCCGGTCATTTTTCAAAATTTAAAAGATTTTTAATGATCGTTCAGACTCAGATAATAAATAAAACTGAAATAATTAATTATTTCTTCTGCAACCCGGTACCAATTGAGCCACGGACCAGTACCGGTCCGTGGCCAGGTGGTTGGGGACCTCTGGATTAAGCTAATCTTCTCTATCTTTAAATTCACAAGCAATGAGTATATAGTAAACAAACAACACATTTAATACAGGAGAAACAGAAATACTTTCCCCATAAACCAACCTCAACCGATATAAACCATGAGCTTCATGGACCCTCATATGCAAAAAAAAGTCCTTCCATTTCAGTCAAGTGTTTGTTTTGCGTTTAATTTGCCCCAAGTACCAAAGCAGCTTCTTTTCTTGGGTTATTGGCCTTGCAGCAAGCAAACAGTTCATAATGAGCACACTGGACCTTTACAGCATGCATGCAGTATGCAGTTCATTTGCTTCAAGCCAGATCCTGTGGTAGTCTGCTGGTGAAGTTCTTACCTTATTTGAGAATAAAATTCCATGTTTGATAAAGTATTTAAAATACTTTGACTTCCCACAATTCAATCTCTCAAAGTTTTTGGTTCTGATTTTGATGATCTGATTTTGGGATGCATACTGGCATGATGGTGATCATCTTTGCTTCATTGCAAGAAGGTCATGGGCCAAAGTCCTGGATATCGGGAAGGTGTTTCCTTTTATAGTTCAAGGACATGCTCATTCGGCGGACTGGCTGTTCCAAATTGCCCATAGGTTTGAATGGGATTATGAATGGTTGTGTGAGTGTTGGCTCTGCAATAGACTGGCGAGCTGATCAGAGCGTACCCTGCCTTTGTGCAGAGTTGGCTGAGATAGGCTGCATCCTCCCCGCAACCCTAGTTTGGAAAATGATTTTTTTGCGCCTGGCAAGCCGTTCAGGGTGTACCCTGCCCTCACCCAGAGTCGGGTGAGATGGGCTCCAGCCTCCTCACGACCCTGATTAGGATTAAGCCGTTCAGAAAATGAATGAATGACTGAATGATAATAATGTATGTTAATTTTAATGTAATGGAAATCACTTATGAAGTTCTCAGGTGTATATTCCCTCATGTTTTAGTAAACAAATCCTTTGTTGTCCCTCAGTATAAGTTCCCACATTACCTCTTTTCATGAGAGCTTTGCACTGCCGTAGAACAAACACACACTTGTTCTCTTCACTGAGAGTTCTTTTAATGGGCCTATCTTGGAGAGGAAGCTCTTCTCTTGAAGTGAGACATGTGGTGCTAAATGTACAAGACACATGGTGCTCTCACGCTTTCCCACTTGTTGCAGCTCTACAGGTTATCTCTTGCTGAATCCAGGGGTTACGGCAATGCCCTTTCCAAAAATCTTCCATGTACTGTACTGTACTGTACATGGGTCTAAGGCTTCTAATGTCTGATAATTAAAATCAGAAAACACCTTGAAGGAATCTGATTGTTTTCACTATGAGCACAGATTATACTTTGCAAGTTTTCTATTTAAATATTCAAAGTGTCAGGACGTGGTGTGGAATCATTATTCCTACACTAATCAGTGACAGCTAGGGACTAAATGTCCCTGTCAGTGCATCTCATGGTCCCAAGAACACCTGGATGAGTTCTTGTATTGTGCTTATATTTAAAGTACAAATTGTTTTCGTGGCTGTTCCCGGTATGGTCCATGCTCCTGTTTTGTCATTGGTTAATTACCCTAATGGAGGAGTCCCCATTCCTGTTCTCGGTGATCTGCCTTCTTAAAGATTTTAAATGCAACCCTAATCAGACCCACCCGACGAATCCAATCATCACTTCAGGTCTTTGTTTCTAAAGGCTTGTTTTGATGGTCAGTTGGAAACAACATTTTCCACATTTGGCAGACATCCTTGAGTTACAATTACCTTAACTTTACCAATTTTACACAGCCGAGCACTTGAGGTTTAGCGGCCTTGCTCAAAGAGCCAACAGTGGATGATTGGTGGCACTGTGGTTTGAACCTTCAACCTTCAGATCAGTACTCCATAGCCTTAAGCACTGAGCCACCACTGCCCTGGCAAAAGTAGGGTTGGGGTGAATGTCTTCGGGAAGGTAGATCACCACAACTATGGACTGGGTACAATTGTTCTAATGTGTTCAGATATTCTGTGTCTCATCTTTATGATTGGAAACAAACCATTATTTTACTGTTTTGTGTTTCCTGCTAAGGCAGTGCTTCTCAATTACTTTCTGTGGCGCCCCCTCGAGGAAGAACCCCCCCCCCCCACCGCACCACTAGTGACTATAAATTGTATTTGTCTATAAAATTCTTATTAATACACCTCTGCGTAACATTGTATCTTTATTAACATTAAAAACAAAAATAGAAGGAAATATAGTTCAACTTACAATAAAGAAAAACTTCATTAACATTGTTTTTTAATCTGTAATAGAAAAGATTTAAAGTGCACCAATGCGCCTGAAATGAAAAAATACATCCTTATTTAAACTCATTCAACTTATTAATATCTCCAACTTATTAATATCTCCGTCTCTCTCCAACTTTCTCTTCGTCCCTGTTAGAAATTTTTCCGTGTTGTTTTTTGAGGGGTTGTTTACTGCACTTCATATCGTTTGCTCGTGCGAAAAACCGCTACACTATAGCGCGACAATGAGAGCGCCACTGCCAACTAGTGGAGTGGAGGTGCAATTACACTCAATTCCCATACACTATTCCAGAAAAGCATGTTCCCCAGGGTCAGACCCACTATTTGTGAAGCACCGTGCTAAGGATAAATGATTATCCTACTTTTTTCGGCATACCTGTGTTTGAACCCCACTATGATTTCCTCTGATAAAGACAACACTGATATAATTAACACCCTGTCTTCGCTAACATGTCCTTATGTGAAAGATAAAGTAGCTTGATACTGGTGTATAAGGTGAAAGTAGCTGTGTTGGGTGTGCTTAAAAGAAGCCACCCACAGCCTATAGGTTTTATGGGTAGTTTGGGGAGTTGATTTGAGGCTGGGGTGATCAGCAGTAGAGAAAGTATAAGGATCATGTACCTCAATAGGACATTGAAAAGGGCAAAAGGGAAGCCACGGACAAAGGAGTTCTGTTTTCTCAGGCTTCTCTGGCAGGCCTCTTGTTCTTGCCTCTTTCTTGTGAAGAGGGTCTAATAAGGGAGGGGGGAGAGTGGACTAAGACGCATCACAAAACCACTTCTGAGCTTCCCAGGCTGCCACGCTGCACTGTAGACAACCTCTGGGTGACAGATGTTTGAGAAAAGCTTACCAGTGTGGGAGGTCAGAGAAGCGAAGGTCTTCTTTACTTACTTCACAACAGTGCATGGAGCGAGAGAGAAAGAGTGGATAAGGATGGAGAAGCAAAGCACAGTGACATGGCTTGGGTGAATGTGAGACAACAGTTTGTCATATTATTATATACACAGCATGCCATTTTGCTGTTATGAAGGCTTGTGTGTGTATGTTTGGGCTCTTGGGGAGATTTTGTGCACCTTTGATGAAAATGGAAAATTAAAAAAAATCATTAATGAATAAACAGATAGAACCTAAGGAGAGGTTTAGGATTAGCTACAGGCAAAACAATAATTAGTTGCATTAAATAATGATAATAATTGTGTGCGTGTGTGTGTGTGTGTGTGTGTGTGTGTGTGTGTGTGTGTGTGGGGTGTGTGTGTGTGTGTGTCAGAGAGAGAGAGAGAGAAAGAACCCAAGCGCTATTCTCATACACCCACACATTTGCATACATCTCTTTTTATAAACACCCCCTCACCCCCAACCCCCAAACAATCTCTCTGCCAATATAGAGGCCGCCTGACCCACTTGTGTTGTTTAATTGCTCAGCAAATACAGCAGCAACTTTGTGTAAATCTCAGGGGAGGAAAAAACAAATGTAACAAATTAAAATCCAGTGTTCTCACTGTCACACCAGTACGTCCTACAGGTCTGGGTCTGATAGAAGCATGTTATTCAGGGTGACCCAAAAAACCTCCCACATTTCAAAGTTGAATAAAAAATGGTTAAAGATAATCAATCGAATATTTGCACACATGAAAGTTAATTTAGCAAAGTTTCTATCCATCCATATTTATTAAAAAATAATTACCGTATTTGACGTGATAAGCGCCCAGGGTGCTTTAAAAATTGGAGTGGATGGGCGCTTATTTAAATTTTGCCAGAGGAGTGGAATGGTAAGTGCTTATTATCATCGAGGTGGAAAACATGAATAATAACAGACCAATAAAAGAGTTTTACTGGTATTTGTGTTATTCATTTTGTGGTATCAACCAAACTACTTACATGAAAGCTGAACATAAACAGAAAACTGCATAAATTTTTAATAAAAGACCCCTTATTTTTCCCTGCCGGTGCTGTTCCTTTCAACATTTTCCCAGAAGTAAAATCGAGCCAATCAACACGAATGTCAACTTTAGCACATGGCACGTTGAACCAATCAACATGAACATAAACAAAAGCACATGGCCAGGAACATCTTTAAATTTATGAAGTTAGTGAGCAAGAGAATCTGGTGAAAAATCGTCATCACTATCTGATAGGTCCATATCTGGCTCATGATTCCATTCATTCAGAGCATCCCATAGTTTTGCTGGAGCAGTTTCTAATGGTTCATCGGTTGTTGGACATTTACCAAGAGGACACAGCAAAATATTTTCCTGTTTTTTAAAGCACGGCGGAACAATCAAATGTGTTGTTACTGATGAACATTATAGACATTCCCCAGTGGCAGGGGGGTCTTGAAATACCATGTAAACTCACTTTTACAGGCAGTGAACGCCTCATTTTATGGTTACAGAGACTGATCGAATAAAATTTGTAAGTTTGATCTACGATTTTGCTCCCAGTACACCTGGGCGGTTATTAGACGTAAGAAGAAAAAAAAAACATTGGGGTGGGGGTGGGGGCTTATTGGAGCAGGGCGTTTATTATGTCGAAAACGGTAGTTCATCTTTAACCAATTTATTTTAGCTCCTTCCTATTGGGAGCTATAGGAATGGGTTCCGTCCATCCATCGCACTTTAGTTTCTTTAAACATTTATTTGCTGTGCACTGAAGCTGGGGCTTTCAAACATGATGATTTTGTGTGTTTGTGACCTAGACCTACTTTTCAAGGTCAAAGAAGCAAAACTGTATATTAAGTTTCTGGATATTTACCTGCTGCTCGCTGAGGCTAACGCTTTCCAACTTGCTGTTCTGTATTGGCATGTCATGAAATGGTCCTTTCGGCAGAAACGTTTCGACATCTGTGGTCTATTTACTCAATTAGCTTTGAAATGTGGGAGGTTTTTGGGTCACTCTGTACATATAGAATGTATCTTTACTACACACACACATCAACTCAACAAGCTTGTATGGTGATCTTGGACAGAATCAGGTCTTAATGTAACTGTTTCTGGGCCAGCTGTTAAAGACATGGTTATTGTATGGTTTTAGTGGTGGGATGTTGTGAGAGAAACTAGCCTTAAACTTGCATATAATCAGTAAGGAGAAAGGAATGTATCGGGTATCTATTTCTTTGTGAATTATGTCTGTAGTGATAAAAATTTCTGTGATAAAAAATTGTACTCAAGGAGCAACTATGGCTAACACTGTTGAGAAAATGAGTGTAAATGTCTATTGCACGTCTATTTGAACCAGCGAGGGAGGAATCTTGTGGCGACAATGAGACGTCACATTCTACTAACTCTGAGGACGAGAATGCAGCCAGAGGTGTTCATGATGGTATTGCCAAAATGGCTTATGCAGGTAACATTTTGCTAATTCGGCGCTCCTATCTTCAGCTGGTTTAGGAACAATAAATATCAATGTTTTCCGCAAATTCTGTGCTAGGTGTTTGTACAACTCGGCCGATAACGTGTTATGATGCACGGGCTCAGTGATTTAGCCCAACCAATCAAATAAGTCTGCGTCACTACCAGGCTGAAACAGCCATTGAGGAAAGCAACATGTTTTTGAAAATGCCGAGTGTCAGAGCACTCGCATGGACCGAATCTTCCGGACCACAAGGCGCATCGGATTATAAGGCGCAATAATCAATGAACGAAGTTTGAACGGCGTATACCCATACAGAAGGGGCACCGGATTATAAGATGCATTAAGTGAAACAAAAGTCAGATAAGTCAAACTTGATTCAATTCATTCACAATAACTCTCAACGTTGTTCAGCTGTAAGAATATAAAACAATAAACTCACTTTTTCTGTTCATTTTTCTTCCACAAATCCATCAGTTTCTTCATCTTCAATTTCTGAGTTTAACAGTGTGAGTTGGACATAAAGACCGGATCCCTCTATTATTTTTTATTATATTATTATTATATTTTATTATCTATTATTCCCTTGCACATGGACTCAGGTCAATAGAGACGGAGATTAGAAGTCTTCCTGGGGCGTGACCTTCTCTCAGCCACGCCTCCTTAAAGAGGCAGTGCATTAGTATGTCTTCATTACAGAACGGCAGTCATTACTCTTAAGGCTCTGTATCGGTGTAACTTTAATTCAAGAAGGTTAATCCGAGGTCTCAGGAGGACACCTGTAGCAGTGCTTTATCCCGGTAATTGGACAGAAAGCCTAGATCCCTCTAACTTACGACCTGTTGACACCAACATCTAGTGGTTGAAGTTCTTTGGTTAATCCACCGGAATGATGGTAAGGAATTAGTTTGCTTCACTTGGGTTTTGACGGTGTCAGTGAAATGGAGCCGAGGCGGCATCCACACATAAGGCTCACCGGTTTATAAGGCGCACCGCCAGCTTTTTTTGAAGATTGAAGGCTTTTACGTGCACCTTATGGTCCGAAAAATACGGCACCTTAATAAGGGGCAAGGGCTGATTTTGTGGAACCGCTGATGCCCTACGTGATTGTTTTAAGAGCTAGTAAAACTAATTCACCACAGGTACCCTTTATACTTTGTTGGTTATGCTCATCGACGCATTTAGAAAATACTAATATCTAGACAGGAAATGAGGCTACTATGCAGTGGGCTAAAGGTGTGAAAGCTTTTGGAATAACAGGAAATAAGCATAGAAGAATGCCAAAATAGTTTGCACAAACAAACAAGGAGTTAGGTGACTATACTGTATATAGAGGTACAATCATCTGGGGAAGAGGTGTCGAACTTGTGCCACAAAGGGCCATCTGACTGCAGGTTTTCATTTCAACCAAGCAGCAGTACACCTGACTTGGCTCATTCAAACAACTGGTAAGAGTCGTCAGGCAGTTGATTGGTCAGTCTCTGTACAAAGCACACAGATTGACCAATCAACTGCCTGAAGACTCTTGTCAGTTGTTTGAATTAGCCAAGTCAGGTGTGCTGCTGCTTAGTTGAAACAAAAACCTGCAGCCACATGGCCCTTTGTGGCACGAGTTTGACACCCCAGATCTAGGGTGTTGTTTTTAAATTATTTTTCTGAGGGTCATTGTTTTTCAGTATTGACGTTGGTGTCGTGTATATTTTATCTGATCAGATTTATGTATTAGCACATTATTATGCAGCGAGATATGAAATAACAAAATGGGTCTAAAGCACTCATGCAAATTTGGCCAGTGGACAGATTGAAGCAGTAGGGAGGTTTGCGTATTACAGATGGTATGCGATATCATGGGGTGATGTAGGTAATGTCCTGGAGTCCTGTCTGTTACTAACAGTTGTGCATTTTACATACTGTATGTGTTTTAATTATATTGGTTTCTGTGATTATGAGAGTGTCTGTCTGGGGGCTAGTTTTGAATAATGATGGGGTTTTTAATCCTGCTAAACACATATAGGGTCTCTGTGATCAGTCAATGTTCTCCGTTTCTGCTCCAGTGCCTACAACCAATACTATCATGAGAGTGTAGCAACATGGACTAAGTAAGAGATTGTTTTTTTTTTTTTTTTTTGTTTTTTTTTTTTTTGTTGTTGTTTTGAACCTTAAGGGACAAAAGGTTGCACAAATATACCTTTTGGTGTGAGAAGGAAGACCTTACTGATCCTGCTGACCTGCAGATGCCCCTAAACTGTGTGTGTGGTAAAAGCATAATCCACGTTCAGCCCAAATCATATAATCTTTGTCTCAGTTTAGAAATGATTAAAAAAGATTGAGGTCAAAAACCTATTAGAATCCCATAATGAAAATACCACAGCATAATATACCTTCTGTTTATCAGTCAGCCTTAAGGGAAGGGGGGATACGTCACGTGGGGTGAGACATACAAACAGTCCAATCACAGAGTGTGTCAGGACAATGAAAGCTGGGATCCTAATTCAGGCTGTCAGCTATGACAATTGCAGCTTTTTTTTGTCAGCATGTGGTGAGACCCTTTTTTTTTTTTTTTTTTTTGCAATAATGGAATAGCAGATCTACCATTTTTACCAGGCTGCATCAGTTTATTCTCCATGTTCGAAGTGGAAGGACACTCTTATAATGATTAAGGATTCCACATGATATCTAAAGCATGATTGAGTGAGTTGGCTTCTGGTACGTTTTCTTCAGTAAAGACTTTGTATAATATTTTGACCCCCTGTAAATATCAGTAAAAATTCAGCTTTTAATAAAATGGAGAACAAAAGAGACATTTGGTTTGGCTTCAGTTTCTCAACATTTACAACCATTTTGCAAACCGAGGTGCTCACTATAAATGATAGGGATGCAAGCCTCTCTGTGATGACCTCATTTTTTTAACCCCCCCCCCCCCTTTGTTCCTCTCTGCCTGTGTCTGTTTTATTTTAAAATGTTTTATCCTCTTTTTTATATTAATTAGACAGTAGAATGATATAGAGATGATATTTTTCTTCATATTTTCTGTACATTTTTGATACCGTTAATAAGTATAACCTGAATTAGACATCATCACATTTGCAACTCTAAGCTAATCAATAGCAAGCAGATGGTTACTGCTCATCATGAGTAAAATAATCTAACCAAACCTACCAATAACAGGGTTATCAAAGGCCGGCCTTGTCACTCTGTGGTGAAGGAATGCAAAAGAACCATTGCTGATTTTTATAAGGAGTAGGCTGCATTTCTGTTCACATGTTTTAGCCCTGTGATGGCCGTCTCTGGGCGGGGTCAGGGTACACCCTGGACAGCTTACCAGGCCATTATAGGACCAACACTCACTCAACCACTACGCCACCTTCTTTCTTCAATTAATAAATTTACTGAATACGTTAAAGTCGCAGGGATGCTGGAGCCTATCTAAGCCTACTTTGGGTGAAGGTGTAGTACACAGTACACCCTGAACAGCCCAACAGACCATCACAGATCCACCACATGCAACCTTTTACACTCACACCTGGGGAAATTTGAAAAAGAGAATTATGGCAACGTGACCTTATTTAATATTAGCTGCAGATTAAAACTATTTGGTACAGTACATTCAACAAATGTGTGTCCTTGGACTGTGGGAGAAGACTGGAGTACCTGGAGGAAACCCGCACAAGCACAGCGAAAACATGCAAACTCCATACTGAAACCTGGACTCAAACCCAGGACCTTCTGCGAACCACTACACCAATTAAAGACTTTATTCAAATTTTAATAAAAGTACAAAAAAATACAGTGATCTCAAGCTACTTCATGCTTCAGTTTCTGCGGCTTCAGTGCATTATGGGTTTTTCAAAAATATTAAACGAAAAATTAAAAAATAAGGAAATTAAGGGAAAATAGGGAAAAAGTTAAGGAAAATGCCGTAAAAGGAGGCCAAAATATGCAAAAAAACCCCAAAACAAACAAAAACAACCCAACCCCCCTCACAAAACTACTTATATTTTTATGTGAGGTGCGCATCTGAATGTGTGCACGCGCATGTGTGTGTGCGTGCGCGCTCATCTGTATGTGCGTGTATTTACATTTTATTTACATCTTATGTATTATTTTTTAAATGTTTAATTGTTATTGTAAGCATTTATAGCATTGAATATGTATTTATTGATATTATATACACATATGCATGTACGTATACGTCAGTCGGGGGTCGATCCTACTTCGTGGAAATGGGCGGTCATGGGGCGTGGGGGGTGGGGGTGGGGTCAAGGGATCCCTGTACTGTATATTAAAATTTCACTGGAATGCTTCTTGACACAAAAGTAATCGTGGATAAATAAAATTTGTCGTTATCAGATACTAGACTGATATGTCTCCAACAGAGTCCATAATCTAGAATGTATTTGCTTTCTGGGAGTTGGTTAAAGGTTAAAATCTGTTTAACACTAATGTGATAGAAGCATATGTAGAGTTAGTTTTGTCTCAGGGGGCTTTCTTTTCTCTCTCTCTCTCTCTCTCTCTCTCCCTCTCGCTCACCCCCCCCCTCTCTCTCTCTCTCTAGCATTCCCCCCCCCCAAGGATTTCTAATGCTATTTTCTGTAGATTCAGTTCTAAATACAAATCAAGAGGACAAATCTCATTTCATCAACTCACTGTTTTTAATGATAGCTCTTGGTAAAATCCAGATGCTCGTCACAGTTTAGTGTAGAATCCGTTTAATTTTTTGCACACACCGATACAAAAGGTAGTTACGTGATTCTGATTGTTGCTTAAATAAATAACTTGCAGTGTAAATTTGATTTGGAAAGGATAAGGTATTGCTGTAAGTTTTTTATTACGTGTGCATTCATATACAGACGAAATATGGAATTGACACTGGATTTCATAATCCACATCAAAATTAGAATCTGTCTGCGTGAGCTTCATCTTCATCTTCATCTTTTTCCGCTTGTTTCTGGGTTGGTTCACAGGGGCAGCAGCCATGGCTGAGATTCATGGCTTCAGACTTGGGAGATGCTGATTCTCATCCTGGCCACTTCACACTCAGTTGCAGGTCACATCAGTGAGAGCTGAAGGTCCAAGCACGATGAAGCCAAAAGGACAAAAAAACAGAGTCGAGATCCTATGGCCACCAAAGCAGAACCCCACAATGCCTTGACTGTGTCTAGAAATTCTATCCATAAATATTGTGAACAGAACCGGTGACAAAAGACAGTCTTCGCGGAGTTCAACCTCCACTGGAAACAAATTCGGCATGTTGTTATCAATATGGACCAAGCTCTTGCTCCAATGTTACACAGATTGGATGGGCCATAGCAACAGGCCCGGTATACCATATTCCTGGAGTACACCTCACAAGATAGTCTGAAGGACACTATTGAACGCCTTCTCCAAGTCCGCAAAGCACATGTGGACAGATTGGGCAAACTCCAATGCTCTCTCCAGGATTCTGTTGAGTGTGTAGAGATGGTCGAGGGTGCTGCAACTGGGGGGAAATCCACATTATTCCTTCTGAATCCAAGGTTCAACCATCACTTGGATACTACTCTCAATCACTCCTGAGTAGACTTTCCTGGGCAGGCTGAGGAGTGTGATTCCATGCTTTAAAAAGGGAAACCACCGTCCTGATTTGCCAATCCAGAGGTACGGCCTCTGGTGACCACGCAGTGGTGCAGGGACCAAGACAGTCCTACAACATCCAGAGCCTTGTGGTATTCAGGGCAGATTTTGTCCGTCCCCAGAGCCCAGTCACCAAGGAGCTTTGTAACTACCTCAATGACCTATGCCCCAGTGATGAGCAGACACCCCCCCCCCCCCGCCGTCCCCCGCAAACCCCCAGGAGCACAGATGTCCAACAATGAAACATTATTCAGGTTCAGATTAGAGAGACAGTCGTACCCACGAATCACACCATTTCAGGTCACGCTGTTATTGCCCACACGGGCATTGAAGTCTTCGAGGATTACGAGGGTGTCCCCAGGAGGAGCGCCCATTAGCACACCCCCTAGATACTCTAAAAAGTGTGGGTATTCTGAACTGTCATTTAGTTTATAAGCACAAAACCCCTATAGCCCCTCCCACAGGTTGTGGGTTCATGGAAGGGTGGAACCACATCTCATCTTTGGGCTGGGCCCGGCTGAGCACCATAGGCAGTAGCCCGACTGTCAGGTAGTTGCTTTTGATCCCCTCCCCCCAGGCGTAGCTCCAGGGGGGACTTCATTAACCCACATCTGGGCAAGGGAAATAGTGTCCTTGAAATATTATTTTTCATAGAGGTCTTTTGAACAGCACTTAATCTTGGCCTTCACCTAGCACCTGTTTGCCTTGGGTGACCTTGCCAGGGGCATCATGCCCTGACAACATAGGTCCCAGGATCTTTAGCACACGCAAATCCCTCCACGACTATAAGGTGGCGATTCAAGAGGGGAGGTCTCAATGAATTATTACAATTTATACATCATGTACAGATGTGCGAGAGGGGCCAGTTGAGGTGGCTCGGGCATCTGGTTAAGAATGTCTCCCGGACGCCTCCCTGGTGTGGTGTTTCGGGCATGTCCAACCGGGAGGAGACCCCGGGGTCGACCTAGAAACTCGCTGGAGGGACTATGTCTCTCAGCTTGACTGGGACTGCCTCGGTGTCCCCCCGGAAGAGTTGGAGGAAGTGGCTGGGGAGAGGGATGTCTGGACCTCTTCGCTTAGTTTGCTGTCCACGTGACCCGACCCTGGACTTAGCAGAAGAAGATGAGATGAGATGAGCTGTACAGATGTACCTGTTTATAGTCCTAACTCGATCTTGTGTGATTTGTTGAAGTTGCAGCCGAAATTATATTGATGGTATTTGGCAAACACTCTTATCCTGAGTGGTTTACATATTTTAATACAACTGAGCAAGTGGTGGTTTAGAGCTTTGCTTATAGGACAGTGGTAGCTTGATGTGGCTGAAGCTCGAACCGACAACCTTCAGATTAGTGGCCCATAGCCTTAACCATGACCACCTTATATAAGAAAGTAGAAGCCTGACAAATGCCTTTGTATAACCAATAGTTGGACGTGTTGTTATAATTTTTGGCCAAAAGTTTGTGGACACCTGTTTGTGGACAGCTGATGACCACAGACAAAGAATTGTCCTATGTCCTAAGAATTGTACATGATATGAATTTATTTATTTATTCATTTACTTTTTTACAGTTGATGAATTTAAATCTTAGTTAAACTTCCTAACAGATATAAATTGTAACAGATGTAATGCCGTTATTTGTAAATTTATACTTAAATTATTACTTTTCAAAAGTTATAGTGTTCTTTTTTTTTTCTTTCAGTTTACATTTCATTGATCCCCAGGGTGAAAGTGCAGGGAGTGGCTACTGAGTAATACTCATTATTCCAGTTCTAACCAATGAAGACATGCATTTGCTTCTTTTCTGTGTTGACATTGTTCAAATTAAATTGATTTGAGTAGTGTTTTTGCTTTAAAAAAAAAAAAAAAGTGGAATTTAGAGCAGGTTTGAAAAAATAAGAGATTTTGTTTTTAGGCTATATCGCCCATCCTTAATCTACAGAACTATAAGTGGCACACAGTGCAGTAGCAGTACAGTTCTTTAGTCATTCATTCATTTGCCAAATCACCTGATCCTATCAGGGTCTAAGGGAGGCTGGCGCCAATATCAGCCGAGCTTGGGGGAATTCAGGTTACACTCTGAAAAACTTGCCAGATCATCACAACACCAGACATAAACAACCATTCACACTCACACCTGGGGCAATTTGGAAAATCCAATTAACCTACTGTGTATATCTATGGACTGTGGGAGGAAACTGGATACCTTGAGAAAACCCATGGGAATAACATACAGACAGCTCTCAGAAACACCTTCAATGAACCTGGCACTCAAACCCATGACCTTCTTGCTGTGAAGCAGACATGCTCACCACTACTCCACCATGCTGCCCCAGATGGTTTATATATACTAGTATAGTACAATATTCATCCATTCATTCATTCATCCATTCATTTGTTCATTTTCTAAACCACTTAATCCTAATTTGGGTCGAGGGGAGGTAGGAGCCCATCTCAACCGAGTCTGGGTGAGGGTAAAGTACACCTTGGACAGCTCGCCAGGCCATCTCAGGGCACAAACAATGAAGACACAGACATGACTGGCCTTTGATGAACCAGTTAGCTGAACTGGGGGATGTTCAATAATAAGTGCAGATATTTCAGTTGATTTTAATACACGTCCGTTTGTGATTGACAATTTAAAACCATGTGGTTTGAGGTCCTGTCTGTCTGTTTTGGGATTCTTTCTTGCAATTTTTTTATTTATTTAGGCTTGTATTTTAGTACTTTACCTTGACTAAAAAAAAAAAAATGTACCCAGATAGAGTATGCATTGTGATTTGTGAGACGTTTTTTGTGCATTTTAGCTCCCTCATTATTATTGTCTTTGTTCCCTGCACCTTCTGAGTTCTGTTCAGCTCTAATGGCCTCCCTGCCTATAAATAACCTCAGTAAACTGTGAAACATGAAGAGGAGCTATTTAAGAAGCAATTAAAGTAATAAAAAAATATGCAGTAGGTTGAATAATGTTTTAACTGCAGAATCATAATGTGCTTTGCTTATTAACTGAATTCTAAAACTGAAAACCAAATTTAGCCAATGAGTCACAATACAGATTAACATTTATTATGTATGTACTGTATTGTTTTTTTACATGCTTTGTACACATTTCTCATGATTAAATTACTGAGAATATCAAATCAAATCGAAGCTGTAGGAGTACCAGTCACAGAAACAAATGCTCTTCCACTATATTATGTATCTGAGCAGACTGGTTATCCACGTTTCAGCTCCTGTCTCCTGAATAAGTCGTCTCTTCCTGTTGGACAATAGCATTTCTCATGCAGTGCATGGGCATTAGCACTTTCCCTTTCAGACCGAAAGTATTTCGCACTATTGATCAGTTTCCCATTAAGTTAATGTCTGGACACTCTATGGACTACGTCCGTGTAGAATTGTGCTAAAAGAGTTTTTTTTTTTTTTTTTTTTTTTTTTTTTTTACAAACATGGGATTTGTATAAGGTTGTTGGTGCAGGCACTGGTCATTTATCACACTGAGGGAAAACCAGTTTTTTGAGTGTTTTGAGTATTGGCACAAAAATCCAGTTTCCATCCATTATCTGTTTATCCAGTTTTGTGACAGGGTCTTGAGTTACACCTGAACAGGCCCCGGTCTTTCATAGTTTTAATATAGACTCAAGACTTAGAGCCTGTTGACCTAATGTGCGTGTCCTCAGCCTGTGTGAGAAAATACCCGGAGGAAACTAGACCAGTACTGAGAGAACATGCAAACTCCATGCAGAAAGACCCATGGCCAAGATATGAGCCCCGAACCTCCTCGCTGTAAGGTGACCGTGCTAACAGCTGGGACTCTGAGCCCCCAGATTCCAGTTTGTTCAGAAAAAATCTTTACATTTATGAAATAAATTGATGTAATCAACAGTTGACTTTTGAACATTGTAGCTTTACATAATATAGAAGTAATGTTTGACAAAATTTGTGAAATTGACAAAACACGGGCAGCACAGTTGTGTATTGGTTAGCATGTTTTTCTCACAGGTCCTTGGTTTGAGTCCCGGGCTCAGGTGTACCGGTGTGAAGATTGCATGCTCTCTGTGTACTTATGTGGGTTCCCGCTAGGCACTCTGGTTTATCTCCCAGTCAAAAACATGCACTTTCGGGTAATTGGTTGCTTCAAATTGCCCCTAGGTTCGATTGTGAATGTTTGTGTGTTTTGGCCACATGATAATCTGGCGAGTTGTTCAGAGTGTACCTCACCTTCGCCCAGTGTTGGCTAAGATAAACCCCAGACTCCCTGCAATTCTAATGATTACGAAATACACGCAAATGAGTGCGTGAATAAGATAAGATAAGATAAGATACAGCTTTATTAATCTCACAATGGAGAAATTCACTGTTACAGGCTCTTGAGGTACCATCAGTAGGGGGTGCAAAAATAGATACATATACAAACATACACACATACATATATATTATATAAGTAAATAAATAAATAGATACATAAATAGTATAAATTAATAAACAATAAAAGAAAAGAAGGGAACGACTTTATAGACTGGCCTATATTAAAGTGTATATGTATCTGAGTGCAGAGTAGATGGGTTGATATGGTTCACAGTCGGTGGGGTAGATGTGGTTGATTAAAGTGCTCGGGGTTTTTATTGCACATAACCGGTATTTTCACAGACAGTTACAAAGTGGCGTTGTACAGTCTGACAGCGGTGGGAATGAACGACCTGCGGTAGCGCTCCTTCCTGCACTGAGGATGTCTCAGTCGTCCACTGAAGGAGCTACTCAGCTTCTCTACAGTCTGGTGCAGTGGGTGAGAGCTGTTGTTCATGATGGATGTGAGCTTTGCTACCATCCTCCTCTCACTCACCTCCTCCACAGAGTCCAGTGGGCAGCCGAGGACAGAGCTGGCCCTCCTGACCAGCTTGTTCAGTCTTTTTCTGTCCCGCTCTGTGCTGCCCGGGGCCCAGCAGATGGCAGCGTAGAGGATTGCAGAGGCTAACACAGAGTCATAAAATGTCCTGAGCAGAGGTCTGCATACTCCGAAGGACCTGAGTCTCCTCAGAAGGTGGAGGCGACTCTGGCCCTTCTTGTACAGGGCGTTGGTGTTGTGGGACCAGTCCAGTTTATTGTTAAGGTGAACGCCCAGGTATTTGAAACTGTTCAATAAACACATTTGTGAAGGGACTGTGTGTGTGTCCATTGAGTGATGCTATGTATGTTTTTTTTTAACACCCGAACCTCGTGGTTCATCCTGGTTTCCATAGCATGAAGTGACTAGGAATTCAACTCCTCCTGGATGGGACGCTAGTTCATCACAGGTTACCCTCCCAGTATATTTTTACTGGTACCCATTTATACTGCTGGGTGAACAGAGGCACACTTGTGGTTAAGACCTTGCCCAGGGGTCTTAGCACAGTGGGGGTCTAACTGGGATTTTAACACACAACCTCCTGATCATGAGCGCAGCACCCTAACCACTACGCTACCGGCCCCCACCTGTGTATGTTATGATGTCACGTAAAGTTGTGATGTTCTGTAACAAAAACTTATCCTCTCTTTCAAAGTGCTTTGTTTACACTGGCAACGTCATTTGCTCTTGTCACATCATGTGCCATAAATATGAGAAACACTTCCATTACTCATGCTTAAAATCGGTTTAAATTTATACTGTACTTGCACATTAAACAGGTTAATGAACCCCTGGTTTACATAAAAACTTTAAATTGATGAGTACAGACGCTCCCCGACTTACGTTTTTAATTGGTTCCGGACGGCCGAACGTAAGTTGAAAGTGAACGTAAGTTGTTCCAGTGATGTATGACATATGACGTGTGACGTATGACATTCATACTGTACTATACATCCATAAATACCATTACCGTATCTCATAAAACACCCCTAAATCAATTATTACAAAACATAACATTGTAAAATAATATCAAATATATCAAATAATATCAACATTAATTTCAAATAAATTCAAGCAAAATAATTTCAAATAGACAAATTTTAATCAAATTCACTCATCAAATATCAAATACAGTATCAAACATAACCTTTAACATGCTCTATGATGCGATCTTTCTGCTTGTAAATGGTTCCGATGGTCGATGGTCACTTTACATGAAGCTGAGCCGAGTCACATTATATGAATCTTAAAACACCCAATAAACGCTTACAATATGTGAGGTGCTCAATACCGAAAGTAGTTTACTTGCTGTGCTTGAAACAAAGTGTGGGGTTATACGGACTTCTGGTCCTTCAAGTGAGCAAGGGCGCCGTTGAACTTGTTTAGTACTCAGCCTGCAC